>JAWDJE010000002.1:183239866-183839866 GCA_035047345.1 Bradypodion ventrale
ATCTACAGAACTCCTGAACAATGGCATCGGATGAAGGAAAACTTTTTATCGGAGGACTCAGTTTTGATACCAATGAGCAGAATCTGGAGCAGTTGTTCTCTCCCTATGGAGACATTGCAGAAGGTGAGGAAGAGTGTCAAACTCACTGACATTACAATCTTAGGGAGGATATTTGAGTGTGGCTTTGAGGTTGCACCTAATCATGTGTTAAATTGGAAACCCCTACATTCAGTGTTTTGCTCCTAATTCATCCTACCCATCCAAGTTTCCCCAGTTTTTAACATATCCGTTATGATTAGCAATGTAGTCCGTATGCCATGATTTTATGTTCATTTTAATTTGAATACTTTAAAGCTGATCCAGTCTTATGATTAACTGAAAATAGTAATTGAAGAGTCCTAAATATTAGTAATTTATTCATCTTTAGCACAGCAAGTCAGGTGACTTGAATCACCAGAACCTATGAGGAGTTGACTCTCCAAATCTGGTGAAACAGTCAGTGGGCCTATTCTCCCAAAACCTATACTGAGCAATAGGATTTCAGCTAGTTGGTTCTATTAATTAAAACTACTTTCCCCAACTTGACTATGTTTTCAATTTAAATTGCATAATTCTATTAGATGTTGATGGCAGTTGCCTTCTAAACAATGCTGATGCTAGAATGGAGACACTGACAGACAAGTAGCAGTTGTCAAACTAATGCTTATATTTAGTTTCCTAGATGCACCAGAGTGGTTGTGGTAGCTGTGTAGTTGGCCTGCTGTAAAGTAACATAACGCTAGAAAAGGGGCCAATAACTTAACACCTAAGGTAATTAAAAGAGGATACGGATACAAATATTTTGTAATATAAAGTCTACACCTGTTTTATTTCCAGTGGTTGTGGTGAAAGACAGAGAAACTCAGAGGTCCAGGGGTTTTGGTTTTATTACCTATTGCCGTCCTGAAGATGCCAAGGATGCCATGAGAGCCATGAATGGAGAGGTGAGGACTTAGGTCATGCCTACATAGATGATCACCATGTATAATGTTTTGAGGGATCCGTTTTCTTTACAGGTCCAAACTGTGAAGAATTGTCGTATTTTGAAATCCCCCAACACGCACGCATAGGCTCCTTTGAAGAATGGGGCAAAACTCTTAAATGTCTGAAAATTGCCTATTCCAACAGCCACAGTGGAATCTGCTATGATAATTTCCTACAATTTTAAACTCAGTCCTAAAGTTCCTGAGGATATTTCCAGAACTTAAGGGAGTCTAGAAATCTTTGAAAAATGGGAAAGGGAGCTAGCTATTGATTTCTGAAACACAGCCATAAATGATTTCATTTCTGTGGTGTAACTATGTTACTGGATATCAGCCAGTGAGACCAAGCAGCTAGAGTATTTTGTTTTGACTTGCTCAGCTTAACTATGTACAAGGCTTTTGTGATGTTCTTCTAAACCAGGAATTCTCAACCTGACGCCAATGGGCTGGATGCGGCCCACGGCACCATTCCATGTTCCCCCACCACCACCTCCACAACAGGAAGTGCCATGTGGTGGAGGAAGGGCAAGATACCTGAGGGAGCATGACCTGGCCCCCAGCTTTAAAAGGTTGAGAGCTCCTGTTCTAAACTCTTAAGGAGGAAGCAAGTAAAGCCTAAGTTTGATATTATTTTTTGGTCTTATTTGTTGTACAACAGAAGAAGCATAGTCCTATTTCCATAGTAGCAGGAACTTTAGAGAATTTAATAGCAGACGAGGACTTGAGAGTATGTTATGAAAGCAATGCATTATTATTTTGGTTAACACCTATAGTTATGACTTTTTGTTGTTTAAGTCTATTGATGGGCGTCAAATCAGAGTTGACCAGGCTGGGAAATCCTCCCGTGGCTCTTCTGGAGGCAGAGGTCGGGGACGTGGATTCACCAGAGGTGAGTTTTCTGTGACAATGCTTTTCGTGTTAACTGGTCATGTGCATGTGAGCTCTCAGACTTTAATCAATCCTTGTTTCTTTGCCACAGGAGGTGGAGGATATGGAGGTGGCCGTTATGACAACAGAAGTGGAGGCTATGGTGGATCCAGAGACTATTATGGCAGCAGGTAAGCCCAACAGGTGAAGATCTTAATCCTTATACAATTGTCACATGGAGAACATTGAATGATAAGAAATTTGAGCTGTAGACACTTCACAGTAATAATTTTAGAAGCACTTGGATGGTGCCTCCAACAAATTGTGCTATCTAAGGCTCTTATATTGCTACCTTTGGTATCTTGTGTTTTGTTTCAGAATAGCATAATTTGCAAGGTGATTTTGAATTGTTCATTTTGAACCTATGACTTCATTTCATTTCTCCATACTTGAAAGTATGATGGATTTCAGCTTTGTTTTTGAGTAGAAAAGAAACTCCAGGAGTGATGGTGGCTTTTGGGAAGGATTTAAGAGAGAGGTTGAGCAAACCATGTGTAACTGTGGATTTTAATATGTTCAACTTTTAATGACCAAGTGTGTCTTCCAGGAAGGAGACACATTTAGCATGCATGGCTCTCTGGGTCACAGTTGCAAAATATAGCACACTTTGTGTGAATCTGACCCATATATTTTGCTCACCCTGGGTGAACATCAGATTAATACTTCCTAGGTCTTGTGGGCATTTGGTTGGCTAAGTACTTTCAATTTGGGAGAGGATTCTTGGAACTCTTTCCAATAAACATTTATTTCTCTTAAAGAATACAAATGTTCAATATGTATTTGTTAACGAGATAGTTAATAATTGTATAAAAATTTAGCATCAGCATACTTATAAATAAAAAAGCTTAGGTTTAAAGTTAGATTCAAATATTCTGGTTTTAGTAAATTATACTGCCTTACTTTAGAGAATATGAACTGATAAGGTGATATACATATCTCACACAATGCTAGTTAGCACCTTAAAGAAATGGAACAGTAATAGTATCCTTTAGCTGCTTTTATATATATATATATATATATATATATATATATATATATATATATATATATATATATATATATATATATATATATATATATATATATATATATATATATATATATATATATATATATATATAAGCAGTGATGAAATGACTTGCCTAATTAAACAGGCAAAGGTAGAGCTTAGTTTTTGTGTGCATGATTAGACAATTACGAATTATGTTGATCCTTTAATTGGGTTTCCTGGGCAAAGAATACACGGAAGTAGTTTTACCATTCCCTTCTGAGAGCACTCTTGAATTGTACAGCTTGCCCATGGCTACAAAGGATGGCTCTTTCCCCAGGAAGCATAAGGGGGAATTGAGCTCCAAACTTCTGGTTCTGCATCCAGATACTGTACCTAAATCAGTGAGCTATCTAAGAAGCACATTTGATCTTGCCATGTAATGGATTTAATAGTCTTTGTACATGATTTATAGCAAATACAGCTTATACAGGATAGCAGTTATGATTGTTATGAAAGTACTCTTGTAGTTGTAGAATCTAACTAGCCAAGCAGGTAATGTAAAGATCTCTTTCCCCATTTAGGAATCAGGGAGGCTATGGTGACCGTTACTCTGGGAGTTCCTACAGAGACAACTATGATAATTAGGTGAGTGAAAGTTTTAAAAAGGCCCCAGCGGGTATGCCATTTCCCCCCTTACATACAGTATCTACAGAAGCATATAAGTACTCAGTCCTGCAAGCACATAGTCTAATTTGCCAGCAGAATTCCTGTCATTAGTACCGGTAGTCTAGCATCAGTGTGGAGAACTGACTTGCTGCTGAAGTAAATGGGACAGTAAAACCAACCTGTCCACGCAAACATTTTTTTAAAGAGCTACTCTTGAACCAACGTCAGAAAATCAAGATCACAGCCTTTATGCATAGGAACGTCCTCCAAACTAATAGGGTCTTGCTTTTCTATACTGTATTTGGATATTTATCAAGTACGTGCAGATATCCACAGTAGCATGTAATATAGAAAATTGGGGGGGGGGGGTGAAAGCTCTTAGAATAAGGGAGAAAATAAAAAGTTTAGCTTCCTCTGCCTAAACCCCACCTTGAATATAATTCACTGCATCATGTTCCAAGGATACAAGTAATCTTCTCTGGGTGGAGGGAAACTAGATTAGGTGAATGTACCAGTTTTCTTCAGTGTGCTTTACGACTTGTACCTGCTTCTTGTCCTCAGCTTGCACCGAGCATAAATCCTTCCTGAATCAAGATCGTCCTTCCAATGGTCGTATTTATAAAGATTTTTGGAGCTTCGCTGAAACCTTGTTTAGTTCTCTACCTGTATCTTTCCTTTTTGCAGTCTTATTACAAACAGCCCAGCAGCTTCTGCTACAGGACAGCCGGTTAAAAAAGAGTTTTCGGGGAAAAAAACATTTTAATTTGCTATGGTTTTTTTTTACAGGTGTGTTTAGGCATTTTGAGAAAACTTTTTATTCTCTCCTCCCCCATTTCTTTTAACAAACTAAGATGGGGGTTCTCCCTTATATTTCACCCATAATTCTCCAGAGTCTGAACGAGGTGTGGAGGTCCTACTTGTTTTTATAAATGCATTAATACCTTGTAGTTTTGTAAAAGTCCTCTGGTGTAGCAAGGAAGGGGTGTGGTGGAAGCCAAGCCCCCTTGATTGTAAAGGGAGGCTCATGTGTTTGATCTTCAGAATTTATACTGTATGATGTACCTAGAACTTAAGCTTGCAATTCTTGCAAGTTGTTCTTGAAAAAAAAAATGTTTGTTTATATTTTTTTTAAACTGGAAAACTCACATGTAACTCAATATTGTACTAAAAGTGGTTAAGGAATTCCTGTATTCAGTTCTTTGGCTTCACGAAGCCTATTAAATGCCCTTCTGAAAATGAATTTTGCTCGTGACCTTTTAACACTTCAGCCAGTCTGAGGCCATAGTATCTGGCACACATTTTAAACAACTGTGTAGATACATGATAAATGAGATCTTGAAGAGGTAATATAGAAGGAGCCCAATATTAACTTGCTGTTACAGAATCTACGCTTTGGATACACTTGTGTAGGTGTAAGGTGCTATTCTCAGTTTTTAGGCCTGTCAACCTGAGTGTAGTCAGCAGTCCCCTAAGGCCGTGCTGTGCATTATAAGGGACAACCACTATCAATGTTTGAGTGTGACAGCTGCGTCATCTTGTTAGCTCTTGCTGATGTAATGAGCTTCTGAGCTTGAGTTCCTCAAAGTGCAGTGACTTATAGAACTAATGTATATGGAACTGTGTCCAATTTATAAGACTGCAGTCCCTGTTCCCCCTCCCCCTTTGAAAAAAGTTAATTTTTTAAAACTTGGGGGCAGGTTTTTAGCTATATGGCTGCAACAGTGTTTTTGAAATATATGGGAGCTGCAGCTGAAATCTCAAAAGCCAGGGTCCGGTTGCATTAGTATTATAGTGCACTAATCACTTTCCTATGATTAATTAAGCAGAAATAAATTTTGCAGCACAGTGACGATTGCATAATTATAGATACAGGGAGGGAAATACGTATTTGATCCCCTGCTGATTTTGTCTGTGTGCCCTCCGACAAAGAAATGGCCAGGCCATAATTATAATGGTAAGTGTATTGTAGCTGTGAGAGACAGATTAACAAAAAACAAACCCTCAAAAACCCAATGCCCAAAAGTCGAGATGGATTTGCATTTGTAGTGAGGGAAATAAGTATTCGATCCCTTCACAAAAGATGTCTTAGTACTTGATGGCAAAACCCTTGTTGGCAATCACAGATGTTTCTTGTAGTTGGCCACCAGGTTTGCACACATCTCAGGAGGGATGTTGTCCCACTCCTCTTTGCAGATCCTTTCCAAGTTAGAAAGGTTTCAAGGCTGATGTTTTGCAACTCGAACCTTCCACTCCCTCCGCAGATTTTCTATGGGATTGAGGTCTGGAGACTGGCTGGGCCACTCCAGGACCTTCATGTGCTTCTTCTGGAGCCAATCCTTTGTTGCCTTGGCTGTGTGTTTTGGTCATTGTCATGCTGTGATTCCCATCCATGACCCATTTGCAATGCCCTGGCTGAAGGAAGGAGGTGATCACCCAAGATCTGGCAGCACATGGTCCTGTCCATCGTCCCTTCAATGCGGTGAAGGTGTCCTGTCCCCTTAGCAGAAAGACACCCCCAAAGCATAATGTGTCCACCTTCATGTTTGACGGGGACGGTGTTCTTGGGCTCATAGGCAGCATTCCTCCACACACGTTGATGCCAAAGAGCTCGGTTTTGGTCTCCTCTGACCACAACACTTTCACCCAGTTCTCCGGATCGTTCACATGTTCATTGGCAAACTGCAGACAGGCCTGTACATGTGCTGTCTGGAGCAGGAGGTCCTTGCGGGCACTGCAAGATTTTAGTCCTTCACGGCGTAGTGTGTTATCAATTTTCTTGGTGGCTATGCTTCTAGCTGCCCTGAGATCATTGACAAGTCTCCCCCCCCCCCCTGTAGTTCTGGACTGCTTTGTCATCGTTCTCATGATTGCAACTCCACGAGGTGTGATCTTGCATGGAGCCCCAGACCGAGGGAGATTGACAGTTACAGTATTTTGTGTTTCTTCCTTTTGCAAATTATCGTGCCAACTGTTTCACCTTTTTTCCAAGCTGCTTGGCGATAGTCTTTTAGCCCAGTCCAGCCTTGTGCAGGTCTACATCCTTGTCCCTGACATCCTTTGACAGCTCTTTGGTCTTGGACATGGTGGTGAGGCTAGAATCTAATTGATTGCTTCTATGAACAGGTCTTTTATACAGGTATTGTAACAAGCTGGGATTAGGAGTACTCCCTTACAGAGTGTTCCTCATCTCAGCTTGTTACCTGCATATAGTGAACAGGCACCTGGGAGCCTGAAATCTTGCTGGTTGGTAGGGGATCAGATACTGTCCCTCACAGCTGAAATACACCTACCATTATAGCCTGGTCATTTGTCAGAGGGCACCCTGAAAATCACCAGGGGATCAAATACTTATTTCCCTCACTGTACATGCAAACTTAGGCATTCTCAACCTATGGCCCGCAGGCCAAACCTGAACCCCGGCGCTCACCGATCCCGGAGGAGGATCTGTGCATGTGTTGTGCGCATTTTACTTCTGCTTCCGGGTGGGAGGAACCATGTGACCGGCCTGATCAGTAGTCCAGGGGACCTGTGACCTGAAAACCTTGAGAAAAATGTGCTAGATGGAAAAGAAGAGTGCACAGAGTGTAGGACCAAGATTGGTTTAGGGGTTCTCATCGTGTTTGTAGGAAGGTTCGTTTTGTAATAGATCTTGGTGAACTCGAGTGCCTGGGAAAAGAAATTTGAACTGGCAAGCAAGGCCAATATGTGCGCTCATGTTATGCCTTCAAGTGCTTTGCCCACTTGAGTGCCCAAAGAAGTGCTTTAGTGTTGGTCTTCATCTGCTTAATACTCTGGCTGCAATGAAGAAGGTTCTCATACTGAGCGGTGTTTTAAGACTGGTTCAATTGGGCATCTAAGTGTTTTATTTATGCCTTTTGAGCTTTGGTTTGCATAAGTAGTCCTCAGATGGGTTTTCCTAGGATTTTAAATGAAAAACCAGCACAACTACTAATGTATTAAACGTTAAGTAGCACAAGTACTGTCGAAAGCTTTGTACAATTATCAGCTGCTTTACTAGGCAGCTGTTTTTCCAACCTTGGTGTTACTCAAGATGCTAAAGGTGACAAACTCCACAGAGACAATCCCAAAAGTCTGGGGGAAATGGCACAGTTAAATTGGTAGTGAAGTACTGTAATTGTGTGAAGAAACGAGAAAAAACCCAGTAAGACCAGGACATTTTAGTCGGGTGCTGTATGGTGTGGCACATCAGCGGTACTACAGTACAATGACAGCAACCTTTTGTTTCCAACTTCAAGAGGTGGCAGCTTCATCTGTTTAGAATTGCTGCTTATAAAATCAGGGCACTTCCAGCTTTTTTATCTGATTCTGTTTGCTGAGAAGATAAAAATAACCTGGCTTCACAATATTCAGTATAAACTAATCCCAAAACATTGAGATTTATATGGAAGGTTCCATTGACAGAAAATAAGCATAAGATGAATATTGAGCCAGAATTGTAACGTGGCTTTATTTGGCAGGTGGAAGGGACTCAGCTGGATCCCGGAAGTGAGTTAACCTCAAGGCTGGAGTTGAGGACAGACTTTGAGTGTCCCTCTGGAGCTTCCGGCTTGTGCGTATGTTCATATAGTCCTCTCAAATGTCAGGGTCAAGCTGTCCAGTGAAATGGGGTTATATAGTTAAATGAGATTGTCTGTGGTCTTCCTTAGTTCTTCATACCCAGCAAGAGAAATATGCCTTGTTAGATGGAGGTATCATTTATTACGTTGATGGCATTTCTTAAATTTCCTGTGAATTAAAGCATATCTGCCCAGCACACAGTTGTCTTCAGCTGATGCCATGATGATCAAACAGTAGAAGAGGCTGTGGCCTTTAACTGATTGCATTGAAATAAAAACAATAATACAGATGGGACCTGTCATCAGTAGTGTTTTTATTTAGAAGGGCCTTTTTTCCTTTCATCTTAGATAACCTGCTGTGATATTGATATGGTCTGTTTTACTCGTGTCACAGTTAGATCTAGAACTAAGCTAAAACTTCATATACAGGTGAAACTCGGAAAATTAGAATATGCAAATATTCATTCATTTCATTTAAAAGGTGAAACGAATATATGTGATAGACTCACTACATGCAAAGCGAGAGATGTCATGCCTTAATTTGTTATAATTGTGATGATCATGGCGTACAGCGTACATGAGATTACGTGATGATTATGGGGTACATGAGATTGGGTTGGGGTTTTAATAACATGTAAGCCATAAGCATCAATATAACAAAGTAAAGCTTGAACTATTTTGCTTCGCGTGTAATGAGTCTTATCATATTTGTTTCATATTTTAAGTTGCATTACTGAACTGAATGAACATTTGCACAATATTCTAATTTTCCTAGTTTCACCTGTACTGTATATTTAACAGCAGTTTGGCTGTCCTGGAAAATAAGCTTTACTTCTTATCTAGGTAAGGGTGTCAATCAGTTTGTTGTAGGCTGATACGAAATTTCAAATGGAAACAGTAAATGTTAGAAAATTGTACAACATTCATCAGTAGAATATAATGCAAGGTCAGGAACCATACCAAGAGGAGCGATGGACAGATTCTTGGTTACTCATGTTAGCAAGAACTATGTACATTTCACAGCCAAGTGAAGGCGCAGGAGTTCTGGTGGCACAGTGGTTAAACTGCTGTACTGCTACCAATGTGAGTTCGATTCTGACCAGGTCTCAAGGTTTTCTTCTCAGCCTTCCATCCTTCAGAGGTCGGTAAAATGAGTACCTAGCATGTTGGGGGCAAAATGCTAATTAACTTACAAAACCACCCAGAGATCACTAGGCACTATATAAGAGTGAATGCATTGCTTTATTTGGTTAAAACTGCAGCAAAGTTCAATGCATTTACCTAAAAGTCTACACTAGAAAGAAAAAAAATAGCTTACTCACTTCCCTTCCTGCTCTACAGCTTTATATATATGATTTTTAAAAAGCCTTTAGGATGGGTTTACTGGTGGTTTTTTGTTTGTTTTTTTAAACCCAGTACTTGGAGGATCACAGTACATGTGAGTTGAATGTGTCTTTGAGTTGAAACTGCTGTTTTAAAAATGCAAATCAGCTGGAAGGGAAGTGACAGTGAGCTTAGTAGGCATGGAGGGTAAAATAACTTCCATCCCTAGCCCTTGATCATGAGGGAAGTCCCTCCTTTCCTACAGAGACCAGAGGATGTTCTCCTTCCCCTGTATAAAAGGAACATCTCACTTTCTGAAGCTGGTTGCATTGGTGAGGTATTTCAGTACAAACAGCAGAATGATAGAAATTACACCTCTATGGCTGCTCCTTAAGATCCTAAACTGTGAGGTTTAGTTTTTAATAATTTGAATTAGAATTGTAGCTTGAGTACAATACGAGGTTGTGAACTTCCAATATTGAAATGACTTTCAAAATGTAGGTATTTGTGGCAGTTGGATTAGCATTTCCTCTTAAAAATTAGTATGTGGGTGCATTTGTTTCTAACTGAACCGGAGTAGGCTCCAGTGTAGCTCTAAAAAGGGAAGATACCTACAGAAGATAGTTCCTCCACAAGAAGAACAGAGAGGAAGCCTGCCGGATATCTTTCTAGCTTTTGGATCCTTCTGGAGTGAAGAATGGTACTTGAGGGAATTCGTTGATTGGATGTTAATTTGAAAGTTGATGCTACCAATCGCCATGAATGCAACTGTCCTCAACTGGAAAATGTATGAGGGGAAATCCTCCGTTTAAGTTTTTGATATGATAAAGATAAAAAAAAGCTGGTGATTATTATTTTTTACCATGGGGAGGTAAAATGGGTGTGTTTGTCTTTGTTTCCCAAGGGAATAAGCCATTCCGAAAGTGGGTCGATGTTTCAACAGCCAAGTACCTGTATTGTACTTCCTTTCTTTGTTTTTCAGAAGAAGACAGATCCCAAGAAGGGACTACTGCTACCACAGACGTTCTTAAGAATTAACCTTAGCAAGGCCTGCTTTTCAGGGGAGAGGCAGACTATATTACTGCTTAAAATCTGATCTGTGGGAGTAGGTACTTTTTATGTTGTCATTCTCCTTGCCCCCTTCTCATGTCTGGGTGGCAGATGGAGTGTCAAGACTTGATTCACTCAGTAGCAGTGTTGTTACTGTATTCTTCAAAGTTTAAACCCACAGAAGTTTTTCACTTACAAGGCATGTGGTACATGCATCCGGATTTACAGTGTGTTGCTAGAATTTTTATTTTGAAATAAATGCTTTCTAAAATTCACTGAGCATCCTTTTTTCCAAATTCTCATTTGCTTATAATCTGGTATAATCCAAAGGTTTTGGAATGATGCTGATTTGTGGATCCATTTCATTCTGGTTTCTAAATGAGCTTGTTTTTGAGACAGCCAGTGTGACTACAGCAGGGATTCTCAACCTGTGGTCTGCGGTGCCATTTCATATGGTCCATCACACCAGGAAGGGCAAAATGGCTGTCCGACCCCTGAAGCTTCCTGAGGGATTGTGACCCAGCCCCCAGCTTTAAAAGGTTGAGAACTCCTGGCCTACAGTAACAAATAATGCAGTAGAGTAGTCCTATTTAGAGCCATTCAAGCTGCCTCTAGGGCAGATTCTCAACCTGTGGGCTGGATGTGGCTTGCAGCACCATTTCATGTGGCCCACCACCACACCAGGAAGTGCCATGTGGTGGAGGAAGGGCAAAATGGCCATCCGGCCACCGAAGCTGTCTGAGGAAGCCTGACCCGGCCCCCAGTTTAAAAGGGGCAGCAGGGGAAGTGGTTGCTGTTTAAAACGCCACTCACACACTCCTGGTTCATTTTCCCTTCTTATTGTGCTGTATCTGATTCCAAATATTGATGATCATCATGGCGATCAGCCATGAAGACTGTCCTGAGAATATAATGCCATGGCCTTTCATCTACTTCTGCATCGCAGCATGACACCCGTACCACTGATCCAGCTCTGTAAGTCACTTTGGTCCTGAGCTCTTGGCACACAAAGTCCTCTTTAGCCCCAGGCCAGGATGGGTGAGGGTGCTACCCTCCATCAAGATGGATTCAAGTGGGATTTAATTCCCTTGGGGACCATCACCTTTCCCTGTGGACTTCGCCAAGGCTGCTAGTACTCAGCATTGTCAGGTTAGTTAACTGCTGCCCAACACTCAGCATTGAGTTGCTGGCAGCATGGCCTACTCGAATTACCATAACAGGATAACCTGGCCAGACAACACCTTCTGATTTGGTTCTTCCTATTCTCTGTTTAAAGGCATTTGCTAGTTGGGGCAGTAGGTGACCAAAGAGTGGGAGGCGGAAGGAAATTTTAAGGTAGCTCTGTTCTAACTTGGGCTTCCAAGTCTGGGTAGCCAGACCAGACCAGAGGTAGCTTAAGAAATGACGTGGCTGAAGTGAAAACTTCCTCTGCTGATTCACACACACACACCCGCCCCTCTGCTTTCTTAGGTTGACCTAGCACTATTTTGTAGCATCAGGACCTGAAATAATGTAAAACACAGGTTACAGACTTACTGAATCAGCTTGTGGTATTACATTTTATTTCAGATAATGGGATGGATTTCTGCACAATTTTTATAAAAGGTCAATATGCACTGCATTACTTTGTGCTAAAGGAGAACTGCTATTTAGCTGACAGTAGAAGTAAAGAGATTTTTTCCTGTAGTGCAGGGGTTTGCAAACTATGGCCTGTGGGCCACATCTGGCCCCTGATGCCAATTCACCCGGCCTACACTGCCCTTGTCTCCCATAAGCAGAAGTAAAACGTGCCCGTACAGCTGCTCCAAAGCATAATCTCCCCACCAGGGTACTTTTCTGAGGCTCCCCAATACCACCCAGATCCTATAATCTCCCAAGATCAGCAGGGATGTGGGCTGAGTGGCCTTTTTGCCTTCCCCTCTTCATGAACAAGGCTGTGCCATGTGCTTTCAGCTGTAGAGAAAGTTAAACTTCCCTGTGGCCTAGACTGAGTGCCCAAACTGAAACCCCAAACCTACTTTTTTTATCACAAAGTGCCAACATGGTGGGCAAACTTTGTACTGCGGGTAGGAGGAAGTGCTCCCATTGGGCTGCTGGGTAGAGGGGGTGAACTCTGCTGGGGTGACAGCACATATGCCCACAGAGGGCTCTGAGCGCCCCCTCTGGCACGTGCCATAGGTTCGCCACCACTGACCTAGGGGAAACCACAGCTAAGCCTTGTAAAGGGAGGACTGGGAGCAGACATTTTCTCCAGTATAATCTGAGGTGGAAGAAGGGAGGATTATTCTTCATTCTTCCCTTTTCCTATCTTTTCAATGCAACGGACTTTGGGCTTTACTCCCCTTAAAAAAGCCATTAAATACTTTTTAAAATTGTCCCCTTGCAGACACAGATTGTCTCAGGGCTCAAGGAAACCTTCCAGAGAGACAATCCGTGTTCTCTATACATGTCTTTCCCTTGTCAGTTTATGGGCAAGGATTGGGCTAACTCTGGCACATAAACCTAAAGCTCTCCTGTTGGAATCTTGTCTTTGTCGATTTTCTCTAAGGAAGACTTGGCATCTGTGCCCTTTTATTGGTCAAGTACAGTAATACTTCATACAACATCCAAACTTTGTTCCACAAGTTTGGACTTTATACGGATTTGGACTTTGTATGAGGCATGCAAAATCCTAGCCGCGATGCCTCATACAACATCCACATCCTTGCCGCGATGCCTCATACAACGTCGTTTCCATAGAGATACATTGTACTGTAACAGCACAGACTTCAGGGCAAAGTCAAGGAAACTGACAGAACTTTAAGAAATCATTGTCTGAAGGCTAAATACATTACAAAAACATGTCAAACAACCCTGATAGTCCAAGAACCTGAAGAATGCTGCAAAAATCCCAGGAATGCTTCTAAAAATTCTGACGAAAAAAATTCAAAAAAATCCAAAATCGTGCTCAAAACCACTCCTAAACACTCTTCACCTCGTGCAAAACCCACAAGAGCAATGCACGCATGCGCCCTGCCTTTTATACTGCCCAGGCACAATGCAACTTGGGAAAAACCCCAATGCCTCATACAAAGTCACAGCGCCTTTGTATGAGGCAGTTTTTTTCAAGGAATTAGGCGATGTTGTATGAATCCGATGTTGTATGAAGCGGACTTTGTATGAGGTATTACTGCATATCTTCACCATCCCTGGCACAGAGGGAGTAAGACACCCATCATTGCCACTAGCGCATCAACTAGATGAAATTATAGTCTTTATTTAAGAATAGGCCAAGATAGGTTATAGAACCTTTTAACATGAGCAGAGGTTTTCCCCCATGAGCTAGGGAACTACTGTTCATTCCCCCAACAGAAGTTAAAATCAGACAGGACATTAGCAAAATAATAGCCTCTGCATTTGCTGCCGGTGCATCAGTTTGTTGCCCTGGCCCAAGCTACAAAAGTGGCAGCTAGTGTGGTGGAGACTTTACCAGGCTAATAACTGGGAAACAATCTCATCTTTAAGCAGGAGGAAATTGGGGGATCTCTGGGCCCAGTTTTGATTGAAAACAAGGATAAAACGAAAACCCTGCTTTCTGCACCTAGCAGTGGGAGAGGTTTCATGAATTTATTTGTATTTATTTATTACATTTATACCCCACCCATCTAGAAGATTTTCCTACTCTGGGTGGCTAATAACAAAACTCACACATTAAAAACAGTCACACATTTTTTAAAAAAAGCATACACACGCAGGCATGCGAAATGAAAACTTGGCAACTAAGAGAAAATAAAATACCTAACACCCAGCCATTGGCAATATATTCTGGAAAAGGAATGATTTTAACTCTTAAATATAGGCAGCGGTGGGACCTGGCGCAGCTCAACTGGAAGTTGAGTTCCACAAAGTTGGTTCCGCCACTGAGAAGGCTTCTTTTCCGAGTCATGGCCTTTCTTGCCAATCTTGGAGTTGGCACCTGGAGCGCCGCCGTCTGAGAGGAATGAGTTATGTGGGCTGGTGTCCTGAGGGGAAGGCCTTCCACCAGGTAGGCACGTGCCAAACCGTTTAGGGCCTTAAAAGTTAGAAGTAACACCTTGCACCTGATATGGAAAGGAATGGGTAGCCAAAGCAGCCCTGCCAAGGCTGGGGAGATAGGATCAAATTTTCTCACTCCAGAAAATCAACCTGGCTGCTGTATTTTGCACCCGTCAAAGCCTCTATCAGGAACAAGAGAAGCCCCACGTAGAGAGCATATGGGATCAAAACCACAATATGGAATCAAAGTTGCTGGGAGAAACATCAACAATTTGAGATATGCAGACAATACCATCCTAATGGCAGAAAGTGAGGAAGACCTAAAGAACCTCTTGATTGGGTTGAAAGAAGAGAGTGCAAAAGCTGGCTTGAGACTCAATATCAAGAAAACCAAGATAATGGCAACAGGCCATATCAGTCCCTGGAAAATAGATGGGAAAGAAGTAGAAGGAGTAACAGATTTTACTTTCTTAGGATCCAAGATCACTGCAGATGGAGATTGCAGCCATGAAATAAAAAGACGACTGACTATGGGGAGACAAGCTATGAGAAACCTGGGGAACATAGTGAAAAGTAGAGACATCACCTTGAAAGCAAAAATTCGCATAGTCAAAGCAATGGTATTCCCAGTGGTAATGTATGGATGTGAGAGCTGGACCATAAGGAAAGCTGAGTGCAGAAGAATAGATGCCTTTGAAATGTGGTGTTGGAGGAGAGTCCTGAGAGTCCCCTGGACAGCGAGGAGAACAAATAGGTCCATCTTAGAAGAAATCAACCCTGACTGCTCCCTAGTAGGTCAAATAGTAAAGATGATGCGAAAGTACTTTGGACATCAAATGAGAAGGGAGGATTCACTTGAGAAGGCCTTGATGCTGGGAAAGGTGGACGGCAAAAGAAGAAGGGGGCGTCCAAAGATGAGATGGCTAGATGGTATTGTAGACACAATGGGCACAGAGCTGGGTGGGCTGAGGAGGATGGTGGAGGACAGAGGCGCCTGGAAGACAATGGTCCATAGGGTAGCAATCGCAAAGGGTCGGAATCGACTGCGACTGAACATCAAAAAGAGAGCATTACAGTAATCAATAAGTGAGACAACCAGTGAGATAACTAATGTTATGAACCAGGCATTTATTTCAATAAGACAGAACAATGTCAGATCAACACACCCCACCCAGTGAGGGAGAGAAAGATTGTCCCCTGGCAACCACACCACATCTCTTTCAGAACAGAAATCAAGCCTCAACAATCCTCAACCTGACGCCAGGCCCGCACAAGAAGTGGGACACATAGCATATTATATGTATATATATATGGGAAGCCCACTGTATGGTTCAGCATGTACTGCTTGTAGTCAAGGCATGTCACCAAGAATTTGTCATTTCCCAAAAAAATGTTCATATACTCTCCAAGGCCAAGGAATATGGAAAATACCAAATTTTTGAGATGAAATGTCCATCTGCTAGAGAGAAAGCCTCTGTCAATACAAGTATAACCATTTCAAGGCATTTCTGACAGCATTTTTGTTCAACTACCATCCGTCCCTTCTCCAGTTCCTCATTCAATGCAGGGAAACAGGACTTTCACACTCATCCATCAAAGTCTCATTCACTGCCATTGTTGCTAATCAAATGGCCAGTTATGAAGCTTCCACCATTTTTCGTCATCCTACCATAAAATGTAGGTTCTGCAGTGGGTCAAGTGGTTAAGACGCTGACTGGGAGGCAGAAGGTCAGCAGTTCAAAACCCAAGTACTGCATGACGGAGTGAGCTCCTGTCTCTGTCTCACTTCCTGCCAACCTAGCAGTTCGAAAGCAAGAAATTATTATTATTATTATTATTATTATTATTATTATTATTATTATTATTATTATTATTATTATTATTATTATTATTATTATTATTATTATTATTATTATTATTATATTTACATTTCTATACCGCTTACTTCCCCTAAGAGAACTCAAAG
Source organism: Bradypodion ventrale (assembly GCA_035047345.1). Taxonomy (NCBI): domain Eukaryota; kingdom Metazoa; phylum Chordata; class Lepidosauria; order Squamata; family Chamaeleonidae; genus Bradypodion; species Bradypodion ventrale. Next base: position 183,256,403 of record JAWDJE010000002.1, read on the forward strand.
CGGTTTACAGCATATAAAATAAAAAATACAATCCAAAATACAGAAACAGTATACAAAACAAATTCAAAATCACAATTATAAGATAATATATAAACATCAATTAATCGCATCAAAAAGTACACAATATAAAAAATTCAAAACGTCAAATACAATTCATCACAGAGTAACAATATATATAGTCCTTCCGGGGGGGGGGGGAGTGAGACAAAAGCGTGCACAAGTCCTAGAGCTCCTAGCCGACCAGCCTCCTTGCCCCCACCGAGGCCAGGTCCATAAGCGACGATGATGGTAAGTCCACCGTGGCATCATCCTTCCATATTGGCCCAAGGTGAGGACCGGAAACGCAAGGAAAAGAGAGGCGGCGGTGGGCTTCAGCCTGATGTGGCGGCCCACGGCCCTATGTCCCTCCCCGCAGGGGACAGGGGAGGAGGGTGCCCCCCACAACTGTGGCAAGGGTCCTTGGGGCAGCGGTGATTGCTATCTCAGCTGTCCTCACTCTCCACTGACCTGGGGGAGGAACGCGGAGCTCCAGTGTCTGGCATCCAGAGGTGGGGGTGGCAGCAGTGCTTTTGAGGGCGCAGTCCACCCCCAGCTGTTCTCACTCCCCGCTGACCAGCAGGGCCGGGGTGGAGGAACGCAGATAGATAAATAGGGACCACTTTGGTGGGAAGGTAAACAGCGTTCCATGCACTTCAATGTCTAGGCATGCCTCCCACGTGTCCACGGACACAGCGCTGGCTCTTCGATTATAAACAGATGAGCACTGAAGCCTAGACTCAGGTACGACTGGCTCTCAAGCAAGGGTGACCTTATCATAAAATGTTTTTTGTTTGTTGTTGTTCAGTCGCACAGTCGATTCCAACCCTTTGCGACCCCATGGGCCATTGCCTGCCAGGCACCTCTGGCCTCCACCATCCTCCTCAGCCCACCCAGCTCTGTGCCCACTGAATCTACCACACCATCCATCCATCTCATCTTTGGCTACCCCCTTTTGCTTTTTGCGGATTCCCCATGCCCCATAGGGCATGGAACGGCCCGCCTGAAACCACTGCAGTGAGAGACGCTCCTTGCTTGTGGGTTCTGCGGCCGCCAAATCAAGGGGGGTGAATAAAAGATTGGGTTTGATTCACCCAATTACCGTGACCTGACCCGCGACGCTGCCAAGTAAGCAGATAGCTAACTCCTGTGTAACATTAAGTGTAATAAACTCATCTCCCGGTTTGGGAAATCCCTGGCGCAAATAAGCCGTGTTTGTCCCTGCCTAATCCCCAACACAATGGTCATTCTTTCCCCATGTTTGCCCGAGTTAATTAACTTCCCCTTTGAAGGTTTCCCCATTAACCTGAGTCAACGCATGAGGTAATGCTCTGTTAGATGACAGTTTGCCACCGTTGCGTTTTCTTCCCTATAAATGATATTGCCTTTTGCCATTAAAGTACTGATCGATCCTGCTTCCTTGTCTCGTGTCGTTACTTGATCAGTCATCCTCCGGGCGCCCCGGCCCTCCAGTGGCCCCAATTCCTTCATCTGGTGACCCCGACGTGATTTACTCGTGAGTAAAAGACCCTGGAGAGGTCTACTCGTGGGTAACGATTCACGCGGTCCGGCTCTACGTTAGAACCGTGACCGAAACCAGCCCGGAGGACTGCGCGGCGCTCTGGTCGGCAGCCAGCCGGACAGAGAGACGGCCGCGGCGAGGCATTCCAAAGAGACATTCCTACCACCTTTTTCCCGGCTTTGAGGGAGGTCTGCGAAGGGAAAAACGCGTTCCGGTCAGGGCAGGCTGTGAGCCCCTGACAACGCAGAGGCCGCCGAGGGCCCGTGGCAGAAGGTCCACGCTCCGAGGGCTACCCCAGACACTCGTCGCCCGAACCTGTTGCCTGCAAAGACGCGTCGACTCTCGTCCCGAGGAGGAAACTTCAGAGGACCATCGCAGGTAATATGGGGACTTGCTCTCATAGACCAAGTCCGTCCGCTAGCCAAAGAACTCGAGAGGGAGAGTTCATAATCCTGGCCAGGGTTTTTAAGTTGCGATTTCACAGCGGAGAGCTAGCGAGACTTTTGGCGTACCTCAGGGGACACTGCCTACTTTACCCAGAAGTAGGTACGTTAACCTTGAAGCTCTGGGATCAGATAGGAGACTGCATCCAGCAACCCCCCAAAGCGCCCGGCAGGGTAGTCAGCACATGGAAAAAGTGTAGGAGGCTCTTAGAGCAGATCGAGCCGGTCCGGATAGAGGCCCAAGAACCCCCGTTAGAAAAGTCATCAAGTCAGCCAGTCAACCCGACTGCGCCCACGGCGCTCTGTCCGTCATTCAGCTATCAGCATAGCAGCGAAGGGAGCCTTCCCCCGGTGACAGCTGCAGACGTCACCGAAGGAACGCAAGGAATGAGGAGCGCAGGCGCTTCTCTGACAGCACCGGCTTCCCTAGTTGTAAAGAGTGCCCTTCAGCGCACAGCAGAGATAGAGCTCAAGAAGGGGGAATTGTCAGCAGAACAGCTAGCTGAGCTTCGACAGATTTGTCCCATCCGCTTAGAGATGGACGCGCTCACAGGCGCGCAACAGGTAGTGCATTCCCCAGTCCCGTATAAGCTTCTCATGGCTTTACGGAAAGCAATTTCAGAGACAGGGCTCCAAAGTCGTTTTACCAGGGGCACGCTTCAGCAGGCGTGCGAAGCCACCATGTGGATTCCTCACGACTGGAAAGCCGTCATGAGGATGATGCTAACCCCTAGCCAGTACATGATCTGGGACAGCGAGTATCGGCTTGAGGCTCAGGCCAGGGCCGCTAGGATGGGAGGCGCAGTAATTGCTGAACAGCTATATGGTTCAGGTGCCTTCGAGCCCATCAACGCTCAGATCAACTTGCCTCTAGCCACGCTAGAGATGTCCGCCGAAGCCGCCTATAGGGCGTACTTCAAGATCCCAGCATCTGGCAAAGCGGCTAAAAACTACACCGCTATCAAGCAGGGAGCCCAGGAACCCTACATGGACTTCATCAATCGCCTGGAGGAGGCAATCACCAGGCAGATTGACAATGAGCAAGCCCAGCAAGAGCTCATGATCAAGTTAGCCAAGGACAATGCCAACTTGGACTGTCGTAAGATTTTGCAGTCCCTAGGCAATCGTCCTGATCTGACCCTATCGGACATGATTAGAGCTTGCTCCGACGTCGGTACAGACTCCTACAAGATGGGTCTGCTGGCGGCGGCCGTGCAAGGGGGTAAAAGATCCAAAGGAAAGAACCAGGGGGCATGCCACTCCTGTGGCAAAGTCGGTCACTTCGCTAGGGAGTGCCGACTCAAGGGAGGCGGACAAAGGTCCGGCCAGCCCAAGGCTCCGAAGACCCCATGTCCGAAGTGCAGAAAAGGCTATCATTGGGCCAAGTTTTGTCCGAGTTCGGGAAACCGGAACGCGGGCATGTCTCTGGCCCCAGTCCAAACAGAGGCTTCACTCATTCCCCAGAACCAGGACTTCCCCGAGCTGGACTAGGTTCCAGGCACATTCCAGACACTACGAGGGCACAGGCCAGCCCCAAGGGTAGCACAGGGCTAGAGTTGACTTGTCAGGCAGACGTTACATGCGATCTGCCAGGCACAGTCTATCTGGTCGATTCCCAGTACATGGGTCCCCTGCCCAGAGGCTTTTTAGGTATAGTTTTGCCCCGTAGTGTAGCTGGAGCCCGCGGAATATTTATAATTCCAGGAGTCATTGACTCGAATTTTTCAGGCGTTCTCCAGGTCCAACTCTGGACACACCTGCCCCAGACCATTCATAAGGGAGATTCCTTAGCGCAACTGATCATGGTTCCTTGTCACTCGCCAGCAGGCAGCCAGGGGAGGCTCAGTGACAGCTCAGAGCCCGGCTCAGCAGACCGCTTGAGCGCGGTTGAGGCAGTGCAAGGATACCAGGTCTTAGCGACAGTGGAGACCAACATTGAGTGGAAGCAGCGCCCCGTTATCGAGGTATTTTTGAACAAAAGAGTGTTCTCAGGCCTACTCGATACCGGAGCTGATGTGTCCGTGATAAGCAGGAGCCAGTGGCCAAGGGAGTGGGCCATTGAGCCGGTCTCCGATGTATGGGGGGTAGGCGGTGTCCAGGAAGCGTTTAGGAGCCGAGAGTGGGTAGAAGTCACGATCCCAGGGGCTGACGGCACGGCGGTAATTCGGCCGCACATTCTTGACGTGCACGTCAACCTTTGGGGGCGAGACATTCTCCAGCAGTACGGTGCCACCCTTACCTTCGGGTAATGGCGTTGCCACTTAAATGGCTCACCGACACTCCGGTCTGGGTAGAACAATGGCCGGTAGTCGGGGAGAAATTAGTTGCTCTCAAGCAGCTAGTGAAAGAGCAGCTAGACGCAGGACATATAGAACAGTCCACCAGTCCCTGGAACTCGCCAATTTTTGTGATTAAGAAAAAGTCGGGGAAGTGGCGACTCCTCCACGATCTCAGGGAGATCAATAAGTGTATTCAGCCCATGGGTCCGCTTCAATGCGGCATCCCAAATCCTAATATGATTCCCGAGGGGTGGGAGATTCTAGTTGTAGATCTCAAGGATTGCTTCTATACAATCCCCTTAGACCCCAGGGACCGGGAGAGGTTTGCTTTTACGGTGCCGGTTGTGAACCACAGTGAGCCCACGCTCCGTTACGCGTGGAAATTTTTGCCACAGGGCATGCTCAATTCGCCCACCCTGTGCCAAATCTACGTTCACAACGCGCTGGAAAAGTTCCGAAGCCTTTACCCTAAAGCTATTGTTTGTCACTTCATGGACGATATCTTGGTCGCTATGCCGCAACTCGGCAGCGAAATGTTTTCCGACCTCCAGGCCAGCCTGGGGGACAAAGGTCTACTCATTGCCCCTGAAAAAGTGCAGAGAACCGAGCCCTTTTCATACTTGGGTCATCGGCTTCTCCGTTCTTTTGCCGCACCAGTTTTGCCTCAGATAAATCTACAGGACTCAGTCACCCTGGTAGAGCTACAGCAGATTTTAGGGAATATTAATTGGGCCAGACCGTATTTCCGATTGGATACGGATCTTTTGAAACCGCTCTTCTCACTGCTAACCTTAGGCAAGCAGCCGGCAGACCGGATAAAAATCTCTCGAGACGCGCGCTTGGCGCTCGAGAAAGTTAACCAAGCTCTCAGCCAGAGGTGGGTGGATAGGATCGCCCAGGGGCCATATGCCCCGATCCTGAATTTGTACATCGTACGGTCAGGATCCATGTTCACTGGGGCGCTAGGCGTAGACTCAGAGAAGGGAGCGAAAATTGTGGAGTGGGTTTACTTGCCTAACACATCTTCACGGAACATCGTTCCGCCCCAAGAGCTGGTCTCCGCGGTGGTCTACCGTGGAAGGCTGAGAGCTAGGGACATCTCAGGGCAGGATTTGGCCAAAATTGTAGTCCCGTTCACCAAGGAACAAATTCATCAATTGATGCAGCTAGGTGACTCGCTTCCGATAGCCTTGGAAGGTTTCACTGGAAGTTTAGCGTACCATTTGCCCAAGGACCCTAGACTCGTTTCACTACAGACGGGAACAGTCAGCTTGTTCGAATTGCTCTCGTTGGTCCCGCTCCAAGGGGCCAAGACAGTTTTTACAGATGGTGGTCGCACCTATGGTGTTTTGACCTGGCAGGAGGGCGAAGCTTGGCACACGCTGCTAACTCTTCCACAGAAGTCCGCTCAGCGGGCAGAGTTGGCAGCCGTGAACCTTGCCTTGCGCACCTTCGCCCAGGAGCGTTTGAATATCATAACTGACAGCCTGTATGTAAGGAATTTGTTGCACAGCCTACCGGGAGCTTACATCACTCCCGCGATAGACAAGAATTTACTAAGTCTGTTTCTCACCGCTCAATTTCATTTGCGAAACCGCACGGAACCGCTCTATATTGCCCACATCCGAAGTCACCAAGACCTACCGGGTCCGATTTCCGCGGGCAATAGCAGAGCGGACGCGGACGCAAAGGAAATTCAGCAACGTTCAGTTTTGGGAGTTTTCACTACTCCAATCCAAAGTCATGCATTTTTTCACCAAAATGCCAAAGCACTCGCCAGACAGTTCAATCTGCCACTTTCTCAAGCCCAAGGCATAGTTCGCTCTTGCCAGCATTGTGCAGGGGCACCGGGGGGGCCCTCGTGGGGGGTCAACCCACGAGGGACAGAGGCTAACCAGGTATGGCAGATGGATGTCACGCATGTGCCGCAGTTTGGCAGGTGGCAATACATGCATGTCTGCATAGACACCTTTTCCCAGTTCGTTTGGGCCACGGCGCAGAAAGGGGAGACGGCTACCCACGTGGAGCAGCACCTCCTTTCCTGCATCGCGGCGATGGGCAAGCCACGGCACGTGAAAACGGATAACACACCGTCCTACTGCTCTAGGCAACTGGCCGCCTTCATGGCGACGTGGGACATCAAGCACACTTTTGGAATTCCCTACAATCCGCAAGGGCAGGCGATTGTAGAGCGGGTCAATCGGACGCTAAAGTCCTATCTTGACAAACAAACAGAAAGGGGGGAACCTCCTGCCCTCCCCAAGTCGCAAGGAGAAGCACAGTTTTGCTTAAATAAGGTATTGTTCACTTACAATCACCTTAATGTTTTTTCGGACTGTACGCCGCAGGAGAGGCATTTCCGCCGTTCGGAAGCCCTCCCGCGACCTATGGTCCGGTACCGAGTGCCACCAGACCCTTCTTGGAGGGGCCCGGTGCCGCTCATAACGTGGGGAAGAGGGTATGCTGCAGTTATGTCTCCTACAGGTGTCGTTTGGATTCCAGCTCGGTGTGTCAAGCCTCATTTGGAACCGCATGGCGTGGACCCAGGTCGACCCGAGTCCGATCCCGGAGATGGAGGACCTCACGCTGACCCAGCGGATCCGCCGGAGGAAGCGGCCACCGATGCCCAAGATCACCTGGGGGATGGTCAAAGCTCTTTGCCGTGACGCCCAGGACACCGTCCAGCGCGAGGAGAAGGAGCTGACACCGGAGAACCTCACAGCTGCAGTCTTCGCTCAACTCCATGCCAACACGGTGGCAATCACCATCATCCTGGCCCTCTCCCTACTTTTGGGGGGAGGCGTTCGGGCTACTCCGATCCAGGCCGACGGTTTGCCGCCTGGTGAAGATTTGTCTACCCGAATGCAGTACAACTTGTGGGAAAGGTTGGCGGGTCTCGTCAACCAGTCCGATTTTTGCTTACAGCAGGGCATTGGTTCCGCGTCTATCCTCAGCACCTGTCTCATCCCCGTGTGCCACACTCCGGACGCACGCACCAAGGATGGCGACTGGTTGCTGAAGGCCTTTTCTGGACCACATTCTCCTACTGCCTTCTCAGCATATGCGCGCTGGGGGGGACAGAAGCTTGTGTCAACCTTGCCGGCTGATGCGGTCGCTCTTCATACCCCTCGAGTGGCGATCAGCCCGGACGCTGCCTGTACCCGCATGACTGGCTGCACCTCAGGCGGTCAGGCGCGGCGCCGCTGCGTTGACCCTGGCAGCGGCAACTGGACTTGTACCAAACCAGAGACACTCATCTCATTGTATGCATATGTCACCCTACCTCCTGGGTGGTTTTTCACCTGTAACCAGTTCACATGGAACTACATCCCTGCGAATTTGTCGGACTCGATGTGTTGTATCAGTCGTCTGACACTGTTACTTCCTACCAAGGACATGATTGCCCCAAGCACTGTTGACGCAAATGTATCAAATGCTCATGTTTCCCCACTCATACGGCACACACGCACAACCCAGTTAGACAGCTCCTGTGACAGCAGCTTCAGAGTGTTAAGTCCCGCTGAGTATGTATCCCTGGCGGTCAGCCTAATCGGCGTGCCAGGCTTGGCCGTCGGTAATGCACGGAGGATCGGCCGCTTAGCTTGCGGTTTGGCTAAAGCCATTAACCATACCTCCACAGCGATAGCGCTCCTTAATCAGGAACAGGCAGAACTTCGCCATGCCGTCCTTGATAATCGAGCGGCTATCGACTACCTCCTCTTGCTACATCACCTGGGTTGCGAGTCTTTTCATGGAATGTGCTGTTTTAACCTTACTGATAATTCCCGCAAGATCCAAAACCAGCTCACGGATCTCCACACCATAGTTGCAGGCATCACAGAGGGCTCTGCATGGGGGGCTTGGTGGAGTTCTCTGTGGAATTGGATGTGGTCATGGATTCCCTGGGGGTGGTTGCAAACGGTACTCAAGATAGTCGTCGGGATTGTCATTATAGGCATTATGATATGTTGCCTGGCTCAATGCATTCCCTCACTGATCGCCCAGTGCCGCCCCAGAGAGAAACCCCGTGACGTCATCCCTGCTCAACAGCTGATGCCGATCTTGCGTAAGGTCGCCGCTCAGGTCCTTAAATAGAAAATTAAAAGGGGAGATGCGGATTCCCCATGCCCCATAGGGCATGGAACGGCCCGCCTGAAACCACTGCAGTGAGAGACGCTCCTTGCTTGTGGGTTCTGCGGCCGCCAAATCAAGGGGGGTGAATAAAAGATTGGGTTTGATTCACCCAATTACCGTGACCTGACCCGCGACGCTGCCAAGTAAGCAGATAGCTAACTCCTGTGTAACATTAAGTGTAATAAACTCATCTCCCGGTTTGGGAAATCCCTGGCGCAAATAAGCCGTGTTTGTCCCTGCCTAATCCCCAACACAATGGTCATTCTTTCCCCATGTTTGCCCGAGTTAATTAACTTCCCCTTTGAAGGTTTCCCCATTAACCTGAGTCAACGCATGAGGTAATGCTCTGTTAGATGACAGTTTGCCACCGTTGCGTTTTCTTCCCTATAAATGATATTGCCTTTTGCCATTAAAGTACTGATCGATCCTGCTTCCTTGTCTCGTGTCGTTACTTGATCAGTCATCCTCCGGGCGCCCCGGCCCTCCAGTGGCCCCAATTCCTTCAGCTTTTGCCCTCCACCTTTCCCAGCATCAAGGCTTTCTCAAGTGAATCCTCTCTTCTCATTTGATGTCCAAAGTACTTTAGCTTCATCTTCAATATATGACATTCCAAGGAGCAGTCTGGGTTGATTTCTTTCAAGATCGACCTGGTCCTGAAGGGATTTAAGAACGCCTTTCCACAAGTACGAAAGCCTCCTCCTCCTCTTCTTTACTTCCTCTTTAGCCACTTCTGGTGTCACAGTGCAAGGTTCTTGTTCTGATGCTTCTAGCGGCCTCTACTGGCGTTATTTGGTGTTCTTGTAATATTTCTTTTTTGATGCTCTCTCTCCAGCTTCCTCTGCTCTTTGTTCTCCTCCTCTTCTTTCCACATATGCCTTGTATGGTATGGAATTCAAAGACCAAGTGAGCAACCCACTTTATTTGTTGCCTCCATAACCTCCTCCTCAATGAGCATTATCTTTGGTTTGGAACAGACTTGTATCCCCATCATTCTAACCTTTGGTAACACTTGGTCTCTCTCAGTCATCTTACCTTTAAGTAAGACAACATTTCCTACAGCCATTAGCCATTAGCTCTATGCTGTGATCCCCTTTACTCCAGTTCCACACGGACACGGTCACAATGATATTGTTGGTGCCCGAAAGCTATTTCTTCAGACCAGGCTTGTCAGATATCAATCCAATAATGAATCAGACAAGGAGAGATCTCAATCACAGTGTCTTTATTTGACCAGTCAATGACACCGGGCAATAAACTTCATTATGATCCAGGAAAGTGCAGCCGCGCACCCTTTCTTGCAAGTCTTTTTATAATTCCTCCCTGTGTTTTCTACCCTCCAATCATTCTCTGTGTAATCTTCATGTGCTGGGATTCTTCCATCCTTCTTCTGCTCTCCACCCCAACACACCCCACCACACCACATCCCACCACACCACACCACACCACACCATCACATTCCAGAGGCCTAGAACAAAGAACTGTTATATTTCTAAGAAGAGTATTCATGTGTGTTACAAGCAATAACAACATTAGATAGATAGATAGATATTGATTGATTGATAGACTCCATAAATATCCTGATATTATCTTTCTCTATAAGGTTGCCTCTGATTTCCACCTTTCTCAACTGATCATGCTGCCGACATCGAACACTGAGAGATTGCTTCACACACTTGACATGCATAGAGCCTTGCTCTTTCACACTTCACGGACCAAAACCCTAAGGCAAGAGTTCTCACCCTTTTTAATCTGGGGGCCAGGTCATGCTTCATCAGACAGCTTCGGGGGCTGGATGGCTATTTTGCCCTTCTTCCACCACATGGCACTTCTTGGTGTGGTGGAAGCAGTGAGGGGGCCACATGAAATGGTACTGTGGGCTGCATCTGGTCTGCAGGCCACAGGTTGAGAATCCCTGCCCTAAGGCTCACCCAGCTTCTTTTCATTTCCTATGAAGGGCCTGTTGCTGATCAACCAGTTTCACCTCCATACTTCAAAATGGATCATCACCACTTGATATCTAGCATAACAATTGGCAGGAACGCCGCTACCATGTTCTTTGAGAGGACATTCTACAAGGACTGTGGCCACCTCCACACCCTTCAACAAAGGTGTGCCGATTCAGAACATATGCAGAACAGCCACATTGTCCCTAAGTCAATATTTATACAACATTAAAGACTCTATGCCAGGGCTAAGGCTCAGGCAAGCTTTGGGAAGACTGTTATGATTGCTGTTCTGTCCAACTAGACATTTGTCCTTCTGGTGTGCCTTCCCCTCTATTTGTAAGTGAGCTTGTCAGTCACCTATATGCAGTGGTGGGCATCAGCAGGTTCGCACCAGTTCGCCAGAACCGGTATCAGAAATTCTGGCTGGCCCCGCTCATCCAAGTTTTGAAATAAAGTAGTCCTAAGGGGCCATTCAACAATTACTTGATCCTCGAGGGGGGGGAGGGATCTGCCATCTGAATTACGGAAAATTAATGGGAGGGGGGCAAAGATTATATAATCCATTTTGGAGCTGTTGTGATTTTGAAACATGCCGCTTTTTTAGGTTTAAAAACTATCTCTGAGAATTTTGATCTGAAGATGATCTTGACGTACCCCCGGCAGGAGACAACAACGACTCTTAATCCTTATAAAGAAGATAGTAGAAGAACACTATCGGAACTTGCCTGACATCCTCATTCCTCCCTGCAAAAAAAAATCTCTTCAGAAAGGGCATACCTGATAAGTATCCTGTATTGGCTGGAATTTCCCATAATTCAACGCCGCTTTTTCTACTTTCCTGCCCGGACCCGCCGCCATCCCGTAATTTGACGACAGGTGAAAGTAGTTACTGCGCATCCCCTTTTGCGCAGAATCCATGCATAGAACCCTTCTACGCATGTGCAAAACCCTTCTACACATGCGCAGAAGGGGATGCGCAGAAGGGTTCTGTGCATGCGCAGAAGGGTTCTGCGCAGGTCCCATATTGTCCGGAGCCACACTTGACAGGTATGAAAGGGTGTGATGCATCAAGAATCCTCACTGATACGTTCTGCATTAGGCACCAATAGTGATAAGCTCTAAAACTTAGTTTCAATACAAAAGCTCTGGATTACGTAATTTTAAAGGGAGGGGGGTTCGAAGTGAAAATTATGGTCGGATTACATGGGGGGACAATTTCCCCCCAAAAATGGACCACTTAATTGTTGAATGGCCCCTAATTTGGGTGTAATGCGGGGCTTTCCCCCTGGCCACACCCACCATACCACACCCACAGTGTGGTAGTAGATTTTTTTGAAGCCCACCACTGCCTATATGTGTGATTCACAGAGACCAAAATGAAGAAGAATGGGTTACTTACCTGCAATTGTGGTTTTTCAAGTGGTCATCTGTGAATTCAGACAACCCACCCTGCCTCCCTTCAGTCACGCAGTTTCTTCATTATAGTTTTTCTGCAGCTTTTAAAGAACTGAGAGGGAAAGCTGTTAGACTTGCTGACGTGTGCGGTAGGGTGAGGCTGCACTGTTGCTAACGGCTTCTTTTCAGATTTTGATGTTATTGTCACGCATGTGCCAAAATCCACATGTGGGAATTCACAGATGACCACTTGGAAGAACCACAATTACAGGTAGGTCACCTGTTCACATCTAGCAGTTGTAATTAAGGATGTGTGACAGCACTAAAACTTGGATTCAGAATCAAAGTTCTTCAGGTTCAGAATTTGGAATTTTAAAAATACAGAGTTTCCGAATGTCCAAAATTCCATTACTGTCAAGAGGAATATAATATACTGTACTGTATTTGTTATTTTCCCCTTGAAAAAACATAAACAGACATATCAGGAAATGACTGCTAGTGGGCACACCCACTCAACCCTGAACAGTGGAAATGCATAAAAGAAAGGCCAGCAACATTGAAGGAGCAGACGACAGGTCACACTAATAATAATTTCGTGTCAGAGATTACTCTGGGTTGAAAGAATTTTTGCTGGAGAAACTCTGCTTAGGGGACGCCTGAATGAGGCTCCTTTCATGTCTTCATGTGTGGCCCTCGTGTATCAAAACACGACCTTCCAGTTTCCAAGCTCAGCGTTTTAACCACTAAGACATCGGGGAGGGGGGGGGCTGCCCTGTGTGGGGAGTGGGCAAATATCCTGGCTAGCATTGGCAAGCAAATTGGAGCAGCAGCAGGTAGCCTGTGGTGGTTGGCAACAGTGCCGACAGAATGGAGTGCAGCAGAGCTGAGTGAACAAGCACAGACTTTGAGAAGCATTTGGAAGAATGAGAGGCAGGAGTGGGCAGCAAATTAAAGCCTGGCTTAGCCAGTGCTGTGAGCAGAGTGTGCCAATCTCTCATATTTAAAGGAGACCTTAGGGAAGCCCAGCTTTGACCTTAAAGAAAATACATTTTACTTCAGATCCAGAGCAGTGTCCTTTGCCTGGGAGACCATATTTGCTGGGCACAGTGGTTGCGGCCAAGGCAGCAGTCCCACTGCCCAGACTACCCCAAACAGACTTCTTCTTCTTCTTCTTTTTTTGAGTCAACAAGCATGTGGATAAGGGGGATCCAGTTGACATTGTTTATCTGGACTTTCAGAAGGCTTTTGACAAGGTCCCGCACCAAAGGCTCTTGAATAAACTTACCAGTCATGGAATAAAGGGACAGGTCTTGTCCTGGATCAGCAACTGGCTAAGGGACAGGAAATAGAGGGTAGCACTAAATGGACACTTCTCCAAGTAGAGGGAAGTAAAGAGTGGGGTCCCCCAAGGTTCAGTACTGGGACCCCTGCTTTTCAACCTCTTCATAAATGATCTAGAGGTAGGAGTAAAAAGCAAGGTAGCCAAATTTGCTGACGACACTAAATTATACAGGGTAGTGAAAACTGTGAGAGATTGTGAGGAGCTCCAGAGGGATCTCTTGACACTGGGGGAGCGGGCAAAACAGTGGCAAATGAGTTTCAACATTAGTAAGTGCAGAGTGATGCATGTTGGGGCAAAAAACCCCAATTACATTTATAAACTGATGGGGTCTGAACTCTCTGCGACAAACCAGGAAAGGGACCTTGGTGTCCTGGTGGACAGCTCAATGAAGATGTCAACCCAGTGTGCCTCAGCAGTGAAAAAAGCAAACTCAATGTTAGGGATCATTAGGAAGGGTATAGAAAATAAGTCAGCAAGTGCCATTTTGCCTCTTTATAAATCTATGGTGAGGCCCCATCTGGAATACTGTGTACAGTTCTGGTCGCCATACCTCCAGAAGGATATTATGGAGTTGGAGAAAGTGCAGAGTGGGGCAACCAGAATGATTAGGGGACTGGAGCACCTTCCTTACCATCTGAGGCTGCAATGGTTGGGCCTCTTCACTCTTGAACGACGGCGTCTAAGAGGTGACCTGATTGAAGTTTATAAAACCATGAACGGTGTGGACAAAGTAGATAAGGAAAAACTGTTTTCCCTTTCGCACAACACTAGAATTAGGGGGCACTCCATGAAACCTTTGGGTACTAGTTCTCAAACAAATAAGAGAAAGTACTTTTTCACCCAGAGGATCACTGGTCTATGGAACTCCCTGCCAGAAGAAGTGGTGACAGCTGTCAGTCTTGACAGCTTTAAGAAAGGATTAGACAAGTTCATGGAGGACAAGGGCATCCATGGCTATAATTATGGATACCTAAGGGAAGACGCCGCCGCCAGCGTTGCCGCGCTCTCCCTGCCCCTTCCATCGGCAGGGAGATGAAAAGGAGCCTTCAGTGGTCCGGAAGGCTCAGAAGACGCCGCCGCCAGCGTTGCCGCGCTCTCCCCGCCCCTTCCATCGGCGGGGAGATGAAAAGGAGCCTTCAGTGGTCCGGAAGGCTCGGAAGACGCCGCCGCCAGCGTTGCCGCGCTCTCCCTGCCCCTTCCATCGGCAGGGAGATGAAAAGGAGCCTTCAGTGGTCCGGAAGGCTCGGAAGACGCCGCCGCCAGCGTTGCCGCGCTCTCCCCGCCCCTTCCATCGGCGGGGAGATGAAAAGGAGCCTTCAGTGGTCCGGAAGGCTCGGAAGACGCCGCCGCCAGCGTTGCCGCGCTCTCCCCGCCCCTTCCATCGGCGGGGAGATGAAAAGGAGCCTTCAGTGGTCCGGAAGGCTCGGAAGACGCCGCCGCCAGCATTGCCGTGCTCTCCCTGCCCCTTCCATCGGCAGGGAGATGAAAAGGAGCCTTCAGTGGTCCGGAATGCTCGGAAGACGCCGCCGCCAGCGTTGCCGCGCTCTCCCCGCCCCTTCCATCGGCGGGGAGATGAAAAGGAGCCTTCAGTGGTCCGGAAGGCTCGGAAGACGACGACGCCAGCGTTGCCGCGCTCTCCCCGCCCCTTCCATCGGCGGGGAGATGAAAAGGAGCCTTCAGTGGTCCGGAAGGCTCGGAAGACACCGCCGCCAGCGTTGCCGCGCTCTCCCCGCCCCTTCCATTGGCAGGGAGATGAAAAGGAGCCTTCAGTGGTCCGGAAGGCTCGGAAGACGCCGCCGCCAGCGTTGCCGCGCTCTCCCCGCCCCTTCCATCGGCGGGGAGATGAAAAGGAGCCTTCAGTGGTCCGGAAGGCTCGGAAGACGCCGCCGCCAGCGTTGCCGCGCTCTCCCCGCCCCTTCCATCGGCGGGGAGATGAAAAGGAGCCTTCCGTGGTCCGGAAGGCTCGGAAGACGCCGCCGCCAGCGTTGCCGCGCTCTCCCTGCACCTTCCATCGGCAGGGAGATGAAAAGGAGCCTTCAGTGGTCCGGAAGGCTCGGAAGACGCCGCCGCCAGCGTTGCCGCGCTCTCCCTGCCCCTTCCATCGGCAGGGAGATGAAAAGGAGCCTTCCGTGGTCCGGAAGGCTCGGAAGACGCCGCCGCCAGCGTTGCCGCGCTCTCCCTGCCCCTTCCATCGGCAGGGAGATGAAAAGGAGCCTTCAGTGGTCCGGAAGGCTCGGAAGACGCCGCCGCCAGCGTTGCCGCGCTCTCCCCGCCCCTTCCATCGGCGGGGAGATGAAAAGGAGCCTTCCGTGGTTCGGAAGGCTCAGAAGACGACGCCGCCAGCGTTGCCGCGCTCTCCCTGCCCCTTCCATCGGCGGGGAGATGAAAAGGAGCCTTCAGTGGTCCGGAAGGCTCGGAAGACGCCGCCGCCAGCGTTGCCGCGCTCTCCCCGCCCCTTCCATCGGCGGGGAGATGAAAAGGAGCCTTCCGTGGTCCGGAAGGCTCAGAAGACGACGACGCCAGCGTTGCCGCGCTCTCCCCGCCCCTTCCATCGGCAGGGAGATGAAAGGGAGCTTTCGACGACAGGACTTGTTAGGTTTGCTGTCAGAATTGGGTGGGGATGGTGGGTGGGGGGGGGGAAGAGGGAATGTTGGTCCTGCCAGCTAGGGAGGGGCAGCATTCTATCTAGGGAGGTTCCGGAGAACAATATAGGTGTTGTGACGGGCATGGGGCGGTATGGCGGGTACCGTGGGGCGGGCCGCACTCGGGGAATGCGGGTCCGATGTTTAACTGCGGTCCCTCATTCCAGCCCTGCAGGTACATCTCTGGGTCCTGAGCAGCAGATCCGGAGTGACCCCGCCCTTAGGCTGCTGCTGGTGAATGCCAGGTCGGTTTGCAATAAGGCCCCCCTGATTCAAGATGCCATCCAGGATGGGCGGGCCGACCTGGCATGCATCACCGAAACCTGGTTGACTCCTGAAGATGGAATACCTCTCTCGGACATATGTCCAGCTGGGTTCGGTATTTGGCACCAGCCTAGAGGTGAGGGGAGGGGCGGTGGTGTCGCCATTGTTGCCAGGGAGTCTTTGGGAGTTGCTAGGGCCACTGCTCCACAAGTGTCTGGTTGCGAGGCCCTGCTTCTACGGCTGGGCCCCAAGGGTCAGTTGGGGATCTTGCTCCTGTACCTGCCCCCTTGCAGGGTAAGGGATGCCCTGCCTGAGCTCCTCGAGGCCACCTCGATGCTGGCGTTGGAGTTCCCGAGACTTATGGTTCTGGGGGACTTCAATTTGCCATCGCTGGGGATGGCCTCTGAGGTGGCAAGGGAGTTCATGGCTTCCATGGCAGCCATGGGCCTGACTCAGGTAGTCCGGGGCCCGACCAGGGGCAGTGGTCTTCTTGTCGGAGCAGTGGCAGAGTGATCTAAGATTACAGGATTTAGTCATCTCACCTGTGCCATGGTCTGATCACTATCTGGTGACTCTTGACTTCCTGGGGACGACACTTCATCGTAGGGAGGCTGGGCCGATTAAAATGGCCCGCCCTCGGCGACTAATGGATCCAGATGGATTCCAGAGGGAACTGGGGGATGTTCCTCTGGATCGGCTACACGATTCACCCGAGGCACTCGTCGACCTGTGGAATAGGTCGACAACAGTAGCCTTGGATGAAATCGCTCCACTGCGGCCTCTCCACGCCCGGGGGACTAGGTCATCTCCGTGGTTCACAGATGAACTGTGTGAACTCAAGCGGGCAAAGAGACGCCTAGAGCGCCGCTGGGTGAAGACCCAGGATGACTCCGATTGGACACTAGCTAGAGCTGCTATTAGGGCCTATCTAGTGGCGATAGGGGTGGTGAGGCGGCAATACTTCACCACCCTTATTGCCTCCGCTGATAATCGCCCAGCCGCCCTGTTCCGGGTAACCAGGTCCCTCCTTGGTAGGGGGGGATCGGTGCCCGGTTGGCAGGGTTCGGCTGAGGACTTTGCTGACCATCTGGTGGAGAAAATCGATCGGATTCGTTCAGGATTGAATCCTGGCGTGGATGGGGAGGGTCGGGGAGGTGCCGGAGCATTGTCTTGCTGTACGATCTGGGATCAGTTCGATCCTGTTGTCCCTGATGAAGTGGACAGGCTCCTTGCAGCTGTTCGTGCCACTACATGTCCTTTGGATCCCTGTCCTACTTGGTTGGTGAAAGCCTCCAAGGAGGTAACAGGTGGCTGGATAGGGGGGATAATAAATGCCTCTTTACGGGAGGGGGTATTTCCTGCACAGCTAAAACATGCTATGGTGCGCCCCCTCCTGAAGAAAATGTCCCTCGACCCAGCTGTCCTTAACAACTACAGGCCAGTTTCCAACCTGCCCTTTTTGGGTAAGGTTTTGGAAAAGGCGGTGGCGCGTCAGCTGCAGAGTGTCCTGGAGGAAGCGGATTATCTAGACCCCTTTCAATCAGGGTTCAGGCCCGGATATGGAACGGAGACGGCATTGGTCGCACTGATGGATGATCTCTGGCGGGAGCGGGACGGGGGTTGTCCATCCGTCCTTGCTCTTCTTGACCTCTCAGCGGCTTTTGATACCGTCGACCACGGTATCCTTCTGGAACGGCTCGAAGGACTGGGGATCCAGGGCACTGTGTTGTCCTGGTTTTCCTCATTTCTGGAGGGCCGTACCCAGTCGGTATGGTTAGAGAGTGAGAGGTCCAGCCCTAGGCACCTCAAATATGGGGTGCCTCAGGGCTCTGTGCTCTCTCCTCTCTTATTTAACATCTACATGAAGCCGCTGGGTGAGATCATTCGTTCCCACGGGGTGCGGTACCATCAGTACGCGGATGATACACAGTTGTACATCTCGGCCCGTGGGGACCCCAGTGATGCTGTTGAAATCCTATCCGGATGCCTAGAGGCCATTGGGGTCTGGATGGGGGCCAATGGGCTTCGGCTGAATCCCAGCAAGACAGAGTGGCTGTGGATAAGGGGCCCCGCGTTATCCAGGGAGTTACCATCTTTGGTACTGGATGGGGCTGTTCTGCCCCAGACAGACCCAGTGCGCAACTTGGGGGTTCTTCTGGACTCGCGGCTGCTGCTGGAAGAACAAGTGGCGGCTGTGGCCAGGAGGGCTTTTGCCCAACTTCGGGTGATTCGCCAATTGCGCACACTCCTGGACCGGGGCTCCTTGCTTATGGTCACCCATGCTCTGGTTACTTCCCGACTAGACTATTGTAATGCGCTCTACATGGGGCTGCCCTTGACGACCATTCGGAGGCTGCAGCTGGTCCAGAATGCGGCGGCCCGGGTGGTGATGGGGTGTGGGCGATATGCCCATGTCTCTCCCCTACTTCGGGAGCTGCACTGGTTACCAGTTTGTCTCCGGGTGCAATTTAAGGCTTTTATAGGAACTCTCTCTTCTTCCCTTTTTGTATGGTGGGTGTGATGGGTGGGTGGGATATGGGTTTTTTAATTGGGGTGGATGTGGGTTTTTTATAAGGTTTTATAAATGTTTTTATGTATGTATTTTTTAGATTTGTTGTAATGCCGCCCTGAGTCGGGTTCTGCCTGAGTGGGCGGCATAAACAAATGTGAATCATAAATAAATAAATAAATAAATAAATAAGGTGCTGGTTTTGACCTTTAAAGCCCTACATGGCAGGGGGCCGGGATACCTTAGAGACCGCATCGTCCCAAGAGTGTCTGCCCGTCCAACCAGAGCAGACAGGAGGGGTTCTCTAGTGGTGCCACCGACTAGGGATGCACATTTGTCTAGCACCCGAAGGAGGGCCTTCTCCGTGTCCGCACCAACTCTCTGGAACCTCCTGCCAATAGACCTAAGACTCCAAAGTGAACTGCTGCCCTTCAGGAAAGGAGTGAAGACCTGGCTGGCAGGGCAGGTGTGGGGCCCGAATGGGACTATGGTGCCCGCCTGCTGGCTTGTATAAGAACTTTCTCTTCCTCCTTTGTATAGTGGATGGGATGGATGGGTGGGACATGGTTTTTTTTAAAGGGGGTGGGTTGGGGGGGTTTTTTATAATTATTTTTTATAATTGTTTTTATGTCTTTTGTGAATTGTTGTGATGCCGCCCTGAGTCGGGTTCTGCCTGAGCGGGCGGCATATACAAATTTGACTAATAAATAAAGAAATAAACCTCGGGGTTGTAGAGATAGGCAGGATATCTCTCAATGCCATTTCCAGGGAATCCTAAGCAGGTGAAGGCATCTGCTTGGGAATACCCTGAAGCAAATGGTGAGCAACTGTGTGACATAGAATGCTGGACTGGATGGGCTGTGGCCTGTTCCAGCAAGGCTGTTCTTATGTTCTCAGAGTAGGTGGATAAGGGATTGGCTTGCAGTGCTCCTACGTGTACCTCTCTGCCACTGCCATGTCCTTCCTCTAGGTTGGTGTCTCTGGAGGGCAGCCCCCTGCTATGTTTGTCAACACTGGCAAGAGCCACTACTTCAGGCAAGAAGAAAATGCTGTTCTCCCTCTCTAGAATCCCCCATCCATCTCGACTATTCCCTCTATGTCCTCCATCATGCCAGCCAAGCCCTGGAGCATTGGCATGTCTGGTTAAAGATGGCTGTCTCCCAATAAGGACCAGTGTCACACTCCTACTCTTAGCATATAGACCAGGGGTGCCCATACTATGGCCCATGGGCCAGATCTGGCGCCTGATGCCAATTCATCCGGCCCACACCACCCTCGTTGCTCCCAGAAGCAGAAGTAGGCACGTTTTACTTCAGCTTCCAGGAGCAACAACGGCAGCGCAGGCTGGATGAATTGTTGTCAGGGGCCAGATCTGGCCCTCAGGCCATAGTTTGGGCACCCCTGATAAAAGCAGTGGAAATGGCAGCCTAAAAGATCTATCTCATCCTGTTGCAAAACATATATGTTGCAAAACAGATTGCAAAGCACATTTTATGTAGAAATCCGATTCATGTAAGATCTAATCAGCCTCATAAGGAGCAGTTTATTGCCCCAGATAAACAAAGGAAGAGTTAAGAAGTCTAATGGAGTCCAGCTTCATTAGGCAGAGTAAGGAAGAAACAGAGATAGAGAGAAAACATACACACGACTGCAGTCTTGGCTGAACAAAGGAATAATCATGGCGTCTCTTTATTCAAACAGAGTATATCAGAAACAAAACTAAGGCACACACAACCAATTAGAATGTCAGAACTAAATAAGGAGAATTCTTCTCACTTTTCTACGCATGCCCAAAATCAAGCGTTGTCTCTCATGTAAACAAAGGGGCCTTTGTTTACAAAATATGTAGAAGACAGGCAGACAGAAACCAGATACATTCCCACATGTCCTCCTTTTTCATTTAAATTTGAGAGAGGGACGGCTAATCATACCCCTGCATGTCATCATACTCCATAACTACTCCTCCATATACATCATCACTGTCCTCCTGGACATCGTACCCCTCCTGACTCCTGGTACCTTGTTCCGGAGGATGATACCTCATTGAGTACAATTGCCGTCGTGCAAAACCCGATGTCTCCCTTCTACGCAGTGGACATGTGTTACACATAGAAATAAGATTAGGAATACAATAAATGCAATAACACAAAGATATAAGGCAAATAATAATAATGACCCCATAAAAGAAAACTTGTCTAAGGACAGACAAATCAGGCAACCAAGAAGTCACCCAATCAAAGAGATTAACATCAGTGTGTACATTGCTAGTAATGCTCTCCTGTAAATTCTGAAGTTCTTTCTCAATAGTATTATTCAGATCCTGGAATTTTACCCGACATCCCTGGTTCCCGACCAGTTTACAAAATCCTCCGGATTTTGCTAACAGGTAATCTATGGCGAGTCTGTCCTGCATTTGGTCTTGATGGAGCTCAGTGATTTCCATTTGAAGATCCCGTATGACCCTCCCTGTGGCATTGATTGATTTCTCCAGCCTACAGGTGAGTCCCAAAATGGACCTTCTATTCTCCTGGGAAATGACACCTGGGTATGATCACAAGGTGAGTGCTCCAGTGATAACACTCCCTATAGCTCTCCCCCAGGAGCTACCATCAGAAAGCTGAACATCGATTATCACTTCATCATTGCAACCAGAACCCATCGGGCCGGCAACAGCTCTCCGGCGCCGTGCATCTGCTTGAAGCGGCATTTGCACTTGTACGGGTAAGGTAAAATAACCCAATGCTGCACACTGATATTGTCCTGGATGGAAATTCATGGCAACTCCATTAAAAAAGAACCACATGTTGGGATCCTTAATTTGCCATCCATTGCAAATTGAACCACTATCTATAGCAGAATAATCAGGAGTAAACATAGGAAACACATCATATATATCTTCAATAGTAGTGTTAAACAAGGTAAAATTAAGCTTATTAGAACTGTTATAACTACCCCATAACCAAAAATAATCATCACAACCCGTATAATTGCCTACATTCCGCAAAACCCATTTTGCTTGAATCCAGTGCTTCCATTTACTATTCCAGACCCCAGAACTATGACAGCAGAAACAAAGCCCTTTAGTGTATTTCTTGAATGTCATGCTTCGCCAGCGGGTGATTTTAAATTGTTCTGGGGGATTGGAGAAGAGCGTAGACCTGTCAATATGTTGCAAGTGTCCAATAACCAACTCAGGCATGTTGAACAATGCCGGAAGAAAGGACATTTGAGACACTGCCAGTGGATGCTCATAGTATAACGTTGCATTCTTACCATGAACCTCAAACATATAGTTAGCATGACGAAGCCAAAAGTTGGGGTTGCCCCCATGAGTCATTGTTCTTACAGCTGGAAGCACAGTAAGAAAGAAAAGAACAAATGTCAGCAAATTTAGTTTACTGGTGAACCACCATCCTGGAGCTGAGTAACCTTCTTCTCTCTCCATGGGCGGATCGCTCGGGCAGGAATCCTTCCACTCAGGATCCCCTTGTTGCCAATAAACGACCAAGGATATTATGGAGTTGGAGAAAGTACAGAGGAGGGCAACCAGAATGATTAGGGGACTGGAACACCTTCCTTACCATCTGAGGCTGCAACGGTTGGGCCTTTTCACTCTTGAACGACGGCGTCTAAGAGGTGACCTGATTGAAGTTTATAAAATCATGCACGGTGTGGACAAAGTAGATAAGGAAAAACTGTTTTCCCTATCGCACAACACTAGAACTAGGGGACACTCCATGAAACTTTTGGGTACTAGTTCTCAAACAAATAAGAGAAAGTACTTTTTCACCCAGAGGATTACTGGTCTATGGAACTCCCTGCCAGAAGAAGTGGTGACAGCTGTCAGTCTTGACAGCTTTAAGAAAGGATTAGACAAGTTCATGGAGGACAAGGCTATCAATGGCTATAATTATGGCTACCTAAGGACAACCTCCGGGTTGGAGAGATAGGCAGGATATCTCTCAATGCCATTTCCAGGGAATCCTAAGCAGGTGAAGGCATCTCCTTGGGAATACCCTGAAGGAAATGGTGAGCCACTGTGTGAGACAGAATGCTGGACTGGATGGGCTGTGGCCTGTTCCAGCAAGGCTGTTCTTATGTTCTTATGTAATGGCTTAGGAAGACACTCCCCTAAGAAACAGGAGCATGCCCTGTTGGATGACCAGTGCTATGTTATTACTAGCACCATGTAACTAGACGTGAAACATGCCTGACATTTAACACAAATGCAATATCACAAACCCATTTACATGTGTAGGGTACTGAAAACTCTTCCATGTACTTCTGGAGGTACCTTGAGATATGCAGTTACATAAGGCAAAACATAACATAAGCAAAGACAGGTCTTTCCCCTGCAAGAGAATAAGCAAAACATTTAAGCATGAACATTTCTCTTCTTCCTTACATGAAGGAGGTTTCTGTTGCATTCTAGCAAGCAGTTCTCACTCCCCAATTACATGAGTAAGGCATTACATTTCTTCTCTCACTAGGTAAAAGTGAAAGAGGCATTCAATAACTTAAAACCAGCATAGCATGGTAAATCAAATACAGTACAAATATCATTAGAGCATTTCACACTCATAGCATGAGCAGGTAGACAATTTTTAAAAAGGCTTTCAGGTTTTATAATGCAAACAAAGCCAATTCTTCTTTAGAGTCCACACAAACTTTTTAGTCCAATTAAAATGTCCAAATTAAAAGTCCAAATGTTGATTGAAGCTTTCTTCTTCTCAGATTAGAGCTTAAACACTATCTTCTCTCCAGCACAGTTCTTGGCATGGCAAGGTTGAAATTAGGCCATAAATTAATTCTCACTGAATTCACAAGACAACCAGACAACCCCCCTTTTCAGCTTTTCAGGCAAACACACATTCCTTCATGCTCCAGCCACACCCATCTGTATTAAGGCAGGCAGATGAGGTATGAAGGCACAAAGAACAACTTCTCCAGAAGTTGCAAGTAACTTTCACACAGAAGAACAGTACAGGGAATTCCCATTTGCTTTCCCTGCAATCCTGATGCTTGAAACTTGGAACAGCCCACTCTGGATCTCTTTGTTTGAGGGTTGGGCAATTCAAAATCAGCCAAAAACTGGAGTATGTCTTCTCCCTCCTTGTATTTTTGCAAAAGCCTGCTGTCTATAGAGGAAGGATCCACACCCCTTTTCCTCTGGACTTCTTTCATTTGCAGCATCTGAATCTCAACTTTATGACAAACTGCACCTGTTAGTTTGTACTTGCAAGAAGACCCCTTTCTGGGCTTGGGTTTTCTGCATTCCTCCTCTGGGCCATCCTTCCACTTCCTGGCCACACGTGAGGTATCAAGTTTACTACTCAGCTTCTCCTGCTTTTGTGATGAGGGTTGCTTCAGGGGTGAGCTGAGGTCTCCTGTGCTGCTCTTGGAATCACACTCCTTGCTTCCTGCCACTCTGCATGCATTACTAGCTTCAATCTGTGATGAGGTCCCCACCATTTGTTCCCAATCAGCTGGCACTAGTTGTTTTTTAGACTTGGCAGGCAGTATTGCAGCAGTCCCATTTGCAAGAGCCTGTCTGTTCACTGGATATACAGCAACAGGTTCCATATCCAGCACAGCTGCAGTTAAAGCAGCAGAGAACAGGTCTTTTGTAGGGCTAAAAGTGCTTGATTGCTGCAAGGCAGGATATAATGTCCCATCTCCATTTCCACCCCCACCTCCATCAGGGGGCTCATGCTGTTGTTTCTCATATGATGGAGGGGCCGTCGCCAGAGTCCCTCCCTTGGCTGGGGGCAAAAGCTGTGGAGGGGGACCAGCAAGCCGCTGGGACAACAAAATATTTCTTGGAGTAAGTCTTTGAAGACAGTTTCTGACTTCATTCCAGGTATATTGCACTGGGACAGAAACCCCATCATGCTTCTGCAATTCATTCCCAACCTTATCCCAATCTTTTAAGTCCAGACAGTCATATTTGAACCAAGGACAGATTTTTCCTACAACTTGGACCAGCTGTTGTACTTCCTTCGTATCAGCCCGTCGCCCATTCTTATTCAGAAGATATGAGAGATCTTTACAAAACTCCTGCTCTGGCGAAGCTAGCACACACCCCATAACAAATCTTTCACTCACCCTGTTGGGATCCAATGTAGAATTTGGATGATTTTCTCAAGCGCTTGACTGACCTTTCCTCTGGTCGTGGGTGAATGAGACCTTGTCCCTGGTCGCAATGAGGTGCTAATGAGGTGCTAATCGCTAATTGCTGAAGCAGGTTTCAAAGAGTTCCTTGAATTTCATTCAAACGCCTCACAACGGGGCACCACTTGTAGAAATCCGATTCATGTAAGATCTAACCAGCCTCATAAGGAGCAGTTTATAGCCCCAGATAAACAAAGGAAGAGTTAAGAAGTCTAATGGAGTCCAGCTTCATTAGGCAGAGTAAGGAAGAAACAGAGATAAAGAGAAAACATACACACGACTGCAGTCTTGGCTGAACAAAGGAATAATCATGGCGTCTCTTTATTCAAACAGAGTATATCAGAAACAAAACTAAGGCACACACAACCAATTAGAATGTCAGAACCAAATAAGGAGAATTCTTCTCACTTTTCTACGCATGCCCAAAATCAAGCGTTGTCTCTCATGTAAACAAAGGGGCCTTTGTTTACAAAATGTGTAGAAGACAGGCAGACAGAAACCAGATACATTCCCACAGTTTTACTTCCACTTCTGGTGGGAGAAACCATGTGACCAGCCCACTGAACCACGTGACTGGCCCGCAGCCCATAATTTTCACTTCGAACCCCCCTCCCTTTAAAATTACGTAATCCAAAGCTTTTGTATTGAAACTAATTTTTAGAGCTTTTCACTATTGGTGCCTAATGCAGAACGTATCGGTGAGGATTCTTGATGCATCACACCCTTTCATACCTGTCAAGCGTGGCTCCGGACAATATGGGACCTGCGCATCCCCTTCTGCACATGCACAGAACCCTTCTGCGCATCCCCTTCTGCGCATGTGTAGAAGGGTTCTGCCACACTTTTGGACAACTCATTTATACTGTATTAGGGTGTGTGTGTGTGTGCGTGTGTGTGTGTGTGTGTCTTCCATCACCTGCAAAGACCCCAAACTACTGAATTGAGAGAGTGGGCCATGCGCCACACCCCTTCCATCTTCCTAGCCTGCATTCCTGCCATCACGTGACAAGCGGAACTTGCCTTTCTGTAGGTAGAGTCCACTGTGCTGTTCATGTCCCTCAGAGCCTCTGAAATGTTGCACATCATGTGGCTTTCTTCCATCCTCATCATATTCAATAGGACCCACCTGCATCCCGCCGTTGTGTATTGCCCCATGCCTGATGTCTTCACCTCCCACTAGGGACTCTTCGCTGCTACCGCCCACAGAATTCTGCCTCAGCTGGGGCGAGGAGGCCCACTGGCTACGAGCGCCAGGACCTGCACACCTGCTGGCGCTCCTGGCCCCTGCCCTGGGCCAAGTGAAAAGGCTGCCGTGACGGTGGGCAGATGGACTCTTCACTGCCCGCTGCCCATGGACTTCGGCCTCAGCTGGGGCAAGGAGATCCACCAGCTACGAGCCCCGGGTCCTGCACACCTGTTGGCGCTCCTGGGCCCCGCCCACCTTCAGGCTTGGAAGGGATTGTGTTTTGGTATATTATTATGTTGTTATACTGTACACTGTTTTGGGAGATTGAATTTGTGTATAGTGTATTGCTGTGTATTACCATGTATATTGTGTACAGTATATTTTTTAATTTATTATGTGAGCTGCCCTGAGTCGGGTTCCCCTGACTGGGCGGCATATAAGTGCAAAAATTAAATCCTGCCAGGAACAGAGAGACAAGTTTGCACCTTGACTCTCCAGGTAACACTTGTAAAATGTACCACTTGTGCCCTGGTCAAAAGCTGCTGAAGCAGTTGTCTGATACCCCAATATAAATCTAGCACCTTCCTGTGGCTAAGGGTCATTTGGGATGGCAATTAATAATAATAATAATAATAATAATAATAATAATAATAATTTATTATTATTATTATTATTATTATTATTATTATTATTATTATTATTATTATTATTATTATTATTATTATTATTATTATTTCATGTCAGAAATTATTCTGGGTTGAAAGGATTTTTGCAGGAGAAACTCCACTCAGGGAATGCCCAAATGAGGCTCCTTTCATGTCCGGGATATTACTGTATGTAATCCCCATTTTCCTGCATTTCCCAGAGATAAAAGTTACTGTAAGCTTGTGTTTTATCTCTTAGAAAGCCAAAGAACAGGCAATCTGTCCTAACTCCCAGGAATGGAACTAGAAATACTGTAAATGAAGCTATCCTAGTAGTAGTTGTCACTCAGGCAATATCATTTGCTTCAACTCTCCCAATTTCCTTTCAGCAGAACTCTTCTTTGGGAGCCCTTTTTTTCTAGAAACAAACAGCAGGAGCCAGTAATATATGCATTTTTTTAATTAGTCTCTGACAGTTACAGATTTTGGAAAGCATATTCTGCACCAGACGATCTATATTGCTTGGTAGTAACAAAGGCTGTGATATGTATATGTATATCTATATTTTGAGATATATGCTCCTGACTGACCACTACCATTTCCCCGCCTCAACTGTCACCTCTCCCCTTGATTCAGTCTTCAGGTGCCGTTGTTTCCTTTGTTTCTGGACTAGAAACAACCCTTGACATAGATATCAACATTCGTTCGGCAGTGTTTTTTCCAGCCCACCCTGCAAATAAAGAAAGGAAGAAGATACCGTTAAAATTGTAATTTGCTGCAAAAGGAAGAAAACGAGGCTGTAGTAGCAAGGATCTGGTTCAAGGTGCTGATGAAGCGCGTTCCAGCAATAGGAACGGAGAAGCGAAGTTGTGCAGAGATGAGAACCAGGCTCTCCGTCCCTGTTCTGTGGAGAACTGAAGCAGGAAGAGGATAGAGAAACCTTCATTCCGTCCAGGGCTGTGTTCCTTTACTAGCAACTCACATACAGTGAGCGGACTTGAAAACAAAGGAGGACATCAGAGGCAAGGCCCAAAGCATACCTGTCAACCACGGCTCCGGAAAACGCTTCTACGCATGTGTAGAAGGCTTTTACGCATGCGTAGAAGGCTTCTACGATCCCCTTCTGCACAGAAGCCTTCTACGCATGCGTAGAAGGGTTCTACGCAAGCGTAGAAGGGTTCTACGCAAGCGTAGAAGGGTTCTATGCAAGCGTAGAAGGGTTCTATGCATGTGTAAAAGCCTTCTACGCATGCATAGAAGCGAGCTGTGCAGAAGCGATGCGCAGTAACGCCTTTCCCCCGCTGCCAAATTCCGGGGTTTCGGCAGCTCCGGGCAGGAAATGGCAAAAATCGGCACCTAAAAACGGGAAATCCTGGCCAATCCGGGAAGGTTGACAGGTATGGCCAAAAGATGAGAGGACCACCCAGTTCTCCTTCGTATAGTTTGTGAATCCCCACTCATGGGGTTATGCGCCTGCGCAGAACGGAGATCGGAGGCTTGAAAAGCTATTGGTCCAAAGTTTTGGCGGTAAGACCGCCCACCGTACCGCCCACCCTGAGGCGCCCGCGCGCCATTTTACCTCAGTTCTCTTCTTTCCGCCGTAGCAGCAGGACGATCGTTGAGAGCTTCTCAATTTTTTCTCGCCCT
This sequence comes from Bradypodion ventrale, assembly GCA_035047345.1. NCBI lineage: Eukaryota > Metazoa > Chordata > Lepidosauria > Squamata > Chamaeleonidae > Bradypodion > Bradypodion ventrale. The sequence continues at coordinate 183,284,563 of JAWDJE010000002.1, forward strand.
TCTGAGGGAAAGTTTTTAGAAAACTCGAACAATTTTTTCGGCAATCTTGTCCTTTGGGCAGGATTGCCACCCCGGCGCTGTTTCTTCCTTCGGGTGGACTCAGTTGCCTCCTCGATTCGATCACCGTCTCCCCCCCCCCCAAGGGGGTGGCGGCTGGTCCGCCCTTCGGGGTACCCGCTCCTGGAAGCTTCCACTGGAAGAATTTTTTCCTCGGTTGATGGCTGCAGCCTTTAAGCAGTGCACGGCTTGCCATAAGAAGTTCCCGGCTTCCGACGGCCACAGCCTGTGCCTCTTTTGTTTGGGAGAGTCGCATCAGAGCCAGTCCTGCCCGCACTGCAAGAAGTTCACGCGCCTTGCGGTGCAGAACCAAAGCAACCGGCTCAAGGCTCACCTGATGGAGCTTGCCCTGGCTCCCACCGCAGCCGCCTCCACTTCTGCCGAGGCCTCCCAGCCTCCTCCAGCTTCTTCTTCCACGCTTCCGATCAGGAAGAAGAAGAAGAAGGACAAGAACGGGGAGAAGAAACGGAAGCACGGGTCGGAAAAGAGACGCTCGCTCCCTCCCACCCCGCGCACGCCCATGTCTCCTGGGCCTTCGCCCCCGTTCTCGGTCGCACGTTGCCCGTCTCCCGGGTCTTCCATCTGGGGAGGACGGTCCTCCTCTGGGTCGCCTGAAAAAGGACGCAGGGCTGGGGCTCCAGCTCGCCCACTTCAGGTTCTCCCTTCTCCCCCCCGAGGGAGGGAACGCTCGCCCATGAGGCAGGCCTCCGTCTCCCCAAGACCCAGGATTCCAACAGACGAAGCGGCAGTCACCGTTCCGGCCACCGTTTCGTCGCCGACTCTACCAGCCACCGTTCCGTCGGCCACCGTTCCGTCGGCCATCATTCCGCCGGCCACCGTGGCGGCGCCACCAGCGACTATGGACACACCCCAGATGGCGCTTTTCAGGGGAATGTTCGAGGTCATGGCGTCCTTTGCAAACCAGTTCCAGACCTCCATGCCTGCGGCCGCTGCGGCTCCGGTTCCGACCACCGCAAGCCCCGGGGATGTTGGCCTCACTGTGGCCCCACCGACCTCCCGTGGGTCGAGTGTCCGCTCCGCTGGCCCACCCAAATCGTCATGGTGTGGTCCAGACGTTGATGCGGTGGACTCCCATCCCGCCAGCCTGCCCAGGCCGTACTGGCGCGGTCCCGACGTGGATGCAAGAGTTCCTCCCTCGTCCTCTGATGACTCCAGCTCGTCTTCGGAGGAGGACGAGGGAGACGTCGACGCCGGACGGACACCGGAGCAGACCATCGGCACGGTTGGCCCACGTTGGTGAGGACCAACGATCGCTTACCGCCATGCTCACGTGACTGGGCACCGCATTGAACCTCAAGGTGGACCAGCCACCACTGGAAGGCGAGGACAAAATGACCGCCAAGCTGGACAGACGAGCGGTACGGCCGGTCCATATCACCATGCTCCCCTCCATGTTGACGTCGGCGAAGGCAACATGGAGGAAACCAGTATCGGCGCACTCCGTTTCGTCCAGGCTCGACAGCATGTATAGAGTCCTGGACGAGAACGTCGAGTTCCTGCAGGCTCACCCCCTGCCAAATTCGCTGGTGGTCAAGGCCTTCCAACATAGGACGGCCACCAGCAGGTTCCCGGTGCCTTCGACCCCGGAAGGGAAAAAGCTGGACGCGGTGGGCCGCAAATTTTACGCCACTGGTTCCCTCTTCTTCCGCGCCGCCAACTACTCGGCTGCCATGGGCCTTTACCAGTCCCAACTCTGGGAGCAGGTCAAGGTAGAGACGGCGAAGCTGCCCGCTGACGCCCAGAAGCGGATCGACGCGCTGGCGTCTGAAGGAGACTTCGTCGCGGAGCAACTGATGCGCACGGCCAGGCACATCAATGACTACGCGGCGAAAGACATGGCCTCCGCAATCTTCCTCCGTCGGCACACCTGGCTCAGGGACACCTCCCTCGATGACGCTATGAAGAAGCTCATCGAGGAGTTTCCCTTCGACGGACAGGGCCTGTTCGGAAAGGACACCGACAAGGTCCTGAACGAGATGCGCCAGACGAACTCCACGGCCAAGTTCCTGGGGCTCACCACGCCGACTCCGACCGCCAGGCCGAGATTCCAGCCCTTCACGCGGCGATACCACGGCAATCCGCAACAGCAGGGCCCTACGGAGCAGCCCAGGTCGGGTTCGTACAAACAGCGGCGTCAGCACAAACCCCGCTACCAACCCTACGGGCAGGGCAAGCGTTCCGACGCGAAGCCCAAGTCCCGCGTTTGAAGCCGCGACGGCCGAGTCTCTCTCGCTCCACATCCCGTACCTCCCCCTCCGGAACTTCCTCCAGGTATGGTCGGGCATCACGGACGACCAGTGGGTCTTAAAGATCTTGTCCTCTGGCTACGCCATTGAGTTCGCGCGGGTGCCTCGGGTTGGAAGACATCGTCTCACCACCTCATCCCCCCATTTGGAGGAGGAAATATCAACTCTTCTCTCCAAGGGAGCCATCGAACGGGTAACACCGTCCGACTGGGACAACGGCTTCTACTCGAGGTACTTCGTGGTCCAGAAGAAGGACGGAGGGCTGCGTCCGATTCTAGACCTACGCCGCCTGAACAAATGCATCCACACCAGGAAGTTCCGGATGGTGACCCTGCAAACCGTCCTCCCCCTCATCAACAAAGAGGACTGGTTCACGGTCATAGACCTCAAGGATGCGTACTTCCATGTCTCCATCCTCGAAGACCACAGGCGGTTCCTCCGGTTCCGCATCGGCAACTCCGTGTACCAGTACCGGTGCCTACCGTTCGGACTGGCCACGGCACCGCGGGTCTTCACCAAGTGCATGGCTCCACTGGCTGCCTACCTCTGCCAGCGAGGCATCAGGGTCTTCCCGTACATCGACGACTGGCTGATCGTCTCCCCCACCAGCTCGTTGGCCATTCGGGACACACAATTCACGGTCCACCTCATGGAGAGTCTCGGCCTCAGGATCAACTTCACCAAATCGAAGTTGATTCCCTCGCAACGCGTCGAGTACATTGGAGCGATACTCGACTCGCTTACTACCAGAGCCTACGCCCCCCAGAAACGCTTGCAGGACATTGCGCAGGGGGTGAGCGATTTTCGCACCAAACGGTGCATCCGTGCACAACAGGCTCAAAGACTTCTAGGCCTGATGGCCTCAACAACAGCAGTGATCCCCCACGCCAAGTTGAAATTCAGGTCCCTGCAGTCGTGGCTCCTTCACGAGTTCGACGCACTTCGGGAGAACCAGTCCAAACGGTTGGCTCCATCTCCGGAACTGAGGGACAACACCACTCAATGTGGCCACGGGGAAGAGCTTCTACCCCCCGCAACCCTCGTTGCAGATACTGACCGACGCGAGCAACCTCGGCTGGGGCGCCGCTTGCGGGACTCTCACGGTCAATGACACCTGGTCACCTCACGAGACGGTGCACCATATCAACTATCTGGAACTACTGGCCATTTGGAAGGCCCTACGGTCCTTCGAGACTTTGCTCACCGGCAAGGCAGTGCAAGTGGCCTCGGACAATACCACGGCGGTGACATACCTGAACAAGCAGGGAGGGACGCGGTCTACCACCCTCCTCTACCTTGCGGTGCAACTTTGGGAATGGTGCCTGGAGAGACACATTTTCCCGATTGGAGTGCACATTCAGGGCAAACTGAATGTTTTGGCAGACCACCTCAGCCGTCTCACCTCGACGACCCACGAATGGGAGCTGGACGACGGGGTTTTTCAGTCGCTCTGCGAGGCCTGGGGGACGCCGAACATCGACCTCTTTGCTTCGGAGTCCAACAGGAAACTCAACAGGTACTGCTCCAGAGCAGGCATCGGACTGAACTCCGAGGGCGATGCATTTATGAAACGGTGGGATCGGGACTATCTTTATGCCTTTCCTCCATTTCCTCTGGTTCAGAAGGTACTCACCAGGATGCACCAACACAAGACCAATGCAATCCTGGTGGCCCCGGCATGGCCTCGCCAGCCCTGGTTTCCGCTGCTGTTACGCATATCGTCACAGTATCGCACTCTGCCGGAATCACTGACGCTCCTCCAAATGGAGCACGGACAGCTTCACCATTCCGATCTACCCAGCCTCCACCTCACCGCGTGGAGGATAACCCCAGACTGTCCAGGATCCTGGAACTAGCACGGCGCCCTTCCACAAGGAAGTCCTACGCTTCCAAATACAGACGCTTCTGTGCTTTCCTGGCTTCCCAGCAAACGTCCCCCCCGCAGGTGGGACTGCAGGATGTCTTGACCTACCTCCTCCATCTGGCGGAGTCTGGCCTTAGCATCACCTCCATCCGAGTCCACCTCGCAGCGGTGGTGGCTCACTCTCCGGCTGGTTCGCCCGCTTCTGGGGCCTTCCGTGACCAAACGGTAAAGCGCTTCCTCAAGGGACTAAGGAACGCCTTCCCGCCGGCCCGGACACCGACGGCTCAATGGTCACTGTCTGCCGTTCTCAACGCGCTCACCAGGACTCCTTTCGAGCCCATGGCTACCGCCGATGTTCGTCTCCTCACATGGAAGACGGCATTTCTGGTGGCTATCACGTCAACACGACGAGCTGGTGAACTGGTTGCCCTGCGTGCAGACACACCGTTTCTTCAGTTCTTCAACGACCGCGTCGTCCTCCAAGCGGACATCACCTTCCTGCCCAAGGTGGTCTCCAAGTTTCACATGGCACAGACTATCTCCCTGCCAACTTTCTTCCAGAACCCCACTAACGCCCAAGAAAGGACTTGGGACACACTGGATGTGAAACGAGCTTTATTGTTTTACACCAGCAGGACAAGGGAATTCAGGAAGTCGCAACGCCTCTTTGTGGCTTATGGGGGAAAGTCCAAGGGTGAACCCATCTCCGCTCAAAGGTTCTCCAAATGGATCACCTCTACCATTTACCTGGCCTACGAGTCAGCCTCACTGCCACCTCCGCCGCATGTCAGGGCGCATTCCACCAGGGCGGTTGCCACATCCACTGCCTTTCTGGAGGGCACACCGCTTGAGGACATATGTAAGGCTGCCACATGGTCCAGACCTTCCACATTTGTCCAGCACTACAGGGTGGACACCAGAGCCACTGCGGACGCCAGGCTTGGCCGTGTCGTCCTCACCAGAGGGCTCCGGACTCAACGCCCCTGACGGGTCAACCTACTGGATCTTCATCTCATCATGGGATCATCTCATCCGACTGCCCACCGACCAAGTGAGTGTGAGCTTGCTAATCTCCCATGAGTTGGGATTCACAAACTATACGAAGGAGAAAGTTGGGTTTCACTTACCAGTGATAGCTTTCGTTCTTCGAGTGTATAGTTTGTGAATACACACTACCCACCCTGCCTCCCCTCTTGAGCTGCACGGATGAGATCGATTGGTTTATCCTGTGCTTGGCTTAAGTATGGAACTGAGGTAAAATGGCGCGCGGGCGCCTCAGGGTGGGCGGTACGGTGGGCGGTCTTACCGCCAAAACTTTGGACCAATAGCTTTTCAAGCCTCCGATCTCCGTTCTGCGCAGGCGCATAACCCCATGAGTGTGTATTCACAAACTATACACTCGAAGAACGAAAGCTATCACTGGTAAGTGAAACCCAACTTTTCCTCCTTCCTTTAGGCCATCATTGTGTCTTTCTCTTTTCACCACCCTCCCATCTAGCAAGTGGCCTGCAGGCTCATTTGAAAAGCCAAACCTGCAGAGAGATTTTGCTGTTTAAATTGACCCCCTGTCAGGCCTAGACTTGGCTGGTGCTGCATTGCAGAACCTCGGCTCCATCTTTTGCCCCTGTGATGTTGGGGTAGCAGAAAGAAGGGGAAAACCAAACAGGCCTACAGTTGTTCTTTGTAGCTACATCAATGGTCTAAACGAGGGGTGCCCAAACTACATCCTGCATGGGCATGCTTTGCTTCCATTTCTGGGAGTGATGAGGGGCAGCATGGGCCAGATGAATTGGCATCGGGGGCCGGATCTGGCCCACAGGCCATAGTTTGGGCACCCCTGGTTTAAGCAGAGAAAATGGCAGCTTAAAATCTATCTCATTCTGTTGCAAGACAGATTGCAAGGCACATTTTACTTTCACTTCTGGTGGGAGGAACCACATGACTGGCCCGCTGAACCACGTGACCGGCCCACAGCCTGGAAAGTTTGAGCACCCCTGGTCTAAAATAAGAACACAAGGACCACAGGAGGTATGAGAGACACTAAAATTAAACTGTAGGTCCCTCTGGTATGTACAGCTAGTTGTGTTGTCCACTCTGAAACCTAGATATCCCGGTTTCCCAGGATTCATCTTTAAGCCTCATTTTAAACAAAATGCAATTTAAAGCAGGGAGAATCATACAGAGTTGCAACAGAACTGCAGCTTCTTAACATCCAAGGCAGCTTGGCTAATGCTAAGAGACCATGGGAGTAAGATATCTGGTGGGCCAACAATACAAGGATATCTCTATCCAGGCAGAGTTGTAGGTGGTATCTCAGCCTACAGAAGGAGCCACCACCTATCAAGGTCACCTGTGCTTTTAAATGAATACTATGGCCCTAAGGGCACTCTCCATCGACAAACCTGATCCTTTAGGGCAGGGGTTCCCAACTTTTTTGGACCATGTACCAGTCATGTGGTTCAGTGGGCCGGTCACGTGGTTCCTGGTTCAGAATGCAGCTGCACGGGTGGTGATGGGGTGTGGACGTTATGCTCGCGCCTCCCCACTATTCGGGAGCTGCACTGGTTACCAGTTTGCCTCCGGGTGCAATTCAAGGTGCTGGTTTTGACCTTTAAAGCTCTATATGGCAGTGGGCCAGGATACCTGAGAGACCGCATCGTCCCGAGAGTGTCTGCCCGTCCAACCAGAGCGGACCGGAGGGGCTCCCTAGTTGTGCCTTCAGCTAAAGGGGCTCGCCTCTCTGGCACACGAAGAAGGCCCTTCTCTGTATCCGCACCAGCCCTCCTTCCAACAGAATTGAGGCCACAGACAGAACTGCTGCCCTTCAGGAAAAGTCTGAAAACCTGGCTGGCAAGGCAGGTGTGGGGCCTTAATGGGAATATGGCTCCAGCCTGTTGGCTCATCCCCAGTTAGTGCTCAGTTAATATCCCTCCCTCTGTGTTGTTGTATCCCCCAACCCCGATTCCCTTTTATTCCCTTTTATTCTTTTTAATTGGGGTGGGGGAAAGTAGGGTGGGGAGGTGGGTGGGCTATTTGGGATTTTAAAATCTGTTCTTATATGTTTTTAACTGTTGTACGCCGCCCTGAGTCGGGTTCCCCTGGTTGGGCGGCATAAAAATTTAAAAATTAAATTAAATTAAATTCCTCCCACCCAGAAGCGTGAAGCGCTGCTGTAAATGACCCACGGCTGTCGTAAACATGTTTAACCACAGCCGCAGGTCATTTACGGCAGCGTTCTGTGCATGTGTGGGCATGTTTTACCTCCACTTCCGGGAGTGGCGAGGGTGGCGTGGGCTGGATGAATTGATGTCAGGGCCTGGATACAGCCCGTGGGCTGTAGGTTGGGAACCACTGCTTTAGGGGGAATGTAACCCCGCCACAGCATGCGCATTAAATGGACAGAAATTCCACACTGCTTCAGCGCCTTCCTTCAATTCCATTCTCTCTCCCCATTCAGCAGTGGCTTCACTTACCAGGGAGTCAGCCCCTTTGCTTGCTCTGCTATCTTCTTGGCACATGCTATATCGTCATCAATGTTGTCATCGAGGAATTCTTAAGAAAAATAGAAACAGAATGAATTGACCTAAGTGAAATGGAATGGATGTTTGTAAGAATGATAAAGGAAAAAAACAGAGGTTGGGGGGATGTTATAGAGCAAAATGGAAGCTGGAGAGGAGAAAAGAGGAAGACACCTCCACCCTTGCATGCCATTGCCTGTACTGTGACTACATCCAGGCCCGTGCTGGCAATTTGGGACACAAGGACAAGTCCCAGTGCGCCCCAGTGACTGGCGCCCCCCAGAGGTGGGCAGAAGTATGTCACCTGGCGGCTACAATCCATGACATCATGATTGTCATACAATCTATGTCATCATAGGTACCACCCCCTCCCTCCCTGTGAGCCCTTTTAGCCCAGCCAACACACCCCTGACTACATCTTCCCATCCTTCTCACACACATGGATACTTACTACTGCAGGAAATCTTGCATATATTCTTGGATCCATGGGTCTTGCCATCATCACACCAGTATTGGCTGTTAATTTGAAAGATGCCATAGTCGCGGCTCCTGCCATTATTATGTACAGCCTTAGTATTGTATGAACTCTCATGCTTTACCAGGCAGACCCCTGCAGAAAGATATTTTGGTCCAGTTATGTTACGACAGACAGGGTGTGTTCTAAAACAAAAGTAATCCCTTACAGACTCTACAATCCAGTTCTCCTGTGGATATCAGAAATAATTAAGGAAGCAGCTTTTAAATGTACTTCTGATAGTTACTTCAGCCATTTACATCCGAGACTGGACTTTTTTCTCAAGTGAATCAATTTGGCATTTTCTGTGAGAGACCAAGCTTTATTGATCCCGAAGTCTCCTGAAGAGGTACATCCTTGGTCTTGTTTCAAGTCAGTAAAATAAAAACCCTCTCAGTCTTTGAAGACCTTATTCTGGCACATTCATAGAAAACTAAGATTTTACTCAAGCAAGTAACATACTACGAACTTAGACTGACTACTTATACATATACACATTCCTTTTTTCATCTACCTTTCCAACTCATTCCAAGTGATCATATCAATATTTGGCCATTTGTCTTAACTGGTATGAAAAGCTTTTGCTCTCAAAATCTATATCTCTAAAATCAAGGTCCAGCACTGTATGTTGTGTATACACAGTGCCGGCCCTGCACCCCCCGCCTGGACAACGCCGGCCCTGCTTACCTTAGACCTTTGGTGTGTCCTGCGCTGGGTACCGGCAGGCCGTTTTGGGGTCCGGGCCTCCCAAAACCGGACACAAAGCCTCCCCCCCGGCAGATTGAAATGGCCAGGGAAACGGTAATAGGTATGCGCAGAAGCCTGCCAGTAGTTACAGGCGCCACCTGGAACTCCAGGCAGGCTATTGCGCCTGCACGAATTGTGGCGCATGCCTATTACCTGCCTCCCCAGGTGGGAGGATCCACTGGCTCACTGGCTGGCTGGCTGCCGCTGCAGGCGCCATTTCGGCTTCCCGCCTCCCGGAGAGGTCTGGGTGAGGCTACTGCCTTGCCTTCTCTGAGAGCCCTGGGCCGCCCAGGCCCTTCTCTGGGAGGCATCAGCCAGCCAGGGCACCCGGACACAAGCCGCCTCCCAGAGAGGGCCGTGAGAGGCTACCACCTTGCTTCCTCCGGGAGGCCTGGGCTGCCCGCAGTACTCTGGACTGCCCAGGCCTGCTGGAGAAGGCAGGACCCTTCTCTGGGGGGGGGGGCAGAGGGTGGCCAGGGTGCCTGGATGCCAGCCACCTCCCAGAGAGGTCCGGGAGAGGCATCCGCCTTGCCTTCTCTGGGAGACCTGGGCCGCCCGCAGTGCTCCGGACAGCCCAGGCCTGCTGGAAAAGGCATGCCAGGGCCCTTCTCCGGGAGGCATCGGCTGGCCTGGGCTCCCGGGTGCCAACCACCGCCCGGAGAAGGCAGGCAGAGACCTCTGCCTTGCCTTCTACGGGAAGCCAGGAGCACCCACAGTGCTCCGTAATGACCATGCCTGCCAGAGAAGGCAAGGTCCTTCTCCGGGAGGCATCGGACGGCCAGCATGCTCGACCGCAGACCCTGGGAGGCAGAACAGGAGCCTCTGGACGACGCCCATGCAAAGCAGGGTACCCCTGCTAGTTCTCACTAAATTCCTCCCCGTGTACAACAACCAAATGGTTATAAAGCTATTGGTTTGTGTTCTTACAACATTTGACACAATTTGGTTAACGTGTGTATATCCCCTGGAGTTGGGGAAAGTTAAAAACCAAATCAACTTTCTTTTCATTTACTTGGTGAGGTTGTCTTAGGTAAGTTGCCAGACTTTCATTGCCCCAACCAAACAGCCAGTCTATACCTATAAGTAAGGGGTGTGGCCATACGTGTGCGGAATGCGTACCTACACCCCTGGAGCTTATCCCGTAATGCTCCGCACACACCTACCTTTTGTCCCTGAGATCAGCGCTGCGAGGGTCCAGGGGCTGAGAGTGGGTCCTAAGCCCCACAAAATGGGGAAAAGAATGGAAACTACAACTCCCATGATGCCATGGGAGGGAAAAAACGGCAGTTTAACAGCCAGGCCTGGAAACAGAATGTTGGAGATAGCTGATTTGCATGTTGGACTGTGACTGGTTGAGAGTGAATGACTGACGGAGAAAGGTCCTGATGCGGATGGAACAAACCCATTCCATTTAAGCCAATACAGCCCTGGAACGAGACACTTTCAATGTACACCAATGCTGCATGAGTGAGAGACAGAGAGAGACAGGGAGTGTGTGTGTGTGTGCGTGTGTGTGTGTGCGTGTGTGTGTGTGTGTGTGTGTGTGTGTGTGTGTGTGTGTGTGTGTGTGTGTGTGTGTGTGTGTGCAAGACAATGCACAAGACAGTGGGTTCTGGATCAGTCACGTGTGGGTGTGGGTGTGCCTGAATGAGAGAGAGAGGTCCGAAAAACCTAAACATACAACAAACACCCCCCGGCCAAGGCCGGGTAATTAGCTCTCATCCTTCCCTCCCTACCTCCAGCCATTCTTCTTCCCTTCCTTCCTTCTTTCCTTCCCTCCATCATTATTATCCTCCCGTCTTCCTTTCCTCCTAAATTTTCCCCTCAATATCTACCATTCCTCCCTCATCATCACGCCGAGGTGAGTCTGCCCAGGTTCCTTTACTGAGAGCCAGGGGGCATCACAAATGGTGTGGGGGGAGGCAAAAAGGATAAAACCCTCTCCAAGCCACACCCACCCCATGGGTTGAGCCCTCCCCCCCCCCAAAAAAAAAACACCATCGAAGATGGGCACCTATGCTAGTAACTTTAAAAACAGCTTGTGGTAGTGTCCAGCCATAATGGTTTATTTTATCCTGGATAGCTCTAACAAGCAGAGGACACACTAGGAAAAAAATCTTTTCCTTTCCTGCCATGCTGGTTGGTTACCTTTTTGTACTGCCTATCTAATAAATATACTACTCTGAGTGGTTTTCACCCAAAGAAAATACAGACAAATAGGAACCAGACAACTTAAAACTAATGAAACCAGAATAATAACACAATAAACAACATAACAACAAATGAACAACATGGTGACAGCTGATATTTCGCAGTAGACAGAAAACAAAAGGTCTCAAGTTTTATTAATGGAGTAGATTTCCTTTGAATAATCTGTTTTTAAAAGCGTCTTTAAAGTCTAGTAGAAAGCAGTTGCATGTACAACCTATGGAAGAGTGTTTCACAAGAATGGGCCCACACCTGAGAAGGCCCCGTTTCTTTGTTACCATCTTCCTGGCCTCCCTTGGTGTGTGGAAACCAGGAGAGACAAGGCTTTATCACAGGCAGAAAGAGAAAGTCTTGACCCTACAGTAAACAAAGACAAGATGTCACAGGGTGTGTTTTCTGTTGATAAAAAAACAGGGTGATACTCACAATCAGCCACTTTGCGCCTCACAAATCCTTCAAAGCTGCTGTGCTTCAATTTCCGAGCTAGCTCACATCGCTCATATATTTTGCCCTCAGCATTTGGCACAGCCAGTGCTGCCAAAAGGAAGAACCCCAAGAATAGAAGAGTTTTCATCTTGGCAATGTTTGTCAGATGTGACCCTTCTGACTGCTGCCTTCTGCTTTTATGCTCTTGAGGATAAAAGAAGTGAAACACCTTATATGCCGTCCCCTCCCATTGCTGCCAGGAATCAGGAGTCATACAGATCACTCTGGTGCACAAGGAAATCAGTTGGGGACTTTCCTCAGTGTAACCTATAGCATAAGCATATGATTAGGCCAGACATTATAGTGAAGAAATATCTCCATTATGTGAGCAAGGCATTGGCACACTCTTTCCTAATACACCAATTCAGTTCAATGATGTTGTCACCTTAATGTTCCTTCCTGGTGACCCAGAACATAGTTGTGGCAGGGCAACTGCAATATGTGATGGATGTGCTGTTTCAAGGAAATGAAAGTTGGGAAGGAACGATAGTTTGGTTTCTTTTTTTAAGCAGCATGATGGAGGGCTGAAAGCTGCTGCATAGCTCGGTGGTTTAGACCTTTGGTTCTGGAGCCAGTGGTTGGGAGTTCAATTCTCCACTGTGCCTCTTTGACCGGAGAGAAGGATCATAGCTCAGAAAACAAAACTGAAGGCAACTGAGGTCAACAAGGTTAACTGTCCAAAAAGGTAAAGGTATCCTTTGCTAGAAAGCTAGTCGTATCCAACTCTAGAGTTCACTGTTCATCTCTGTTTCAAAGCTGAAGAGCCAGTGCTGTCTGCTTCTGCAGACGTTTCCGTGGTCATGTGGCAGGCATGACTAGACACGGGCTCACAGAACACTGTTACCTTCCCACTGAAGTGGTCCCTATTTATCTACTTGCGATTTCTTGCTTTCGAACTACTAGGTTGGCAGGAGCTGGGACAAAGATGGGAGCTCATTCCATCCTGCAGTACTCGGGAATTGAACTGCTGACCTTTCTGCCTCCCAGTCAGCGTCTTAGCCACTTGAGCCATTGCAGTCCCTCTAACTGTCCAAATAAGTCATTAATAAATTGTAGTCATTAAATGGGTGTATTTTGGTTAGAGTTTAGAAGGGTCCTCAGAGTAAACAGACTGTGGTGGCTCAAGTAGTTAAGACGCTGACCTCGCTGACTGGAAGTTTGGAGTTTGATTCCCGGGCACTGCATGACAGAGTGAGCACCCGTCTCTGTCCCAGCTCCTGCCAACCTAGCAGTTCGAAAGCAAGAAATTGCAAGTAGATAAATAGAGACCACTTTGGTAGGAAGGTAAAAAGTGTTCCATGCACTTCGGTGTTGAGGCATGCCTGCCACATGTCCATGGAAACGTCTGCAAATGCAGACAGGGCTGGCTCTTTGGCTATAAACAGAGATGAGCACTGAACCCTCGAGTCGGATATGACTGGCTTTTGAGCAAGGGCAACCTTTACCAGAGTAAAAGTCCAGAAAAATAGCTTCCAAGCGTTGATCTTAACCTTTATTTTTGAACCATCTGATCTCATCAATATTGGATAATTGAGGATCTAAATCTGTAGAAAAAAATGTACAGTGATACCTCATACAACATCCAAACTTGGTTCCACAAGTTTGGACTTTATACGGATTTGGACTTTGTATGAAGCATGCAAAATCCTAGCCACGATGCCTCATACAACATCCAAATCCTTGCCGCGATGCCTCATACAACGTCCAAATCCTTACCGCAATGCCCCATACAACATCATTTCCATAGAAATACATTGTACTGTAACAGCACAGACTTCAGGGCAAAGTCAAGGAAACAGGCAGGAAACTGACAGAACTTTAAGAAATCATTGTTTAAAGGTTAAATACATTACAAAAACATGTCAAACAACATAGTTCTAGTTCTCAAACAAATAAGAGAAAGTACTTTTTCACCCAGAGGATTACTGGTCTATGGAACTCCCTGCCAGAAGTAGTAGTGACAGCTGTCAGTCTTGACAGCTTTAAGAAAGGATTAAACAAGTTCATGGAGGATAAGGCTATCAATGGCTATAATTATGGCTACCTAAGGACAACCTCCGGGTTGGAGAGATAGGCAGGATATCTCTCAATGCCATTTCCAGGGAATCCTAAGCAGGTGAAGGCATCTCCTTGGGAATACCTGAAGGAAATGGTGAGCCACTGTGTGAGACAGAATGCTGGACTGGATGGGCTGTGGCCTGTTCCAGCAAGGCTGTTCTTATGTTCTTATGTAACATGTCCCAAAATCCAAAAAATCAAAAATCATGCTCAAAACCACTCCTAAACACTCTTTGCCTCGTGCAAAACCCACAAGAGCAATGCATGCATGCGTCCTGCCTTTTATACTGCCCAGGCACAATGCAACCTGGGAAAAACCCAATGCCTCATACAAAGTCAACTTTTTTCAAGGAATTAGACGATGTTGTATGAATCCGATGTTGTATGAAGCGGACTTTGTATGAGGTATTACTGTACATGGAAATACAAGTGACAGAACATTTGCTTTTGAAATACCTTGAATTCTTAGGGTATTTAAAACTAAGCCAATGGCTGAGCTATTATATGGGATTCCCTTGTGAACTGAAGCAGACAGCTTTGGTAGAAGTTCAGCTCTTTATGCTGTATTTCAAAGGTATTTCACTAAGTAAGTTATACTGCCCTGCAGTGCCGGCCCAAGGTAAGTTTTAGGATGGAGTGAGATCCAACTATGGTGCCCCCTTGGTCACCCCTAATATATGGGGTTAATTTCTTTTTTTAAAAAATCCTTTACCGCTACGGCGCCCCCTGGGAGTGGGCGCCTGGAGCGACCGCTCCGTTCGCCTTATGGTAGGGCCGGCCCTACTGCCCTGTGCTTTGCAGCTGATGTAGGGTTTTGTATTCTACATTAGCACCTGCACTTTCTGTAATTAATTTAGGGGAAATGGGGAGTCAGAGTGGGATCTGAGAGGTCCTGGTTGACCTCTCCTCCCTCCCAAGCCATGATACTCACTGGATTATCAAGTGAAGAGTTGCCCAAACTTTTCAAGTGGTGGTCCTGTCGCATGGTTCCTCCCGCCGGAAGTGGAATTATGGCCAGATCCGGCCCCCAATGCCAATTCATCCAGGAGCGGCAAAGGTACCAGGGGTTGTATCCGGCCCACAGACTGTGGGCACCCCTGATCTAGTGCCAGCCATTCTCTCTCAGCCTGCCCCTCCCTCACAGACTTGTTTTGCAAATACCGCGTGGGTGAGGAGGACCATGTGCACTGCAGAAAAGGTGGGATATAAATGTAACTAATAAAAAATGAAATGAAATGAAATGAGATGTTTAATAGCAGAGACATTGCATCTGTTTGTTAGGATTGCGGCAGTTCGAGAGGGGTCCTACTTCAGTAACTGCTGTCGGGATGGCTCTCCCTGCTTATTGGGGAAAGCACCATGAACACTTATGGTTCTTAGTATTGGAGGGAAGGTCTAAGTACTTCAGTACACTTGTATTCCAAACTTGAATTTGTTTCCAGTTGTAGCCCTAATTGTAGTTTTCTTACAGAAATGTGAGAGTGTTATGTACTGAATAGAATGTGACAAGTACTCTTTAACTGATTGTATCCGGCAATTGTATCCATTGTAAATAATCAGAGACACATTGTAGCAAGCTGTTAAGAATGCTACTGCCGGTGGCAGTATCAGTATCCAGCTCACATGATACAGATTCCCCTGAATACCTGAAGGGCGGGAAACCTTCCCGCCGCACCCACCTGGAGAAGATGGGCGTGACGATCCATGACGTCACGCGGACAGTAACCAATGAACTATCACCCGGGTTATTCAAAATGTACAGTGTGCTATAAATAGAGCTGTTTGGTCCACCATTACCTCATGTTCACTCTGACTACCATGCAATAAAGTTGTGTTTTAGCCCTTACTGTGGCTCCTTCTTGGTCTTCCGTGCAAGACACCAAAGAGAGGTAATTAAGTAAACAAAAAAATATGTATACAAATCAAAAATTAGTTATAAGTTCAGACTTAGATAAATATTTAGATAATGAGAATATATTCATAGAATAAGAATTATTTATTGTATTGATTGTTAAGGATTAAATGTTTTTTATTGTGTTGTACTGTAACTATGTTGTGTATTGGATGTAATTTTTTATTATGTCTTGTTTGTATTTTATCTTTACTTTGAAAATTAATAAAAATTTAATTAAACCATTTCTTCCACCACCACCACCATGGGACTCCCGAACTCCACTTGTCTGGCTGGACCTGAATGTAGAAACTGTAGCATTTCAAATAGTTGCACTGTAATTCCTGTTACCTAGCAACCTAAATTAGCACCATCCAATCATGTTCCCCCTCCCATTGTTGGTGAATTTATGCACTGAGTCATCAATGCTTAGATTATTATGTTTCCAGCACTATTTAGCAGCCAGCTTAGACAATGCTTGATAGGACCACCATCTTCACAGCAGACAAGACAATCAAATATTTTTTTGTGATTGACACATGCTGGTCATATATCCATCTTGCTGGGTTTCTAACGATCAAATTGCCCATGATCAGGAGTGCTTTGTCCCTCTGAAAATGTATCTCTGGTGGGAGAGAATAGCACTTTGCCCTCTTCCCACCCATGCGCACACACACAAAGTCCTTTCGTGGGATCATTTGGTCAGTTCTCTTTGCCTCTGTTTAACACTCTCTTTACATCAGACCCTACTCCACCCTAAAAGCATGGGAGGTGCCATTTTGGGATTGGTAGAGCAGGGGTTCCCAAACCAGGGGCCAGGCCATGCTCTCTGTCAGCTTCGAGGACCAGATGACCATTTTACCCTGCCTGCACGATGGAGGTGGCCATTTTTTCTCCAACAGCTTCAAATGGGGTGATCATTTTGTTTCTCAAATGCCCTTGGAGGGGGGGGGGGCACATGAAATGGTGCTGCAGGCTGAGTCCAGCCCACAGGTCATAGGTTGGGAACCCCTGGGCTAGAGACCTCCACAGGGCCTTGTCTGCGAACCCTCCTGCCTCTCTCTGCTTCACCAGTTTAATAGCTAACATGGCCCAGCCCAGCCGACATGTGATTGTTCTCAGAGAGGCAAGAGCACACATCCATGATTTCTAGCATAAGGTGGGAAATCAAACAGAAGAGGGCCCCTGACACTAGCTTCCATGAGGCAAACAGCTTTGCTTCTACAGCACTCCTTCACCTGACCAGGCCTTTCCTACTCTGGACAGCAGCTATCACACAGCTCTCCACACCATAACTCTGGTGAAGTCAAGGCCTCTGATTGTGGCTTTGGTTGCTTCAGCTTTCGCACAACCACAGACTGTAAGCATGCAGGGTGGGAGTGCGAAGCACTGCTTCCACATCTGCATGTATTTATTTATTTATTTACATTTCTATACCGCTTTTCTCATCCCAATGGGAAACTCAAAGCGGTTTACAACATTCACAGTAACCAATAACAAAGTACAACGTAAGTAAAGAGGAACGATACAAATAAGTTACAGTAGAAATCTCCACAATTACAAATTAGTTACAATTACAATAGAACTCTCCACAATATGGCAAATTCTACAATATTAAAGATACAAAATTACAAAGTCTAATACAGATCCTAACACAATACAAATTAGCATTTAAATACCAAATAGTACCCTCGGCTGCTACAAGTCCAAGATGGAGTCCAAAAAACTCAGCTGTCCACGGCAGAGTTCAGTGGCTCAAAATGTCCCAGCTGAAGAGAGAGGATGTCCCGCCACATGGCAGCTATGCTCCGGCAACAGCTGTGCTCCCACCACCACCACCCCAACCAGGGCAAGTCAGGGGAGGGAGCTGATGGTGTTGCCGCGGCTCGGCGGCTCTTTCGTAGCCCCATGGCGGGAACCAAGGGCAGCTGCAGCATGCTCCCAACCACTAAGCTATCATCGTTCTTATTTGATAGCCCAGCTTTAATTTTTCCAACAGATACATCAGGTCACTCTAGTTTTAAAACAACAATAATGTGGATTAAGTACTGAACTGTATTAGATTCCTATTATGATACTGTATATTCATTGAGGTTAAAAAGAAAGAGAAGCAATGTATTTCAGAACAGAAAAAATGTATTGGCAAAGCATGTTGGAGCAAGTGGTGCTTGCCAGCTACCAATACTGGGAATGGGATCATTCCCATTCGGTGACAGTAAATTTAATCATATGGTGTCTTCTTCTTCTGCCATATCCGATTCCAAATATTGGTGATCCTCATGGCGATCAGCCATGAAGCCTGTTCTGCAAATATAATGCTGTGGCCTTTCATTTGCCTTCCGCATAGCAGTGACCCCCGTACCACTGATCCAGCTCCGCGAGTAACTTTTGGCTCACGACCAGAAAGTGATGTCAGTGAAAAGTTATTTAAGTGACAACTGCGTCACCTCATATTCCTAAATGGAGGAGCTAAGTATGTTGTCGAATATCCTCGGGGCTGTCACATGAAAGATGGGGGAAGTTTCTTTTGTTTCACTCACAAGAGGAATCAATGAGTTCCAGTTAAAATATTGTGTAATGGGCAGAACAAGCTGCCTTGATTGATGCTGCTCTCCTTCACTGAAGTTTTTTTTAAAAAATAATAGTTTGCTATCTGTCAAGGATGCTCTGATAGTCGTTGATTTCCTGCATCACAAGCAGGTTGGACAAGATGACCTTTGAGCTCAATGAATTCTTTGCTTCAGTATTCACTGAAGAAGACAGAGACCACATGCCCAAAACAGAGCCTATCTTCGTAGGGAGGGAAACCGAAGAATTAAGCAAGATAGAAATAACCAGGGAGGAGGTCCTTGCATGTCTTGTTAAGCTAAACACTAACAAATCCCCAGGACCAGATGGCATCCATCCACGAGTTCTCAGGGAACTTAAAGATGAAATTGCTGATATCCTAGCCAAAATATATAATCTTTCCCTCAAATCAGGCTTTGTGCCTGATGACTGGAAGGTAGCGAATGTAACACCAATTTTCAAAAAAGGATCCAGGGGTGATCCAGGAAATTACCGGCCTGTCAGTTTGACATGTGTCCCAGGTAAAGTGATGGAAACCATCCTAAAAGATAGAATTAATAGGCACATAGAAGAGAAGGCGCTGCTAAAGGAGAGCCAACATGGCTTTTGCAAGGGCAAATCATGCCTCACTAATCTGTTGGAATTTTTTGAGAGTGTCAACAAGCATGTGGATAAGGGGGATCCAGTTGACATTGTTTATCTGGACTTTCAGAAGGCTTTTGACAAGGTCCCACACCAAAGGCTCTTGAATAAACTTACCAGTCATGGAATAAAGGGACAGGTCTTGTCCTGGATCAGCAACTGGCTAAGGAACAGGAAACAGAGGGTAGCACTAAATGGACACTTCTCCAAGTGGAGGGAAGTAAAGAGTGGGGTCCCCCAAGGTTCAGTACTGGGACCCCTGCTTTTCAACCTCTTCATAAATGATCTAGAGGTAGGAGTAAAAAGCAAGGTAGCCAAATTTGCTGACGACACTAAATTATACAGGGTAGTGAAAACTGTGAGAGATTGTGAAGAGCTCCAGAGGGATCTCTTGACACTGGGGGAGTGGGCAAAACAGTGGCAAATGAGCTTCAACATCAGTAAGTGCAGAGTGATGCATGTTGGGGCAAAAAACCCCAATTACATTTATAAACTGATGGGGTCTGAACTCTCTGCGACAAACCAGGAAAGGGACCTTGGTGTCCTGGTGGACAGCTCAATGAAGGTGTCAACCCAGTGTGCCTCAGCAGTGAAAAAAGCAAACTCAATGTTAGGGATCATTAGGAAGGGTATAGAAAATAAGTCAGCAAGTGTCATTTTGCCTCTTTATAAATCTATGGTGAGGCCCCATCTGGAATATTGTGTACAGTTCTGGTCGCCATACCTCCAGAAGGATATTATGGAGTTGGAGAAAGTACAGAGGAGGGCAACCAGAATGATTAGGGGACTGGAACACCTTCCTTACCATCAGAGGCTGCAACGGTTGGGCCTTTTCACTCTTGAACGACGGCGTCTAAGAGGTGACCTGATTGAAGTTTATAAAATCATGCACGGTGTGGACAAAGTAGATAAGGAAAAACTGTTTTCCCTATCGCACAACACTAGAACTAGGGGACACTCCATGAAACTTTTGGGTACTAGTTCTCAAACAAATAAGAGAAAGTACTTTTTCACCCAGAGGATTACTGGTCTATGGAACTCCCTGCCAGAAGAAGTGGTGACAGCTGTCAGTCTTGACAGCTTTAAGAAAGGATTAGACAAGTTCATGGAGGACAAGGCTATCAATGGCTATAATTATGGCTACCTAAGGACAACCTCCGGGTTGGAGAGATAGGCAGGATATCTCTCAATGCCATTTCCAGGGAATCCTAAGCATGTGAAGGCATCTGCTTGGGAATACCCTGAAGGAAATGGTGAGCCACTGTGTGAGACAGAATGCTGGACTGGATGGGCTGTGGCCTGTTCCAGCAAGGCTGTTCTTATGTTCTTATGTTTGAGCTGCCTTCCTACTCCAGTGCTGATTCTACACTTCTGTATTTGAGCTATTCTGCTTAATGGGGACCTTGGGCCTCTAAAAGCAACACTTTCGCTCCAAAGTATAATTACAGTTATATCAACCTGGACAACCCTCATTACAAATCCCCTGAAGGAACACCCATGCATATCATTTCCCAAGACTATCTAATTTTTCTAAGATTGTTTTCACCCAGAGGATTACTGGTCTATGGAACTCCCTGCCAGAAGAAGTGGTGACAGCTGTCAATTTTGACAGCTTTAAGAAAGGATTAGACAAGTTCATGGAGGACAAGGGTATCAATGGCTATAATTATGGATACTTAAGGACCACCTCCGGGTTGGAGAGATAGGCAGGATATCTCTCAATGCCATTTCCAGGGAATCCTAAGCAGGTGAAGAAGGCATCTGCTTGGGAATACCCTGAAGCAAATGGTGAGCCACTGTGTGAGACAGAATGCTGGACTGGATGGGCTTCTGTGGCCTGTTCCAGCAAGGCTGGTCTTATGTTCTTATATGTTCTTATGTCTTTGTTGCAATTTGTGAAGAATTATCCCATCCAAACATGTTATTGGTGCAATTTAACACACCCATAAATTTGCCTCTGGGAGTACTCCTCCCTTGTGATCTGGTCCAAAACTGTTTCTGAGCAACTGGAAATGTCTTAATATAGCTTTTCTGTATTGTTTCCACTAAGTAAATGCTGGGAAGGAAAGGGAAAAAAGCTTGAGTTGTTCCTGTAAGCAGTGTGGCAAGTGAAGAGGGGAGGGAAGGCTTGAATCATGATTCAATTACATGATTTCCACCTGTAATTATAAGAGTACTTCATGCAGGCCAGTTTGGAAAGGCAGCAAGGTCCCTGGTTCTTGGAAACCATGTTTCTTCCTGTAATGAGTCCAGCACGTTAACCAGGGCCCTACATACTGCTCTTGCCTCTAGTTTCCTGTTCGATGCTGTTGCAAAACAGGAATCTTTGGATAAGCTAAGATACTGATGCATCTTAGTCTTGGCAGGTTATGCTACTATGGTACTAGAGTAGACCATACTGCCAGCGACTCAATACTGAGTGTCAGGCGGCGATTAACTAACCTGACAACCCTGAGGACTAGCGGCCTTGGGTGCTGAAGTCCACAGGGAAGGGTGATGGTTCCCAAGTGAATTAAACCCCACTTGAGTCCATCTTGATGGAGAGTAGCAGCTTCATCCATACTGGCCTGGGGCTGAAGAGGACTTTGCGTGCCAAAAGGGCTCAGGAACAGAAAGTGACTCAAGGAATTGGATCAGTGGTTCAGGTGTCACCCTGCAATGTGGAACACAAATGGAAGGCCACTGCATTATATCCTCAGGACAGTGTTCATGGCTGATTACCATTTGGATACGGCAGAAGAAGATACCAAGTCTATCGAAAACTATGAAGTTTCAGCAAGACCAATACTGTACACTGCTTCTTAGAAACAGGAACCGCCCAGCAATGGCAGATTGTTAGGATTGGGGAATGCAATTCTATCCCACCAAATTACAGCACCTCTTCCTCCTCAGAAAAAGAAGAGGAGAAAGGGTGATGTAGAGTTTATTTCAAATTATCTGCATAATCGTTTCTCATCTACTCTACTAGGATGTGGGTTAGAGATCCAGAGTCCCCATTCAGCAGAAGTAGTATGGCCCCCCTCAAATGCTGCAGTATAGAAACATAGAGCTTTAGAGTTGGAAGGCAGCTCAAGGGTCATAACCTTAGTTCATTATGTTTTTCCAGCCATCAATACAAGACTCAATTACTCTTCTTGAGGAAAAATGTGTCCTTTGTTCCACAATACCAGTCATTTGTCCTTATCAAGCTAGCTAGCATTTTTTCCAAAGGAAATACAGTGATACCTCATACTACGTCCAAACATGGTTCCACAAGTTTGGACTTTATATGGATTTGGACTTTGTATGAGGCATGCACAATCCTAGCCGCGATGCCTCATACAACGTCCAAATCCATGCCGCGATGCCTTGTACAACGTCATTTCCATAGAGATACATTGTACTGTACTAGCACAGACTTCAGGGCAAAGTCAAGGAAACAGACAGGAAACTGACAGCACTTTAAGAAATCATTGTCTAAAGGCTAAAAACATTACAAAAACATGTCAAACAACCCTGATTGTCCAAGAACCTGAAGAATGCTGCAAAAATCCCAGAAATGCTTCTAAAACTTCTGACAAAAAATCCAAAATCGTGCTCAAAACCACTCCTAAACACTCTTCGCCTCATGCAAAACCCACAAGAGCAATGCACGCATGTATCCTGCCTTTTATACTGCCCAGGCACAATGCAACCTGGGAAAAACCCCAATGCCTCATACAAAGTCGCTGTGACTTTGTATGAGGCAACTTTTTTCAAGGAATTAGGCGATGTTGTATGAATCCGATGTTGTATGAAGCGGAGTTTGTATGAGGTATTATGCAAAGCTTTTGAATGAATGAATTTACATTTTTCACACTGCTACCATCTTCTTGTATGGCAAAGTAAAACAGAAACATTGAAATAGCAGCACTATACAGAAAAACAGTAGTAGTTCCCCTCACCCTTGTAACCTCTGTTATCAGAAATATAAAAATACATGATTTGCTGGGCCATTCCCACTATCCAATGACAGCTTATGTCATGATAAAGCCCCAATGATTTGATGGACCTGAGCATCACATGGTCACTAACACTGCCCCCAATGGATTTATTGACCTCCAGTGCAAAAAGTAAAGCCATAATATGCTTCCACTTAGCATGGAGTTGGCTAGTAGCTAAATTCTTCCCATGGAAAGCAAGGTGTACTAATGTGGGTAAAGTAGTTCTCAAAAGACAAAGCGCAAATCTCCAACAGATACAGTTACATTTTTAGCTTGCAGCTAATTTACTGCAGCAGCTCAAGTGACTAAGACGCTGACTGGGAGGCGGAAGGTCAGCAGTTCGATTCCCGAGTACTGCAGGACGGAATGAGTTCCCTTCTTTCTCCCAGCTCCTGCCAACCTAGCAGTTCGAAAGCAAGAAATTGCAAGTAGATAAATAGGGACCACTTCAGTGGGAAGGTAACAGCGTTCCATGCACTCTGGTGTCTAAGCATGCCTGCCACATAACCATGGAAACGTCTGCAGAAGCAGACAACGCTGGCACTTTGGCTTTGAAAGAGATGAGCACTGAACCCTAGAGTCGGATACAAATGGCTTTTGAGCAAGGGAAACCTTTACCTTTACCTTAATTCATGTGGCACAATACAGAGAGATTCAGAAAGAGCCCCTCAGTGCAAAGGCAAGATGCATACAAAAACAGGTATATTTACACTTTGAGACACAAAGTGTGTAAACAGCCGTTTCTCTGTCATTTTTTAAGATGCTCTACCTGCAACTTCTCTTTTCCCAGTGACCGTCTTGACCACAGAAAACAGAAAAACCAACTACCGTATTTATTCGAGTATAACGCGCACTCGTGTATAACGCGCACCCCTAATTTTCCATGAAACCTCGGTATAAAATTTTGTTTCACACCACTCTCTAACATTCGTCTCTGGTACAGTGAATTCTCGGCTAGCTGCTCGGTTTCCATGCATTTCAGCATGATCAACAACTTTGAGCTTGAACGAAGCGTCATATGCACAACGTTTACGCTTGATACCCTGAGATGCCATCTAAAGGGGAACCAGTTATATCGGTGAAAAAGAGCACGCCTTAAAATATTGAGGGAGGGGGGGATAATCAGACCCACCTGTTGCAGAAAATGCAATCCGAAACGAGCACTTCCGACCACCAGGAGCCTCGCTCGAACTGCGAGCTACCTCCGGGCCACGCCTCGTCTCCCGCGCCACCCAATCAGATCCCGTCAATTTCTTCAAAGCCACCCCCCCCGCCTCCCCTTCACCCGCCGCAGCAATAGACAGCCGACCCAATTCTAAAAAGGAAGTAAAAGAGGCTCGTTTATAACGCGCACCCAGTCCTCGTGTATAACGCGCACCCAAACTTTGATTTCTTTTTTTGGTATAAAATTTTGCGCGTTATACACGAATAAATACGGTACATCACAGGCCTCCACTTTCTGCAAGCCTCTTCAACCTAAAATAGCTCCACTTTGGTTCATTTACTACTGGCTTTATAACTCCTTTCCCACACTAATACAGTACTTTCGAAAGGAGGGAGGGGAAGCTTGGTTGCATGATGTACAACACTAATCTCATTTCTTCTTTTCTGCAAGATGAGAAACAGCCAACAGGATCCACCACATGAGAATAGATGGGGTGGGGATTAGGAATTATTCTGTTAGATGCAGCCTCTGCTGTACCAATTCCCATGAGCCACAGGTCACTTCTGCTGTTGAGAGAAATTATACTACTTTCCTCACATTATTGATAATTTTATGAAGCTCTGTATGCTCAGGCTGAATGGTGTTTGCTTCTGTGCAAGGGTAAATATATTTTACACGTTAGATTAAAAAAAATAGTTATTCCATTTCCAAAAGACCATACATTTCTCTAGTATACAGTATAGATGTCCTATGTATATACTTTTGTGAGCACCTCTGGGAGCCATAATGCAGCAAGGAAACAAACTTTCCTCACTAGATGTTCCTTGTTGTCTTTCCCCAAAATAAAGACTACCAGATGAAGCCTTTCCTTGAATTAAAATCACTCCAGCTCCCTTTATGAATACTGTTATGATCAAGCAACACTTTGCTGGGAGACTGATGCCGAGTATTTTTAATCCAAAGCACAACAAATTCAATTCCTTCTTTGCCTGATCAGTAGCTCCATTACAAATTTCACATGCACTTAATTTTGACATACTGTATTTTGATTACATAAGAACAGCCTTGCTGGAACAGACCACAGCCTTCTGTCTCACACAGTGGCTAACTATTTGCTTCAGGGTATTATTCCCAAGCAGATGCCTTCACCTGCTTAGGATTCCCTGGAAATGGCATTGAGAGATATCCTGCCTATCTCTCCAACCCGGAGGTTGTCCTTAAGTATCCATAATTATAGCCATTGATACCCTTGTCCTCCATGAACTTGTCTAATCCTTTCTTAGAGCTGTCAAGACTGACAGTTGTCACCACTTCTTCTGGCAGGGAGTTCCATAGACCAGTGATCCTCTGGGTGGAAAAGCACTTTCTCTTATTTGTTTCCAAATGTTTCATCGAGTGTCCCTTAGTTCTAGTGTTGTGCGATAGGGAAAACAGTTTTTCCTTATCTACTTTGTCCACACCGTGCATGATTTTATAAACTTCAATCAGGTCACCTCTTAGACGCCGTCATTCAAGAGTGAAGAGGCCCAACCGTTGCAGCCTCAGATGGTAAGGAAGGTGTTCCAGTCCCCTAATCATTCTGGTTGCCCTCCTCTGCACTTTCTCCAACTCCATAATATCCTTCTGGAGGTATGGCGACCAGAACTGTACACAGTATTCCAGATGGGGCCTCACCATAGATTTATTAAGAGGCAAAATGACACTTGCTGACTTATTTTCTATACCCTTCCTAATGATCCCTAGCATTGAGTTGGCTTTTTTCACTGCTGAGGCACACTGGGTTGACACCTTTGTTGAGCTTTCCACCAGGACACCAAGGTCCCTTTCCTGGTTTTTTTTCCGCAGAGAGTTCAGACCCCATCAGTTTATAAATGTAATTGGGGCTTTTTGCCCCAACGTGCATCACTCTGCACTTACTAGTGTTGAAGCTCATTTGCCCCTGTTTTGCCCACTCCCCCAGTGTCAAGAGATCGCTCTGGGGATCAGAACCAATCAGCACTATAAAGGGCTTTTTTTACATATTTGGTGCTTGTTTTCTCATACATAAAAGGTAAGAACAATTTGAATCAAAAATATAGCACAAGCTTTAAACAAGATATTAAACAGGTAAGTAATCCTAATCACAGTTTCATGTCTGGCCTAGACATGAAGGAAGAAGAAACCAAATGTCTATTATGAAATATATTATAATTTCATATCTGGTTTGTGTTTAGAAATGTGTGACATTTCCTTTTTCACTATACTTTGAAGAAGTGTCACAAATGGTAGTAGAACCCAAAATATTTTACATTTTCACAGACTAATCCAACCTCTACAAAATGGTGTTTGGTCTGTTTCTTTAATTTCCTTTGACTTCTGAATGAGACACATAGATCATATTAACAAAAAGATGCCAACTCATTTCATCTCCCTTTCCAAGCCCACTTCATTTACTTAAGAGATTAATTCAGAACATGGCAGGATGCAATAGCCAAGACCAACCTCACCCCTCCTGGGAGGAAAGGAACAACCTTTGTGTGGCCAAATCCCCACAAAGGAGACCTTGGTAGCAAAGGACATCAGAGGCTCTGCACAAGAGAAACATCAGCTTAGCTAAACATCAAAGGCACCTCCATCTAAAGTACCAAGCATCTGCTGATACGACAGGAGTGGCTTCCCCTAACGTAAGGCTGATGACAGATTTAAGTCTGAAAGGCTGGTTAAGGCCTCACTGGCCACACTTGGTCCAATATTGTGTGCAAGTCCTGTATTCCGAGGGATCTACTGCTAATCCTGGACACTGAAGATCTTGGTCAGCAAAGAACTGTTTGACTGGGATTTCTGTTGTATCTCTGCAGTCCTGGCCAACTGCTGCTTCAATCGCTTCTTCCCTTTGCTGGTCTGGATTTCGTCCTCAGTAGGACGCTGGGTGAAGCCCCAACTCTTTTCTTCCTGTTCTCCCCGGCTGCTCTTCTGAGAGAAGCGTTTGCTCTTCTCTACGTTCTGCAGGTAGAAATTAGTCTCACGCTTGGCCTGTGAAACTTCGGCACGCATGCGCTGCTGCCGGACCTGCCGTTCATAAGCGAGACGCTCACTCAGGTGAGTCCACTTGAAACGGTGCAGATACTGGGGATGGGGGGGGAGAGAAAGAAATAATACTAGATTATTGCCATCATGGAATTCCTTACTATCTATTATACATGTGATGGCGAACCTTGGCACTTCAGATGTTCTTGGACTTCAATTCCCAGAAGCCCAAGCCCCTTGTGAGTCCACACGAATGGGTTTACTGTGATTCATCAGGCACACACCGCCCTCGTCACTCCCAGAAGCGGAAGTAAAACGCACCCGTACGGAGGAAGAGTTAACCCGGAAGAGCTTTAACCGTACGGGCGCATTTTACTTCCGCCTCCGGGAGCGACGAGGGCGGCATGGGCTGGATGAATCGCAGTAAACCCATTCGTGTGTCTTCACAGGGAGTTGAAATCCACAAACATCTGGAGTGCCAAGTCAAAACAATCTGACATTCCTACAGCTGGCCAGACTACAATACACTCTGCAATACTAAGAAGTGAACTCTTCAAGGCAGGGATGGGCAAACTGGTTCCCATCAGTCTATATTCCTTGTAGCCCAGTGTTTCCCAACCTTTGTTTCTTGGACTTCAATTCCCAGAAGCCTAAGTCAGTCCATTGGTTGATCAGTGCTTTGGGGAATTGACTTAAGCTTCTAGGAATTGAAGTCCAAGGTCCAAAGGTTGAGAAACACTGTTGTAGCCTAATTTTTGCTGTGAGCAAACAGTCTCTCTCTCTAGCAAGAGCTCTCAGCAACCTGATGGATAAGAAAAAGGATGAAAAGTGGGTAGCTTCAGCCAATGTTGGGCTTAAATCTCAGCACCATCAGTGCGTGATCCAATACGCTGTACAGAAAGTGGGGATTCAGGTTCTTTTGGACTATGCTCCCATAATCCATCACCATTGGCTAGGGCTGATAGAAACATTAGGCTAAAAAAAAATCTTGTGCAAGTTCATAATACCCTATCCCTGCCCTAAAGCAGACTTTCTCAACATTTTTGGGTCACAGGCCAGATCATTCTCCCTCAGATGGTCACGTGGTTCAGCGCAAGTTTTCGCGGTATTTCTGTGCATATTCTTGCACATTTTTGGCGAGTTCTCACACGAAAAAACATGTTTTCATCAAGTTCTCATGCGAAAACACGCGTTTTTGCTGCATTTTGTGCATTTTCTGTGCTTATGTTACTTGCGGCAGCTGTGGCAGTGGCAGCAGCAACAAGGGTGGAGGGCCACATGAAATGGCTCCACGGACCGTATCTGGCCCACGGGCCATAGGTTGCAAATGCCTGCCCTAAAGGAATGAAGTTCTTGACGAGTTTCCTCAGCTCTGTGTCACAGGGTTGAAGCCCAAGACTGTTGTTAATGTGTAATCATCAAAACAAGTGGGGAAAGACTGAGCAATTAACAGGTTTCCCAACACATGAGCTTGAGAAGTTCATATGGCAACAATCTATTGTTCTTCCAAAATGTACTGAATTTAGTAATACTGTATTTTTAAAAAGAGATTGTTTCTTTCTAGAAGAGGAACCTATGTAATCACTACTTGATCTGTTTATGAGGACTACACCACATGCCAAACTGTGGCTGGCATCTTGTTACACAGCTCCATGCGAGCCATGGTGATGAGGTTGTCATCAGTAACAAATCACCTCTGATTAAAGACAAAATGCTAGTGATTGAAAGTGATTCTGAGAGCTCACAAGTTGTACACAATGCAGGAAAGGAGCATGCACCTTGAAATTGCAAAAGGAACAACCCTTTAAGACAGCAGCAATTTGCCACCGATGCTGAGGTAGGTGGACGCCCACAACAGAAGACCTATGGCCTGTGGGCCGAATCCGGCCCCCGATGCCAATTCATCCAGCCCACGAAGCCCTCGTCGCGGAAGTAAAATGCCTAAATCATGTGACCAGCCTGAAAAGTTTGAGCACCCCTGCTTTAAGAGCTGTTCTGACCAAGAGGCTGCCCTTTGACCATTCCTCTTCCTACTTCAAACCTGCTGTGTTTTAAGGGAAGATCTTGTGCTGGTCCACATCAGCTCCACCACAGCCAGATACACATGCGCACAGAATCAAGTGCCTGAGCAAACCCATATGGTTTAGTAAATCAATTTATCTCACAACATATTTTAGGGATGTAACAGAATGGTAGAGATATAGTTAAGTCAGAATTTGACTAACCAGAGTGAGAAGGATATTTGGTATCTTTAGATGCGCAGGTAGAACATCTTAATTCCCTATTCGTTTCTCTAGTCCAGTGATGGCGAATCTTGGCAGGCCAGTTGTTCTTGAACTTCAATTCCCAGAAGCCCACATCAGCAGGAGTGCTGACTCGAGCTTCAGTTAATTGAAGTCCAAGAACACCTGGCGTGCCAAGGTTCGCCATCACTGCTCTAATCAGAAGAGGTTTAAGACACAAGAGCAATTATGTACAGGGTGCATAATATGAAAATTGAAATGGTCTTATTTACCGGAGCAGCTCACAGTACATGTCCACATACCTTCATATTCCAGAGATCATAGTGGAATCTGCTCTTCTTGCGGACACCCATGGGTGTATTGTGCAAACTGGAAGAAACCAATTTTGCTACCCGCTTATCGCGGAATTCAACCCAGCCTTCCGTGAAGTTTTTGGCATTACTTCCAGCCTTCTTCTTTTTCTTTCGTATAAATTGTTCTAAGGGACACAAAAAAAATGGATCATGAAGTGTCCAGTCCTGGGGTTCAAGTATCAGACCTATGCTCGTCCTGTAGCCGATGGGCATTTCCTGGTAACTCAGCAGGTAATCTCCCACATGTAAAATAGGCCTGTCAATGATTTAAGAACCACTTCTATCACACTTTTCTTTTTAAAATGATCAGAGCAGTTCTGAATAAAACTAATAAAAGCAAATACAGTAGAACCTCACATAACATTACTTGGTTCCCCAAGTAGAGTCGTTATGTAGAAAACGTCGTTATGCAGTTTCCTATGGGAGATCTCCCGTAGAACGACAAAAAACCATTGTTATTCGCACAACGACGTCTTAAAACCGTCAAAAATTCGCACAACGATTTTTCTGTCATTGTGCGGGAGATCACGTGGGGTGCATTGGTAGTGTCATTAATCAAAAATGACGCTATTCGAATGCGTCATTAGTCGGGGGTTCACTGTACAAGAAAAACATAATTCCTTTCGGGGACTATGGCCAACATCTTGTTGGTGTAAATTCTCACGGTGCAAAGTGATAAAATCATCAGTTTTCAAAAATGAAAATGAATTTAACTTATAGCAGTCTTTCTGTATCAATGGGTGATACATTCAAAGACCTATAATGGATGCCCAAAACCACAGACAGGAGCAAATCCTATACTACTTAATTTGTTTGTGCTGCGGTATGCCACAGATAACTGAAACCATAGAAACCAAATGCACAGATATGAGGTTCTACTGCGGTTACAAGCTCCCTAGTTCCCCATCCTGTCTACCCATTTTAGGCTCTGAAGCTCTCTGGGGCTCCCTTTTGCCCTGAGAAAGCCTTTAGGAGCCTCGGGATGGAAGGAACCTTTAATAGCTAAAAACATTGACAGACTGCCAACAATGAAATCAGAACTGTCAGTAGCCACCCAGCAGTTATTTTTGGTGACTAATTGCTCCCCACCAATATACAAATTTGAATAATAAATTAATAAATAAATAAATTTTAATTAAATTTTAATCAGTGAAAGTTGATGACATCACTCACTTCTGCCACAAAAACTTTATGCTCAAAGAGTTGTATCTCATTTCAGTTACAAATCCATGAAGTGAGTTTTCATCTGAAACACCCTGTGTTTCATCAAGTTCCCCTTACATGACACATGACAATTCAAAAAGGGAGACTGCATCCAGCATACTGCTTTTTTCTTTAAAGTTTTTGGTGCTATCAGTGACGTCCTAGTCCTACTCTACACATGCACACAGCTCCTCTCTCCCACACCCAAGCATATATGTACAAACATGCTCACCTTCTGGCTGCAGGAAAATACGTCCTACTTCACCATAGACACTAAGCAGGTTACGAACATGCCGTGGCCGGAAGCGGGGTGGGATATGGCCAAGGTAAATGATACCAGGAACAACCTTTTTTGTGTCAGCTTGATGAGGCAAATCCAGCTGAATATCACTTTCTATTTCCTTGTTTTCCGATGTAGTCTTCATGGTGCCGTCTTGACCCAAATCCACAGCATCTTCAATGTCGCTGTTCTCTGCCACAGTCCCATCTCCTCCTTTTACACCATCCATGATAAAATCTTCATCTAGAGGTGGCAGCAAATGCTGCTCTACACCTTTGTTAGTCATGCACTTGTTCTCACAGCTAACATGGGATGCAAGGAAAGGAAGAACAGTTGGAAGGCTGTTTTCTTCCTCCAATAAGAAAGACAAAATGTTACAAAAGAAATCTACAAGCGAAGTATATACTGTACAGTACTTCTTATTACACCAGGATTTCTGTTGGTTCTCCTTCGTATAGTTTGTGAATCTCCACTATTGGGTTATGCGCCTGCGCAGAACCTGGCCCAGAGAACTATGCGCAGGCGCATAACCCAATAGTGTGTATTCACAAACTATATACTCGAAGAACGAAAGTTATCACTGGTAAGTGCAACTTAACTTTGCCCTCCAACAACATATCTAATGCATTAATATAACCAATATTACTGTGCAGTACTTGAGATTTGTGCTGCAGCTTACCACACAGACTGCAGGTGGCCTACTTGCATCAATAATGTGACAAATGATTTGAGCAACAGGGGCTTGAGATGCAGTTGGACAAGGCCACGAAACCCTTTGTGTCTAACTTAAAGGGGGAAAAACGACTACAATCACACCCTTCACTCATACCACATTGCTGTCTTACTCTCTGGCTCTACATAATTTAAGAGTTAGGAGTAAAACTTCAAAGGTGTGTACTATATGTATCATTATCCTATGCTCTAGGCTTGAACTTCTAACACGCATAGGGAAAGGCATTGTGGCCACTACCAAGATCACCGCAGAGGAGGAATGGGCATCATGCAGGCATGGGCCCAAAAGTCTAGGGATCATAATGTTGAACACCCAATCTGTTTCTACCGCTATCATTGCCTCCCAGCTCCCTCTTTTTCCAGAGGAAAAAATGAACTGTAGCTTCTAGAAATGAACTGCATTTCCCCCCAAAAAAGTGGTGATTCACCTTTTAAATAGGTCTCTATCTCTTCTGCAGTGCTTAATACCAAAACAAACCCATTTTTCAAAAAGGGAAGTGTGCTACTAGCCACTTCAGGTTTCATTTTTGGTGGTCTGTTTAGCCCTCTTAACAGCTGGAGATGGGAAAACATTGGCCCCTGGAGGTCTTAGGTCTATCATAAGGACCATTGTCTTTCTCAAAGTCAGTTTACAACACTGATCTACCAATGCCAGAATACCCTTTCAGGTAGTTCAAGAATCCAGCCTCTCTTTCTGTGTGCAGAAACTCTCATTCACTCTGTACCCAGGTAAAGGGCAAACAAGTCAAAGCTGGCCCACCCTGTTGTACCCTTGAGACATTCTGACTCTATTCCTGGGCCTATGACATAATTGGTCAATTTCTGGAACTCTGCTTTTAAAAAAAATCCCCACAAACAGGAAAAATGCAACGAGGCATGCCTTGTGACTTAGCTACTGTAAGCCCATTCAACAACTGCCCTACAATCATTCACACACTCATTCATAATTGTGTAACATTTCACTTTAGCAAATCGAGTGAGACATCAAAGAAAAAGAATACTCCATGGCACAAACAAGCTGTCCAAAAAGCAACACACCTTTATCCTACAGTTACATGAAATGACTAGCAGAACTGTTCCAAGGGACGCGTGGCGGCGCGGATTCACTGCCGCGCACTTTGCCGGCTCCTTCCCCAGAAGAGATGGCGTGAGGCAGGAAGAGGTGGGGCCGGCCTCCTTAAAGGAGGGGCTCAGGCCGCCTTCCACCTCCTTGCCGACTGGGCCAGGCAGCGTTTACCCTCCACCCCCGCCCTGGGTCGCAGTGTGATTATTTTGGTCACTTCAGGGCCAGATGGGAATTTTTGCTTGAACCTAGATTGGCCGTTTGGTTCTTGGCGTTTTCGCCCATCCCACACTGTCACTGTTGGGCTAGTTGCGGGGTAGTTTTGGTGCCTTTTGGTCGCTTGGTGGCTAGCACTGGTAAGGAGGCACTGGGTGATCCCTACGAGTCTGGCTGGAGCACACTCGGTTGGCCACAGGAAGGATAAGATAGAGGTACAGCGGCTGGCCAATCGTGTGTGCTCAGGAACAAGGTGATGCTATGAGAGATACAGCTTGCAAATCCTTCCGGTTCACCGGACACATGCAGAAGCAGTGGTTTGGTCATTTGCACTTCTGTTTGGGGTCGGTATAATTGGTTATAACCATTCCTCCTTGCCAGTGCTATGGCGGCCCGCTTGCATTATTGAATTACAAATAATAAAGTGGCCCAGTTTTAATCCCAACACTGTTGTCCGTGTCTTTATTGGGGGAGTGGGCCCGGCAAAGGGAGAGATGTGTGTGTGTGTGTGTGTGTGTGTGTGTGTGTGTGTGTGTGTGTGTGTGTGTGTGTGAGAGAGAGAGAGAGAGAGAGAGAGAGAGATCAGTAGTTAAGTACATTTTCCTCAATTCAAACAGCTAATCAACTTTTTATTGGTATGATTTTCAAATAGAGTGTTACTCTTGCCTGGTTCTCACACCTCCAGTATATACTTGAGTATAAGTCGGGGTTTTTAGCCCGCAAAATGAGGTCCAAAATTGGGACTTGACTTATACTCAGGTCAACGTAAACACTCAAAAACATACACACACAAATGTCTAAATTAATTAATTTTACCGTATTTTCGTGTATTTTAATTATTGAAACTCAGTATCAGCTGCTGCATTTCCCACCCCTGACATATACTCGGGTCAATCTATTTTTCTAGTTTTAGAGGTCCAAATTAGGTACCTCGACTTATATTCGGGATGACTTATATTCAAGTATATACAGTATGTAATATGCACTGTCAAGTCAATACAGTATCTGCCTTATGATGACCCTTTCCAGAGTTTTCTAGGTAGAGAATATACAGAAGTGGCTTTAGCATTCCTTTCTTCTGATGGTGCCCTGGGAATGTGCAGCTTGTCCATGGCAATACAGGCTGCCTCTTCTCCCAGGAGGCAAATTGGGGAACCAAACTCTCAACCTCTGGCTCTGCATCCAGATACCTAAACCACTGAGGTATTCAGCCATCTTTCATGCCTGCTCCATATTATTAAGTTCCCAAGCTTATCAGCAGTGTCTGTGGCAATAAACTGATGCTGGGGAGAGGAAAAAATATCTGCTCGTGTCTGGTGATTGGCAAGAAATGCAAACTGTATTATTCTATGTCCATACAAAATAAATAAATCAAGTCCAAGGCTTGAGTTATCTTCTTGCAATATATTTATAAGTGGACACTGAGAACAGTATCCAAAGCTTTTCCGGTATATTATAAAGCTTTTCTGGGTATTAACCCTTTCATCAGGGAATCTAAAATTAATTAATACTGAATTAGAATAAGCCTATATTGGAACATAAGTAAAAGTACAGTGCAAATATACAGTAACAAGGTGCAGTGCTAGAACAATAAACAGTGATACAAATAATATTTACAACCAGAGAAATTGTTATTAAGATGGTATGAAATGAATAAAACTGATACACAGAATTTTTAATTATTCATAAATTATCAATTAATATGAACTTGATCGTATAAAATCCACCAATATAAACAATGTATACAACAGTATTAAACTGTATTAAACAACAGTATTAAGGGTTCTTATAATTTAAAAAAAATATTTTAAAATTATTTATGGATATTCTTACCTCAGAATTAATGATCTATAGTGACTATGTAACAAATATGAACTCATAGCGTCCTAGCCTCTTTGCGGAGTCTGCTCTGTGTTAGCGGACGTTAGAATTGAAAGGAAGCTCACAAGAATAAGTAGGGATCTAATCCGTATCAGGTGAAAATTAGGTGAAAATTACTTAGGATATTAATGATGACTAACCACATTTTTACCTACATTTTTACCTCCGAGTAGCTTACTTACAAAAAGGGAGAAATATCTAGTTCTAAATTTAACTCTTTAGGCGTTACCGTGTCAAAGAGATGTATAAAAAAAGCCTCTCTACGTAAGAGTTGTTTATTAAGATCGATTCTTTCATAAGGCTTAGGGCAAATCTGTTCCAACACTGTGAATCTAAAATCGCTTTCCGTATGCCCATCTGCATAAAATGTGACACCAGAGGAGCGTGAAGGTCCTGTGTTCGAATTTTGGATTTATGCTCGCATATCCTGATTTTTAGCGGTCTGACCGATTTCCCGATGTAAAGTTTCTTACAGCTGCATTCTATTAAATATACAGTTTTCGCTGTTGCAATTGGTGAACTGTTTTAATTTATGATAGTAATTCTTTGCGGGTATAAAAATTTCCTTAGTCTCCCAGCAAAGTTTGCACGATACGCAGCCATGGCAACAATAATGCCCCACCACCGGTAACCTCATTCTAGGAATGCAGGCTGTGTGGTTTGACCTAACTAGAATATTGCTTAAAGACGCAGTCCTTCTAAAACCAACCCTCGGGAGGAATTCGCAACCTGGAATATGCTGTACTATATGCCAGTGAGAATGGATAAACTTCCTGATGTCGTTGGCTAGAGGGGAAAATTCGATAGAGAAGAAAATATTCCGATCACCACCACGTTGTTTACGCTGCAATAAATTTTGTCTGGGTGTATTCATTACCTTAGATAAGCTCTTATTGACTATATGGCTAGGATAACCCCTGTAGAAGTGTAGAGATGATGTTGTGCGCTGTTTTTAGAAAATCTTCTTGCATCGTAGAATTTCTTTTAGCTTTGGCAAATAATCCGTAGGGAATATTATTCTTTACATGGTAAGGATGGTAAGAACCATATTCTAAATACAGACTTCTATCAGTAGGTTTTTTATAAGGGCTGACACAGAGCAGACTCCGCAAAGAGGCTAGGACGCTACGAGTTCATATTTGTTACATAGTCACTATAGATCATTAATTCTGAGGTAAGAATATCCATAAATAATTTTAAAATATATATTTTTAAAAATTATAAGAACCCTTAACTCTGTTGTTTAATACTGTTTAATACTGTTGTAAACATTGTTTATATTGGTGGATTTTATACGATCAAGTTCATATTAATAATTGATAATTTATTAATAATTTAAAATTCTGAGTATCAGTTTTATTCATTTCATACCATCTTAATAACAATTTCTCTGGTTGTAAGTATTGTAAAAATTATTTGTATCACTGTTTATTGTTAGTTCTAGCACTGCACCTTGTTACTGTATATTTGCACTGTACTTTTACTAATGTTCCAATATAGGCTTATTCTAATTCAGTATTAATTAATTTTAGATTCCCTGATGAAAGGGTTAATACCCAGAAAAGCTTTATAATATACCGGAAAAGCTTTGGATACTGTTCTCAGTGTCCACTTATAAATATATTGCAAGAGGATAACTCAAGCCTTGGACTCGATTGATTTATTTTGTACAGACATAGGATAATACAGTTCGCATTTCTTGCCAATCACCAGACACGACCGGATATTTCTTCCTCTCCCCAGTGTGTTCTCCGCTTCGCCCGATCGTCTTCTACAATAAACTGATGCTTACATAGTATGCATTTGTTGTTGATCAGTAGTCGCACAGTCGATTCCGACCCTTTGCAACCCTATGGACCATTGTCCTCCAGGCGCCTCTGTCCTCCACCATTCCCCTCAGCCCTCCCAGTTCTGTGCCCATTGTGTCTACAATACTATCTAGCCATCTCATCTTTGGCCTCCCCCTTCTTCTTTTGCCCTCCACCTTTCCCAGCATCAAGGCCTTCTCAAGTGAATCCTCCCTTCTCATTTGATGTCAAAAGTACTTCAACTTCATCTTTACTATTCGACCTTCTAATGTGCAGTCAGGGTTGATTTCTTCTAAGATTGACCTATTTGTTCTCCTCGCTGTCCAGAGGACTCACTCTCAGGACTCTCCTCCAACACCACATTTCAAAGGCATCTATTCTTCTGCGCTCATCTTTCCTAATGGTCCAGCTCTCGCACCCATACATTACCACCGTATGTATCTTAGGCGCACTACCATAAGTACAACAATTAGCATGCTGATTTTACAGTCTCCCATCCCCGACCTCCACCCACAGTCCACAGTCGACCTGAGGCCCATGGACTGGATGCGGCCTGGAGCACCATTTCATGTTGTCCCCCACTGCCTCAACTACACCCGGAAGTGCCATGTGGTGGAGGAAGGGCAAAATGGCAATCTGGCCCCCGAAGCTGTGTGATGGAGCATGACCCAGCCCCCAACTTAAAAAGGTTGAGAACTCCTGACCGAAATGTTCAGTTCCAGCCTTCCCCTTCTGCCATGACTTGCCCATTTCAGGCCTCATTCACGCAGCAAAACACAAAGGGCACAGATAGCCATATGCTAGTAAGCAGGAGTGCTAGCTTGGGCTTCTGGTAATTGCAGTCCAAGGACACCTGGAGTGCCAAGGTTGGCCACCACTGCAAAATTTACAACAACTAGAGAGAGATAATAAAGGAACAAGAATTTTAAAAACCCTTGTATGAATAGTAAAGGTTTCCCTTGCTCGAAAGCCAGTCGTATCCGACTCTAGGGTGCAGTGCTCATCTCTGTTTCTAAGCCGAAGAGCCAGCGCTGTCTGCTTCTGCAGACGTTTCCGTGGTCATGTGGCAGGCATGACTAGACACCGGAGCGCACGGAACGCTGTTACCTTCCCACCGAAGTGGTCCCTATTTATCTACTTGCAATTTCTTGCTTTCGAACTGCTAGGTTGGCAGGAGCTGGGATGAAGACGGGAGCTCATTTCCATCCTGCAGTACTCGGGAATCGAACTGCTGACCTTCCACTTCCTAGTCAGTGTCTTAGCGACTTGAGCCACTGTATGAATAAAAATTGTTTAAATTGACTCATAGCAGGAATATTTGTTTTTTGTACTTTTGTATTGCTATTTTACTATTGCTGTAATACTATGTACTGCTATGTAACCTTGGATTTTTTTTAATTGTAAAATTGTATTTTTGCCTTGCATTATTATAACATTGTATTGTTCTATGTTTTTGCATATTGTGAACCGCTTTGGGTCGTCCACAAGACGAGGAAAGCGGTATACAAAAATAAATTCAAATCAAATCAAATCAAATCTGACCTGTATGTCCTTTATTTGTGTACAGAGTGAGTGAGAGCTTCTGCACAACAGGAGAAAGGGTGAATACTTGAAGATAGCCATGATATCTTTTCATAAGTGTTATGATCATATCCCATTTTCTATTTTAAGGGCTGTTGAACCACAACCCTTCCAATTGCTACAGGGCGCGATCAGTTCGACCAACACGGGCAACAAGGGATTATGGGATCTGTAGTCCTGAGACTCATACAAACACTCAGCAGCTACAAGGTAGACACGACTACGCCGTGGCTTAAATAGCAGCCAGCAGCGATGGCTAACCTTGGCACTGCAGGTGATCTTGGACTTCATTTCCCAGAAGCCCATGTCAGCACTTCTGTTGATCAGGGCTTCTGGGAGTTGAAGTCCAAGATCACCTGGAGTGCCAAGGTTAGCCATCGCTGCGGCTAAGCCTACCCGCTCTTCCTCCCCTTCTCCCCCTTTTAAAAAGTTGTATCTCGTGTTTTAAAAAGTTTTCATCCCATGTTTTCGGAAAGTGAGAGAAGTGTCTAGCCTTTTCCGAATATTCGTCAGCCGTAACTCTGAAGAAGGGGTCCGTAAGCCACGAAAGCCTCCACTGAAATAAGAAGCCTGTCACAACCCTAAAGCTACCACAGGACCCTAAAAATGGAGTTAAAAGGGTTGTTTTCGACTGCTCACCTCCCTCGCGGACACGCCGAAGCACGGCAACTTCACTTACGGCTATTGTCGCAAATGGAGAAGCGACTTCCGGCACCTCCAGAGTAAGAAAAATGGAGATGGGACATTTCACCGCAACTTCCGAGACGAATGGAATGTTAAGGCGCGGTCTGTCAACTTCTTTGGTGCACCTTCTGGAGCGGCGAAACAAAATCAGTAGTTACATCAGACATAAGAAGAGTGGATATCATGGTATACATTTATAAATATCTGGTCTGGAGATCCAGAGTGGCTGGGCGAAGTTGGTTCAGGAGATGAACATGCAAATCAATGAGCTAATTTGCAGCCAGTGTGATAAAATGCAGTTTTATACAGTTTATCAGGCGAATCTGGTGGAAATCCATGGAGGTATAATAAGGAGGTATACCTCCATGTGGAAATCAGTCTGAGGAGTTGGTTTTGCAAAATAAACATTTCTGACATTATTAATCTCCTATGACAAACTGATTGTACGGGTGAAATTCGGAAAATTAGAATATCGTGCAAATGTTCATTCAGTCCAGTAATGCAACTTAAAATGTGAAACAAATATATGAGATAGACTCATTGCATGCAAAGCGAGATAGTTCAAGCCTTACTTTGTTATAATATTGATGCTTATTATGGCTGTCAGCTTATGAAAACCCCAACCCCCCAATCTCATGTACCCCATAATCATCACATAATCTCATGTACGCTGTATGCCATGATCATCACTATTATAACAAATTAAGGCATGACATCTCTCGCTTTGCATGTAGTGAGTCTATCTCATACATTTGTTTCACCTTTTAAGCAGTGGAGGGGCGTCAGCAGGTTCGCACCAGCTCGCCAGAACCGATAGCAGAAATTCTGGCTGGCCCTGCCCATCCAAGTTTTAAAATAAAGTAGTTAAGGTAACAGCGTTCTGTGCACTCCGGTGTCTAGTCATGCCTGCCACATGACCACGGAAACGTCTGCAGAAGCAGGCAGCGCTGGCACTTTGGCTTTGAAACAGAGATGAGCACTGAACCCTAGAGTCGGATAAAACTGGCTTTTGAGCAAGGGAAACCTTTACCTTTAATTCAGGTGCAACACGGGGCTTCACCCCTGGCCACACCGACCATACCACACCCACAGTGTGGTTGTAAAAAAATTTGGAGCCCACCACTGCTTTTAAGTGAAATGAATGAACATTTGCACAATATTCTAATTATCCGAGTTTCACTCGGATGCTGGGAAATGCCGCCAAAAGAGTATTAGTGGACCTAGTATCACCGAAGAAAGTGAGCGAGCTGACGGCCAAACAGCTTCTAAAGGTGATGCGCGACCATTTCTAGCCCTCGGTCTCGATGTTTTCGGCTCGAGACGCGTTCTGGAAGAGAGTTCAAGCGCCTGGTGAGTCCATCGCCGCCTTTGCAGCGGCCCTGCGGTTGGCCGCCGGCCCGTGCAAGTGGGAAAATCTGGAAATTGCCCTCAGAGACCGCTTGCTGTGCAGCCTGTGGGATGAGGAGGTTCAGCGAAAGCTGATGAACCAGGAGCCACCCCCGACGCTGCGCGAGGTCGTGAAGGCGGCCCAGGCCGCGGAGGCCACGAGGGCCGGAGTCAAGGGGTTCCGAGAAAGGCCCCCACAGCCCGACAAGGAAGCGGGCTCAGTGCAGGCGGCCAGGCGCACGCCGAAATCTTCCACGGAGAGCAGCGACGACGAGGACGTCTGGAGGGTTCGAAAGGACGGCCGACGCTGCGATGGCTGTGGAGCAGCCCACGACCGCATCAAGTGCCCGTTCCGGAAGGCCGAGTGCCACAACTGCGGACGCCGGGGACACATCACCAAGGTCTGCAGACGGCGGCGCAGAGACCAGAAAAGCCCGTCAGACCGCTCACCAAAGACCAAGGAGGGCGCCCGGCCCGCGAGGAAGCCGGACGGCGTGGGCCGCATCTCCGACGACAGCAGCGACGAAGCCCCCGTGTACAGCGTGTCCTTAGGACACCCACGTTATTTTGTTGAGGTACTGGTGCAAGGGGCCCCTGTTAGGATGGAGATAGACTCGGGTTCTTCCTACTCAATTATGTCCCAGCGGGAGTTCTTGGGAATTTCCCCCCACGTGCGCCCTAAGCTCAAAGCGTTGAGGTCCACGCTGCGGGACGTGCAGGGAAATAGCATTCCGGTGTTGGGGGTTGGAAAATTCAAGGTCCAATACAAGCAACACGCCGCGGAACTCCCCCTGGTAGTTCTCAAAGGGGGAAGTTGCAGCCTCCTCGGGACTCAATGGTTTAAGCCCCTGGGTTTGTTCATTGGGGAGGTGCATGCCGTCGGGGCCAACCCAATACAGGAGGTGTGTGACGCGCACCCCAAAGTTTTCAAGAAAGGACTCGGAAAATTCAAGGGACCCCCAGTAGCGTTCGACCTGGACCCGGAGGTCCGCCCTATCAGACTCAAACCGCGCAGAGTGCCTTTCGCACTAAAGGACAAGATAGAGGCGGAACTGGACAAATTGGTGGGCCAGGGGATTCTTGTTCCTGTTGATTCCGCGGAGTGGGAAACTCCGATTGTAACTGCGTTAAAGGCCAACGGGGAGGTTCGCATATGCGCTGATTACAAGTGCACCATTAATAAGGCGATCCGCCCAAATGCGTATCCGGTGCCGGTAGTCAGCCACCTGTTGGCCAGGTGGGGGGAAAGTGTTTTGCAAAACTTGATCTAGCGCAAGGCTATCAGCAACTCTCAGTGACCCCAGCTGCAGCTGCTGCGCAAACAATAGTCACTCATAAGGGGGCGTTCCAGGTGATGCGCCTACAGTTCGGCGTGAACTCGGCGCCGGGTATTTTCCAGTCGCTCGTGGAACGCCTCTTAAAGGGGCTGGAGGGGGTCTTGCCATACTTTGATGACGTGTTGATAACGGGGGGAGCGAGGCAGAGTTGGCTGAAAGGCTGGACAAAGTGTTGGCGGTGTTCGAAAAGGCGGGGTTGAGGTTGCGAAAAGACAAATGCGTTTTCTTCGCCAAAGAGGTTGAGTTCTTGGGTTTCCGGGTGACCCCTGCGGGAATCAAACCCTCCAAATCAAAGGTAGCCGCCATTCGAAATGCCCCTCGCCCCACCTCCAAGCCCGAATTGCAGTCGTTCCTAGGGCTCTTAAACTTTTACCACTCCTTCCTGCCTCGGAAGGCATCGGTAGCAGAGCCACTTCATAAGCTACTCAAGAAGGACGAGGCGTGGAAGTGGGGCGAGAGCCAGGAGAGGGCATTCGGTGACCTGAAACAACTCCTAGCGTCTGACGCCATTCTCACCCATTTTGACCCCAAGAGGCCTGTGGTCCTGATATGCGACGCATCCCCAGTGGGGGTGGGGGCGGTGCTGTGCCACGTGTTGGAGAACGGGAGAGAGGCCCCGGTAGCATTCTACTCCAGATCCCTGTCCTAGGCGGAGCGAAACTACGCCCAAACAGACAGGGAGGCGCTAGCAATAATCGCGGGGACTAAAAAGTTCCACGATTTCCTCTATGGCCGCCCTTTCACCATAGTGACCGACCACAAGCCCCTGCTAGGCATTTTCACTGCAGACAAACCCACTCCTCAAATCCTGTCCCCTAGGATGTTAAGGTGGGCCATCTTCTTAAACGCGTATCAGCACGCGTTGGTGTACCGGCCTGGGAAGGAAATAAGCCACGCGGACGCCCTGTCGAGATCTCCCCTCCCCAACGCTAGCAGCATCGTGGGCGAGGAAGAACGAGACCGCCAAGTGCTCCTGATAGAGGTCTTAGATTCGCCCCCCATTGTA
The DNA here is from genome assembly GCA_035047345.1 of Bradypodion ventrale. Lineage (NCBI taxonomy): Eukaryota > Metazoa > Chordata > Lepidosauria > Squamata > Chamaeleonidae > Bradypodion > Bradypodion ventrale. The sequence goes on from JAWDJE010000002.1 coordinate 183,327,289, forward strand.
CCCGCAGACATCGCCAAGGCGACCGGCAAGGACAAAACGCTTGCTCTAGTCAGCTCCTGGGTGCAGAAAGGGTGGCCAGTGTCCTCCCCGGCGGCAGAGTTCGCCCCCTTTTTCAGGAAGAGGCTAGAGTTCTCCATAGAGAGGGGGTGCCTTCTGTGGGGCCAGCGGGTGGTAGTCCCCGAATCCCTGAGGCCTAGGGTGCTCAAACTGCTGCACGTCAGCCACCCTGGGATTGTACGCTCCAAGGCTCTGGCCAGGAGCTATTTCTGGTGGCCCCAATTAGATGCCGACATCGAGCACATGGTGGGCACTTGCGAGAGATGCCAATGCTCCCGACCCGAAGAGGCGCGTCTGCCGCACAGGGAATGGGACGCGGCAAAGGGGCCATGGTCGCGTGTGCACATCGACTTTGCGGGGCCATTTAGAGGGACACTTTTTCTCCTCGTGGTGGATGCTTACTCCAAGTGGTTGGAGGTAATTCCAGTTACGAGCACCCTCTTCAGCAACGACGGTAAAGCATTTGCGGAGGGTCTTTAGCACGTTCGGTATACCCGACACCCTCATTAGCGATAACGCTAGTTGTTTCACGTCCACCGAGTTCAGGGCTTTCACCGAGATCAACGCCATTCGGCACATCACCTCCGCCCCCTTCCACCCGGCGACAAACGGCCAGGTAGAGCGCCTCGTGCGCACCACCAAAGACGCGCTGAGGCGCATGGGCCCCGGGGACCTTAGTCTGCAACTGTGCCAGTTCTTGCTGGGCTACAGGGTGACTCCCCTAGCTTCAGGGTATTCGCCCGCGGAGCTTTTAATGCGTAGGAAGCTGACCACGATTCTGACCAGGCTAGACCCAACAAGGGTGGAGGACACTGGGAGGAACATAGGGTTAACGGACACCAAGAGTTTCGAAGTGGGTGCCCCGGTGCATTGCAGGAACTACGCTAGCGCAGGGCCAGCATGGGTCCCGGGCGTCGTCGTTGGCCGGACGGGTCCCATGTCGTATTGTGTCGAGACCAGTGCGGGTCTACTCTGGAGGCGGCACGCAGATCAACTCCGGCGCCGGGTTCCGGACAACCAAAATGCGGACGATGCGCAGGAGGAGGGGGCCAGTGGTCCCCACCAAGGGGGGAGGGGAAGGAGAAGGAGTCTGTCCTCATAGATAGCCTGTGGGATGCCCCCAATGAGTTTGAGTTTCAGTTACAAAACCGGGGGGGGAGTTCGGAGTGGTCCCCCACCCATCCAAGAGAGAAGCGGGGTTTTTCATTAGCCCCCAGTGCCCCCGGTTTTTCCACAATGGAGTTTGTCCCTTCCCCAAAAGCCGCAGAGCCGCGGCAAGTCACTAACGAGTCTCCCTCTCCCGTTGCAGGACAAGAGGCCAGGGGACAGAGAAGCAGTAGCACCCCCGGGACAAGCCAGCCAGCAGAACGCCCGAAACGCGTTTGCAATAAGCCATATTGGATGAGAGACTTCGTCTCATCCTAGGGGGGAGGGATGTTGTGTTCTTAATACTATGCCTTTGCAACAATGTAATACCTATCAACTGTAACACTGTAACCTTCTGTACTAGGACGCGAGCTAGCAACCGCTAGGTGGCAATAGCGAGCGTCCAGCTCATATGGTCCCAATTACGCAATTACTCCAGCGCGGGAAGATTCCCGCCACTACCTCACCTGGACAAGAAGGGCGTGACCAGGGATGGCGTCACGCGGGCGATAGCCAATGGGCTATCGTGGAGCCGCATTCAAATGTATAGCCACTGTATATATTGAGCTGTTCGTCCACCATTACCACATGTTCCCCCGGACCACCATGCAATAAAGATGTGTTAAGTCAACCCTTCGGCTGTTCCTGTGTCTTGGTTCTCATACACTAAACTTCCAGAGCTAGGGAACCCGGCAGAGAAAGAATCCCCCCCCCCGCAGGACACCCCCCCCCTTATTAAAGAGAAGAAACCAAGCGGTTTCTTCTCTTCATAAGAACAGCCTTGCTGGAACAGGCCACAGAAGCCCATCCCGTCCAGCATTCTGTCTCACACAGTGGCTCACCATTTCCTTCAGGGTATTCCCAAGGAGATGCCTTCACCTGCTTAGGATTCCCTGGAAATGGCATTGAGAGAGATCCTGCCTATCTCTCCAACCCGGAGGTTGTCCTTAGGTATCCATAATTATAGCCATTGATACCCTTGTCCTCCATGAACTTGTCTAATCCTTTCTTAAAGCTGTCAAGACTGACGGCTTTTAGTGTATGAGAACCAAGAAAATAGAAACAGCCGAAAGGCTAGCTTAACACATCTTTATTGCATGATGGTTCGGGGGAACATGTGGTAATGGCGGATGAACAGCTCAATATATACTGTGGCTATACATTTGAATGTGGCTCCTCGATAGCCCATTGGCTACTGTCTGCGTGACGTCATTCCCCGTCACGCCCTTCTTGTCCAGGTGAGGTGGTGGCGGGAATCTTCCCGCGCTGTAGATATTTGGGGAATTGGAACCATGTGAGCTGGGTGCTCGCTATTGCCCCTAGTGGTCACTAGCTCGCGTCCTGATACAGAAGGTTACGGTGTTACAGCTGGTGGTTATTATATCCACTCATTCGAGTGTTACATTACTTAAAGGCACAATATTCCAAACACAACACGGCTGTCACCACTTCTTCTGACAGGGAGTTCCATAGACCAGGGATCCTCTGGGTGAAAAAGTACTTTCTCTTATTTGTTTGAGAACTAGTACCCAAAAGTTTCATCGAGTGTCCCCTAGTTCTAGTGTTATGCGATAGGGAAAACAGTTTTTCCTTATCTACTTTGTCCACACTGTGCATGATTTTATAAACTTCAATCAAGTCACCTCTTAGACGCCGTCGTTCAAGAGTGAAGAGGCCCAACCATTGCAGCCTCAGATGGTAAGGAAGGTGCTCCAGTCCCCTAATCATTCTGGTTGCCCTCCTCTGCACTTTTTCCAACTCCATAATATCCTTCAGTTAGGACAGAATTTCAAAGAAAAGCAAGGAGAGATAAGGAAAACTACCTAAAAGAAAAGTGCAGAGAAATGAAAACAACAAAAGAGGCAGAACCAGAGATCTTTTCAAAAAAAAATTGGGGAAATCAAGGGAACATTTAAAGCAAAGATGACCATGATAAGGGACAAAGATGGAAAGGAGCTAGCTGATGCAGAAGAAATTAAGAAAAGATGGAAAGAATACACAGAGGAACTTTACAAAAAGGACCTCAACACTCCTGATAATCACAATAATGAAGAAATTGAACTTGAGCCAGACATCCTAGAGAGTGAAGTCATAAAGGCCCTAAAGAGCACTGCAAACAACAAAGCTAGTGGAGATGATGGTATCCCAGTTGAATTTTTCAAAGCGCTAAAAGATGACGGCGTCAAATTACTGCATTCAATATGCCAGCAGATTTGGAAAACAAAACAGTGGCCACAGGATTGGAAAAGATCAGTATACGTCCCAATACCAAAAAAGGGCAATGCCAAAGAATGTTCAAATTATCGAACAATCGCGCTCATCCCACATGCCAGCAAGGTGATGCTCAAGATAATACAGGATAGACTTCAGCAGCATGTGGAGAGAGAATTACCAGAGGTGCAGGCTGGTTTCAGAAGAGGCAGGGGGACTAGAGACCACATTGCCAACATACGCTGGATCATGGAGAAAACAAAGGAATACCAGAAACAAGTTTACTTTTGTTTTATTGACTACACTAAGGCATTTGACTGTGTGGACCACAACAAGATGTGGCAAGTAATTAAAGAGATGGGAATACCAGAGCACCTCATATGCCTCCTGAGAAATCTGTACATGAACCAAGAAGCAACAGTTAGGACAGAACATGGAATGACAGAGTGGTTTGGAATAGGAAAAGGAGTAAGACAAGGCTGCATTTTGTCACCATGCTTATTCAACCTATACACAGAGCACATAATGCGCAGTGCAGGGATGGAGGAATCACAATATGGGATTAAAATTGCTGGGAGAAGCATCAATAATCTGAGATATGCAGACGATACCACCCTAATGGCAGAAAGTGAAGAAGACCTAAAGAACCTCTTGATTGGGCTGAAGGAAGAGAGTGCAAAAGCTGGCTTGAGACTCAATATCAAGAAAACCAAGATAATGGCAACAGGCCCAATCAGTTCCTGGAAAATAGACGGGGAAGAAGTAGAAGCAGTGACATATTTTACTTTCTTAGGATCAAAGATCACTGCAGATGGGGATTGTAGCCATGAAATAAAAAGGCGACTGATTCTTGGGAGACAAGCAATGAGAAACCTGGGGAACATAGTGAAAAGCAGAGACATCACATTGCAAACAAAAATTAGAATAGTCAAAGCAATGGTTTTCCCAGTAGTAATGTATGGATGTGAGAGCTGGACAATTAGGAAGGCTGAACGCAGAAGAATAGATGCCTTTGAAATGTGGTGTTGGAGGAGGGTTTTGAGAGTCCCCTGGACAACGAGGAGAACAAATAGGTCAATCTTAGAAGAAATTAACCCTGACTGCTCATTGGAAGGTCAAATAGTAAAGATGAAGCTAAAGTACTTTGGACATCAAATGAGAAGGGAGGATTCACTTGAGAAGGCATTGATGTTGGGAAAGGTGGAGGGCAAAAGAAGAAGGGGGAGGCCAAGGATGAGATGGCTAGATGGTATTGTGGACACAATGGGCACAGAGCTGGGAGGGCTGAGGGGGATGGTGGAGGACAGAGGCGCCTGGAGGAAAATGGTCCATGGGGTCGCAAAGGGTCGGAGTCGACTGTGCGACTGAACAACAAAAAATATCCTTCTGGAGGTATGGCGACCAGAACTGTACACAGTATTCCAGATGGGGCCTCACCATAGATTTATAAAGAGGCAAAATGACACTTGCTGACTTTATTTTCTATACCCTTCCTAATGATCCCTAGCATTGAGTTTGCTTTTTTCACTGCTGAGGCACACTGGGTTGACACCTTCATTGAGTTGTCCGCCAGGACACCAAGGTCCCTTTCCTGGTTTGTCACAGAGTTCAGAACCCATCAATTTATAAATGTAGTTGGGGTTTTTTTGTTTGCCCCAACGTGCATCACTCTGCACTTACTAGTGTTGAAGCTCATTTGCCACTGTTTTGCCCACTCCCCCAGTGTCAGGAGATCCCTCTGGAGCTCCTCACAATCTCTCACAGTTTTCACTACTCTGTATAATTTAGTGTCATCAGCAAATTTGGCTACCTTGCTTTTTACTCCTACCTCTAGATCATTTATGAAGAGGTTGAAAAGCAGGGGTCCCAGTACTGAACCTTGGGGGATCCCACTCTTTACTTCCCTCCACTTGGAGAAGTGTCCATTTAGTGCTACCCTCTGTTTCCTGTCTCTTAGCCAGTTGCTGATCCAGGACAAGACTTGTCCCTTTATTCCATGACTGGTAAGTTTATTCAAGAGCCTTTGGTGTGGGACCTTGTCAAAAGCCTTCTGAAAGTCCAAATAAACAATGTCAACTGGATCCCCCTTATCCACATGCTTGTTGACACTCTCAAAAAATTCCAACAGATTAGTGAGGCATGATTTGCCCTTGTAAAAGCCATGTTGGCTCTCCTTTAGCAGCGCCTTCTCTTCTATGTGCCTATTAATTCTATCACTTTACCTGGGACACATGTCAAACTGACTGGTCGGTGATTTCCTGGATCACCCCTGGATCCTTTTTTGAAAATTGGTATTACATTCGCTACCTTCCAGTCATCAGGCACAAAGCCTGATTTGAGGGAAATATTATATATTTTGGCTAGGAGATCAGCAATTTCATCATTAAGTTCCCTGAGAACTTGTGGATTGATGTCATCTGGTCCTGGTGATTTGTTAGCATTTAGTTTAACAAGACATGCAAGGACCTCCTTGGTTATTTCTATCTGGCTTAATTCTTCGGTTTCCCTCCCTACGAAGATAGGCTCTGTTTTGGGCATGTTGTCTCTGTTTTCTTCAGTGAATACTGAAGCAAAGAATTCATTGAGTCTCTCTGCATTCTCTGTTTCCTCTTTAATAACCCCTTGCCTTCCATTGTCATCTAATGGTCCAATGGCCTTCCTAGTTGGGTTCTTACTTCTAATGTACTTAAAGAAGTCTTTGTTATTTCTCTGAGTATTTTTAGCAATACGTTCCTCAAAGTCTTGCTTTGCTTTCCTGATTGTTGCCTTGCATTTGTTCTGCCAGAATTTATGTTTCTGCCTGCTGTCCTCGTTTGGACAAGCCTTCCATCTTCTAAATGAGCTTTTCTTGCTTTTGATCACTTCCCGAACTGCTCCTGTAAGCCACATTGGAGTCCTCTTGGACCTGGCAATGCCCTTTTTCCTTTTGGGTATGCATTCCAATTGGGCCTCTGTTATTGTTTTTGTAAACAGCCTCCATGCCTCTTGGAGTGTTTGGACTCTCTCAATTTTCTTCAACAACAGAGTGTTTGGGAGGGGGTGGAATCGATCCCCTCTCCCGGGTCTCCTGTGTCTGGGAGGGTTGGGGGACAAAAGGGGTCTAATTAATAATAATAATAATAATAATAATAATAATAATAATAATAATAATAAAGTTTAATTTATATACCACTTTTTTCAGCCCAGTGGGCGACTCAAAGTGGTTTTACCTCCAATAGGTACACAATATAGTCCAAAATACACAACTAGTAAGGTATACAAAATAAAACAAAATACAGAGTTCAAAATACACAATGAAGCAGTATACAAAAAACCAAAATACACAGCCAATACACTTTACAAATTCAAATATGAATTTAAAATATTAAGAACGGATAGCAGAACCATACCAATCCCTGATAAATAATATGACTTGAATATATATAATAAGAGAACAAAATAACAACCCAATAGGCAATGGTGAGGGATTGTAGGAATTGTAGTCCAAAACATCTGGAGTGTAAAAGGTTCCCCATCTCTGAACTAAGCAAGAAAAAGAAATGTGCAAAATGAATGCTGTTGAATATAAAACTGAATACCACTGATTAACAACTGTGGTCTTACATGCAAATGAAGCCCACTGAACTCAGGGAAACAAGCCAATGAAATGTCATATCTGTTTGTATTCCATGAGGAATATATTCAATTTATTTTGAAGAGGTAAGGTTGAGTTTCCCCCTCGTTCTCCTGATTTAACACGCCTTGACATCTACCTATGGTGGACCATAAAGGATGTGGTGTGCCACTGCTAGTGTGGCACAGCCACAGCTAAAACACCCCAACCAAACACTTTCAGTTAAAAAGTCTTTAATGAAGAGAGGAGTCTATCACTTTCCCAGATAGCTCATTCCATGGTTAAAAAGCTTTTCCTGTCAATCTTAATGTTAATTCCCCTGAGCTCTACCAGAATGCAAACAAAAGCCAACATCTACAGGAATATAACATCTCCACCTCAGCTTCATAATAGTTCTCATCTGTCACTGCAACCTTTTATCGTGACAAAAAAAGGACAATTACTAAGCCTTCATTCCCTACTTCGAGTATCATCTTCTGCAGCTTAATTATCAAATACGTTGAGCTGACACACAGAAGGCCCCTTAGGATCAAATCTAGTTCGTTAAAGAAGGGGATCTGCACAAATAATGGTGAGCAGGAGAGGGGAACTGAGGCATGAAAGTGAAATTTGAAGCCTTGTTCTTCAGTGCCAAGAGCCTGAAGATCTACAGAGAGCTTTTTTTAAACTAAAAATGTGAGTAAATGAGAAAGAAACTTTGAAACAAGATCATTAAACTGCGGTGGTCCTCATTAAATGCAGCCCTGGTGTGATGCTCTTAGAATAGGTATGCCTATAAATAGCTCCAGTCAAGAAGTTGTACAACAAAAGTTTCATTATCATATATATGATTGACTGGTGATAAATCTACCTATCTGTCTATCCATCCATCTCTCTCTCTCTCTCTCTCTCTATCTATATATATGTATATGTATATCTATAATCTATCTATTTATCTATATCTATATATCTATATATCTATATATCTATATATACACACACACCATATACACTTATGGCCCATGGGCCGGATGCAGCACATGACACCATTTCATGTAGCCCACCACCACCTCCGCCACACCCAGAAGTGCCATGTGTGGCAAGCAGGACAAAATGGCTGTCCGGCCCACAAAGCTGGCTGAGAGAGTGTGACCCGGCCCTCTGCTTGAAAAGGTTGAGAACCCCTGGTACATAGAAATACATAAATATAGATCTTTCATTTTTTTTAAATTGCGCAACATCAACAAAAAAAGAAAAGGGAGTGATGACATTAGTACAATGACTAAACTAACCAAAGATATACACATCCTAAGTATAAATTAAACTGAATAACACAAATAACACACACTAACACTTATACCCTAAATTTTCCTAAACATCCCTTACTTTCTGAGAATTACCATATATAGAAATCTGAGCACAAATCACGACAAGATTTCACTGCAGCTTCAGGTAGTTATTTGGTCCTTGTCTAATCTCAGTGGTGTTCCTCTGTGTGCTGCACAATTAAATTTGCATTTTAATGAAATCATCCTGGTAAAAATGATTCTGCCTTGGAGACAGCCTACATTGCCCATGATAGGTGAAGTGTAACAAGTGAAAGAACTGTTGCATGCTAATGAGCCATGAGAGAGAATCACAAGCCAGTACAGATATTTCCGAGGTTATCAAAAAACATCCTCATAGCTCTTTACTGGAGGCATAATAATGGCAAAATTTGATCAAAAGAAAGTGGGAGCAGAACGGTAGGAACCACAGCCAATAGTAAGATGGGATTTTCAAAGCCAACATGGAGAAGGATGTATAACAAATGTAATGTCTCTTATCACGAGAAAATGGCAACAGAGACAAAACTAACATCTGTCAATAATAGAGAGTCTTGCCAACACACATGGGACTTTAACAGAAGGGTAGAAGGGTGGATTTCAACAGTATAGCTCAGGGGTTCCCAACCTTTTTATGACGTAGGCCTGACCATTACCCATGGACAGCTGAGTGGGCCGGACCACACACCCTGGAAGTGGAAGTGGGTGCATTTACAGCTGTCACAAATGCACCCACTTCTGTGTTTACGACAGCTGTGGGTGCATTTACACATACATTGGTGCATTTTATGGCTGATGTAAATGCATCCGTTTCCACTTCCAGGGTGTGTGGTCTGGCCCGCTCAGCTGTCCGTGGGACATGGTCAGGCCTACGTCATAAAAAGGTTTGCCCTGCCTGCACAATGGGGGGTGGCCATTTTATCCGAATGGCTTCAAAGGGGTGGCCATTTTGTTTCTCAAATGCCCTTGGAGGGGTGGATGGCCACATGAAATGATGCCACGGGTTGTATCCAGCCCACGGGCCTTAAGCTAGGAACCCCTGGTCTATATAAAAATATGGCCTTGCTCCTCCAAGCAGAGTTTAAAGGGAAATTCTCATTATTAACTTATGTCTCTCACTAGGTGGTGCCAGATAACCATCTCTATAGTCCCACCCATTGCTGTTCGTAGTACTGAAAGACAGCAGGTGTTACATTCCTGCTGGGACACCACAGTGCTTGGAAACCCAAGCAGGGACCCAGGCCACTGCAATTAAGAGAAAACTGAGGCAAAGGAATGCATGATTTGCATATGTTGCAATGACACTCTAATGATGATTGCCTGGCTCTTGTTGAGGCCTGCACAAGGGCAGAGGGGGGAAGAATGGTTTTCTAGGGCTGGAGGTCCATGGAGGCTCCTTTGGGACAACAGACTCATTGCTTTGAGGAGGAAAAAAAATGACAAATTGTAGTTCAACAATTTAAGCTTTTCTTCCTTGTGGAGCCAGAGACAGAATAACTCTGCCTTTCAAAGATGTTTTGTGATATTTGAATCATGTGCATGTCCATGGTGAAAATTAGTCCTCCTCTGTAGTATATCTATTCACTGGTCTACACTGGCCATGTTTTCATCCACTATTATATTTCTTTCATTAATAAAAATTTAAGTGCTACTATGACTTTCTTAGGATCAAAAATCACTGCAGATGGAGACTGCCCGCATGAAATAAAAAGGTGACTGATTCTTGGGAGACAAACTATGAGAAACCTGGGGAACATAGTTTAAAAATAGAGACATCACCTTGCAAACAAAAATTCGCATAGTCAAAGCAATGGTATTCCTGGTGGCAATGTATGGTTGTGAGAGCTGGACCATAAGAAAAGCTGAGCGCAGAAGAATAGATGCCTTTGAAATATGGTGTCGGAGGAGAGTTTTGAGAGTCCCTTGGACAGTGAGAACAAATAGGTTGATCTTAGGGGAAATCAACCTTGACTGCTCCTTAGAAGGTCAAATAGTAAAGATGAAGCTAAAGTACTTTGGACATCAAATGAGAAGAGAGGATTCACTTGAGAAGGCCTTGATGCTGGGAATGGTGGAGGGCCAAAGAAAAAGGGGGTGGCCAAAAATGAGATGGCTAGATGGTATTGTAGATGCAATGGGCACAGATCTGGGCGGGTTGAGGAGGATGGTGGAGAACAGAGGTGCCTGGAGGACATTGGTCCATAGAGTTGCAAAGGGTCGGAATAAACTGTGCGGCTGAACAACAACAAAAAAAAAAAAAACCTATGACACTTCAAATAAATAAATAACATGCGGCAGCACCAGAGACAGACTCCAGTTGATAGGCAGACCCCCAACTGATCGGTGGTGGCAATCCGTGGAACCAGCAGAGATTCTGCAAATCAGTTGGAGCTCCGCCAATCACTGGTGCCTATCTGGGCTAGGCAGAATACCGCCACCTGGGTTCCAACTAATTGACAGAGCCCCAGCTGATTGGTGGTAATTATTTTTGGCGGCATATCACCATTGCTGATCAGCTGAAGCCCAGGCTCCAGCTGATCGGCAAATACAGGATCCTGGAATTTCTAGGTTTTCTGCTGTTATACTGCTTGAGAATGGAAACCCAAGTCTATACACAGAGACACACATCTAAAATTGATGTATTTTGCACCATGTATTTAATAATTGGCATAAAATAAAAGACCCATGGGGTGGTTTAAAATAACCCACACTTTGACCAAATAGTGCATGCCTAGCTATGTGTTGTGGGATACTCAATCTTTAAATCAATTTCACTCATGTCAACTCCGACATGTATGATTTTTTAAGTGTGTAACTATACCCTCCATCTCCTAGCTTTCAAATAGGCAGGTTCACTCACACCAGGGATTGTTAAAAAGAGCTGAGATAAATAATACTTGTGGAATTTATTTCCAAGAAGATACAAAGTGTAAAAATAAGAGAAAACTAAGGCAGGAGGATAGAAATACAGTAAGTCACTTGTAAGCCAGTGTTTCCCCCTTACTTGAAACATGGTTCAAATTTGGCAAGAGGTCAAGTGGCTAAGATGCTGACTGGGAAGCAGAAGGTCAGCAATTCGATTCCCGAGTACTGCAGGACGGAAATAAGCTCCCATCTTCGTCCCAGCTCCTGCTAACCTAGCAGTTCGAAAGCAAGAAATTGCAAGTAGATAAATAGGGACCACTTCGGTGGGAAGGTAACAGCGTTCCATGCGCTCCGGTGTCTAGTCATGCCTGCCACATGACCATGGAAACGTCTGCAGGAGCAGACAACGCTGGCTCTTCGGCTTAGAAACAGATGAAACTAGAGCCAGATACGATTGGCTTTCGAGCAAGGGAAACCTTTACCTTTACTAGAACAATCAAAACGGTAATTTCCTCATATTTATTGCAGCCAGATGAAGAATCTGACATGTCAGCCTCTTTTTGTCTCTCATGCCATGGCCACCCCTGGAATTCGGTGTTTAAATTAAAGCTTTGGAATGTTGTCAGTAGGTTCCCCCCCCCCCCCCACCTTTCATGACTGGATGATAGATGTACTTACCTGTCACTATTACTTTATTAGCTTGTCCTTTTTAAAAAAAACTTACCCCAAAACACACACCTGAGCTTTGTTTGATCATTTATACCAGGGGTGCCCAAACTTTTCAGGCCACAGGCCGGTCACGTGGTTCAGGTTGCTGGTCATGTGGTTCTTCCCACCAGAAGCAGAAGTAAAATGTGCCTTGCAATCTGTTTTGCAACAAGATAGATTTTAGGCTACCATTTTCTTTGCTTAAATCAGGGGTGCCTAAACTACGGCTCATGGGCCAGATCTGGCCCCTGATGCCAATTCATCCAGCCTGCGCTGCTCTTGTCACTCCTGGAAGTGGAAGTAAATCATGTTCATACAGGCGCATTTTACTTCTGCTTCCAAGAGCAACAAGGGCAGCACAGGCCGGATGAAATGGCATTGGGGGCTGGATCTGACCCACGGGCCGTAGTGTGTGCGCCCCTGGTTTATATCATGGGTAGATGATGTGTGTGTGCGTGTGTGTGCGTTGTTCTTTTTTGGGTGGGATATAAAAAGAACACCCACCACCCATTCATGGTATATGATCAATAAAAGCTCAGGTGTGTATTTTTGGGTTCTTTTTATGTGGGATATGGGGTACACAGAAAGAGCCTGCTTGAAGATTGTGGTATTTTGCATCACAATCCGGCTGGGTAATCTTTCTCACACTAGGTCAGGCGAAAAGAACTGTGGAATAAATTCACCAAAAGGTGGCTTCGTTTTGGCAGTTTCACATCTGGCTTAGACACAGAAGTAGTAGAAGAACAAGAATGTGGGATACAGGACATGGTAGATTTCTTTGCAGGAAATGGCATTAGTTGCCAGAATGCACTTCTGCCTTTTCTCGTCACAGACTGTGCTGGCTGAGATTGATGGGAGCTGCAGACCCAACAGCATTAGAGGCCCATGCATTCTCTACTGTGGCTTTATACGGAAGCATCTCATTTGCAAAATCCTCTGCTCCTGGATCTCACAGAGAACAGACAGTCAAAAATCCATTAACGAAGTTGGGGAAATAGCATTATTTCAGGACATGGCTACATCTTGTACCAACCAGAAGGGCAAAGGGCAGCATGAGAGAGAACAAGAGGAGTGAAAGCGAGACAAGCCAAAGCTCTTCAACCCATAATAGAAGCCAAAATGGACCCTCTTTGAAAGCATATGTTTTGAAACAAGATGGCACAACTTTAAGTGCCGCGCATACCAATTCCTGAAACTGCTCAGTAGAAGTGTGATAGGGCAGCCTTTGGCTACGTCACATCAAATTGTCTTGAGGACAAATATTAATACTCAGTCTTTATACAGCACTTCACATATATTCTCCCAATAATCCTTACCATTACCTTGTAAAGTAGGTCACTGTTATTATCCCTCTGGAGTCGAAGCACAGTGGCCGTCCAGAGGCCACCCAGCTGCCGAGATATTTAACATGGAGACATTCACAGCTGTTATGTTACACCATATACAATACAATAAATGTATTGCCCAGCTGGGTGTAAAATATGTATGAGGTAGGAAAGGAAGATCTAATACAGTTTTCTTCCAAAGAGAGAAGAGTGGTGTTATTTAGTAGGCAAGGAAAAGACAAGACAAACTTTTCTGAAATAAAAAGCTCTGGAGGAAACTGGTAAGGGCAATATCAGCCGAAACCAAGATCCACAAAACCTCAACTTCTAGGTTCTTTTCAAAGTTAAAAAGAAATAACTTTCAAACTGTGTTTTGGTGAACTCTGGGCTTTCTCAGTGGAAGGATCTTTAAGGATCCTTGAGGATCTTTTCCTGTATTAAAGCTCTCTTCTCCTCCCTCCCCACAAACAGCTCTCCATTTTGCTCCACAATGTGCACCTCCAGAAAAGGGCAATTGTCTTTTTGAAAATAGACTTTCAGTCCATGCCCAGCAATGGGATTGGCACAGCAGGTCTGACCAGTGCCTGGTCCTAGCTTTAGACAAAGTTGAGGTAGCCACCTCAGGTCATACCTGTCAACCGCGGCTCCGGACAATCCGGGACCTGCGCAAAACGGTTCTGTGCAAGTCACATTCTACGCATGCGTAGAAGGCTTTTACGCTTGCGTAGAACCCTTTTACGCTTGTGTAGCCTTCTACGCAAGCATAGAAGGGTTCTACGCAAGCGTAAAAGCCTTCTATGCAAGTGTAAAAGCCTTCTACGTATGTGTAGAATGCAACTTGCGCAGAAGGGATGCGCAGTACCTCTCCCCCCCTGCCAATTCTGGGGTTTTGGCAGCTGCGGGCGGGAAATGGCGCAAATCAGCGCCAAAAATCGGGAAATCCCGGCCAATCCAGGAAGGTTGACAGGTATGCCTCAGGTACCAGATTTTGCTTGTGATGAAAGCAAATAGTTAGCTTTTATACAGTTGAATAAACTCTGCAGAGTGGTGCAGGTAGCTCTCTTCAATTCCCCTCTTCTTTTAGTTCAACTATTGAACATATACTCAGACACAGCATTAGCAGAAGGGAAAATAATATTTATTTACAAGGTTTGTATTTGAAGTCATCGGGTAGATGGCAAAATATAATTTACCAATTCACTTCATCTTGGTTGTAATACAAGGCAGGAAGAAACATCTCTCAAGCATAGATTCAAACATAGGCAATGACTATGTTTGTTAAATGCTGGCCCCTCTCATAACCATGTTAGTATGCAAAACAAACAAAGCATGATGGCCTTGCCTGCTGTCAGTTCAACAATTTAATGTGTTATGATTCAATAAATCATATTTTATTATGTATATTCAATTTGAAATTGCTATATATTTGAGCACTTATATTTAACATATGCTTAATTTGTATTTAATAATACTGTCTATTGCAGTGATGGCGAACTTTTTAGAGACCGAGTGCCCAAACTGCAACCCAAAACCCACTTATTTGTCACAAAGTGCCAACACAGCAACAGGGGAGGGATGAAATGATCCCATTGGGTTGTTGGACAGAGGGGCAGGGCAAACTCTGTGCTGGGGGAGAGAGAAAGTGCTCCCATTGGGCTGCTGGACAGAGGGGCAGGGCAAACTCTGTGCTGGGGTGACTGCATGGGTGCCCATAGAGACGGCTCTGAGTGCCACCTTTGGCACGCATGCCATAGGTTCTCCACCACTGGTCTATTGTATAAGTCTGCTATCGCCTTTTATCTAGAGTTGCCATAATTCTCTCCCACAAAACCGGGACAGAAGTATACTTGACAAAAATGGGCTGGTTATCTACAAAATAGCCTTTTAAAAAACAAACATAATATAATGACAGCTATAAAACACTTTCAGATTAAATATATCAATACATAAATGGATTTATTTACAACAGTTAATTCTTGCTGTAGAATGATCTGTTGTACTTCTGAGAAGTCATGTCGCGGTCAACTCTTAACATCCTCAGTTCCAGGAAAGACACTGGTCACACTTATCGGGCAGTGGTGTGAGGCGAGGACTTTGAGATTTGTCTCCAGGTATATTCCAACTCCAATGTGGCAGGAAATCGCTCGTTAGCGAGAGTTTGAATTTATTTTAATGGTGTATTATAATACACAATCAGTAAATTTTAAAAATCCGGGACTTTAGCATGGTTTTTATTGAACTGGCCAGGACAATTCTTCCAATCTTGAATCTGGGACAATCCCGGTTTTCCAGGACGTATGGCAACCCTACTTGTATCTGATCAGTCAATCGTAATAAAGAGATGTCTTATATATTTGGGGAAGAGGGGAGGTACTTGGGAGAAGTTTTCCCCCTCCGTTGCCAAGATGATTTGACTGTCCTTAGGTACTACACACCAGGAACATGATTTTCTGTTCTGCTGTAAGAAGCAAAAGTTTGGGGCCAGTTCTGTCCCCTAGAATTCTCTGCAGTCTACAACACTTCGAGGTGAATATGAAAAAGATATGTCTGTGAAGGCTGAAAGTTTAGAATCAGGTTGCTAGGAGAAAAATTTATGTGCTTCTAATGGTGAAGGCAAGAAATTGGGATTATCTATTCTACATTTACCAGAAAACATTTGAGCATCCAGATGTCACTGTTCTGATAGCAGACTGCCAAACTGCATTATCCAGTGAGCATGTGAATAAATTCATCAATCTTGCACTGCCTCAGTTTCCCGCTGTTTTAATAGGAGGATAATCATATTTACCAACTTCATTCATGCTCAGCCAAGCATCTTTCACTGGAAGAGAGGCCAGAGGATTTATGATTATGCTGGAATGCTTCCTCCTAGCACTCTCTCAAGTCATAATCCCATGGAGGATCGTAGTGAGTTACGGCGGGAAATGGCCATGATGGTGAACATGGGATTGCATCTGATGAACCCACAAAGAAATCTGATAGGGGAGGAGGTGACGTGTCAGAGAAAAGCATCTTAGTGGCCGAGGGAGACACTCTCATGGCCTTTGCAGCAGGGGGCAAAATGACTTAGCCTGATCCTGCTAGTGACCTGGTTTCTTCATAATATAATCTTTTAAATATAATTTTAAAACTCACTCCTAGAGCTAGTGGATAAAGCTCTGGGGGTAACCGCGTTGGGCCAGTCATAGTGTCAACCTGAAGGGTTGTTGTGTGAAATCACATGGGGAAGATAATAATTTAGTGTCAGAAATTATTCTGGGTTGAAAGGATTTTTGCGGAAGAAACTCCACTCCGCTCAGGGAACACCCAAATGAGTCTCCTTTCATGTCCCCAGCAGCTGGGACAGAGACAGGCACTCAATCTGTCATGCAGTACCCAGGTCTCGAACTGCCAACTTGTCAGCCTTCCAGCTAGCTTCTTAACCACTGAACCACCCGCAACCCCTATGGGGAAGATGAACACCATGTACCCTTATCTTGAACTCAGTAAATTTCTTCCAGTGGAGTACTGTACAGTAAAACCCCGACTGACAAATGCCTCAAGTTACATAAAATTCGACTTACAAACCATGTCCCGATTTACATGATTTCCTATGGGTTTGCTTTGAGTTACATAAAGATTCTTTTTGCTTCGAGTTACATAAAAATTCATTTCCTTATGGGTTTGCTTTGATTTACAAAAAAAATATTCCATTTTTCTTATGGGTTTGCTTCGAGTTACGTAAAAATAATTTTTCCTATGGGTTTGTTTCAAGTTACAAAAAAATTTGATTTAAGCAGAAGCCTACGGAATGGACTTTTTCATAAGTAGAGGTTTTACTGTATTTCTCTTTTTTCTTGCTTGATCACAATGACACAAAGGTTTTACTGGGATTTAAGACCAAATTTCCTTTATTTAAAAAAAAACACAACTCCTTCCCTTCCCTTTAAAACCACTTCTCTTGGGGAGGGGGACTTCTTTCTTTCACATGGTATTAAAGAACTCAATTTTTCTGATGGAACATCTCCTCTGGAGTATATTTTTTTATTGCTGTGGTTGTTGTTTTAGCACTGTGGCGCTAAATTCAATCCTGAAAATAAACCACACTTTGAGGAGAGACAAAAAGGTATGGAAAACCACAAGAGAAATAACTGGACTAAGTGAGATAAGAGGAACGTTGTATGGATGGTAGGGAAAGTACGGATAAAAATCAGTGCAGAGCCCAGTATGTTATGGAGAACGATTCTCCCTCTGGAACAGCTCAAACAGATATTATTGCATATACTACCTTGCAGTTGAATTTTCCTCAGGGCTTTTGATGTTCGAAGATTGATACGTGGTAGGCAGCATTCAGGAGGCCAAACACATCTTTATTGCAAGGTATGCAATCTGAACATGAGGTAATGGCGGAGACGCAGCTCCTTATATATGCTTATAGTACATTTTAATTTCGCCCCATGGGCGCCCATTGGTAGCGGTATTAGTGACGTCATTGTGACGTACTGAATACCTTACAAGGTTTACCTGTGGCGGGAATGTTTCCCGCGTTACTCCGTGATTGGGTGATCTGAACCATGTGGGCTGAGCTCTGCAGATGCCTGTAGCAGCAGCTGAATTGTTAGCAAGAACAGCTGAGTTACATTGTGATCAGTGGGACTCACTCACCGTTCATTTGGATACAAGGTTACTTGGAAGACAAGGTTACATTTCTGAAAGGCACAAGTTCCATATACAACATCCCTCCTCCCTAGGTTGGAACGAAGTCCCTCAACCATCGTGGTGGCCTGCAAGTGCATTTTGGCCGCACTGCTGCTTGGTTGGGCTTGGAGGAACGGGGTGTTCCGGGTTCCACAGACTCTTGTCTTGCAGAGGGGAAATGAGGAGTGTTAGCGGCGTTTTGGGAGCACTGGCCCAAATCAGGAGAGGACCCCGGAAAGGAATACTGCATATCAAAACCTGGGAGGGGAGGAGGCTGACTTGAGAAAAGTTCCCACCTGCTACTCTGAGAAGGGGGCAACCTGATGGTGCGTTGCCTGGTCTGCATGGGAGGAGAGGTGGGCTCGAAAACTAGAGGACGGGGGGTTTCTGGGGAGAAATCAAAACCCTGCTGCTCGCTTGGATGAGTGGGGGAACACTCCCGATCCAGTAACTCCCCCCGATCCAGTAACTCCCCCCGATCCAGTAACTCATAACTTAAACTGTCGAGGTCTGGGCTCTCAAATTCTTCCCAGTCTTGCTGCAAAGAATGAATGAAACTGAAATCAGGAGCACTTGGTTGGCTAACTGCCATCTCTCCCCCTTGGGATAAGCAGGTGGGAGAGAACCCTAACATTGAAACACCCTGGCCCTTGGCCCCTTGGGTGTTCGTGACCTGACGCTTGAGCTGATCAGCGTGTCGCCGCCACAGTAGCCCCATGCTAGTTTCTACCTGGTAGGAAACTGACCCTGTCTGATCGATCACCACCCCTGGGACCCATGTTGGACCGGCGGCCGCATAATTCCTACAATAAACTGCGTCCCCCACTGAGAAAACGTTGCTGTGTGCAATTTCGATGTTCCTCCCCTTATCCTCTACCCTGGTCAGATCCAACTGGTCGAAAAGCGAGACCGGTCTCCTGTGCATTAGGAGTTCGGCAGGCGAGAGTCTGGATGCCAAGGGAGTTATTCTGTAGCACAGGAGAAACTGACACAATTGTAGCTCTAGATCCCCATGGCCCATTCACCGAAGTGCCTCTTTAGTAGTTCACACTTGGCGCTCAACCTGGCAGTTCGTTGCAGGGTGAAAAGGGGCCGATGTAATGTGTCAAATTGCGTTCCTCTCCAGGAATGCCAGGAATTCGATGGAGGTAAAAGTACTGGCATTGTCGGAGACAAGCACATCGGGTAATCCAAAACAACTAAATAGCCTCCGCAGTTGTTTAATGGCTGCGGCAGAGGAAGTATTGGGCATTGGAATGACTTCCAACCACTTAGAAAAGGAGTCGACCACTAACAGAAATAGTGAACCCCGGAAAGGACCAGCGAAATCGATGTGCAATCAAGACCAAGGTCTGTGGGCTGTGTCCCATTCTCTGTGAGGAAGTCGGGACTCTTCTGGTTGAGAACTCTGGCAACTCTCGCAAGTGTCCACCATGTGCTCTATGTCCACATCTATCTGGGGCCACCAGAAGTAGCTCCTGGCCAAAGCCTTTGAGTACACGATTCCCAGGTGGCTAACATGGAGCAATTTAAGCACCTTTGAGCTGGCCTCAGAGGAGGTAACCCCTTTCTATCGAAAGCTCGACCCGCTTCCAGAAATAAGCTTTGAACTCTTCCACTGGGGGAGTTGCGGGCCACCCCTTCTTTACCCAAGAAAGAGCTAGGGATAGGACCTTGTCCTTTGCCGTGAACTTGGCGTGTGGGCTTGCACGTGGTGAAAATACCCAGCTGCGGCTTGTGGTCGGTTACAATAGTGAACCCCCGACCATAGAGGAAGTCGTGGAATTTCTTGGTTCCAGCGACTATCGCAAGGGCCTTTCTGTCTGTTTGCGCATAGTTGCACTCTGCCTTTGAAAGGGACCTTGAGTAAAAGGCAACCGGGGCTTCCTGCCCATTTTCTAACACATGGCACAGCACCGCCCCACCCACCCCCTGGTGAAGCATCACAAACTAACACCACGGGCTTCCTGGGGTCAAAATGGGTTAGGATTGCCTCAGAGGACAACAGCTGTTCTAGTTCCTTGAAAGCCTTTTCTTGGCTGTTCCCCCACCGCCAAACCACGTCTTTCTTCAAAAGACATAAGAACATAAGAACAGCCTTGCTGGAACAGGCCACAGCCCATCCAGTCCAGCATTCTGTCTCACACAGTGGCTCACCATTTCCTTCAGGGTATTCCCAAGGAGATGCCCTCACCTGCTTAGGATTCCCTGGAAATGGCATTGAGAGATATCCTGCCTATCTCTCCAACCCGGAGGTTGTCCTTAGGTAGCCATAATTATAGCCATTGATAGCCTTGTCCTCCATGAACTTGTCTAATCCTTTCTTAAAGCTGTCAAGACTGACAGCTGTCACCACTTCTTCTGGCAGGGAGTTCCATAGACCAGTAATCCTCTGGGTGAAAAAGTACTTTCTCTTATTTGTTTGAGAACTAGTACCCAAAAGTTTCATGGAGTGTCCCCTAGTTCTAGTGTTGTGCGATAGGGAAAACAGTTTTTCCTTATCTACTTTGTCCACACCGTGCATGATTTTATAAACTTCAATCAGGTCACCTCTTAGACGCCGTCGTTCAAGAGTGAAAAGGCCCAACCGTTGCAGCCTCAGATGGTAAGGAAGGTGTTCCAGTCCCCTAATCATTCTGGTTGCCCTCCTCTGTACTTTCTCCAACTCCATAATATCCTTCTGGAGGTATGGCGACCAGAACTGTACACAATATTCCAGATGGGGCCTCCCCATAGATTTATAAAGAGGCAAAATGACACTTGCTGACTTATTTTCTATACCCTTCCTAATGATCCCTAACATTGAGTTTGCTTTTTTCACTGCTGAGGCACACTGGGTTGACACCTTCATTGAGCTGTCCACCAGGACACCAAGGTCCCTTTCCTGGTTTGTCGCAGAGAGTTCAGACCCCATCAGTTTATAAATGTAATTGGGGTTTTTTGCCCCAACATGCATCACTCTGCACTTACTGATGTTGAAGCTCATTTGCCACTGTTTTGCCCACTCCCCCAGTGTCAAGAGATCCCTCTGGAGCTCTTCACAATCTCTCACAGTTTTCACTACCCTGTATAATTTAGTGTCGTCAGCAAATTTGGCTACCTTGCTTTTTACTCCTACCTCTAGATCATTTATGAAGAGGTTGAAAAGCAGGGGTCCCAGTACTGAACCTTGGGGGACCCCACTCTTTACTTCCCTCCACTTGGAGAAGTGTCCATTTAGTGCTACCCTCTGTTTCCTGTCCCTTAGCCAGTTGCTGATCCAGGACAAGACCTGTCCCTTTATTCCATGACTGGTAAGTTTATTCAAGAGCCTTGAATAATGCAGAGGCTCTGCTACGGAAGCTTTCCTTGGCAGGAATGAATGATAAAAATTTAGGAGCCCTAAGAAGGACTGCAGTTCTGGTTTTGCGGTGGGGCGAGGGGCGTTTTGACCAGCTGCAACCTTTGAATCGGAGGGCTTAACTCCTTCGGGGGTTATCTTGAGCCCTAGGAACTCTACCTCCCTTGCTAGGAACACACACTTATCCCTTCTCAACCTTAACCCCGCTTTCTCGAATACTGTTAGGACTTTGTCCAACCTCTTTGCTAGTTCTGACTCACTCCCCGCAGTGATCAAAACGTCGTCAAAATAAGGAAGCACCCCGGGGAGACCCTTTAGAAGGCGTTCCACGAGAGATTGGAAAATCCCTGGGTCTGAATTTATGCTGAACTGGAGGCGCGTCACCTTAAATGCCCCTTTGTGTGTTACTATTGTCTGTGCAGCTGCTGTAGCGGGAGTTATGGTGAGCTGCTGGTATGCTTGGGCCAAATCTAGTTTTGCAAAACATTTACCACCATGTAAACTGGCTAGTAAATGGCTAACTGCTGGCACCAGATATGCATTAGGGAGAATAGCCTTGTTAATTGTGCATTTGTAGTCCGCGCAAATCCGGACTTCCCCATTTGATTTTAAAGCTGTAACAATCGGTGTCTCCCACTCCGCGGAGTCCACCGGAACCAAAATCCCCTGACCCACCAGTTTGTCCAGTTCTGCCTCAATCTTGTCTTTGAGGGCGAAGGGCACTCTCCGTGGCTTGAGCCAAATGGGACGAATTTCTGGATCCAAGTTGAACGAGACTGGGGGCCCCTATACCTCCCAAGCCCCTTCTCAAAGACTGCTGGGTGCGCATTGCACACGTCCCGCACTGGGTTAGTCTCTATGGTGTTGATGCCGGACAGTTCAATACCCAAGGGAGTAAACCACTGGCTCCCCAGGAGGCAGCTGGAACCCCCTTTCAGGACCACAAGGGGCAGCTTCTCCGTGAACCTCTTGAACTTGACTTTGAAATTCCCCACCCCCAAAACAGGAATCAGGTTGCCCTGCACGTCTCGCAAGGACGTCTTGAGGGTCTTGAGCTTTGGGCGAGAATTGGGGGGAATGCTAAGGAAAACCCTCTGGGACACGATGGAGTAGGATGAACCCGAATCCACCTCCATTCTAACAGGGACCCCTTGCAACAGTACCTCTACAAAGAAGCGCTGGTATGCCACAGACACGCGGCTCACGGTTGGCTCCTCTGTAGAAATCTTCCCAATGGCGCCTCCTTTCTGTTGAGAGTGTTCGGCTGGCTCCTGGTCCTCTCTCCGCTGTCACCTGCAAACCTTGGCGATGTGGCCTCGGCGTCCGCAGTGGTGGCACTTGGCCTTTTGGAATGGGCACCTCTTCCGGTCATGGGACGCTCCGCAGCCGTCGCATCGGCGGTGGGCCTTGTTGCTTGCTTGCTTGCTTCTTGGGCACCTTCCTCAGGACCTTCTGGACATCATCATCATTGCCACTGGAGCTGGCCCCGGAGGATGCAGAGACCTCCGGGGAGGAAGATGAGCTGGATGCATGGTGGGGTGAGCGCCGGGCGGCCTGCACGGTGGACCCAGACCCCCCAGGTGCGGCTGGTCTTGTTTGGAATGCCCTTACCCTGGACCTCACTACTTCGGCCGCCTGAGCCTCTCTCAGGACAGAGTTGAACGAGAGGTGCTCACGGGCCATCAGCTTCTGCTGGACCTCCTCGTCTCACAAACTGCACAGCAGGCGGTCCCTCAGGGCTTCCTCCAAGTTGTCCCACCAGCAAGGGGCAGCGGCTAATCTGAGGGCAGCGGCGTAGTCTGCCACGGACTCACCCGGATACTGGTCCCACCTGTGGAAGGCGACTCTGGCCAGGAAAATGGACACTTTTGGCTGAAAGTGATTCTGCAATGCCAACAGGATCTCGTCGAGTGGGACTGAGTCGATTGGCCGTGGCATCATCACGTGCATCACCAGCTCCAGTGTGGGGAGGCCGATCTGGGCCCTTTTGACTCTGCATGTGCTCTTAAGCAGAGCTGCTGCTGAGGAGAGCCAAACAAAGGAAGTGAGCACTGGTAAGTTTTGCAGTTGGAGTAGAGCTGCTTTAGAGGCCTCCACTAATTTAAATTGATAATTTCAACTGCTGAGAGCCACCTCTGTTCAAACAGAGGAAGCAGTTTGAAGCTTCCAGAAGCAGGGGGTCAGAGCCACACCAGGCCCTTCCCTGAACTGTGACTCATAGGGGCGGAGCCACACTAGCCTTTAAAAGCTCTGAGCTCTTTCAGGGTCAGCCTTTTGACTCTGCATGTGCTCTTAAGCAGAGCTGCTGCTGAGGAGAGCCAAACAAAGGAAGTGAGCACTGGTAAGTTTTGCAGTTGGAGTAGAGCTGCTTTAGAGGCCCGCGCACCTAACGGTGCGCAAGATTACAAACTAGTAACAAAGGAAGAATATAGTCTTACTAGGTAGAAAGGTAGTAAACGTGTACATTTTTGAGGCCCAGAATACTGCACTTGTTAAAATGGATTCTGAGGGAACAGCTGTAGTTACCTGCAATACTTGTGCCATGTTTGTGTTCTTGCCAAAGCATATGGAGAACTACACTTGCAGCAAGTGCAAGATGGTTGCACTACTAGAAGAGAAGGTCCAGCAGCTAGAGGCCCGCATATCTAACCACCAACAAATTAAGCAGCTTGAGCTGTTCTTGGACAGAGCGGAGCAGACTATGCTGGACAAAGAAGAGACAGGGCACAGTTCTGAGGGAGAAGGCCCTTCACTAACTCAGGAGGGAGATGGTTGGAGGAATGTGACTCAAAGGAGGAGAAGAGTAGGGGATCACTCTGAGAGTCTGAAATTACAGAATAAATTTGAGGCTCTTTCTCTCATCACACCTGATGAGGAACACACAGAGGAACAACTGGTTCCACCTGATGATCTCTCCTTCATCACACTTGATGAGATCCAGGAAGATAAACAACAGGAACAAACTGAGGTTCTCTCCCTTAATATGGTTGATGAGGTGCATGTAGATGAACAGATTGCAGGAGAGAGGCTCCTTGTACTAGGCGATTCAATAATTAGAAATACAGAGAAATGGATTTGTGATGCACATGATAACCGTATGGTGACTTGCCTGCCAGGTGCAAAAGTTGCAGACATCACAAGAAATCTAGATAGATTGTTAGAGAGAACTGGGAACAAGCCAGTTGTCATGGTACACGTTGGTACCAATGATGTTGGGAAGGCCAAGCGGTCTGTCCTGGAAGCCAAATTTAGGTTGTTAGGAAGAAGATTGAAGTCCTGGACTTCCAAGGTAGCATTTTCAGAAGTGCTGCCTGTCCCTCGCGCAGGACCTACCAGGCAGGCAGAGCTCAGAAGCCTCAATGCGTGGATGAGGTGGTGGTGTCGAGAGGAGGGCTTCAGATTTGTCAGGAACTGGAGAACATTTTGGGACAAGTCAAATCTGTTCAGGAGGGATGGGTTGCATTTAAACCATGATGGGACCAGATTGCTGGCACTCAACATCAAAAAGGCTGCAGAGCAGCTTTTAAACTGATAACTGGGGGAAAGCGGACAGGAGCTGGGCAGCATCCGGTTCGGGAAAGTGTGTACTTGAGTAGTGAGGAGGATGCAAAAATTACTGAGCAGAGCAAGGAGCTAGTCACCAGCACTCTAGCAGAAGGATGCAAGAGGCAGTCTAACAATGCAACTGGACTCAAAAGACTGTATCAGGAAAGCTTATATAAATGCTTGTATACAAATGCCAGAAGCCTCCGGAACAAAATAACAATAGATAAGAATATTGATATTATTGGTATCACTGAAACCTTGTGGACGGATGATAACCAATGGGATACAGTTATCCCAGGCTACAAACTGTACAGGAAGGATAGGAAGGGGCAAACGGGAGGTGGTGTAGCCTTGTATGTCAAAGAAGTGATAAAATCATATGAATTGGAATATCTAGGTGATTTAGAGTCACCATTAGAAGCTCTGTGGATAAGAGTACCAGGCCACAAGGATGGTCTAACAGTAGGCATATACTATCGGCCTCCGACCCAAACTCTTGAGGGAGACTGGCAGTTGGAGAATGTTGTAAAGGAGGCATCCAAGAAGGGAAGCCTGGTTATAATGGGGGACTTCAATTACCCTCACATAGACTGGGTGAACTGTTGTTCAGCACATGATAAAGAGATAAAGTTCCTAGATATGCTAAATGATTGTTCCCTGGGACAGATGGTTGAAGACCCAACTAGAGGTACAAGAATCCTTGACTTGATCCTGAGTAATACTCAGGATCTGGTGCAAGATGTTAATGTGACTGATCCAATAGTGAACATTGACCACAACTCAATTATGTTTAACTTGATCATAGACTGCAAGTCACTGATAAAATCTAACACAGAGACCTTAAATTTTCAAAAAGGAAATTTCCTAAAGATGAGGAAACTAGTAAAAAAAGAAACTGAAAGTGAAAATTGAGAGAGTCCAAACACTCCAAGAGGCATGGAGGCTGTTTACAAAAGCAATAACAGAGGCCCAATTGGAATGCATACCCAAAAGGAAAAAGGGCACTGCCAGGTCCAAGAGGACTCCAATGTGGCTTACAGGAGCTGTTCGGGAAGTGAACAAGAGCAAGAAAAGCTCATTTAGAAGATGGAAGGCTTGTCCAAATGAGGACAGCAGGCAGAAACATAAATTCTGGCAGAACAAATGCAAGGCAACAATCAGGAAAGCAAAGCAAGACTTTGAGGAGCGTATAGCTAAAAATACTCAGAGAAATAACAAAGACTTCTTTAAGTACATTAGAAGTAAGAACCCAACTAGGAAGGCCATTGGACCATTAGATGACAATGGAAGGCAAGGGGTTATTAAAGAGGAAACAGAGATTGCAGAGAGACTCAATGAATTCTTTGCTTCAGTATTCACTGAAGAAGACAGAGACCACATGCCCAAAACAGAGCCTATCTTCGTAGGGAGGGAAACCGAAGAATTAAGCAAGATAGAAATAACCAGGGAGGAGGTCCTTGCATGTCTTGTTAAGCTAAACACTAACAAATCACCAGGACCAGATGGCATCCATCCACGAGTTCTCAGGGAACTTAAAGATGAAATTGCTGATCTCCTAGCCAAAATATATAATATTTCCCTCAAATCAGGCTTTGTGCCTGATGACTGGAAGGTAGCGAATGTAACACCAATTTTCAAAAAAGGATCCAGGGGTGATCCAGGAAATCACCGATCTGTCAGTTTGACATGTGTCCCAGGTAAAGTGATGGAAACCATCCTAAAAGATAGAATTAATAGGCACATAGAAGAGAAGGCGCTGGTAATGGAGAGCCAACATGTCTTTTACAAGGGCAAATCATGCCTCACTAATCTGTTGGAATTTTTTGAGAGTGTCAACAAGCATGTGGATAAGGGGGATCCAGTTGACATTGTTTATCTGGACTTTCAGAAGGCTTTTGACAAGGTCCCACACCAAAGGCTCTTGAATAAACTTACCAGTCATGGAATAAAGGGACAGGTCTTGTCCTGGATCAGCAACTGGCTAAGGGACAGGAAACAGAGGGTAACACTAAATGGACACTTCTCCAAGTGGAGGGAAGTAAAGTGTGGGGTCCCCCAAGGTTCAGTACTGGGACCCCTGCTTTTCAACCTCTTCATAAATGATCTAGAAGTAGGAGTAAAAAGCAAGGTAGCCAAATTTGCTGACGACACTAAATTATACAGGGTAGTGAAAACTGTGAGAGATTGTGAGGAGCTCCAGAGGGATCTCTTGACACTGGGGGAGTGGGCAAAACAGTGGCAAATGAGCTTCAACATTAGTAAGTGCAGAGTGATGCATGTTGGGGCAAAAAACCCCAATTACATTTATAAACTGATGGGTTCTGAACTCTCTGCGACAAACCAGGAAAGGGACCTTGGTGTCCTGGTGGACAGCTCAATGAAGATGTCAACCCAGTGTGCCTCAGCAGTGAAAAAAGCAAACTCAATGTTAGGGATCATTAGGAAGGGTATAGAAAATAAGTCAGCAAGTGTCATTTTGCCTCTTTATAAATCTATGGTGAGGCCCCATCTGGAATACTGTTTACAGTTCTGGTCGCCATACCTCCAGAAGGTTATTATGGAGTTGGAGAAAGTACAGAGTAGGGCAACCAGAATGATTAGGGGACTGGAACACCTTCCTTACCATCTGAGGCTGGAATGGTTGGGCCTTTTCACTCTTGAATGACGGCGTCTAAGAGGTGACCTGATTGAAGTTTATAAAATCATGCACGGTGTGGACAAAGTAGATAAGGAAAAACTGTTTTCCCTATCGCACAACACTAGAACTAGGGGACACTCGATGAAACTTTTGGGTACTAGTTCTCAAACAAATAAGAGAAAGTATTTTTTCCCCCACAGGATTACTGGTCTATGGAACTCCCTGCCAGAAGAAGTGGTGACAGTTGTCAGTCTTGACAGCTTTAAGAAAGGATTAGACAAGTTCATGGAGGACAAGGGTATCAATGGCTATAATTATGGATACTTAAGGACAACCTCGGGGTTGGAGAGATAGGCAGGATATCTCTCAATGCCATTTCCAGGGAATCCTAAGCAGGTGAAGGCATCTCCTTGGGAATACCTGAAGTAAATGGTGAGCCACTGTGTGAGACAGAATGCTGGACTGGATGGGCTGTGGCCTGTTCCAGCAAGGCTGTTCTTATGTTCTTATGGGCTAAGAGGCAGTATCGCATCTGGTCCTCATTCTCGATGCGCTTGGCGGCCATTGCATGTCTGAATTGGCACTTGTACAGAGCCCATTGCTCTGGCTTCTTGATGTCAAGTAGAGGTAGATGCTGTGGGAAGCCATAATCCCATCCTCGTCGCTAATTTGATTTTCAAGGATTGATACGCAGTAGGCAGCATTCAGAGGGCCAAACACATCTTTATTGCAAGGTACGCAATCTGAACATGAGGTAATGGCAGAGATGCAGCTCCTTATATATGCTTACAGTACATTTGAATTTTGCCCCATGGGCGCCCATTGGTTGCGGTATCAGTGACGTCATTATGACGTACTGAATACCTTACAAGGTTTACCTGTGACGGGAATGTTTCCCACGTTACTCTGTGATTGGGTGATCTGAACCATGTGGGCTGAGCTCTGCAGATGCCTCTAGCGGCAGCTGAATCGCTAGCAAGAACATCTGAGTTACATTGTGATCAGTGGGACGCATTCACCGTTCATTTGGATACAAGGTTACTTGGAAGACAAAGTTACATTTCTTAAAGGCACAAGTTCCATATACAACAGGGCTCCAGTTTGTGATCTCTTGAGTGCCTATGTCATGACACCCTACTGTTGCCAGACGTCTACACCAGGAGTTCCCAACCTTTCCCCCAACACCAGGGAGCTAGGTCACACTCTTTCAGTCAGCTCCGAGAGCCAGATGGTCATTTTGCCCTGCTTGCATGATGAGAGTGGCCATTTTGTCCCAACGGCTTCAAAGGAGTGGCAAATCTGTTTCCTGAATGCCCTTGGAGGGGTAGGGGGCCACATGAAATTGTGCTATGGGCTGGATCTGGCCCATGGGCCTTAGGTTGGAACCCCTGGTCTACATAGTAGGCCCTGTTTCCCAAACCCAACTCATCCCTTGCAGTGCAACATGGATTAAATTGTTGAGATAAAGAGGGGCAGCTGTATTGATTGAAAAAGACCAAAATGCCTGTGTAAGCTGGTCTTCATTGCCTGAGTTGCTTCACATCAGCCTAACGAGCTATTCAAGTGCTTTGTCGTGCTGTAGCATATTTGCTCTGAGTGTTCCAGATAAAGAAATGAGACAAACACACCTCATAGGGTGCAGATGTTACAACAATTTTTGTAGATGTTGTATCTGAAGATACATGTGTAGGTTTTGCAAAACAAAATCAACAAGGAATAGATGCTGAACCGGGTCTGCAATTGGGATGTGTTTGTGTGGATCATTTCCTCTTCTCTCCTGCGCAACCCCATTGAATCTAATTCCAGGCTCTATCTTTTTTTAATCCAGTCCACCACCACCCCCTGGTATCAATAAACGAGACAGCTGTCTCTTCCCCTGCTAATACAGGCAAATCCCTTCCCAAACTCCTCAGTTGCTGGCAAAGAGACGCTTGCAACTCTGGTCACAGCAAATATTAATTATGTCGAGCTGGGTAAACAGTTGGGCTTTTATTGTAATTAAGCGGGATGGTTTAATTGGGGAGAGGAAAGGTGAAGGCAGGGGAAAGAAATAAATCCAAACAAGCTAAGGTGACCCAGGGTCTCTGGGGACTCTGTTTTCAGTGCTGTGGGTGCATGCAGGCTATATCAAATGTCTCCATAGTTTAAATCAAGGGTGCCCAAACTTTTTGGCCCGCTGGCCAGTCATGTGGTTCAGCGAGCTGGTCATGTGGTTCCTCCCACCGGAAGCAGAAGTAAAACATACCTTGCAATCTGTTTTTCAACAGGATGAGATAGATTTTAAGCTGCCATTTTCTCTGCTTAAACCAGGGGTGCCTAAACTATGGCCTGCAGGCCAGATCCGGCCCCCAACACCAATTCATCCAGCCCACGCTGCTCTCGTCGCTCCTGTAAGCAAAAGTAAAACACTCCCGTATGAGCCCTAGTGCCAGGCTGGAGTTGGTAGCAATGGATACCCTGGCATGAAAACCACCTCAATGCACAAAAATCAAACTTTTCTTTCTTCCAGCACTGCCTACCTTGATATTTGCCTCCCCAGAGAAATCTCATGACCACAGAAGAGACTTTAGTCTCATTATGCCAGAGAGATTTCACCCTGGATCTTAAGACCTGGCAGCCTGTTATGTATGTACAATGCTACTTTAAGAAATGTATAAATGTAACCTGACCACAATTACAATGTAGCCCAGCTGTTAAAGGAACGCGAGCAAGCTGCCCATAGAGGGCAGCTGCGAGTGTTCAACTCACATGGTTCTCATTCCTCAAATCACCTGCAGCCGCGGGAACTCCCCGCAATAGCAAACTACTACTGATCCACCACTGAAGATGGGCGTGACCCGGACGACGTCACGCCGGTAGCAGCCAATGAGCTACCGTGCAGCAAGATTCAAATGTATTGTACTACTGTATATAATGTGAGGTATCTCCGCCATTACCACATGTTCATACTGACCATCAATGAATAAACCTGTGTTAGTCCTTCTTTGTCTTCCGTGCAAGACACTAAACAGCCCCACACAGAAAACCAGATTGCATCTAAAGGTAAAGGTTTCCCTTGCTCGAAAGCCAGTCGTATCCAACTCTAGGGTGCAGTGCTCATCTCTGTTTCTAAGCCGAAGATCCAGCGCTGTCTGCTTCTGCAGACGTTTCCGTGATCATGTGGCATGCATGACTAGACACCGGAGTGCACGGAACGCTGTTTCCTTCCCACCGAAGTGGTCCCTATTTATCTACTTGCAATTTCTGGCTTTCGAACTGTTAGGTTGGCATGAGCTGGGATGAAGACGGGAGCTCATTTCCGTCCTGCAGTACTCGGGAATCGAACTGCTGACCTTCCGCTTCCCAGTTAGTGTCTTAGCGACTTGAGCCACTGCAGTCCCAGATTGCATCTGGTTTGGCACAAAAAAAGTAAAGTATTTGCCAATCAGCTACAATTATTCAAGCTGGTTGTATAGTTCAGTATCTTTAGCTCAGGGGTTCCCAACCTTTTCAAGCCGGGGTCAGGTCATGCTCTCTCAGTCAGCTTCAAGGGCCAGTCAGCCATTTTGCCCTGCCTGCATGATGGGGGTGGCCATTTTGTCCCAGTAGCTTCAATGGCCATTTTGTTTCTTGAATGCCCTTGGAGGGGTAGGAGGGCACATGAAATGGTGCCAGGGGCCGGATCTGGCCCACAGGCCTTAGGTTGGGAACCTCTGGTTTAAGTGGAGCCAGAGGCTGGGCATTTGATTCCGTACTCTGTCGCAGGAGAAGAGCCAGTCTGTGTGGCTTTGAGCAAGCTGCACAGTCCCAGGGCACCTGTCAGTTAGAAGGGAATGGGAAGCCACTTCTGTGTATTCTTTACCTAGAAACCCTGAAAAGGAGGGCCATAAGTAAGAACTGATTTCATGGCATGCAATTATTATAAGTATTCAGAGCAGTCCATAAAAGTTTCTGATAGGAACATGGTTTTACTTTTCATAATCTTCACCGACTAACATACCTGTAAATGGACTCATTGAAATGCTTCCTCTCATATTAGTAAGTGCAGAGTGATGCATGTTGGGGCAAATATATATATATAGGAAAGGTACCTTGGTGTCCTGGTGGACAACTCAATGAAGGTGTCAACCCAGTGTGCCTCAGCAGTGAAAAAAAAGCCAACTCAATGCTAGGGATCATTAGGAAGGGTATAGAAAATAAGTCAGCAAGTGTCATTTTGCCTCTTTATAAATCTATGGTGAGGCCCCATCTGGAATACTGTGTACAGTTCTGGTCGCCATACCTCCAGAAGGATATTATGGAGCTGGAAAAAGTGGAGAGGAGGGCAACCAGAATGATTAGGGGACTGGAACACCTTCCTTACCATCTGAGGCTGCAACGGTTGGGCCTCTTCACTCTTGAACGACGGTGTCTAAGAGGTGACTGTGGGATCCGCACACACAATTGGTCAACTGTCCCTGACAGAACCCCAGTTTGGGAGATCACTCCTTCGAGCTATTAGGCTTCGAGGGGACAGAAATTGGGAAGCGGATATTTGATAGAGTTTAATTCATCAATAGCTGATCTGACAGGCAGCTCGGACAATGAAGAGCTAATGACTAACTCACTAGGCATGTAATAGGTAATCTCGCGTCTGCGGATTCCTTTAAGCCCTAGAGTCAATGTTGGCCGCTTGTTTACTTCCGATAACATGGAACAATGTATTTCCCCTGCCGTTAATTAAGTTAGTTAATGAACTTCCCCTGTGTAGACTTCCCCAATTAACTTGTGTAAACTTGAGGTGTGAAGTCTGGTTTCACACTGGATCGCTATGCTTCTGCATGCAGCCAGAACAGGATAAATACTCATGATTTGTCATCATTAAATTACTGGTCTTCGCTCCATCTTGCCTCATGTGTCTTTGCTTGACCAGTCTCTTCCGGGACCCAACGTCCGCTTCGCGGTTCCGATCCAGCTTGCGCAACCCGCTTCGCAGCCCAGATCCAACAGGTGATGTAGAATTGGGGCCGCTGGACGGACGTGAGGTCCCGGAGGAGACTGATCAAGTAACGATACGAGGCAGTATGGAGCGAGATCAGATCAGTGGTTTATTGAGGGAAAAGCATCATCATATATAGATCAGAAGGCAAAACGGGATAGAATCGTCATCTGACAGAAAATCACATCACCCATTTACTCGGGTTAATGGGAAATCTCTCTTGGGGAAGTTAATTAACTCGGGCAAACACTGACAGGGGAAAACCATTGTTCGAGGCTTACACCAGAGTAAATATGGCCTCTATTTGCACTAGAGCTTGGGCTGATCTGTGAGTCAGTAATTGCCTAATACGTAACAGAGGTTAGTGATCTGCTTCTCTCAGCAGAATCGCTGGTCAGGTCAGATGTGGGTGAATCAACCCTCTGATTATTAATCCACCCCCCCCACCCCCCGATTTCCATACTGGCAAGGGCCAGTGACCAGGAACCTTCTTCGCTGGTGTAACCTCTGCCAGGGGCTGATTATGCCAATTGGGCATGCAGAATCCGCATCTCCCCTTTTTCTGTTATTTAGGGACCTGACAGGCGACCCTGCGCAAGAGGGGCATCAGCTGGTGTACGGGAACGACACTTCGGGGCTCCCCCCACGGGGGACATCTCGATAATAGTGAGGGAATACATTGCATGAAACAGCATCCTGCTATGCCTAGTATTATCACCCCCACAATCACTGCTGTACTGATCCCAAGGAATGATGACTGACCCTGCTCAATAGGCAACAGAGTGCTTCTCACCCACTGATGCAGGGGGATGGGAGGGAAGGTGTTCAGAAGAAAGAATGGAATGGAGTATTTGGACTGGGATGGCTTGAAGCACTTCACATTGAAACATTTTGCAGGTCGTACTTTACTAATACTATCAGTAGGGTTGCAGTGCTATCTAAATCAGTGGTTCCCAACCTTTTCAATCCAGGGCTCAGGTCACTCTCTCTCAGTCAGTTTCGAGGGCCCATTTTGCCCTGCCTGTACAATGGCAGTGGCCATTTGGTCCAAACAGCTTCAAAGAGGTGGCCATTTTGTTTCTCAAATGCTCTTGGAAGGGTGGGGAGCCACATGAAATGGCACCACAGGCCAGATTTGGCCCATGGGTCTTAGGTTGGGAACCCCTGAAATAGACAAACACGAGGACCCATTCCAATAGACAAGTAAAGCCAAGCTGTTGTCTACATGGGCAGATAGCCTGCTCTTTGGGGCAGGTTGGGATGGGTAAGTCCGATCGTGTGCACACATGTTGTGTACTGGAACAGGTCAATCAGCTCCCACCCACCACCCACCCAATTTTGAGACATCATTGATTCATCCAAATTGTAACACTCTATTTTAGCCTGTTTCCGGCACATGTGCATGGTGGGAATGGTGCACAGAATGTGCCACCCACGCATGTGCAGAACGCTGTCGTAAATGACCCATGGCTGTCGTACATGTGTGTTTTACTTCCACTTCCGGGTGGGAAGAAACACATGACTGACCCGTGGCTCAAAAAGTTTTGGCACCCCGGTATAGAACATATTTACAAATTTCAATTTCTTTATTGTTTCCTTTATTCTTTATTTCTTATGGAATTTTTCCATAGAATGGTTTCTATCTTCTTAATGTTCAATCATAACCTTGATTTTACATTTTTATTCTTTTGCCTTCAGCAGTAATCTTTAGCACTTGTTGTTTTCTCTCTACAATGTATCTGAAATTACTGGTGGTTCTTCTCTGATGTCATTGGGAAAATATTATTTTTCTCCATGTTCTGTCTTAACAGTAGAGTGAATAAAAATGTAAATTGATTTATTTAGAATAAATAAAATACTTTTTGAGGAAAAATCTATCTAAAGATAGTTTTCTATTTAAAATACATTATAGTTTAAAATGAATTGCATTAATCTATTCACAATGTCATGTTCTTCCAGAGGTTTCTGAAAGAATAGTAAGCAATTTTCCTATCTAGAAGATATTATCACAGATGAAACATACTTGATTATGTCAGTGGGATGGTTGTGCTTGATGGTTCAGAGCCAGTTTCTGAACGTTCGGTTCAATATTGTTAAAGAGATGAAGGTGCAAGTCCCCTCTTTCCACGATTTAGAATTGACTTCTCTTTTTTGTAATTAGATCAGTCACAGCACTGAATCCTCGCTCGACAAGGTAGGAGGAAGGGAAGGCAATTAAAAAGATTTTGACGATAGTCCACAGTCCTGGATAGAGGCAACTGATGTTACTTTGAAGCCAAAATTCTGTGAGACGATCACCATTCTGGAAGCTGGCTTTCAAAGTTTCATTAGTTGAAAGTTCGACCAATTCCTCCTGAATCTGAACCTCTTCTGTCTCAATATTCATAAAAGGGTTCATGACCCATTGAGGGACTTCCAGGGACAAAATATCCCCAAAACGCTCAGAAAAGTCCTTGTGCAAAGACTCAAGGTGTTGACAGTAAACTTTCACTGCTGTTATGCAGATCCGACAAGATTGGAAACTGGCTGAACTCGTTGCCACCAAAATTCTGCTTCCACAAAGTGAGTTTTTTAGGAAGGCAGAAATAACAGATTTTGTTGTGATCAAATTGAGCTCTTCGCTTTGAAACTGCTAATTAATTCCATTGAATTTTGCGAATAAATCAGTGAACCTCGGTGTGTAGAAGCAAGCAATTGAATTCTTCATCGTTGTCCTCACACAGCTGCCCGGATAATCGATCATTGAGAGCATTACTGCAAATTTTGTTCACAGCAGAGAGGACATATTGTAATGACTGATACAAATGGTCACTGAGGTTTTTTGCAACTAAATGCTGTCTATGAATCACGTAGTGAACAGCTAAAATAGCTTATACCTCTTTCTTTAAAATGGCGATGAACCCACGATGACGACCAACCATTGCAGGAGCTCCATTGGTGGCAACAGACATAATGTTCACAAGAGGAATACTTTTCTCTTTGAAATAATCTTTGACAGTATTAAAAATAGATTCATCTTTAGTATATGCAATCAAGCTTCTTGCAAAAAGCATCTCTTGAATAATTTTTCCTTCCTTCACAGACTGGACGTACGCTAACAGTAAAGCCTCATTAGTACTTGGCAAGGTTGATTCATCAACCTGAAGAGAAAATTCGGTGGGTATCAAAAGTTTGCATAAGGAAGCTTCAACATCTTCAGCCATCTCATCAATCTGTCATCACACTGTATCATTGCTTAATGGGACATTTTTTGTAACATTGAATGCAGCTGGATGGTGTAAAACCATTTCTAAAACTTCCTTGACAGTCGGCAGTATCAACTCTTCGCAGATGGTATGAGCTTTCCCCGATTTAGCAATTAATTTTGATATATTATAAGAGGCTATCAAATATTCGTCACATTTTTTGATGAGGTTGCTAGTAAGCATGAGACAGACGGTGCCTTCCGAAACTTGTCCCTGATATTTGTGAAAAATGACAAATCTTTATTATGTTTGTCAGCATGACTTTTTGCTCCTGCAAACGAGACGGTTTCATTGCCTCATTAGATAACACTTTATTACAAAGTAAACACATGTGTAGTTGCGAGTTCGACGGTGAAGGAACAAATCCGAACTTCAAGTACATGGAACTATATTGACGACACTTCTTTTTATTAACCGACATCATTGGCGGCTGCAAAATATGATGAGGGAAAGGTAACTATTTCTCAAAATTAATAATTCACGATCACGATAAAGAACTAATAAGCACACTTACCTAGCTGACTGGCCAAATAAACAATGAAAGTAAATCGAAACGGAGGGGAAAAGCAGAAATGAAGCAAATGAAAAGCAACACAAGAAACATGGGTCAAATCAAGCTTTCATATTGAAAGGACACTCAATGCACGTGTAGCGATTAATCACGCAGGAAAACAGCTGACGCATGCGCTGTGCTGGTTGGGATCAGAGAAGAATCGTAGTGTCGAGTTCTTCAGCGTCATCCTACCTAGAATACAAATTCGTCTCACCATTCTTAGAAGAGCATGAGGGGAGCCGTCGCTTAAGTTCATTTTAAAATTAAGTTTGAATGCCAAAACATGCTCATCACCCCTCTACCGCCCAAAACATGCCCCCCGCCCCACAACCGCCCAAAACAAGTTATTCGCCCCTCAGCATCCTCCCACCGCCCCCGGGGGACGGTACCACCCCCGTTGAGAACCAGTGCATTAGTCAATACCATTAGTCAATGTGTATTTTCAATGTGATCTTTACTGCTCATCCATTTTTGAATCTGACATTTCCCACTCCATAAAAGGTAAAAAGTCTTTGTTGTAAAATTTTGCAAATAATTTTCTTGCAAGGAAAACCAATGCAAATGATTCTAAAGATGCAACAATTTTTGGTGTCTCCTTCCTTTGGCATTGAGATGTATATCGAATGTTTCCAGTCTTACGCTATTTTTTATCTCCACATTTCTTGGCATATTCTGTTTAGCAATAGCAATTACACTTATATACTGTCCCATCATGCTTAGTGCATTTTCTGGGTAGTTCACAAGTGAATTAGCATTTTGCCCCCAACATGCTGGGTACTCATTTAACTAACCTCAGAAGGATGGAATGCTGAGTCAACCTTGAGCCTTGGTCAGGATTGAACTCACAATGTTCTGACTGCAGTACAGCAGTTTAACCACTGCGCCACCAGGGCTCTTTGTTTAGGGCTTTGATGTTTAGTCACTGCAGCCTGGAACAGCATTATTGGAATTTAACCTATTACTGGTGATTTATTATTTCCAAGGGTTTTCAGATAAGCCTTCATTTTACTTTCTAAAACTGCAGATCCATCATCAAAAGATTCTTCTTGAAGGAATTAGTTATTCTTGCATTTCTTATGCACTGTTCTTCAGTATTCTGTTTTCATCTTCTGTTTTATCTTGATCAGGAAAGATATTACCCTATTGACCATTTAGCACCCCAAACCTTACTTTACATTTCCTATTAATTTGATGGATCTTGTCAAACATATATTGTTCCTTCTTCCTTCTTTAGCTACTACTTTCTGTTCTTTGCAATGATTGTTATAATAGTTCCCTATATAGCTACATGCAAATTACTGAGAAACTGCTTTAACAATGCTTTTATATTGTCTCTGTAATGATGTAAACCTTTAGGTCTTTCTTTAGGAAGGAAGGAAGGAAGACAGACAGACAGACAGACTTTTACATGGTCTTTAAATTATATTTTGGCACTATGTTTTTCCCCAGCCATACTCTATTTTTTAATATATTGCCAGTTTGTTCCTAGCCTTGTTTGTGCAAAAAAAATACAGTATCTCCATCTTCTGTTTACAATATTATACATTGATCATTTGATGATAGACACATGTACAATTGTCTATTTGTTTGGTTGATTGCTTACCTTGATTACTACTTCTTACATTCTACACTTCAATTATATCCATTGTGGAGCTTTGGACATTCCTTTGACATCTGTACAAACCAGTAACTGAACATTTTTTTGAGATTAGTCCTATTGTGCCATAATAAACAGTGCTTCTTGTACTTATTCTTAACTCTTCCCCAAGAGTTTATCGAATGTCTTCTAACCTCAGGTCTCATCTCCCAGCACTGTCACTTGGGATTGTCTCATCAGAGAGGTTTGGGGGCATAAA
This sequence comes from Bradypodion ventrale, assembly GCA_035047345.1. Lineage (NCBI taxonomy): Eukaryota > Metazoa > Chordata > Lepidosauria > Squamata > Chamaeleonidae > Bradypodion > Bradypodion ventrale. The sequence goes on from JAWDJE010000002.1 coordinate 183,365,330, forward strand.
GCATTCTGAAGTGGTCTATCATTACCTCCTTCTGCACAGTACTAACAAGAGTTATCTTCAACGTCACTACCATTGTCTATGACCGTGATGGCACTCCTGCTGATCAGGGCTTCTGGGAATTGAAGTCCAAGAACAACTGGAGTGCCAAGTTTGGCCATCACTGGTCTATGATGAACAATCTTCTGCCAATGTCACCTTCTACTACAGCTGCTGCCCTGCAGCTAGCCTTTAATGATTTCTCTGACCACATCACCATAATAATTTCATGTCAGAAATTATTCTGGGTTGAAAGGATTTTTGCTGGAGAAACACCGCTCAGGGGATGCCTGAATGATGCTCTTTTCATGTCCCCAGGAGCTGGGACAGAGACAGGCACTCAAACCATCATGTTACACCCAGGTCTTGAACTGCTGACTTGCTGACCTTCCAGCTATCAGGTGAGCTTCTTAACCACTGAGCGACAGCAGCCATTAGAATTATCCTTCTGCTGATGTGACCATTAATTACTAAAGAGAGTTGATGCATCTCAAACTGGTGTCTCTGTTTTGACCATTCCTCCTTGAGTGAGCCTGAGAGACTCTTGTGCCCATATCTGCCACAGAGTATAGCACAGCATTCCTGACCACATTGTTCTCATACTTCCAGGCACACTTAAATTCCCTCTCCCTTTCTTTCTTTCTTGGAAATCCACATTAAGGTGTACCTCCATAAAAAAATTAGTTAACGAGGAAACTGAAACTCAGCAAATGACCAGTATTTGGTGGCTGTCACTGCCTGTATATCTACAGAAATAACAGGCTAAGAGAACATTAGGTCAAGGAATGAAATGTAGAGAGATGAATAGATAATTATAAACATTTTTTTAATACCAGCCAAATTGTAGCTCTGGAACAGATCCCGTACATCTCCTGCTTTAAGCAATGAATTAATGCGATTGCTTTTTTCCTCTCTCTCTCTAAGTTAAATGGCATCACAAACAGCTGGCATGTCCACTGACCATTTCACAAATTGGGAAAGGAGGGTGGTTGAGTTGGGACAGAGTATCTCAGGAGAGTGTCCCCCCACCCCTAGAGAGAAAAATGACCACTAGGCCACTGCATGCCCCCAAACAGACTCTAGCATGTGAAGATATTCTTCTTAACCTTGCGGAATGTAACCTCTGCGCAATAAACACCACATCTGTGTGTAATTTTTAAGGGTCAGATCCATTTACCCTTCATATTAAGTGCCATCCTTTTGGTGCCTCATCCCCTCCTGGACCCAAGACACGCTACAAAAAATCCAGAGACAGGTTCCCCAAAACTCTCAAACTCCGGATTTACTTTGATGACACAGTAGAACTACTACATATTAAAAACATCCAGCAGAAGAGAGATTCCTGCACCATTCACATAAACAATACTTGCCAGTTTTTAAACTAGTTGATGCTTTCCTGTCTGTTTAACACCAAATGAAGATGATAGGGTCTGTCTTCAGGGTATGAAGGCAGGGGTCTTCGTGCCCTGTGAGAGTTCAATCCCAGTCTCAGTTCGTTGGGTTCAACACTAGGGGGGAATGAACTAGTAACATATTAAAATGCACTTGAGTACGTGCAGAACACATTTTCCCTTTTAGTCCTACAGAGTAACAAAAGTGGGTCCACACACATTATAGATGAAGAGTGGGAAGGGCTACCAAATTAGAGGCAGAAACTTTAAACATCCATCTCCTACCCACCCACCCTCTAGAAATCTAATTTCACACTGAACTTTTGTGCTTGTGATTTCTGACCGGCATGCTGTCATTAAAGACACAAGAAAAAGCCAAGTTGCTTGTCTTCTAGACCAGTTAAATGGCTAATTTGTGTTTCTTCTGCTCTGGTTCATCACATTGGATCCCTATCACCTTTTTTCTGTTTATCCATCCATAAAACAAGCCAGCAGGTCGGTTGGCCTCCAACAGGCAACCTTCGTCATCTCGCAGCAGAGAGCAAAACTTAAAGTCTGCAGGCAAGAGATGCAGAGAAGAGAGAAATGGATTAAAACAGTAATCACAGATGGAGAAAGTGATGATGGAAGGCATGAGGGCAGAAAAATATCTCCTTTGTCCTTTGTTTCAAAGGTTCATGGCCATTGATTCATTCCACTTTGCGTCCCCTCCTCGTATATTTTATCATCATCTGGAAGGATTATCTGAGTCCCAGAATCTAGTTTTGAACCTTTGGGGAGGACCAAATTAGCAGCACAATGTGCCTTGTTTATGTACCTCATTAGAAACCCCACCCCACCCCCAAATGCCTCAGAAGATGCATTGCGAAGAAAATATGGGTGTCCCACTTGGGCTGTATGTTGCATTATTTCTTAACTGGCCGCACAAAAACCACATTGCTTATGCACACTGCAGTGGCTCAAGTGGCTAAGATGCTGACTGGGAGGCGGAAGGTCAGCAGTTCAATTCCTGAGTACTGCAGGACGGAATGAGCTCCCATCTTTGTCCCAGCTCCTGCCAACCTAGCAGTTCAAAGGCAAGAAATTGCAAGTAGATAAATAGGGACCACTTCGGTGAGAAGGTAAACAGTATTCCGTGTGTCTAGTCACACCTGCCACATGACCACGGAAATGTCTGCGGAAGACAACGCTGGCTCTTCGGCTTTGAAACAGAGATGAGCACTGCACCCTAGAGTCGGATACGACTGGCTTTCGAGCAAGGAAAACCTTTACCTTTTTATCATCCTAAGGAGTTGCTTAAAGAGGAATGCAGAACAAGACTGCCCTGGGCAATTTATCCATACTCTCTCTGTGTGTCTCTTCTGTAGCAAGATGTGGGACAATCCCTTTGTCATGTTGAGGATCTTCTAGCCAATTGATGCCTCAATAAGGGAGCCACAGGTGAATGTCACAGTATGTACTTTGCATATGAAAAACCCAGGTTCATTCTCTGACATTTGCAGCTAAATGCAGCTGGAGAAAAGTAAGAGCACTTGGTGTCTGTGGTGGTAGGATGCAGCACCATTGACTGCTAAACAGGACCAACTACTTGGAAATTCAGACTTAGGTTAAATTTGTTTTTTAAATCAGCATCCAACAACACTACAATTAATTCGGAAGTTTGTGCCAGAGTTGCAGTTACATTTTATGTATATTTGTCAACTACACAACATACAGTACAGCATATCACAGTATAAATAAATAAGCTTTTTTAAAAAAATAAAAATAAAACCACACAATGTACAGCTAATCATGAGTAAACATAGTCTTTTTAATGGGCATTCATTCATTCATTCTTTGTTTGTTTACTCTTATACCCCACCCTTTTGACACAAGCACCACTCAGGGCGGCTAACAATATACAAAACATACAATACAACATCATACAATATATATTAAACTAGCATTTTTGATTCTTCAGCCAGCAGGTTGTTGTTGGTGATAGTACTAAGGTAAAGGTTTCCCTTGCTCGAAAGACAGTTGTATCCAACTCTAGGGTTCAGTGCTCATCTCTGTTTCAAAGCCAAAGAGCCAGCACTGTCTGCTTCTGCAGATGTTTCCGTGGTCATGTGGCAGGCATGACTAGACACCGGGGCACACGGAGCGCTGTTTACCTTAGCCTTCCCACCGAAGTGGTCCCTATTTATCTACTTGCAATTTCTTGCCTTCGAACGGCTAGGTTGGCAGGAGCTGGGGCAAAGACGGGAGCCTCATTCCATCCTGCAGTACTCGGGAATTGAACTGCTGACCTTCTGCCTCCCAGTCAGCGTCTTAGCCGCTGGAGCCACTGCAGTCCCTTTGGTGATAGTACTGGCAGTAGTGATTTTGCTCCACAAACTCTTTTTTCAGTTGCTAGCATGCGTGATCACCTATACCAGTCCACAGGGGCAGTGGCGGGTGTGTCTTGGGTGATGTTGACATTGGGACATCTTTTTCTCTTGTCAAGTGACATAGCACGGAACTGATAGACGAACGTTCAAAGCAGTGCTGCTTGCCTGACATATAACACTACATTGGAATACATAATAAAATTGTTTGGAGGCACTCACTCAAATGGGGATGTTCTCCTTGTCTTGACTACTTTGCTGCCCTGAAAAGGGTAGGGAGAACATCCCTCTCAAATGAGTGCCTCTTGCCTCTCTTTTAAATATTTTTCAAATACCTTGACTTCCAAAGAGAAGAAGTGAGTGTAGCAAACTGCATGTCAAGAAGTGGTTGCTTACAAAATAAAAGAATGAAGAAGATGGCTTCAGTTCACCTGGGCTGCTTCCCTCGCTCTGAGAGAGCCAGTATAGCGTGAGAGTTATATAGAGCTACGTTTGGAATATACAGACCCAAGTTCAAACCCCTCCCCAGTAAGAACACTTCCCATTGGACCAGTGATGCACTGCACATTTTTTTACTACCTACTCTGTGGCCTGGCCAAATTTGTGGGTGTGGCCAAACATCCTGCATTATGGGCTGTGGAGGTGGCCATGGCCAACCAAGTAGGCATAGCTTGGAGGAATTTCCTCTACCGATTCTGCAGAACCTGACAGAACCTGCTGCAGTGCATCACTGCATTGGACTCTGTGCCAGTCATTACCTTTCGTAGATACCTTGGAATCGTTAAAGGGTGTGTTTATCTCCATTTGTCCCCATCTGCTGCTTGTAGAATTTCTCATAACTCTAAGGCAGTGATGGCCAACCTTGGCACTCCAGGTGTTCTTGAATTCAATTCCCAGAAGTCCAAGTCAGTGCTCCTGCTGATCAGGGCTTCTGGGAATTGAAGTTCAAGAGCATCTGGATTGCTAAGGTTTGCCATCACTGTGATGGCAAACCTTGGTACTCCGATCACTTTATCACTGTGATGACGAACCTTGGCACTCCAGCTATTATTGAACTTCAATTCCCAGAAGCCCTGATCAGCAGGAGTGCTGACTTGGGCTTCTGGGAATTGAAGTCCAAGAACACCTGGAGTGCCAAGGTTGGCCATCACTGCTCTATGGTCAGAATGTGGGGTGGGGATGAAGTGAAACCTGGACCTCTGAGGTTCCAGGCAATGTCTAACTACTACACCACAGAGTAGCACACGGCATCACTTACACACAACTACTTTGGAGTTAAGCCCCTTTGACAAGCAACTGCATTGAGAATTCTAGCTCTTTCCAGTAACACAGTGCAAAACTTGTCTTCCATTTTGTTTTGAGTGTTTATGAAGTCTACTAGGAAAAGCAAAAAAACAAAACCCAATATCATATACTTTTCTTCCTTCTTTTAAACACTTACCCTGCTCTTCTAGGTAAAGGTAAAGGTCGTCCTTACTCAAAAGCCAGTATTACCCGACTCTAAGGTTCAGTACTCATCTCTGTTTATAGCCAAAGAGCCAGCACTATCAACATTTGCAGACATTTCTGTGGACATGTGGCTGGCATGACTAGACACCAGAGTGCACAGAACCCAGCTTACCTTCCCACCAAAGTATTGCCTATTTATCTACTTGCAATTTCTTGCTTTCAAACTGCTAGGTTGTCAGGAGCTGGGACAGATGACAGGAGCTCACTTCACCATGCAGTACTCAGGTATAGAACTCCAACTGCTCTTTTACTGTAAAGCCAAACACTGCAAATTGCCTAAATACATGCTCTTATTAATATAATTTTAGAAAACAGCACTACAGATGACAGATATATGTTGATTTCATGGTGACTGACCAGAAAAGGAACCTTGGGGATTTTGGTGGGCAACTCTCAGAAAACATTGCTTCTGGGTGTGTATTGGGGTGGTGGTTAAAAAACTTATAGTCTTTTAATAAAAATCTTTGGTGTAACTGCACTTGGAACAATATTCTATACAGTTCTGGTCAATGCACCTTGCAAAAGACATCGTGGGACTTGAAAAGGCTCAGCCAAGGACAACCAAAATATTCAAAGCATTTAATGCAACTCCCACACAAAGAAAAGTTACTCCTGGGGCTTTTGCTTTATTTTTTTTAATCAGGGAAAGGCAAGAAAGTGGAACATGGCAAAAGTAGATTCTTTATTTATTTCAAACATGTACAGTATATCCCAACGTTTATGACTAGACCTCAGGGCAGGGCACAACAAGAGCAACATAAAACAAGCTAGAAATCCAAAACATGTTATTTAAAATAACTTCAAACCATTCAAAACACATAAAACAATTCAGGCAGTTGAAACTACAGCGTACACATTACAGAAAACACCACAAATTAAAACAGCAGTGTTTTAACTTGGCAAGAAAATGAAGTTAATGTTGATACCAGCTGAGTCTCTATGAGGATAGCATTCCACAGTTGAGGTGCTACAAACAAGAAATGTCCTGCCCTTGTATCTCTTCTCGGTGACCAAATACAGAGGAGGTCCTTCCTGGCAGATTGTGTAATAATATATAGGAGAAGCAAAGAAGGCCTTCCTTTAGTTGTCCAGGACCCAAGCTGTTCAGAGATTATTAAATCAACATCACTACCTTGAACTCAGACTAGAAGCGTACTGGCAGCCAGTGCACTTTTCCCCATATTGTCTTCAAGGGCTGCCCGTACACAGGGTATTGCAGTAGTCTAACCAGTACCTGGACTGCTGTGGCCAGGTTTTTCCTCTCCAGGAATGATTGCACCAAGCCTAAGCCTAGGCATTCTGAACCACCAAGGTCATATGACTTGATGCCGAAGGGCACGGAACACTATTACCTTTCCTGCTGAAGCGATACCTATGTATCTACTTGTAATTTCTTGCTTTCAAACTGCTAGGTTGGCAGGAGCTGGGAGAGATGACGGGAGCGCCCTCTGTCATGAACTGCTGACCTGCCATCAAGCTCAGCATCTAAACTACTGAGCCATCGCAGACCCAGCACAGGTACTACCCAGCCACAAAACCTTCATCTTTTTGGAATTCAGCTGCAGTTGAAGCAAAGCAATTACACTTATACACTGCCCCATAGAGCTTAGTGCGCTCTTTGGCAGTTCACAGAGTAATTAGCATTTTGCCTCCCAACACACTGGGTGAGTATTTTACTGACCTCAGAAGGATGAAAGGCTGAGTCTGCCGTGATTACTGCTTAGGATTGAATTCACAACGTTCTGGCTACAATACAGCGGTTTAACTGCTGAGCCACCAGGGCTCTTTGATTGGTCGCTGTCCAGGCCATTACAACTTCCACACATCAGTGTGGCAACTGCGCAGCCTCAACTGGCTCTGACAATGAAGAGGAAGGAGCAGAGGTCCATCAGCAGACTGATGGCAACCAAACCCAAATCTATTATTGTATTCTTTCATTTAGACATTGAACAGCACGAGAGAGTAGAACAGAACTTGTTGAAATTGTATTCCTTAATTTGTAAACAGAGGACTACCAAGAGGTAGTTTTATTAGACAGAGGGTGGTTTTATTAGACAGTTGTTTATGTGATTTTAGTCTGATTTTAGTTAGGGGTTTGTATTGATGTTTTATTGATGTTTTTAAATTTGTAAGCTGCTTTGGGTCACCTTTGGGTGAGAAAAGCAGGATAGAAATAGTGTAAATAAATAAATAAATAAATAAATAAATAAAATGCCATTCTCTGAAACTCTTTTTCTCATTCCATAAAGTCAGTCCAAGAGGAGACCATGATCAAGAGTATCAAAGAGGTCCAAGGAGTGCCAACAGGGTCATGCGCCACCTGTCTAACCTCCACAGCAAGGCATTGTTCAGGGTAACCACAGCCACCTCAGTAGCAATATCCTGGGCTGAGTCCAGATTGAAAGAGATCTGTCCAGCTTCCCCAAGCTCAAGGCCTTGTCCTGATAGGGGCCATTTTGCAGACAAACTGTAGCTGTCACAGTCCAGAGAGGTCCTCTCTAAGCGCACCGCCCTCTCTTTCAAAGCTTCAGACAAAGAAAATCCCGCCATTCAGGCATTTCCCCCCTTCTGGAGCCACCTGACCATCTCTCTTCTGCTGAAGCTTATCAGTCAGGGTGGGCAAGGAACAAGTTTAATGCAGCAGGACAGACTGATTCAAGGGTTGTTTATAAATCAGTGCAGGATGTTGTGAAAAGTATAGGCAGAGGGTCCCCCCTTCCTTTCTCATAACCTCAGGTACCTTCATTACCAGAGCAGAGGGAAACTTGGAGGTGGGGGTGAAGCACATATATCCTGCTCAGTCCATGGTTATGGCATTGTAAACTGGGGTGCTTCAGAGGAGTTGGCCATATCACGCGCGTGACAGGGTTTCCTGTGTTCGAGAGGCTGGTCATGATCATTTGGCTGTGCTATTACTCCCTTATCCGCACACTCCCAATACAGCCAATTGTCACCTCTTCAATCAGAACCCGTGTCAGCCCAATGAATTCCACCTACTCCTGCAGGGAGTATGTGGTTACTTCAGGGTTTGGTAGTGTAGTTAAGCAGAGAGCATGGTACTTGAATATTGCCTGGTAAACAACCATCACTCCATTTTTGTAAAACTCACAAAGAGCTTTTATTTTCCAATACATGTTCCATTAAAGGTAAAGGTTTCCCTTGCTCGAAAGCCAGTCGTATCCGACTCTAGGGTTCAGTGCTCATCTCTGTTCCAAAGCCGAAGAGCCAGCGCTGTCTGCTTCTGCAGACATTTCCGTGGTCATGTGGCAGGCATGACTAGACACCAGAGCGCACGGAACGCTGTTACCAACACGTTCCGTTAAGGCAAAGCAAAGTATCTGAAAAGAGCAGAGACAAAAAGACAAAGTACATAGCAATAGGTAGTTAGAGTGATTCCCGTATTTCTCCTTCCACATAACATGCGATATTTGCCACTGCAAGCTATAGTGAGGGTTGGCAAGGTAGCTGGCTTTTTAAAAAGATCTAGGTTTCTTCATGGAGGATAAGTCGATGGATAGCTGCTGGTCATAATGGCTGCCTATTACCTTCAACATCAAAGGCACCATGACTTACTCTGAACATATCAGTGACTGGAACATTGCCCCGATCCCTTTCTCTTTCCAAGCTTCAGGATACGCTGGCTGAATACAAAGAGCAAGAGCACTGCTTTGTATCTAGTCTCTGAGCAACTTGAGCATCTTCAAAATTGTGCTTTATTTTTCTATCCTGGAAAAGATAACCTCACTCTATAAAATGTTGTTTTGACAACTGTCCCATGTGTTACATGGCCTCAAGTGCCCAATTTTGGACCCTTGGGTTCTCCCTTACTTTCACCACCGTTGATTGACTTTGTGCTTGGCACGGGAAGAAGATAAGGGAAGCGACGGCGGATGCCAACAGAACTAAGCAAGAGAATAACCCTCGGCATCCTCTCAACAGATATGAGCCTCAAGTCCACCCGTTCAGATCCAGGAAGAGCTTTAGGGCAAGAGCAAACACTCTTGAGGGTACTCAAAAGCAAAACCAAATTAAAAGATGGAGGAAGGATCTTACTGGACAAGGAATAACATTAAAGGAGGATATGGATGAGGAACTCAACCTCCCCTTCATCACTTGGAGGACCCTAAACAGGCTGAGGGTTGGAGTGAAGATGTAAGACCAACATGCTCAAGTGGGGGCTGTTGGCAGACAACAACACACTGTGAGAATGCGGAGAGATACCGAATCCAGCCCATGGACTGGTCTGCTGGTTACTGCCAGAAACATGTACCGATGAAGATTTAATTTTGGCCAATGACAAAGCCAAGAGAGTGGCTTCATTTTGGCAGTCCAAAGTTTGATCTGGACATAAAAGAAGAAAACTGGGAAGAAGAGAGCCAGGGGTATGATCCAACAGAGCAGAGCCACTGGACTGACTGCAGAATGGTAAGATGACACATAATGTAAACCCCCTTGAGCCCATGACATGACTCTAGTTGAGACTAGCCATTGGGTTGAAGTTACTACCCAGAAATGTTACTCTGTGAAGTGGGGCACATGCCCCTGGTAAAGAGGTGTTGTCGCAAAAATTATTTTTGGTCCACGAAACAACAACAACAACAACAACAACAATCCTAGGAGTACCTCCTCCACCCACCCAATGGATTTAAGCACATGAACCACACATTTAAAGCAACATGTGGGCTGCCCTTTTCCTGGTGCCAAGGGAACCAGCTTCCTTGAGGCTACTTGCCTCCTCCCAAACGTCAAGGCCCGGACCTGCTAGGGCTGTTGGGCTGAACCCATTCCACGAGACACACACACAGGGCTGCCATCAGGGCAGTACTACCAGTACTGTCGTACAGGGCCCAGAGCTGACAGGGCCCCTGCCGCCGGCGGCCATAACTGTGACATTACTGTGAGACATTATTTGTGTGTGTGTGTAGGGGGCAAATAGGATTGCTCAGTATGGGGCCCAGAAATTTCTGATGGCGGCTCTGCACACACACCCTGTGGAGGGGGGAGCTGTGGGGGCATGCCATTGTGTGTGCATGTTTCCAACCCTTTATGCCAGGAGTTCTCAACCTTTTTAAGCTGGGGGCCAGGTCACGCTCCCTCAGACAGTTTCGGGGCTGGACGGCCATTTTGCCCTTCGTACACCACATGGCACTTCTTGGTTTTGTGGAGGCGGTGGTGGTGGTGGTGGGGACACATGGAATGGTGTGTGGGCCACATCTGGCCCACCAGTCACAGGTTGAGAATCCCTGCTTTATGCCAAGCTGGGCTGAGCTGAGCCTTTTTTGGGAGTGGGAGGGGGGGGTTGTCAACAAAAGGCAAGGAGGAAAAGAGGTGGGGGAGAGACGTGGGCATGGGCAGAATGGAAAGGCTGGGCAGATTTCTCTCTCTCTCTCTCTCTCTCCGTTAATGGACGGGGAGGGGGAGGGCTGTGCCCTGGGTTCTCTCTCTCTCTCTCTCGCCCCCCCCCCTCCCCGCCCGCCTCCTGCTTGCACTCCAATCCCCTCCAAAGCCGGGATGCATTAAAGCGCGAGGATTTTCCGAGCGGATTTCCCTGCCCGCCGTTTCGCTGCCGTCTCTAAATCCCGCGCGGGCACCCGGCGGCTGCACTTGACGGGGCGCCGAGCCTCCCCTGACGCCTGCCCCCCACCCCACCGCCCACCCCCAGGGCCCCCCTCTCCTTCCCACCGCCCCAGAGATCGAGCCAGGTGGGGGAAGCCGGAGATGCCGGGCGGAGGCATCGTCGCCGAGCCCCTCGGACCGCCAAGGAAGGCGGGAACCACGAGGGACCCCGACGCCAGGTAGGGGGGGGGGGGACTGAGAGAGGCTTGTGGGGCGGGAGTAAGGGGAGTCTAGTGGGTAGGCGGGAACGGAGCAGGAAGACAGAGCCTCTGAGCATTTGCAGAGTGCGCCCACCCCCCTCCAACCCTCATCCTATTTAGGGTCTTCCGCAGTGGTGAATTGCAAGTAGATAAATAGGGACCACTTCGGCGGGAAGGTAACAGCGTTCCGTACGCTCTGGTGTCTTTAGTCATGCCTGCCACATGACCACGGAAACGTCTGCAGAAGCAGACAGCGCTGGCTCTTCGGCTTTGAAACAGATGAGCACTGAACCCTAGAGTCGGATACGGCTGGCTTTCGAGCAAGGGAAACCTAAGCGATGTAGGGGAGGTTGGGTGCCTCATCCATACCTCCGCGTAGCGCTTAGTGTCATTCTCTGGCCAGTTCACAAGTTTTAGCTATTGTTGCTGAATTGTTTTTATTGTAATTTTTATTATGTTAGCCGCCCTGAGTGGTCTGCCCACCAGGAGGGCGGGATATAAATGTGCAGAAACAATAAATAAATAAATAAATAAATAAATAAATAAATAAATAAATAAATAAATAAATAAATAAATAAATAAATAAATAAATAAATAAATAAATAAATAAATAAATAAATAGCTATTTGCCCCCAACATGCTGGGTACTCATTTTACTAACTACGGGAAGCTGGAAGGCTGAGTCAACCTTGATCCCTTTCCACAGAGACTCTGAGCATTTAAAAAGTGCTCCTCCCGTAGCCACTAGCGCAACCAGCTCTCCCTTGGTGGTGGAGGAGAGAGTGCTTCTGAGCATTTGAAGAGTGCTTCCCCGCCTCTCCCAGGGGAGACCCCTGGCTTATGCCACCAAGAGGGACCAGATGCCAAGGAGGACAAGCTGTGAGGATCCTTGCCTAATGACTTGTGTGGTGGGGTGGGAAGAGGCACTCTGCACTGGCTCAGGAGTACAGTACTTTTGTTTGTTTCGGCTTCCTAGGCTCCCAGTCTGAGCAAGCCTCCAATATAGAAAATTGGAGGATCTCGTGGAAGGGATGAGCAAATCGTGGCACATATAAGGCACGGGATAAGTTGTGTTCCTCAGATGGTTGTGTTGAGGGAAGGGGATTGGTTTTAAAACAGGTGCCTCTTGTCTTACTCTGGGGGAAATTTCATTTTCATGCTCACTTGTGACAAAGGAGTAGGAGCCCTGCCTTACTTTGCCTCTCAGGGAAATGGTGCCCACTAGCCTGCAAGGTGGCGGGGAGGGGGTTACAAGTTAGGTTTTAGAGACCGAGGAAGAGGTGGCGATGCAGGATCCTGCCCCTTGACTTAACAACACCTTCCAGAGGTCTCCAGCTACAATTCCCATCATCACCCCATCAGCAGGATTTTGTAGTCTCCCTGAGGGGAAGCTGATACTGGATGGAGGATTGGGATAAATTCTTACATGCAGGAGAGGAAGAGGCAGGTGCATTTGCCTGTGAGAACACATTTCACTGTCCTAATGCTCTCGGTTGGCTCCAGCTGACTTCAGTGAGCCACTTGTAACAGAGGAACTTGGGATAGGGAGTTGGGAGCATTGGTCCATCTGACTCACTACAGTCAGTTCTGGCTGGCAGAAAATCACTTTTTGCTAAGCCCTGCTCTGGTATTCCTTGAGGGTCTCCCACAGTGGTGAGCATCAGCAGGTTCGCACTAGTTCGCAAATTCTGGCTGGCCCCGCCCATCCAAGTTTTGAAATAAAGTAGTCCTAATTCGGGTGCAACGCAGAGCTTTCCCTCTGGCCACGCTCACCATACCACACCCACAGTGTGGTAGTAAAAATTTTGGAGCCCGCCACTGGTCTCCCATCCATGAACTAGTTCTGATCTGTCTTAGCTTCTGGAAGCAAGGTGAGATTGGTATGGCCAGGATGTTATGGTAGACTATTGTGGTAGCTGGTGCTCTATAGACATTTTAGTATGTCCTCTGAAGTGCCACTAGGATGATATGTCATGTCAGAGGTAGGGGCTGGATCCGTTTGAAACTAATGCCAACTCAACAAAGATGAAGCCAGGCACAGAGATTGTGAGGTTGTCTACGACTCTCCCGATGACAGCAGCCATCTCACATGTTATCACAGGCTGCCATTTTCTGTACTCACATATTGGCTGAAATATGTTACTTTGTGCTGTAAGTCGCAACTAGAGCAAGGCTCATTTGAATCAATGGGATCTATGGAGGAGTTGACTCACCAAGTCCCTGGTGATTTAATGCCCCTATTTTAATGCCATTTACTAATCTAAGCAACAGGATTTCAGCCATTGGATAATTCAGGTGAGCAGGAGAAATCCTTTCTCCCACTTTGCAGATGGGTAAAGTGAGGGATAGGACTGTGGTGGCTTAGTGGGTAAGACACTGAACTTGACAACTGGAAGGTCGGCAAGTCAGCAGTTTGATATCCGAGTACTGCATGATGGAGTGAGCTTCCGCCTCTGTCCCAACTCCTGCCAACCTAGCAGTTCATAAGCAAGAAATTGCAAGTAGATAAATAGGTACCGCTTCGGTGGGAAGGCAAACAGCGTTCTGTGCACTCCAGTGTCTAGTCATGCCTGCCACATGTCCACGGAAATGTCTGCAGACACAGACATCATTGGCTCTTTGGTTATAAACAGAGATGAACACTGGATTCTAGAGTTGGATGCGGCTGGTTTTCGAGCAAGGCTCATTTGACCTTTACCTTTACCTAAAGCAAGGGATAATGAACAACTCCTATCAAACTCTTCTGACTTGGATAAGTTGGTGGAAGAAAGAAATGTCACTTGTTTTAAGGCAGGAAATCTCAACCAAGGCAACAAAATAAGAATGAGCTGATGATTGTACATTGGGATGATGGAGAAGCATCAGCAAACAACCCAGCCCATTTAGGCATGTGGAGTGAAAGGAGCAGGCTTTTGGTAGATGGCTTCAAGACAAAGGGTTGGACTGCTTCCTCAATAAGGAAAAAACAAGCAGCCTTCTATGGTGGCAATAGTATTAGGGGCTCCTGTGAAGCAGGATATGCCCTAAGATTGTGATGGCGAACCTTGGCACTCAAGATCTTTTTGGACTTTAATTCCCAGAAGCCCAAGCACCCTGTGAATCCACACGAATGGGTTTGTTGCAATTCATCCGGCCCGTGCTGCCCTCGTCGCTCCTGGAAGCAAAATGTGCCCATACGGTTAAGACTCTTCCAGGTTAACTCTTCCTCCGTATGGGCGCATTTTACTTCCACTTCCATTAAGCCACCACAGTCCCCTAGATACCATGTACCTTGGTGTAAGTCTATGGAAAGGGTGCCATTTGTTCTCACCACATCCTGGGCTGGACAAATGCAGAAGAAATCGGACATATTTTCAGATGTTTGAAAATAATACACAATGCCCCACCCCTCTCTGCAACTTTATCAGGGATCCATAGCTCTTACATCCAGTACTGTATATTGCACAGACCTGGGTTGTAAAACTTGAGCTCGAGACAAAGCTCTTGAGAAAACTGAATGCTGGCCTACATGTGCCAGAGTTATCACTGCCGGCGCCTTGTGGTGTAGCAGAGCACATGGGACAACCAAGATGAAGTCTAAAGGTCTGCCATTCATAAATGGAAGGTGGGTTGTTTGGCTACCTGCCCAGTGATGACTTGCATGCTAGAGGTCACAAAGGCACCAGAAGAAGTCAAACAACACAAAACATTGGCTGGAAACGTGTTGCTTAGAAGCTAGAGCAGGCCCATTTGAATCAATGGAACTTATGGAAGAGTTGACTCACCAAATCCCCACTGGTTCAGGGGCCCTTCTCTAGTACAACTTGGCTAAGCAGTAGGATTTCTGCCATTATTCTCTGTGGCTCCAGATGCCAGAGCTACTGGGTGTAATCCTGGAACCAGAGGAGACCCAGAGGAGGCTCTTTGGAGCATAGCACGACAGGCATGTTTTGGTAAGCAATGCCATCCATTGGCTACAGGAGACTTCATTAGCATGATGCTCCCAACGCAGAGGTTTCCCCACTGTGATCCTCAGACAAAGGAGGGACCATGAGCTTCATCCAAATGGTCTATGAGAAAGTTGAAGAACTGTCGCAAATATTTGTGCATGGCCACACACTTTGTTTCTTTTGATCAGGGGTGTTTGACAAAGACTGGATGATCAGACAGGCTAATAAGGGATATTCAAGGACCCTTCTCTCTCTCTCTCTTTTAAAATGAATCATTCAATTCTGCAAGTCCCTGCCCCACCCTGCAGTCTGAATTATTCTCCAAACAGATCTCTACCAATTCATGGAGAACAAACCCAAAGAGGCAGGACTTAGATACTGAAAGCTACTATCTTTTGTTCAACCTCCTTAGGTAGAGCATCTTGGGAGAAGACCCAACCCCTCAAGGCAAGGGAGCAGAAAACAGCTGGCTCTAACCTTAGGTAGTCAGCTCAGGATCATGCGTCATGAAAGGGCAGCAAATATTTAGCCATTTAATTTGTCATTGTCGTACATTTACTGCTAGGGATGTGCAAACCATCCCATCTCCTTTTTAATCCTGTTTGGAAGGAAGGGACCCTCCATTTCATCCTCTGCCCCCAGCTTGATCCCCCTCTCCCTGCCTAATGCACTGAGCCATTATCCTAGCAGCCCAGGGTTTGTCAGCAATCCCCTCAGTCTGCAGAGCGAGACACAAGACTTCCAGCTTTAAATCGGCTTCATTTCAGCTACAGCCAGAGTCACAGAGGGATGTAAATAACATTGTACACATGCATGGCACTCAAAATCCACATCCCCATACCTGAGATCCTCAAGCTGAGCAGCTATCACCATCTTTCCATTTACTCCTTCCAAAGCTATTCATGCAAATTACATAACATTGTTGCACGAAAAAGGCTCCAAATGGCAGGCCATATTTTCCGTATGGTGAAAAGCAGAATCCCTAAGTTGGACCCCCACCTAATGCCAAATGACAATGAGGATGCTCTTGAATTACATGGCGAAGAACTTTCATGGCAGATTTAAGGACCCTGAAAATAACCTGGGAGGATAATACTGAAGTACTCGCCCAAGACGGAAACCGTTAAAGATCCCTTGCTGCCCAATATGTGGCATAGCATGGGAGGATCTAAGTGTAAGTAACGCCATTCATTGCCCACTGTTACACATCTTTCCAATCCTATCTCACCCTCTGCTAGTAACACTCTCCATTGTAAAACTCAGTTGCATTCTTCCACCTAATAATAAATGCATGCTGTTCAGGTCAATTCTGACTTATCATAGCCTTTTTCATGGTTTTCTAGGTAGAGAGTATTCTGAAGTGTTTTCCTTTTCTTCTTCTTCTGAGGTTGCTCTCAGACTGTGCATCTTGCCCAAGGCTACATGGGTTAGCTCATCTGGAATGCACCGTGGGGTATCGACTCCCCGAACCACCCATCCTGCAACCAGATAACCTCCTTTGCTGAGCTATCCAGCCTCACACAAAAAGATAAAGAGAATTTACATGTTTCAACTGAGTTTTTCCTACAGAAAATCCCAGCTCCTGTAAGTTTTTTTAAAAAGCTTCTAGTCTTTAACTTCTCAGAGGAAAATACCCCTTGATAGATCTCTGAAAGCTGTGTCCGATATCTGTTTCAAGCTGGTAACAGGACTTCGGATGATCAAATTCAGCACTCAGATGTCTGAACAGCTCCTTGAAGCTCCACTTTCCTTCCTAATGCACAAAGCAATGCCTGTTTCATTTATTCCATTGCTTTAGCCCTTTTCAACATGTTCCATGTTCTTAGGAGACTTGGCACTTCAAAGAAGAGGATTTAAAATGACCCTGTGAATCAGCTTGTTCCATGTCATTCTGTTCCGTGCATAGACTGCATCCTGAATATCACACGGCAATAAAACAAACAAAAATAAAGGCAAAAATGTTGTGGTATCTTAAAGACTGACTGCTGTATTTTAATCTGAACTTTCACGAATCAAGTCCACTTCTTTAGACATAAGAGTGAGACTTCACAGCAATAATTTATACATGGCCCAAAGACCAGGTAGGGATACAAAAGTATACAGTGGTTGATTAGTATATTAGAAACAACTGCAAATCAGCCTACGTCCTACATAGAGTGAATGTGAAACTTTGTCTGGAGGTAGAATGAGAGAGAAAACATAACATGAAGGCAGAGCTGCTAACAGCCAATCTATATCCCACTTCAATTTTAGTCCTGGTTTCCTTGGTATTCCTTAGACCAGGGTTTCTCAACTTTGGGGTCCCAGTTGTTCTGGGACTTCAATTCCCAGGAGCCCAAGTCAGTACATCTGCTGATCTAGGAATTGAAGCCCAAGAACATTTGGGGGTCCAAGTTTGAGAAACCCTGCCCTAGAATATTCTGTTCCCATATATTAACATGTATCCCGCACTGCTCGGAGAACAAGCAGGAAGCAGGTTGACTGATCCACTAGTGAGACCAGCTGCAACGAGCATTCATATGTCAGACAGATGGATACGTGACATGTCCAGAAATGTCTTGTAGGGGCAGCAACTATGGCAGGCTTTCTAACTGTTCTCCGGCCTTCCCAGTCCCTTCCAAATGTATGGGACAGTACCATCGTTCCCTGGTGGCGCAGTGGTTAAACTGCTGTACTGCAGCCAGAACATTGTGCGTTCGAACCTGACCAGGGATCAAGGTTGACTCAGCCTTCCATTCTTCCAAGGTCAGTGAAATGAGTACACAAGCATGTTGGGGGCAAAATGCTTTTTAACTTGTGAACTGCCCAGGACATAAGAACATAAGAACATAAGAACAGCCTTGCTGGAACAGGCCACAGCCCATCCAGTCCAGCATTCTGTCTCACACAGTGGCCCACCATTTCCTTCAGGGTATTCCCAAGGAGATGCCTTCACCTGCTTAGGATTCCCTGGAAATGGCATTGAGAGATATCCTGCCTATCTCTCCAACCCGGAGGTTGTCCTTAGGTAGCCATAATTATAGCCATTGATAGCCTTGTCCTCCATGAACTTGTCTAATCCTTTCTTAAAGCCGTGAAGACTGACAGCTGTCACCACTTCTTCTGGCAGGGAGTTCCATAGACCAGTAATCCTCTGGGTGAAAAAGTACTTTCTCTTATTTGTTTGAGAACTAGTACCCAAAAGTTTCATGGAGTGTCCCCTAGTTCTAGTGTTGTGCGATAGGGAAAACAGTTTTTCCTTATCTACCTTGTCCACACTGTGCATGATTTTATAAACTTCAATCAGGTCACCTCTTAGACGCCGTCGTTCAAGAGTGAAAAGGCCCAACCGTTGCAGCCTCAGATGGTAAGGAAGGTGTTCCAGTCCCCTAATCATTCTGGTTGCCCTCCTCTGTACTTTCTCCAACTCCATAATATCCTTCTGGAGGTATGGCGACCAGAACTGTACACAATATTCCAGATGGGGCCTCACCATAGGAAGTGCACTAAGTGTTATGGAGCAGTATAGAAGTCTGCCAAAACACGAGTAAAGAGGCAAAATCAGGAGCTTAGCCTGAGGTGTTCAAATTGCCGGCATCTCCATCCAACATTTTAAGAGTAAATCTGAGGGTTAGCATCTCACTGACAAACAACCCCATCAGTAGGGGACTCACACTAGACTACTATTGCGCCTACTTTCTTCACTTTTTTTCTCCCTCTTTTTAGAAAACTACAAAAGGAATAAATGACCAAATTGTCCATTCTTTAGCTCTGTTATTCTAGGCAGCTTTGATACCTGTAATCAGAGTTATGGTTAAGTTATTCACCACATTTTCGACAAATATATTTCCAGGAAGATCACTGTTTTACCAGCTGGTTGGATAGAATAAAGGTAAAGGTCACCCTTGCTCAAAAGTCATTCATCGTCATGTGTTTGTAACAAAATTAAAGTAGTTTATTCACTTGAAGTTCTCAATGTAAAAAGCAATTTTCTAGTTTATTGTAAATTGATTAATCTCAAATTCAATAATAAATTCTTCAGTATCTCAATGTCTCTTATTCCAAAACAATACACAATATCTCAATGTTCTAAACAATATATTTGCAATTCAAAATATTCTTCAAAATATTTGAAGCTGATCCGGTGTAACAGCTTTTCATCTAGCTTCCTCAGGAATATCTGTTATTTTAGTGCATCAGAGCCTCTCTTAGTGGTGTTCTTTCTGTGCTCAAGCTGTGTTGCAACAACCAATTGGCTTGAATTAATTTGGAGAGGACCAGGTCAGAGAAACTGAACACACAAAAATATCTCTTTTATGAAAAACGGTTCAATTTAGGTAAAGGTAAAGGCCGCCCTTGCTCAAAAACCAGTTGTACCTGATTCTAGTGTTCAGTGCTCATTTCTGTTTTCAGCCAACGAGCCAGCGCTGTTGGTGTCTGCAGATGTTTCCATGGCATGCCTAGACACCAGAGTGCATGGAACGTGGTTTACTTTCCCACCGAAGTTGTCCCTATTCATCTACTTGCAATTTCTTCCTTTCGAACTGCTAGGTTGGCAAGAGCTGGGTCAGAGACGGGAGCTCATTCCGTCTTGCAGCCCTCTGGTTTTGAACTCTGACCTTCCAGTCAGCGAGTTCAGCAAGTTCAATTTATAAAACCTTAACTGGGCAGTACTGTAGTAGAAATGTGTTATAAAAAAGGACCCCCTTTTCACCTCTCTCAATCCCAGTGCAATCTCTGAATGGCTATGTTGTAACAAGATTATTTAATACCACACTTTAGCTTTGTTTGTTTGTTTTTAAGTGGAAAGCCTCACCTTTTTTCAAGTGAGCTTTGGCTGAAAGAATTAAGTCAGGAAGCTGAAAGTGTGAAGCAGGAACCGCCAGTGCAGTTGGTGGAATGTCTTTAGTTTTAAGATAGAGAGAGGTCTCTTGTTTGTTTTATCTGCCAGTCATTGGGATGAGATAGGCCAGTGATGGCGAACCTTTTAGAGACTGAGTGCCCAAACTACAACCCAAAACCCACTTATTTATCGCAAAGTGGCAACACAGCAATAGGGGAGGAAGGAAACATTCCCATTGGGCTGCTGGTAGAGGGGCGGGACCAACTCTGTGCTGAGGGGAGGGAGGAAGTGCTTCCATTGGGCTGCTGGGCAGAGGGGCAAACTCTGTGCTGGGGTTACTTCATGGGTGCCCACAGAGAGGGCTCTGAGTGCCACCTCTGGCAAGTGTGCCATAGGTTCGCCATCACTGTGAACTGAAACAAATATAAACTAAAATAAGGCAGAAGAGGACCCAACCCTACCATTAGACAGACAGAGGCAGTTGCCATGTTTAGGCAATGTTGATTCTGCATGTCATGAAAAGGCACACTTCTCAGTTATAATTCACTTATTATCGTGACATTTCTGTTTCAGGTGCCAAGATTATATCGTTGCTCTTGAATTACATGTACAGTACCATGACACCCACTGTTTCCCCGTTAACAGCACAAACAGAATAATGTCTTGGGCTGCCCCATGGAAGAGGGATCAAGGAGGGTCAATGCTTACTGTTAGCAGGGAGTTTTCAGTGTTCTGGTCCCATAAAGATGTGACTCAGCCTGTCTTCTAATTCTCTCTTTGTTTGATTCTAGGCTGTAGCCATCACCTGCATCATGGGTTCCGATGCCTTCTTGCTGCTTGGCTTCTGGACCCTGTGGGCTTTGGGATTGGGCCCAGGTTGGGTGTCTTGTCCTGCACCCATCCAGCCACACTCCATAAAGATAGAGGGGGACATCACCCTAGGAGGGCTCTTCCCTGTCCACGCTCGCGGCCCAGCAGGCTTGCCATGTGGGGAAGTAAAGAAGGAGAAAGGGATCCACCGGATGGAGGCCATGCTGTACGCTCTGGATCAGATCAATAGTGACCCATTCTTGCTTCCCAACATGACTTTGGGGGCCCGCATCCTGGATACCTGTTCACGCGACACCTACGCCTTGGAGCAGTCACTCACTTTTGTCCAGGCGCTTATCCAGAAGGACACATCAGATGTGCGCTGCTCCAATGGCGAGCCCCCCATCATTGCCAAACCGGAGCGGGTGGTGGCTGTCATTGGGGCCTCAGCCAGCTCTGTCTCCATCATGGTGGCCAACGTACTTCGCCTCTTTGCCGTAAGTGCCAAGACAGATCTTTACAATGAAAAGGAGGTTGAGTAGTTGAGGAATGATTACTAGACAGAGGTCTCTTGTTAGTCTTAGCTCTAGACCAAGTCTTTGGAGTAAGCTTCCATTCTATTTTGTGTTTTTAAACTTGTGTTTGAACTCTAGGCTGGCTTTGGAGTTTCTCTTAGGACACTTAATTAGGCTATGTGGTGGTAGGGGATCAAAAACACAGCTCACTGGGGGGAAAGAAAAAGGGATATAAATGTGAGAAAATAATGACTGATAGAGAGCAGAATCCAAGATCAAGGTTGTACACTAATAGTCAATCAGCCTCAGCTGGACAGGTAAGTCTCCTTAAACAGGAAGGAAGATAAGAGATCACTAGGTGAACCATAGAAACACTAGCTTTTTCAAGGGCAAGATTCCTATGCTTTTAGCCACTGAAGCAGAAGAACCACAGATGAATGGGGGGCTTGTTGACCTTTGGCCTGTGAAACAGTAGTTAGTGGCACAGAGGTCCTGCAAGAGCAATAAAAAGAAGGCATCTCTTACTGTGCGTTTGGTTTCAGATTAAAGGTAAAGGTAAAGGTCACCCTTGCTCGAAAGCCAGTGTGTGGTTCTCATCTACAGCCAAAGAGCAAGTGCTGTCTGCGTCTGCAGACGTTTTCGTGTTCATGTGGCAGGCCGAAACGCATGGAATGCTGCTACCTTTCCTGCCAAAGTGGTATCTACTTATTTACTTGCAATTTCTTGCTTTCAAATTGCTAGTTTGACAGAAGTTGGGACAGACGATGGAAGCTCACTCCATTGCGCAGCGCTCAGGTCTTGAACTGCTGTTCTGTTGATCTTCCAGTCTTCATCTCAGCACCTTAACCACTAATCCACCTAATCCACCATGGCCCTTGGTTGCAGATTAGCCTGTTATAAACTTGGTTTGCCTGATGCAGAGCTCAGAGCTCTATGCTTCCTGACAGTCAAGTAGTTGCTAACATTTCTCCCCCATGGGCCCTTGTGTTGCTCATTACTTGCATTGTACTTAACAAGGGCCAGAATAATAGAGGAGAATATTCTCTGTTTCCCTCTAGTGCAGGGATTTTCAACCTGTGGTCCACAGGCTGGATACAGCCCATGGCACTATTTCATGTGGCACCACCACCACCTCCACCACACTAGGGGAAGGAGCAAAATGGCCATCCGGCCCCCAAAGCTGCCTGAGGAAGTGTGACCCAGCCCCCAGCTTTAAAAGGTTGAGAACTCCTGCTCTAGTGGCTAATTTTAAAAATATACCAGTGATGGCAAACCTTTTAGAGACCGAGTGCCCAAACTGCAACCCAAAACCCACTTATTTATTGCAAAGTGCCAACAGGGGAGGAAAGAAACGCTCTCATTGGGCTGCTGGGCAGAGGGGCGGGGCAAACTCTGTTCTGGGGGAGGGACGAAGTATTCCCATTTCACTACTGGGCAGAAGAGCAGGGTGAACTCTGTGTTGGGGTGACTGCATGGATGCCCACAGAGAGGGCTCTGAGTGCCACATGTGCCATAGGTTCTCCACCACTGTAATATACCTTTGATGTGATGTCAGTCATAGCAACCCTAGGAATTGAACATCACCGCTAGGTTAATATTTGCCTAGGAATAATTTATAAGAACACAAGAATATTTTCCTTGTCATTTACAACTGACCCAGAATGGACATAAAACCTGAAAATCCTTTCCAAAACTTTTGAAAGTAACCAAGTGTTATTAATTAAACCTAGAAAGTGGCATTAAACTACTAATTCTAGTTATTTGCTACCCAAAAAAATAGCTAATTATGCGTCAATATGCTGCTTAGTCATTTCTAAGCTCTGGTCTGGCATTCCTAATCTTTCATTGCATGTAGGAATCGGGGCCACTGGGGGCCGGAAGGTCCCGGAGGAGGACTGATCAAGTAACGACACGAGACAAGCTGCTGGATCGATCAGACCCTTTATTGGCAAAAGGCAGAATCATTTATAGGGAAAA
Organism: Bradypodion ventrale; assembly: GCA_035047345.1. NCBI lineage: Eukaryota > Metazoa > Chordata > Lepidosauria > Squamata > Chamaeleonidae > Bradypodion > Bradypodion ventrale. The sequence goes on from JAWDJE010000002.1 coordinate 183,388,501, forward strand.
AGTGCAACGGTGGCAAACTGTCCTCTGGCAAGGCATTACCTCATACGTTGACACATGTTAATGGGAAAACCTTCAAAGGGGAAGTTAATTAACTCGGGGTAAACAGGGAACAAGATTGACCATTGTCTTGGGGCTTAGGCAGGGGTAAACATGGCTTGTTTGTACCAGGGATTTCCCCAAACCGGGAGATGAGTCATTATGGTTCATGAATCAGCTATCTGCTTACTCGGCAGAGTCGCGGGTCAGGTCACCTTAATTGGGTGAATCAAACCCTATACTTTATTCACCCCCCTTAATTTGGCGACCGGTGAGCCCACTGGTCGGGAGCCTGTCTCACCGCAGTGGTCTCTGGTCTATTCCGTGCCCTGTGGGGCACGGGGAATCCATATCTCCCCTTTATTTTCTATTTAAGAACCTGACCGGCGACCTTACGCAAGATAGGCATCAGCTGTTGAGCTGGGATGACGTCACGGGATTTCCCTCTGGGGCGGCACTTGGAGATCAGCGAGGGAATACACTGAGCAAAGCAACAGAGCGTAATGCCTAGTATGGCTATTCCCACCACTATCTGAAGCACCGTCTGTAGCCACCCCCAGGGGATCCATGACCACATCCAATTCCATAGGGAATCCCACCAGGCTCCCCACGCGGAGCCTTCCGTGATGCCTGCAACAAGGGAATGCAGGTCCTTGATCTGGTTTTGTATTTTCCGGGAGTTGTCAGTAAGGTTAAAACAGCACATCCCATGGACAGATTCGCACCCCAGGTGGTGCAATAAGAGGAGGTAGTCGATAGCCGCTCGATTATCAAGAACAGCTTGGCGGAGTTCCACCTGCTCTTGATTAAGGAGCGCTATCGCTGAGGAGGTATGATTGATGGTTTTAGCTAAACCGCAGGCCAAATGACCAATTCTCCGTGCGTTGCCGGTGGCCAACCCCGGCACGCCGATCAAACTGACGGATAGGGAAACATACTCAGCGGGACTCATTACTCTGATGCTGCTGTCACAAGAGCTGTCTAACTGGGTTGTGCGTGTGTGCCGAATGAGCGGGGAAACATTCACATGGGATACATTTGTGTCACTAGAACGTGGGGCAATCATGTCCCTGGTGGGGAGTACAAGTGTCAAGCGACTAATGCAACACATTGAGTCCGACAGATTGGCAGGGATGTAGTTCCAGGTGTGCTGGTTGCAGGTAAAGAACCACCCTGAGGGCAGGGTGACATGAGCGTACAATGAGATGAGGGTCTCCGGTTTACTGCAAGTCCAGTTGGCAACGCCAGGGTCAATACAGCGGCGCCGTGCCTGACCGTCTGCGGTGCAACCGGTCATGCGGGTACAGGCGGCGCCCGGGCTGACCGCCACCCGAGGGGTATGGAGGGTGGCTGCATCAGCCGGCAAGGTTGGGGTAAGTTGCTGTCCCCCCCAGCGTGCATATGCCGAGAAGGCGGTAGGAGAGTGAGGGGCAAAGGATGCTTTTCGCAACCAAGCACTGTCCTCGGTGTGCTCGTCCGGGGTATGGCACACCGGGATGAGACAGGTGCTGAGCATGGATGCAGAACCAACGTCCTGCTGTAAGCAAAAATCGGACTGGTTGACGAGACCCGCCAACCTTTCCCACAAGTTGTACTGCATTCGTGTAGACAGGTCTTCACCAGGCGACAAACCGTCGGCCTGGATTGAGGCTGCCTGGGCGCCTCCCCCCAAAAGCAGGGAGAGGGCCAGGACTATGGAGATCGCCACGGTGTTGGCGTGAATCTGGGCAAAGACTGCTGCTGTGAGGTTCTCCGGCGTCGGTTCCTTCCCCTCGCGCTGGACGGCGTCCTGAGCGTCATGGCAAAGAACCTTGACCATCCCCCAGGTGACTTTAGGGATCGGCTGTCGCCTCCTCCGACGGATCCTCTCGTGCAGGGTGAGGTCCTTCATCTCCGGTATCGGACTCGGGTCGGTCTGGTTCCACGCCATGCGGTTCCGTGTGAGGTTTGACACACCGAGCTGGGATCCAGATGACACCTGTAGGAGACATAACTGCAGCATACCCTCTCCCCCAGGTGACGAGCGGCACCGGCCCCCTCCAAGTGGGGTCCGGTGGCACTCGGTACCGGACCATTGGTCGCGGGAGAGCTTCCGAACGGCGGAAATGCCTCTCCTGCGGCGTGCAATCCGAAAAAACATTAAGGTGATTGTATGTGAACAAAACCTTGTTTAAGCAAAACTGTGCTGCTCCTTGTGACTTGGGGAGGGCAGGAGGTTCCCCCCTTTCTATTTGTTTGTCAAGATAGGACTTTAGCGTCCGATTGACACGCTCTACAATCGCCTGCCCTTGCGGATTGTAGGGGATTCCAAAAGTGTGCTTGATGTCCCAAGTCGCCATGAAGGCGGCCAACTGCCTAGAGCAGTAGGACGGTGCGTTATCCGTTTTCACGTGCCGTGGCTTGCCCATCGCCGCGATGCAGGAAAGGAGGTGCTGCTCCACGTGGGTAGCCGTCTCCCCTTTCTGCGCCGTGGCCCAAACGAACTGGGAAAAGGTATCAATGCAGACGTGCATGTATTGCCATCTGCCAAACTGCGGCACATGCGTGACGTCCATCTGCCATACCTGGTTGGCCTCAGTCCCTCGTGGGTTGACCCCCCACGAGGGCCCCCCCGGCACCCCTGCGCAATGCTGGCAAGAGCGGACTATACCCTGGGCTTGAGAAAGCGGCAGATTGAACTGTCTGGCGAGTGCCTTGGCATTTTGGTGAAAAAAAGCATGACTTTGGATTGGAGTAGTGAAAACTCCCAAAACTGAACGTTGCTGAATTTCCTTTGCGGCCGCGTCCGCTCTGCTATTGCCCGCGGAAATTGGACCCGGTAGGTCTTGGTGACTTCGGATGTGGGCAATATAAAGCGGCTCCGTGCGGTTACGCAAATGAAATTGAGCGGTGAGAAACAGACTTAGTAAATTCTTGTCTATCGCGGGAGTGATGTAAGCTCCCGGTAGACTGTGCAACAAATTCCTTACGTACAGGCTGTCAGTAATAATATTCAAACGCTCCTGGGCGAAGGTGCGCAAGGCAAGGTTCACGGCTGCCAACTCCGCCCGCTGAGCGGACTTCTGTGGAAGAGTTAGCAGCGTGTGCCAAGCTTCGCCCTCCTGCCAGGTCAAAACACCATAGGTGCGACCTCCGTCTGTGAAAACTGTCCTGGCCCCCTGAAGCGGGACCAGCGAGAGCAATTCGAACAAGCTGACTGTTCCTGTCTGTAGGGAAACGAGTCTAGGGTCCTTGGGCAAGTGGTACGCTAAACTCCCAGTGAAACCTTCCAAGGCTATCGGAAGCGAGTCACCTAGCTGCATTAACTGGTAAATTTGTTCCTTGGTGAAAGGAACTACAATTTTGGCCAAATCATTTCCTGAAATGTCCCTAGCTCTCAGCCTGCCGCGGTAAATCACCGCGGAAACCAGCTCTTGGGGCGGAACGATGTTCCGTGGTGATGTGTTAGGCAAATAAACCCACTCCACAATTTTAGCTCCCTTCTCTGAGTCTACGCCTAGTGCCCCAGTGAACATGGACCCTGACCGTACGATGTACAAATTCAGGATCGGGGCATAAGGCCCCTGGGCGATCCTATCCACCCACCTCTGGCTGAGAACTTGGTTCACTTTCTCGAGCGCCAAGCGCGCGTCTCGAGAGATTTTTATCCGGTCTGCCGGCTGCTTACCTAAAGTTAGCAGCGAGAAGAGCGGCTTTAAGAGATCCGTATCCAATCGGAAATACGGTCTGGCCCAATTAATATTCCCTAAAATCTGCTGTAACTCTACCAGGGTGACTGAGTCCTGTAAAACTATCTGGGGTAAAACCGGTGCGGCAAAAGAACGGAGAAGCCGATGACCCAAGTATGAAAAGGGCTCGGTTTTTTGCACCTTCTCCGGGGCTATGAGTAGACCTTTGTCCCCCAGGCTGGCCTGGAGGTCAGAAAACACTGCGCTGCCGAGTTGCGGCAACGCCACTAAGATATCATCCATGAAATGACACACAATAGCTTTAGGGTAAAGGCTTCGAAACTTTGCCAGCGCGTTGTGAACATAAATTTGGCACAGGGTGGGCGAATTGAGCATGCCCTGTGGCAAAAATTTCCACGCGTAACGCTGCGTGGGCTCTCCGTGGCTCACAACCGGCACTGTAAAGGCGAACCTTTCCCGGTCCCGGGGGTCTAAGGGGATTGTATAGAAGCAATCCTTGAGATCTACAACTAGAATCTCCCACCCCTCGGGAATCATATTTGGATTTGGGATGCCGCACTGAAGCGGACCCATGGGCTGAATACATTTATTGATCTCCCTGAGATCGTGGAGGAGTCGCCACTTCCCCGACTTCTTCTTAATTACAAAAACTGGCGAATTCCAGGGACTGGTGGACTGCTCTATATGCCCTGCGTCTAGCTGTTCCTTCACTAGCTGCTTTAAGGCAACCAGTTTCTCTCCCACAACCGGCCATTGTTCTACCCAGACCGGAGTGTCGGTGAGCCATTTAAGTGGCAACGCCATTACCCGAAGGTAAGGGTGGCACCGTACTGCTGGAGAATGTCTCGCCCCCAAAGGTTGACGTGCACGTCAAGAATGTGCGGCCGAACTACCGCCGTGCCGTCAGCCCCTGGGATGGTGACTTCTACCCACTCTCTGCTCCTAAACGCTTCCTGAACGCCACCTACCCCCCACACATCGGAGACCGGCTCAATGGCCCACTCCCTCGGCCACTGGCTCCTGCGTATCACGGACACATCAGCTCCGGTATCGAGGAGGCCTGAGAACACCCTTTTGTTCAAAAATACCTCGATAACGGGGCGCTGCTTCCACTCAATGTTGGTCTCCACTGTCGCTAAGACCTGGTATCCTTGCACTGCCTCAACCGCGCTCAAGCGGTCTGCTGAGCCGGGCTCTGAGCTGTCACTGAGCCTCCCCTGGCTGCCTGCTGGCGAGTGACAAGGAACCATGATCAGTTGCGCTAAGGAATCTCCCTTGCGAATGGTCTGGGGCAGGTGTGTCCAGAGTTGGACCTGGAGAACGCCTGAAAAATTCGAGTCAATGACTCCTGGAATTATGAAAATTCCGCGTGCTCCAGCTACACTACGGGGCAAAACTAAACCTAAAAAGCCTCTGGGCAGGGGACCCATGTACTGGGAATCGACCAGATAGACTGTGCCTGGCAGGTCGCATGTAACGTCTGCCTGACAAGTCAATTCTAGCCCTGTGCTACCCTTGGGGCTGGCCTGTGCCCTCGTAGTGCCTGGAATATGCCTGGAACCTAGTCCAGCTCTGGGAAGTCCGGATTCTGGGGAATGAGAGAAGTCTCTGTTTGGACTGGGGCCAGAGACATGCCCGTGTTCCGGTTTCCCGAATTCGGACAAAACTTGGCCCAATGATAGCCTTTCTTGCACTTTGGACATGGGGTTTTCGGGGCTGTGGACTGGCTGGACCTTTGTCCGCCTCCCTTGGATCGGCATTCTTTAGCGAAGTGCCCGACCTTGCCACAAGTGTAACAAGTTCCCCTGGTCTTTCCCTTGGGGTGAGATCTCTTTCCCCCCTGCACTGCTGCCGCTAGCAGACTCATCTTGTAGGAGTCCGTGCCGACGTCAGAACAGGCTCTAATCATGTCTGTCAGTGTCAGGTCAGGACGATTGCCTAGGGACTGCAAAATCCTACGGCAGTCCAAGTTGGCATTGTCCTTGGCTAGCTTGATCAAGAGCTCTTGCTGGGCTTGCTCATTGTCAATCTGCCTGGTGATGGCTTCTTCCAGGCGATTGATGAAGTCCATGTAGGGTTCCTGGGCTTCCTGCTTGATAGCGGTATAATTCTTAGCCGCTTTGCCAGATGCTGGGATCTTGAAGTACGCCCTATAGGCGGCTTCAGCGGACATTTCGAGAGTGGCGAGAGGCAAGTTGATTTGGGCGTTAATGGCCTCAAAGGCACCTGAGCCATATAGCTGCTCAGCGATTACCGCGCCTCCCATTCTCGCGGCTCTGGCCTGTGCCTCGAGCCGGTACTCGCTGTCCCAGATCATGTACTGGCTAGGGGTTAGCATCATCCTCATGACGGCTTTCCAGTCGTGAGGAATCCACATGGTGGTCTCGCACGCTTGCTGAAGCGTGCCCCTAGTAAAACGACTTTGGAGCCCTGTCTCTGAGATTGCTTTCCGTAAAGCCATGAGAAGCTTGTACGGGACTGGGGAATGCACTACCTGTTGCGCGCCTGTGAGCGCGTCCATCTCTAAGCGGATGGGACAAATCTGTCTAAGCTCAGCTAGTTGTTCTGCTGACAATTCCCCCTTCTTGAGCTCTATCTCTGCTGTGCGCTGAAGGGCACTCTTTACAACTAGGGAAGCTGGCGCTGTCAGAGGAACGCCTGCGCTCCTCATTCCTTGCGTTCCTTCGGTGACGTCTGCAGCTGTCACCGGGGGAAGGCTTCCCTCGCTGCTATGCTGATAGCTGAATGACGGACAGAGCGCCGTGGGCGCAGCCGGGTGGATTGGCTGACCTGAGGGCTCTTCTAACGGGGGTTCTAGGGCCTCTGTCCGGGCTGGCTCGATCTGCTCTAAGAGTCCTCTACACTTTTTCCATGTGCTGACTACCCTGCCGGGCGCTTTGGGGGGCTGCTGGATGCAGTCTCCTATCTGATCCCAGAGCTTCAAGGTTAACGTACCTACTTCTGGGTAAAGTAGGCAGTGTCCCCTGAGGTACGCCAAAAGTCTCGCTAGCTCTCCGCTGTGAAATCGCAACTTAAAAACCCTGGCCAGGATTCTGAACTCCTCCTCTCGAGTTCTTTGGCTAGCGGACGGACTTGGTCTATGAGAGCAAGTTCCCATATTACCTGTGATGGGTCCCTCGAAGTTTCCTTCTCGGGCCGAGAGTCGACGCGTCCTTTTACAGGTAACAGTTCTGGCGACGAGTGTCTGGGGTAGCTGTCGGAGCGTGGATCGTCCTGTCCCGGGCCCTCGGCGGCCACTGCAATGTCAGGGGCTCACAGCCTGCCCTGACCGGAACGCGTTTTTCCCTTCGCGAACCTCCCCAAAGCCGGGAAAAAGGTAGGTAGGAAAGTCTCTTAGGAATGCCTCGCCGCGGCCACTCCTCTGTCCGGCTGGCTGCCGACCAGAGTGCCGCGCAGTCCTCCGGGGCAACGGGTCGCGGTTCAGGCGTTGAACCGGACTGCGTGGATCGTTACTCACGAGTAGACCTCTCCGGGGTCCTCTTACTCACGAGTAACATCACGTCTCGGGGTCACCAGATGTAGGAATCGGGGCCACTGGGGGCCGGAAGGTCCCGGAGGAGGACTGATCAAGTAACGACACGAGACAAGCTGCTGGATCGATCAGACCCTTTATTGGCAAAAGGCAGAATCATTTATAGGGAAAAAGTGCAACGGTGGCAAACTGTCCTCTGGCAAGGCATTACCTCATACGTTGACACATGTTAATGGGAAAACCTTCAAAGGGGAAGTTAATTAACTCGGGGTAAACAGGGAACAAGATTGACCATTGTCTTGGGGCTTAGGCAGGGGTAAACATGGCTTGTTTGTACCAGGGATTTCCCCAAACCGGGAGATGAGTCATTATGGTTCATGAATCAGCTATCTGCTTACTCGGCAGAGTCGCGGGTCAGGTCACCTTAATTGGGTGAATCAAACCCTATACTTTATTCACCCCCCTTAATTTGGCGACCGGTGAGCCCACTGGTCGGGAGCCTGTCTCACCGCAGTGGTCTCTGGTCTATTCCGTGCCCTGTGGGGCACGGGGAATCCATAATTGCAGAAAGTTAATTATCCTTAGATGAATAATAGACTTCAAGCAAAATGTAAACTAGAATTTTTCGGAGGGCTTAGATTTCAAATTGGTGCTTTTTGATCCCTTCTTCATTTGTATTAGAAATATAATCTCTCAGTAAAACATCACGTCAAAATTCAATACACGCAAGCTCAAACAGTAGTTTCTTAGCCTTGACAAACACATGCACACTCGAGATGTTGAGAGTTCAGAATGTCATTCTCATCAAATTTCACTTTTTAAAAGCTCCATCTGAGTGCACTTTTCAGCTGACAGCAGAGCTGATGAACTGCTAGATAGTGAAGAAACAGCTCTGCACACAACTTCAGAGCATATTTATATGCTGTTCTACAATATCACTGCATTGTTCATATAATGAATCTACTGTCTCATTTATTTTGGCTCATGGTACTGACGCCTCAAAAAGTCCTATGAGATTATAATGTAAAATAGAGGCATATATCTTTCAGCCTAAATAAAATTAACCCTGAACCGTATCTTTACGAAAACAACTCAAACTGTACTACTTAAAATCTGCAGTATTTAAAATGTCCTCAATCCCTATATATGAGGTCTTCAGCTTCGCCTTATACTTCTTTATTGCCCATTCAGTAATAATTAAAAACTTTGAGTCCACTTATGGCTTTGAGTAATGCAACAATTACATTTTACAGTAATATGTTCTTAGATAAATTCCAGCAGCAGTCGTTAAGAGTTGCTATTCTTCATCTCTCAAATATTCTTTGACTTTGACAGGCACTCAACACTCCCTTTTTAGACGATGGTGTAAAATGCCTTCTCAAACAGTCTGGGATGTTAATTTCTAAGAGCTACTTAAAACAACCCTAATAGACAGGCTATCTACATGGGCATTTTCTTCTAGTGTCTGCACGTGTTGGGTGCTGGAGTGCTTACCATATAATCGTCCAGTATCATGAAGAGATTGACAAGCTGGTACACAAGAGCAGCAAATTAAACACATCACCTGCTGGTCTGGAAACAGTCAGTGGAAGTATAATTGTTCTCCTTAAGTTCAGTAGATGATCCACTGGCTCCCATCAGCTGCTGTGTCTTCCACCCCACTAGCCACCTCTGTTTCCCTGCAGCTTCAGACAGGTAACAATGGACTGTTCTTTCACATAGTGCAACAGCGATCCTCTATCGAATTTAAGGAAAAAAAGAATTACCCTTCTGTTGATTTCCCCAGATGATCAGAAGAAGTGTTTAATCTGCTGCTACCATGCAACAAGAATCACTGGAGCAGCAAAATACCATATGGACATGGAGATCACACCAAATGATAATTTGCTTTTCCCTCCAAGCTCAAGCAACTCCTTCATCCTGTACCACACCAGCTCAAAATTGGCCATTGTAGATGGCCCCAGAGTTTTCAAGGTGAGATACCAGTTCAACCACCACTCCCAGTGAGTTTCCATGACTAAGTAGACATTCAGACTCAGCTGTCCTGAGCTTCTAGTCCAGGGGTTCACAAACTTTTCAAGCCGGGGGCTGGGTCACACTCTCAGTCAGTTTCAAGGGCCGGACAGCCATTTTGTCCTGCCTGCACGATGGGGGTGACCATTTTGTCCCAACAGCTTCAAAGGGGCAGCCATTTTGTTTCTTAAATGCCCTTGGAGGAGTGGGAGGCATGAAATGGTGCTGCAGGCTGGATCTGGCCCACGGGTCTTAGGTTGGGAACCCCTGCCCTAGTCCCTTGCTCTGTCCACTATACAACCCTAAACTTTCTTCTGTGTCACACATGGGCTACTCACAAAGTGACCATCCAGATGTTGCTGGGCTGCAGCTCCAAGCGTTCTTCACCATTGCCTATTTTGGCTAGGCGGGTTTTTTGAGAGTTGCAATGGAATAACATCTGGCTGGCCACCCCTGCTTTGATATAATCCCTGGTTTAGCTAATTATGTCCTCAAAGTCGTAAGGATGTATCATCTAGAATTTTGGTTGCTCTCAGCACTATATGGCAAGAGCTCTTATGTTGCTTTTAGAGAGGTGAGTTTGCAGTTTCTCAGAGCCTTCCCAGGAGTGCAAGAGGTTCAATAAGGCAAGCAGGGCTCTGGCCACCTTGACCTCAAGCCGCTCTTAGTCAGCCCATTCCTACCTACCTTTTTACCAGAGGCAGAAGGTCAGGGCCCTGGCTGTGTCTTCCTCCTCCTGACTCCCCAGGCTCATGTATGTCTGAGAAAGAGAGAGAACGGGAAAAGCAGAGGAGAAAGATGAGCTGCTTTTATGTGAATGTCTGAATGCCTGCCTGCGGGTGTATGAAGGCGCATTTTTGCCATCTCTGCCTTTCATTCTTGACTCTAGCCTCCATCGTCTGCTGTGTCTTCCACTCCACCAGCCACCACTGCGTCCCTTCAAAACAGCTAACAATGGACTGTTGTTTCACAAATTCATATCATTCCCCAAAACCCATCCACTATACTTAAAGGGAAGTCTCTGCAGCAGGACTGAGAAATAGGAAAAGGTATCAGGCAAGAGTACAGTTTATCCCTTTATCAGTTCAGCCAATACATGTATCATAAGGAAAGCCAGACTAGATTCAATTCAGGTGAAGGAGGAGTGAAAATTGGTGGAAGGAACCTCAATAATTTAAGACAGGGGTGCCCAAACTACAGCCCATGGGCTGGATGTGGCCCCCAATGTCATTTCATGCAGCCCGTGCTGCCCTCGTCGCTCCTGGAAGCAGAAGCAAAATGTGCCTGTACATGCACATTTTACTTCCGCTTCTGGGAGTGACAAGGGCAGCGCGGGCCAGATGAATTGGCATTGGGGGATGGATCCAGCCCATGGGCTGTAGTTTGGGCACCCCTGGTTTAAGCAGAGAAAATGGCAGCCTAAAATCTATCTCATCCTGTTGCAAAACATCTGTTGCAAAACAGATTGCACGGCACGTTTCATTTCCGCTTCTGGTGGGAGGAACCCCATGACAGGCCTGCTGAACCACGTGGCCGGCCCACGGCCCAAAAAGTATGGGCACCCCTGATTTAAGACATACAGATGACACCATCTTACAGGTAGGAAGCAGCAATGACTTGTGGTGGCTTCTGATGCAAGCGGAAGAACAAAGTGGCAAAGCAAGACTGTATGACTACAGAACTACATGACTTTAATGTTGACAGTGAAGAAATTGAGACAGTAAAATATCTTATTTATTTATTTGATTGATTTATATAACTGCCTTTTTCAGCTAAGCGACCCAAGGCGGCTCACAACATTAGTTAAAACCCATACCAATACCAAATACTAATACCAAATACCAAAACCAAATACTATAAAATTCTCTAAAAATGTCCATAAAACCTCCCCAATTCCCTTAAAAAGAGGGGCACCCGGGCAGGAGTAAATAAAAGCTAGGGTCAATCCTCAATCCAAAACGGAGACTGCAGCCAAGAAACCAGATGATTGAGACTCATAAGGACAGCAAAAATGGGATTAGAAAAGATCATCAAGTTTAAGGATGTATCACTGGAGACCAAGACCAAGATCATCCACGCTCTTGTATTCCTGGTCATCATGGGCGCAAAAGCCAGACAGTGAGAAAAGCTGATTGGGCAGGGGAACAGTTGATTTGAAATACAGTAATACCTCATACAAAGTCCGCTTCATACAACATCGGATTCATACAACATCGCCTAATTCCTTGAAAAAAGTTGCCTCATACAAAGTCGTGTGACGTTGTATGAGGCATTGGGGTTTTCGCAGGTTGCATTGTGCCTGGGCAGTATAAAAGGCAGAGGACATGTGCATGAATTGCTCTTGTGGGTTTTGCATGAGGCGAAGAGTGTTTAGGAGTGGTTTTGAGCGTGATTTTGGATTTTTTGGGATTTTTCATCAGAATTTTAGAAGCATTCCTGGGATTTTTGCAGCATTCTTCAGGTTATTGGACAATCAGGGTTGTTTGACATGTTTTTGTAATGTATTTAGCCTTTAGACAATGATTTCTTAAAGTTCTGTCATTTTCCTGTCTGTCTCCTTGACTTTGCCCTGAAGTCTGTGCTGTTACAGTACAGTGTATCTCTATGGAAACGACGTTGTACGAGGCATCGCGGCAAGGATTTGGACGTTGTATGAGGCATCGCGGCTAGGATTTTGCATGCCTCATACAAAGTCCAAATCCGTATAAAGTCCAAACTTGTGGAACCAAGTTTGGACGTTGTATGAGGTATCACTGTATGGTGCTTTTGCAGATATCCTGGAATGCCAGAAAAATGAAGTGAAGGGTTCTAGAGCAAATCAGACCTGAGCTATCTCTGGAGGCAAAAATGATGAGGCTGAAGCTGTCCTGTTTTGGCCACATCATGAGAAAGCAAGCTTCTCTGGAAAAGACAATAATGCTGGGAAAGGTTGAAAAACAGCAGGAAAAGAGTTGAATTGATTCCTTAAAGCAGGAGTTCTCAACCTTTTTTAAGCCAGGGGCCAGGTCACACTTCCTCACACAGCTTTGGGGGCCGGATGACTATTTGCCCTTCTTCCACCACATGGCGCTTCCTGGTGTGGTGGAGATGGTGAGGGGCCACATGAAATGGCACTGTGAGCCACATCTGGCCCACGGGCCGCAGGTTGAGAATCCCTGACCTAAAGGAAGCCACAAATGTGAGTTTTAAAGAGATGAGCAGAGCTATTGCGGTCAGGGCTATCTTGGAGATCTCATTTATAGAATTGGAGACAATTTGACAGCACATAACAACAAGCCAGGTTTCAGAGAGGTTCCTACCAGAGGAAAACTAGTAGCAGCAGGTCTGAGAACTGAGGGAGCAACATGGGGGAAAGGGTAGGAAAAGGCTTCAAGACAAAAAGGGGGATATTGGTGTTGATCAGTTGGAAGGGCTGGTGGCCATTACAAGAGGAATGGAATTTTTTTTTGAAAGTTACTAAAAATGAATATGATAGGCTGAAGCTGTGGTGGTGAACCTTGGCACTCCAGATGTTCTTGGACTTCAATTCCCAGAAGCCCCAGTGAATCCACACGAATGGGTTTACTGCAATTCATCCGGCCCACACCACCCTCGTCGCTCCTGGAAGCGGAAGTAAAACGCGCCCATACGGATCCATTTGCAAATCATCAAATTGATAAAAGAAATGTCCTTTCCCCTTCAGTCAGCAATAGAAAAGCACGGGTGGGAGAGTGGTGAAATACTTTAATAGTGCTACTGTTGGCTTGCAGGGATAGCCACTATAATACTACAGCACTAATCTGATGCTGCTAAAAAACAAATCACTTCTGCTCATAATGGAGCAAAAATGCATCTAGATTAACATCCCACAATCCTACATAGCAATAGATGTGCCATGTAGAGTTGCCAGTTGCTCACCTAGATAGATTCCAGGCAGACCTGTAATTTTCAGTCTGTAATTTTAAGATTGTATGCCGCCCAGAGTCTTTGTGAGTTGGGCGGCTATATAAATATGAATATAAATAAAATAAAAATTAAAAAATTGTGTGGATTCACAGGGGCTTCTGGGAATTGAAGTCCAAGAACATTTGGAGTGCTAAGGTTCGCCATCACGGGGCTGAAGGATGGATCCCAGAACATTCTCATGCCCATGCTCAGTTATGGATGTCTTTAGTTTGTTGTCATAATTTTATTTATGAAAGGTATGTTTCCAAGTCAACAAGAAGGAATTGTTCTGTGAATGCAGATTTGGTTTTAAAAGCCCTCACTTGCTTTTCCATACATCTTTCCCCACCTTCTAATCAGGAAGCATATTTTCCCCCTGTATGTCCAAAATATGCACTCTGTTGAAAACAAAGCAAGGCAGACCAGTAACATCTGCACCTAGGTGAAAAAGAAGACCTTTTCTGCATAGGAGATGTCATTAATGAGCCTGAGACAGGTGAGGAACAAGCAGGGAGAAGATCAAGGAAAAGCCTCCTTCCCAATGGTCACCTTTAGACAGAATCGAGCCACTGCAGCCAGGGAGAGTAAGATGTCGCTATGTCCAATGCCATTTTCCATTGGGAGAAAAAAAAGATCTTGAGATTTAATGCCCCAAATCAGGCATTAAAGACTTGTCCCATCCTACAGGTCAAGACTCCGAGGAAACCTGATCCTTTTGCTTTCTTAGTGGGATGCGACCAAAAGGAAAACAAAAAGCAGGATGAAGACACAAAAGATGCAGTTTCCCAAAATTTATTAAATTTACTGAATTGCTATAAAATAACTAAAGTGATACACATACCACTTAATGGATATGGAGTAGGCCCACCATCTTGTCCTCTGCACAGAACTACTAATGAGCAAATATCCCTTATATAGACATTTAAGATTTTCAGAATCTGGGGCAATCTAAAATTTATTTTGTACTAGGAAAATTTACTCTAAGTTATATCTTCTGACATGTTGGGTCGAAGATCGTTACAAATTGCGGACAGTAGGTTCCACGGTCAACTTGTCCAGCTTTTTCTCTTCCCTGTGTTGTGCAACACCTGGTCTAGAAAATCATGCTAGAGACCATAGAAACCAATTCTTACTTACTGCCTTTTCACTTGTCCCTAATAAATGCATTATCCTATTGTGGCTTTCTCAACATGGTGCCCTCAAAACTGTTGGTCATCTTTGCTGAGGCTGCTAAGAGCAGTAGAAAGGCTGGGCATTATAATGGTTTGAGGACTGAATTGGAACCCGAGAGAGATATTGGCTTGGATTCTCATTTGGTCGTGCAATTTACAGAGTGATCTTGGAAGTCACATTCTTACAGGCTGACTTACCTCACAGGGTTTTGTTGTTGTTGTTGTTGTTTTGGAAAGGAAGAGGGCTATGTCAATGGCTTTGAGGTCATTGGTAGAAAAGCAGGATATAAGCAGAACTGATAAACAATAGACCATCAAAGTCCATCACAGGTTGGGGGAAACAGCCTAGTTGTGAATGTTGGTTAAAGAAGTGGTTCATGGCCAAAACCAATTTGGTGTTGATTTTATGAATGCAATGTATATGCTTGGTTTTTGTTGCAATGGCTACCAGATGTTGGAGTGGCTGGCCGCAAGGAAGACATGCGAGACAATCGTGCGGTGAAGTCCAGCCCCGATCTGGGTCGGGTGGCACATATTTATTACCCTGCCTTGGGGTGAGGCACGCGTAGGATGCGCGTGACCCCGTAATACAGAAGACTTGCATACGTGACGTTTTCCGGTGGTCCAGCTACAATGCCAGCTCTTGAAGTTACCCTGGGGTTAATGGACAACTCGCACTTAATTATCTTGGGTTGGCGAAACCCATTGTTCCTGCCGTAATCTCAGAGTCGATGTGTATTGACTCCAGGTACCTGGCTTGTTCTGATGTCTGACATGGCTTGTTTGCCTAACTCAATCTGCAGCCAGAAGCGGAGGATTGTGTATTTCCTTTAGAGTCATCAACTTTGGTTTTCACCCTGTCTCTATCGTAGCCATCAGCCAAGGCTTTATGATTTGCCCCCCCAACTAACTAAGTAGCCTGAACCCCAATTGCCTTTCCTGCAAAGTCCAAGTGGTCCCCAGATCTGTTGAAGGCCGGGCGCACCCCTTGGGAAAGGTTTAGCCAATTATTCACGCGGGCAACCCACATATTTTTAAATTTGTAAATAGCAGTCTTCTCCCTCCGTGGGAATTTCAAAGTAGCACAGATCAGGGAGGGAGAACTGAAGACACACATGCCAGTGAACCACCATCTTACAGCTGTTATTTACACTTCTCTTTTGACGAATAATGCTAAGTTTTGAAATAACACCAGGGACACAGAGAAGAGCATTTAACAATAAGTTTCAAAGGTTTAACAAACAGTAGGCTGAAGGGAGGGGTCAACTCTCCTCTTCCCCGCAAATGGATATGCTTGCTTAAATAATGTTTTTCAATCTTTTAATTGGGAACTGCCTCTTTAAATACCTGTTTTACCCATGCCCATAAAATACTTATTGTACCCATACCCATGCTTTTACACACACACACACACACACAAAACAGACAGTGACAGAACAGGATGAATAGAAAGTGCTAAGAATTGGCTTGTCCCAACATCTGGCAGAAGTGCAAGAAAAAGAGGGAAGCTACTGGACCCTTGGGGAAATCAACTTGCTTTGCCTATTTTCTTGCTATCTGTGAGTTCACATAGGCATTTAGAATTCAAGGGCACAAGAAAATGCTGAAGGGAAGCCAGCCAAAAACAACAACACACATACATTCATACAAAGAGGAGCCACAGAACTCTACTTGCCCACCTTGGAACTGTTGAGTGTTCTAGTGCAACCCCAGCATGCAGTAACCAGAGAGACAGGAAAGACTAGCCTGACCTAAAGGAGGTTGTTTTGCATTGTTTGCCCGTAATTACAACTAGAAAGGTTCTTTCCTACCTCAGGTAGCACCTGACCCTATTTGCATGTGTTAAGGCCTTTGTTTGCTCTGGCCTTTTCTCTTTTGCTTTTCTGCTTTGGAAGAGGAAATATGTCCTTTTGAGCTCCTCCATCTTCCAGGCCACATGGCTGGAAGACTTTACTTCTTTCTAAACCAACTTCACCAAGACTCCTAAGCACATGTATCTTATGACCTCATTTTGTGAGTAAATTGTATTTTTCTTTCTCGCACATATCTAATCCAAGTGTGTTTATTAGCTGGGCTCAAAGGGGTTGAATCGGCTTGCATTTGAACGTAAAATTGCCCTAAAAACCTGCCCCGCTTTGCTGTGCTGCTGCTACAAATAACTTAACAGGAGCACTCTCTGCCATGCAGCACTGGCTCAGTTCTCCTTTGCACACATGTGTGCGGTGAGTGAGCAGTGGCACAGCCTGGCCTGCTCCCCTGCTCTCCCCCCCCCCCCCCCCCCAGCCTCAGCTGCTCTTGACTGGAGCTGCAGCTCATTTTGCTAAAAACCACCTAATCCTCATCACTAATCGCTTTAATGGGGCTTCTCACAGACCTAGTGAGGGCAGGCAGGGAAAGGGAAGTGGGACAATTTGGTGCCTCTTATTGATCTAGTAGGGGAGGGGATGTGCTTCACTTTATAAGCAAAAGAAGATGGATTGGGTTCTAGAATTGTCTCTGGGGTATGGATCAAATCTGAGGAAGTGGGCTTGATCCACAAAAGCTTACATTAAAGTACAGCAGTCAGTCTTTCAGGAGCTGCAACATTATTATTATTATTATTATTATTATTATTATTATTATTATTATTATTATTATTATTATTATTATTATTATTATTATTATTATTATTATTAAAAATATATACATTTTCTGGTTTGAAATGAAGGCCATTGTGTATTTCCCTCTATTACACTGTATTCCTTCCAAGAACTCAGTTCCTTCAAACATCTGTACCTCAGGAATCAGACTTGCAAATGAATCCTGTACAACCAGGGGCGTGCTGGCTATGCTAAGAGGGCACTGTACAGAGAGTGATGAGGGTGTCTAACCCTAACAAAATATATACAGTGGTGGGCATCAGCAGGTTCGCACCAGTTCACCAGAACTGGTAGCAGAAATTCTGGCTGGACCCGCCCATCCAAGTTTTGAAATAAAGTAGTCCTAATTCGGGTGCAATGCAGGTCTTACCCCCTGACCATGCCCACCATACCACACCCACAGTGTGGCAGTAAACATTTTTTGAGCCCACCACTGAATATATACATTCCCACTATATACATTCCCACTCGCCTTCTAATTTCAACTCCCCTCTGAGGATTCAAACCAACAACCTTCTGCTTGCAAGGCAAAATTGCAACCTCTAAGCCACGGCAGCTCTGCTGTCAATGGAGCTGCTTTTGTAATCTTATCTTTGGTGGAGGAAGGCAAGCAGAGGAACACGGAACCCCACTTGTTTGCTCGATCATTCTGGGCATCACAGCTTGGCTCGGCTCTTTGGATTGGCACCCAAGGGGTCGCCATGCTACTGGGGGACTGGAGGGCACCCCAGGCTGAGTCCCAGTTGCCCGATGGGCCAGCCCGCCACTGCATATGACCAGTGACAAAACAAAAGCAAACTACACTAAATAGTAGCATGCAGAGAGAGAAGCTAGCTCCTGCTAAGACAAACAGATCTTTCAAAACCTTAACTTCTAATATACTAACTGCTTCACCCTAATAATCTCTTCACATATACAGTAACTTGTGTACTTAAGAACCCATTCTTGAGTGACAACTACGTCTCATATATTCAGGCCAGCAATAGATGCTGCCTACCTGATTTACACAGCATGGAGAATCAACTGGTAAAAGTACCCCTTCAAGTCCCAGGTGTGCAGCTGCATAAATAAGCCACCACAACAGCAACTCTTTATATGTAGAAGGTAAATAGGTCTTGAAGAAGGAGTTGGCGTAGTCTTTTCCATCAAATGCTCTTTTCCCTTCCTTTGCCACCGGAAAAGCATTCAACATGCAAATCTGCTAAAACTAGGACAAAAGTGCTGCTTGAATCTACACTGAACGTCTAAACTGCAAATTACCTTGTTTACCAGGCAAAGGCATGGGGGGGGGGGGGCAGATTCAAGGTTTCAACCAGTATGCGTTGTGCCAGGACGGCAGTAGGGGGAATGGGCAAAATATCCTCTGTCAGTGGGTGCTGAAGGGCATGGACTTCTTCTCCTTCCTCACATCCTCACAACCAAGCAGATCCCAAGATTAGGACCTTAGTTGAGGGAGAGGAGGATCAGAAAGGTTTCTTGTCTAGAAAAAAAAAAATACAGCATTGTTACCTGAACAGGATTTCAGCTAACATGTACCAACCAGACTAGTTGTATCAAAAAGTGCTCTTTCAAAGGGTTTAGGGTTTTCATTTTTCAGATTAAACAGAAACGAAAACTTGTCACGCCTTGGGTTTTGATGGCTAAGGAAATCATGAAGGAAGCAGAAGAACAAAGAAATTTAGAATGTAGCTATTGTACAAGGTTCAGAACAATATGGGGAAGCTCATCTCATGTCGTCTTTATAGGAATTTTAGCACCTGATGAAGTCTGTGGTTTTTTAATAAATTTCCCCACATGTTTTAACTTCTATAACCAGGTTTTAATTCTCTGCTAATCTGTTTTCTTTTGTTGTATTTTCTTGTACTTAATTATTTTATGTTCCTGAGGCAACAAAAAAGGATTGCTATTGGGTGCGCTATATAAATGCCATAAATAAATACAGCTCCACCCCAGTCAAGAAGTTATCCCATGCCTGATGGTCTCTCTCAATCTTTTCACTTTTTCTTTGAGAACTTTAACAATTCTAGTTACTTCACAACCACTGTAACAGTTGCATCTGCCATTGAAGGGCCACATTTTTACTAAAACAGTCACCTGGTGGGTCATGTGTGATGCTACAATGGGTGTTGAACTTCACCTTTCCTTCAGCACAGTGGATATGTTGAGAGTTGCAATCCAGCCATGTTTCTGAGATGGGGAGAGTCCTAAGTTGAGCTCCTCTTACCTAGAGATGCCGTAGGTTCAGCTAAAGATGGATATACTTAGGTTTATGAAACAGGTATGCCTGCCAACCTAGCAGTTTGAAAGCCACTTCGGTGGGAAGGTAAACATGCCTGCCACATGAGCATGGAAACATCTGTAGAAGCAGACAGCACTGGCTCTTCAGCTTTGAAACTGAGATGAGCACTGAACTCTAGAGTTGGATACGACTGGCTTTCGAGCAAGGGAAACCTTTACCTTTATGGTGATGATGACTTTATAACAGGGGTGCCCAAACTATGACATGTGGGCCAGATCCAGGCCGATGGCAATTCATCCGGCGCATGCTGCCTTCGTTGCTTGGTATGGGTGCATTTTACTTTCACTTTCAGGAGCGGCGAGTGCAGCATGGGACAGATGAATTGGCATTGGGGGCTGGATCTGGCCTGCGGGCTGTAGTTTGGGCACCCCTGGTTTAAACAGAGAAAATGGCAGCTTAAAATCTATCTCATCCTGTTGCAACACAGATTGCAAGGCATGTTTTACTTCTGTTTCCAGTGGGAGGAACCACATGACTGGCCCACTAAACCACTTGACCAGCCCACTGAACCACATGACTGGCCTGCGGCCCGAAAGGTTTGGGCACCCCTGCTTTATAAGCTGGACATAATATGACCAGAATAGAAGGGAGGACTTGATAATTGAGGAGAGATAGATGTAACTCAAGTGGTCCAGAAGACATTTACTAGAAGGCAACGATATAGAGAAGATGTACTAACCCGGGGTTTGGGTCCATTCATGAGTTTACATTCTTTGTGTCCTAATGAAGAGAGAGACGCAACAGAAGGTTGACAAGGGAATGCAACAGGGCCATGGCCAAGATCCTGTTGCTTAGCATAGTAACTTGCAATAGGCTAGGCCATTGATGCCTAACCTTGGCACTCCGTATTCTTAGACTTCAATTCCCAGAAGCCCAAGTTGGGATTCCTGCTGATCAAGGTTTCTGGGAATTAAAGTTCAAGATCACCTGGAGTGCCAAGGTCAGGGCTAGGTCCATTTGAATCAGTAGACCCTATGCAAGTGTTGACTCACCAAATCCCCACTGATTCAGAGGGCCTACTTTAGTGTAATTTACTATCCTAAGCAACAGCGGTTTGGCCATTCTGTAGCAAAAGGAAGCAGATACCCTCCCATGCCAGTGGGCCTGTGAATTTAGGTGGTCAAGGTCCAATGAGGCCTTGTGCCACACAGATGGAGCACACTAGCTCCCTCAGCAGAGGGGCCACCATGATCTGGGCAGCGCAAAGGGTTTTAATAATTTAGCTTTCCTACGATAAAATTGGCAGGAAGGAACAGAAGATGGTAGGTGCCACCTCCTTCAGGGATGGAAAACAATTATGGGCTTTGCAGTGTGAATGCTCCTTCTCTGACCAGGTTAGCCATGTTGTCACCTGGACAAGATGTGCTACTCTTGGAACAACAGGTTTGTGATTTCAGGATTCCTGCAGTACTCAGGAATTGAACTGCTGACCTTCTGTTATGTCTTCCGTAAAAGACACTAAACCTTCCGCCTCCCAGTCAGCATCTTAGCCAAGTGAGCCACCGCAGTCCCCTTGTAACTGTATTTTATACAACAGATTTCCCCTTCAGTACAGAAGGAATGAATATTCCAGACCTAAAGAGGTGGAAGAATGGTAATGGTAGGGTGTGTACAATACTCTGGCGCCTGACGCAGTATTTCTCCCCACTTGACCCTACAGATTCCCCAGATCAGCTATGCCTCCACAGCACCTGAGCTCAGCGACAGCAACCGCTATGACTATTTTTCCCGTGTGGTCCCTCCTGATTCCTACCAGGCCCAAGCCATGGTGGACATTGTCAAAGCCCTTGGATGGAATTATGTTTCCACGCTCGCCTCCGAGGGCAACTATGGCGAAAGCGGCGTTGATGCCTTTGTGCAGATCTCTCGTGAGGCCGGTAAGTAAGGCTGCTGAGACTGAGAGCACCAGCTAAAGTCTCAAGGAATGGCTCTGCTTCTTCTCAGGGCAAGCAGGGCTGGGGGAAAACAGTTTGGCTCTTCCTTGCAACGTGGCTCTAGACCTGGTGCTCAGTGTGAAGGCGTGTTGCCAACCCGGGAACCTCAAAATACCGTACAGCTGAAGCCAAATTACCGTACTTATACCGTACAGGCTGGGTGGGTGGAGGGGTGGGTGGAGTCTGGCAGGAAGTGGGCGGACTCAAGCCCGAAAGTGGGCATAGTCAAACCCGGAAGTGGGTGTATTTAGTGTACCTAATTTACCGTACGGTACGGTCCTGTACGGTCTGTATGGGGCCCTCTAAAATTACCGTACTTTTTCCGTAAGGTTACCATACACACCCGTACACTGTACGAAGGGCCAAATTACCATACGGTATGGTAATTACCGTATACGTTGGCAATTTATCCAAAGGGTAAGGTACAAGTTGCCCTTGCTCAAAAGCCAGTCATGTCTGACTCTTGCAGCCAAAGAGGCCAGCGCTGTCTGTATTTGCAGATGTTTCCATGGTCATGTGGTAGCCATGACTAGACACCAGAGCTAACAGAACACTGTTACCTTTTCCACTGAAGCAGTGCCTATTTATCTACTTGCAATTTCTTGCTTTCAAACTGCTAGGTTGATAGGAGCTGGGACAGAGACAGACACTCAAACTGTCATGCAGCACTTGGGTCTCAAAGTGCTGATCTGCCGACCTTCTAGTCATCAAGTTCAGCATCTTAACTATTAAGCCAGCTGTCATAAAATAAGCCCCATTTTAAACTGTGCTTTTTCATGATCTTTTTGTCCACCGAATTACTATATGCTTTAGCCTAATCCAAGATGGAGATTTTAACGTGGAGGAGTCACTTCATGCAGGTTTGAAATGTAAACAATGTTGGCCTCATGGTTTGGAAGAAACGAAACCTAACATGTGATGGACATGCTATGCTGTAATATCATTGGTTGCACTCCCTTAGGGGAATGGCTGGAAGGTGGTCCCTGTGGAAGGAGATATGACCTAGAAGGTGGGGGCCGAAGACAGAGACTCTCTTTGGATGCTATGCTTTTGAACTGCAAAAATGTAGAGGCTTGAGAAAGAAGGGGGCCTTGGGCTATTCCTTGAATAACCAGCTTTCTTTATTTTGAAATGTTTTCTAAACTTCTGATGCTTTATTCTGAACTTTGCTTTGATTTCAATATACAGGTGAAACTCAAAAATTAGAATATCGTGCAAAAGTTCATTAATTTCACTTAAAAGGTGAAACAAATATCTGAGATAGACTTGCTACATGCAAAGCGAGAGATGTCATGCCTTAATTTGTTATAATTGTGATGATCATGACGTACAGCATACATGAGATTATGTGTTGATTACGGGGTACATGAGATGGGGGTTGGTGTTTTCATAAGCTGTAAGCCATAAACATCAATATCATAGCAAAGTAAGGCTTGAACTATCTCACTTTGCATGTAATGAGTATCTCTCATATATTTGTTTCACCTTTTAGGTTGCATTACTGAACTGAATGAACATTTGCACGATATTCTAATTTTCCGAGTTTCACCTGTACTTCTAAAATACCTGAAGAGACTTGGAGTTATTACTTGGTTCGACGCTACCTTAACAACCTTATTTACACTGTTCTAGAGGCCTGTTGTCCAGCCAGGAAGCTGTAGCTCAGAAGAATGATAGGGCTTACTCAAGAGTAAAGCATCCTATTGTTACACCAGTTCTATAGTCTTATCCCCCCCCCCCCCCCCCAGTTGTTTCTCTGGGAGTGCAGCCCATAAGAAGGATAAGAGTGCTAGACTCAGGTTCTTGGTGCAGATATGTAAGAACCAAACTCCTATCTGCTCCTTGCCCAGTCAACAAATAATGAATCTAGGAGTTTTAGGACAGGCAATCGTGGGGTTCTGATCTCCAGAGTTAAATCCTATTGCCTGGTATAATCAATCTCATCTTCAGCACTAGGCTTGAGCTAGATTCAAAGGAGATTAAACTGACCAGACTCAAGTCTGCAGCACTGTGAGTAGAGATGCAGGATCCAATACCAAACCCAGATCTGCAAACAGAGGGCTTTGGAATCTGATAGATCAAGGGTGCCCAAACTTTTTGGGCCATGGGCTGGTCACGTGGTTCAGTGGGCTGGTCACATGGTTCCTACCACCAGAAGCAGAAGTAAAACATGCCTTGCAATTGGTTTTGCAACAGGATGAGATAGATTTTAGGCTGTAGTTTTCTCTCCTTAAATCAGGGGTTCTCCAAACTATGGCCCGTGGGCCAGATCCAACCCCTGACACCAATTCATCTGGCCCACGCCACCCTCATCGCTCCCAGAAGTGGAAGTAAAATGTGCCCACAGACCGTAGTTTGGGCATCCCTTTGGCAGATACAAAACCCAGAACTCTCAGAGACAATTCTTCCCAAGCTTGGCCTCTTCGAGCAATTGACTCTACTGCTCCTCAGTATCTTTCAGACCTTGGTTTGTATCTGGCTTCTACCTGAAAGCACTCACCTCCATTGGCACTGAGAAATCATTTCAGTCATTAGTGACTATGACTTTCAACATCTCTACATTTGTACAGCTTCTCAGACTCCAATCCCTTCCCTGAAGCACTATTCTGAGCTTTATGGACCTTCACCTCTTACAGTCTCCAATCCCTGAATGAAGAATTATACCACTCATTGACCAAATGGGGCAACCCCTTCATGACACATCAGCCCTGCGGGCCAGATGCTTCCTTTCCCAGTTTTAGAGAACAATTTCCAGCTTGACTTCTCTTCCATAGAATTCACATGAGCATTGCGGAGGATTGTGACATAAATTTGTAGCAAGCACTCAGAAAATTCCTCATTCTCAGCTATTTTCTGAGTCTCACCATGGCAAGACTTTGTGTAAAGACTTCTCCTGACTCGTCATGGATTCTTATGAAAATAAGAGTCCTGGTCTCTTCTTCCCTTTTATTTACTCCTGACACCATGTTTTGCCTGTTCTGTACAGTAAACTGCCAAAGCTTCACACTCGTTCAGTTGACCTCTGAGCAGGAAAGATGCCGTTCTGTGTGAGAGTTGTGGCAATTTTGTACAGTTTAATATTCATCTGTGTTTCAGAAGAATCCTCCCAGGAAGGATGCCGTTCTGCACAGGAATTATAAAGGGCCTGTGCAGCTTGCTGCTTTTTCTCCCCTTTCAAGGTAAATCCTGTCAGAAAGGAGAGGTTTCTGTGCAAAAATTGTAATAATCGTGCATAAATTGACATTTCTTCCAGGTAAATAATACAATGAAATATATGGAAAATGTGTGAGATTTCCCACCAATGTTCTTGGAAGAAGGGGAGTCCCACAGAGAGAAATGTCCATGAAAAGAATGACTTTTTTTTTCTGTACAAGTGTGAGAGTGGAAAAAGTGAGATTGCCAGATCCAGCCCACAGGTCATAGTTTAGGCATCCCTGATCTATTCTGTCATTAACTAGCTGATCAGGGGTGGTGGTCGGTATTGTGGCTCCTATGAGCAAAATCTTGGGTTTACCTGGTTGCTTCCAACAGCTTTCTTGCATTCCTCAGGTGGAGTTTGCATTGCCCAGTCCATCAAGATCCCGCGAGAACCTAAACCAGGCGAGTTTGACAAACTGATCAAGAGACTGATGGAGACCCCCAACGCCCGGGGCATCATCATCTTCGCCAACGAGGATGACATCAAGTGAGTGTGCCATCAGCTGCAAACAAACACAGAAACATTCTTTTGTGTAGAGGGAGAAGGTAAAGGGGGAAGGAATCCTGATGCCAATTTCTCACCTCCACCTTCTACAGGCGAGTGTTGGAGGCTGCACACCTTGCTAATCTGACTGGGCAGTTCTTGTGGGTCGGTTCAGACAGCTGGGGCGCCAAGATCTCTCCTATTCTGAAGAACGAGGAGGCAGCTGAAGGAGCTGTTACAATCTTACCCAAACGAGCCTCTATTGAAGGTAAGAAGGGCACTGACCCCTCAGCCATAGCTGGGTGGAGAGGGAGAGGGCGGAAGAGATGCGAAGGGAAAGGAAAGGATGTAGGGTACTGTTTTATGGGCAGGAATTTTTGGAAAATGTAACCTCAGCTAAACTTCTATTTCCCCCCACCCCCCATTTGTTTAAATTTATTCAAGCATACTACTTGATAAGCTTAATTTGCAAAGCAACAATGCACTGGTAATCACTGCTCTGTCATTATCCTGATTACAAATATGAACGGCTGTTACAGGGTATAATTGTGGTGACTAATGGATTCCTGCATTGAGCAGGGTTTGGACTCAATGGCCTCATAGCCCCTTTCCAACTCAGTTGCTTTTTGATTCTACAGTTCTAGCCCGTTTTAAGGGAATCTTGACTTAAAAGCAACCTTTCATAGCTATGGCAGATTGATACGTGGTAGGCAGCAGTTATGGGACCAAACACATCTTTATTGCAAGGTATGCAATCTGAACATGAGGTAATGGCGGAGGCGCAGCTCCTTTTATACAGAGAGGTACATTTGAATCTAGCCACACGGTTCCCCATTGGATCCTGTATTCGTGACATCATGGTGACGCCCCGCATTCTTTACCTGGTTTACCTGTGGCGGGAATGTTTCCCGCGTTAGGCTGTGATTGGTTGATTACTACCATGTGGTCGCGAGTCACTGCCATCTAGTGGCAGGTGAATCGCGTTCAATCCAGCTGATTTACATTGAGTTACATTGTATTCACTGAGGTTACATTCTTTCATTCTTCCTGTTACAATTTCTCTTAAAGGCATAGACTTTCATATACAACAAAAGGGCAGATTCTTACTTTTTCTTCCTTTCTGACATAAAGAGAACTTTCTAATGTCAACCTGTTGTTAAAGGCACCACTCTTCTTTTTCTTCTTTCATGTCCCGATCAAACCCTTGACTACCAAAATGAAGCCACTTTCTTGTCTGTCATTGGCCAAACTTAAGTCCTCATTGGTGTATCTTTCTGGCAGTTACTGGCAGACCAGTAAATGTTCTGGATTCTGTGTCTCTCCACATTCACACAGTATGTTGTTGTTTGCCAGCAGCCCCTAGTTGAGCATGTTGGTCTTGCATTTAGGCACTCCAGGTAAAGGTAAAGGTTGCCCTTGTTTGAAAGCCAGTTGTATCCGACTCTAGGGTTCAGTGCTCATCTCCGTATTTAACCAAAGACCAAGCACCGTCTGTGTCTGCAGACATTTCCGTGGACATGTGGCAGGCATGACTAAACATTGGAGTGCATGGAATGCTGTTTACCTTCCCACCTAAGTGGTACCTAATTATCTACTTGCAATGTCCTGCTTTCAAACTGCTAGGTTGGCAGGAGCTGGGACAGAGATGGGAACTCACTCCATCATGCAGCACTCAAGTCTCAAACTGCTGACCTGCTGGCCTTCCATTCATCAAGTTCAGTGTCTTAAACACTAAACCACCACAGTCCCAAGCACAGGGACTTCAGCCCTCAGCCTATTCAGGGTTCTCCAAGTGATTTAGTGGAGTTTGAGTTCCTCAGCCATATCCTCCTTTAATGTTGTCCAGTGAGCTTCTTCCTCCATTTTCTAATTCGGTTTTGCTCTTGCGTACCCTCAATAACATTTGTTCTTGCCACAAATCTCTTCCTGGATCTGAGCTGGTGGACTTGAGGCTCATATCCATCCAGAGGATGTCAAGGGTCATTCTCTCGCTTAGTTCTCTCGATGTCCGGTGCTACTTCTTTCCTGATCTTAGGTGGAGCGATACCAACAAGAGGATATATTTTCTCAACTGGTGTAGGTATGAGGCATCCTGTCACTATACACATGGCTTCATTCACATCAGTGTCAACTTGTTTTGTGTGTGAGGAAGCAGCATACTCTGCCGCAGAGACTCTCAGGGCCAAAGCTGATGTACGCAGCATGGATGGTTGAGTTCTCCGCTTGTAGTTTGTGAGTTTCCTGAAGATGTTGTCCCTTGTGCTAACTTTGGCTTTGGTATTCAGGCAGTGATGTTTAAAAGAGAGTGTCCTGTTAAGCATCACACTGAGGTATTTTGGTACTGAACAATGCTGTAATCGGTTCTCTTGACATGTAACATCCAACTCATCCCTTGCCTCTAGGTATGGGCACATTTTACTTCTGCTTCTGGGAGCAACGAGGGCAGCGTAGGCCGGATGAATTGCAGTAAACCCATTTGTGTGGATTCACAGGGTGCTTGGGCTTCTGGGAATTGAAGTCTAAGAACATCTGAAGTCCCAAGGTTTGCCATCATGGTCCTATAACAGAGGCCATGATCTCCTTCATGTTCAGCCTCTCTCTCACCTTTTATCCCTTCTCTCGTCAAGGTTTTGACCAATATTTTACCACGCGCTCCTTGGAGAACAATCGACGTAACCTCTGGTTTGCAGAGTACTGGGAGGAAGACTTCAAATGTAAACTGACCCGTACTGGGGTGCAGCTGGAAGATACATCACGGAAATGCACTGGTATGAATGCTCCAGATGTGTGGTGATGCTGGGAGGGGCAGGAGGGAAGGTGTACCCCATTACAGGAATGTAGCAAGCATCCTTACCCTCTGCTAGACCCTTCATCTATCTAGTCCAGTATTATCAGCTCTGACTGGCAGCAGCAGTTGTGCAGGTTTTCAGAAAGCATTGTTTTCTAGCATTACCTAGAGATCTCTGGTGGTCTTCTATGAAAAGTAATATCTAGGCCTGATCTTGCTAAGCTTCTGAAACTTCTGTGAGATTGAAAATTTTAATACTGTATTTGTGTCAGTTTGTATTTTTGAGTTTTATGCTGTAAGCTGCCCTGAGTAGGAAAGTTTTTCCTAGAAGGGCGGGATATAAGTTCAATAAATAAATAAATAAATAAATAAATAAATAAATAAATTGTTGTGTTTGAGATAGGATGGCGATGCAGATCCCAACTTAGTCAGCACTAGTTTCTCCTTTTCTGGCAGGGTCAATCCTAGAATGAAACTAGCAGAGGCAACAGTGACAGAGCTTAAAAAGTTACTTGTAAAAGGCAATGTCTTCCTCTTGCCTCTTTCAATGCCTATCAAAGAATTAATAATCATTACTCCTTACAGTGGTTTGAAAAGTTATAGTATGTGTCCTACTGTTTATTGGAGTTTGTGTGGGGTGTTTGTTTGTCTGTTTTTGTACAAAAAACAAAGAGAATGATAAAAAAATACTTGAAAAAATTAAAATCATCTTTTAAAATGCCCTTTAATATAACTTTTTAAAATATGTAGAAACCTTTGCTTGCTACATCAGGAGGGGGACTCTACTCTTTATGCCATTTTGAAAATTGGTTTGGGGTCATTACTCTCAAGCTTGGGTCAAGTGATGTGTGGAGCATAGAATACATAAGGACCGTAATGTGTCCATGATGTGCCATGCACCCCCTAAGCTACCCTGCTGCTCTCTGGTTCTGTGTTACTAATGTTGACTTTTTTATGCAGAATTTGAGGATGTTGGGTGGGGTGGGTGGGGAGAGAACACTGTGTAGCTCTATGCATCAGGCAACAAAATGTATGAGTCCATCCCTGAACCTCTATCAATCCCTCATTTTGAGAAAAGACTGACTGGGAGCTGCAGGGCCAAGGTTCATTTCACAGCCCTGCAGGGAACAGTGGAGTTAAGAGTTTTAACTCCTTCCCTTTAACAAGATGGGAAAGTGTCACTTGTATTTCTTTAAGTAATAAAGGGACTTTCCCCACCCAAATTCATTCACCTCCTTGCTGCATTTGTGCCACTTAAACACTCCTGACTGGCCAAGGAATATCCCTAATTTGAATCCAGGTCTCCTGCTTCATTTCTGAAGGCCACGAAGTCACCACTTCTTTCCTCATTCTGTTCAGTTGTATTGAGTTGTCTGCTTTGTGTTGATAGACACACCAAAAGTCAGTGTCAAACTCTGAGGTCACAGAGACTGGTCAGCACAATGAATTCTCAACCCATATGCCTCTTTATTTTAAATAACGGATTTTGTTAATATATGATATTAAGGTAACCTGGCTAAGAAATCCAAGCAGGAATTGGTAGCCAACCGAACAATTTACTAAGGGGTCATTCAACAATTACGTGATCCTCAGGGGGGAAGGGTGTCTGCCATCTGAATTATGGAAAATTATGTGGGTGGGGGTGTGTGTGTCAGGTCAAAGATTACATAATCCATTTGGAGTTGTTGTGGATTCGAAACATGGTGCTTTTTAGGTTTAAAAATGATTTCTGGGAATTTTGATCCAATTTGAGATTATTGAATGCTCACCGATACGTTCTGCATTAGGCACCAGTAGTAAAAAGCTCTAAAAATTAGAGTTTCGCTACAAAAAGCTGTGGATTACTTAATTTTAAAGGGGGGGGGGGTTTCTAAGCGAAAATTACGGTCGGATTACATGGGGGGGTGAGGGGGTCAATTTCCCCCCAAAAAATGGATCACGTAATTGTTGAACGGCCCCTAATCCCATTTCCTATTCATTACTGTTAGCCATTTGTGGCCTCAAAGAAATAGAGTGGATTCTCCCTGTCTGTTCACCAGACAACAAAATGATGGAAGAACCAGATTTTTAAGTGACAACTCCCATCATTCCCTACCTCTCCAGTCATATCATCTGGGTCTTCTGGAAGCTGAAGTCCAAAACATCAGGACTATCAAAAGGCTCACTTTCTGTTTGCTTGTTTTTAATGGCTGTATAAAAAGAGTGGGGAACCTCAGGCAACAACATCATATCTGGCACTGCTGGTTCCCCCAGATGGATAAACCTTCTTCTACGAGTCAACATTATTATCTAAATTTTGTATGGGTCTAAGATACATTAGCCTAAGACTTATTTACTGACAGTCAACTTGAAACCAAATACAGTAATACCTCATACAAAGTCCACTTCATACAACATTGGATTCATACAACATCGCCTAAATCCTTGAAAAAAGTTGCCTCATACAAAGTCGTGTGACGTTGTATGAGGTATTGGGGTTTTCCCAGGTTGCATTGTGCCTGGGCAGTATAAAAAACAGGACACATGCGTGCATTGCTCTTGTGGGTTTTGCACAAGGCAAAGAGTGTTTAGGAGTAGTTTTGAGCGTGATTTTGGATTTTTTTGAATTTTTCATCAGAATTTTTAGAAGCATTCCTGGGATTTTTGCAGCATTCTTCAGGTTCTTGGACAATCAGGGTTGTTTAACATGTTTTTGTAATGTATTTAGCCTTTAGACAATGTTTTCTTAAAGATCTGTCAGTTTCCTGTCTGTTTCCTTGACTTTGCCCTGAAGCCTGTGCTGTTACAGTACAATATATTTCTATGGAAACGACGTTGTACGAGACATCGCGGCAAGGATTTAGACGTTGTATGAGGCATCGCGGCTAGGATTTTGCATGCCTCATACAAAGTCCAAATCCGTATAAAGTCCAAACTTGTGGAACCAAGTTTGGACGTTGTATGAGGTATCACTGTATACTATTTTTCCTCCCATTATTTCACCTTCGGTCTTACCGCTGACAAATCCCCACAAGAACACCCTCTGAAGTTGCATCCATTGTTCTTAAAGAGATTTCTTACCCTTGGTCAATGGCTACCTACCAAGATCATTCATAGTTGATTTTTTTGGAATAGCAGCCCTGTTAGTCTGTGGTTCAGGCATATCAGGGGGGAAAAAAACACTGTAGCACTTTAAAAACTAATTGCTATATTTGTACTATGAGCTTTTTAGCTCTCTTTTATGGGGTGGGTGGTTTTTAATGTTTTATGATGACAGTGTTTTAATGTTTTATAATGGCTTTATATGTGTTTTTATGTTTTATCTGTTAGATTGTTGATTTATGAGGTGATTATTGTGAGCAGCCCTGAGATGGCGTAAGCTGAATGGGTGGCATACAAAGTGAATAAATTGAATTAAATTGAATTTTGTGGATCAAGTCCACAAAGAAGTGGACTTGATCCATGAAAGCTCCCAGTAAAAAATATAGCAGTTAGTCTTTAAAGGCTGCAGTGTTTTTATTTTTTTATTTTTTCCTGATATACCAAGATCATGATGTCTTTAAGCTGCTTTGAGTGCTACTCCATCTTGGACAAGCAGGACAGAAAGGTAGTTAATAATCAATTATTTTTCAACATAGCATGGAGAATAAAATTAGAATGAAACAAACAAACAAACAAACAGTAAAGCTATAATTAATAACTATGATTAACACTGAAATAGCCAGCAAAGGTAAAACAAGATGTTCTCTTTAAAACAGCTGGGGGAAATCTTTAGCAGAAACCCTAGTAGGTACCAAAGTTTGTGCCAGTAAGTCCTAGTGTGGATACAATTCTACAAGTGAGATGCTCCAGCTAGAAAACATCACAGGGAAGGGTTCTTTAGATATGGGAGTGTTCAAAACTGGGAGAGACAGCTTAATGTTCAGTGATTTTTTCCCCCCATATTTCTTCCGCAACCCATTCTCCATTCCTCTGGCCATAACACAAGGAGAGGAGCGAATTGGACGAGATTCAACGTACGAGCAGGAGGGAAAAGTCCAGTTTGTCATTGATGCCGTTTACGCCATGGCCCACGCTTTGCACAACATGCACATGGACCTCTGTCCAGGCCATACTGGGGTGTGTGACAAGATGGACCCCATTCACGGACGAACCTTGCTGAACTACATCCTTGCCGTCAACTTCAACGGTAAGACTGGCAGAAGATCCTGCTGACTAGAGAAGCCTTAGGTTGCTTAGCTCCATTGCCCAACGGAAAGGTCAGTTTTCAGGGTGCATAAAGTTGAAATTGAAATAAATAACAGCTTGTTTATAAGCCAAGAGTCACAGCTAAGGTGAACTGATCAATGGCAGTACCTCACCCCAGATTTGCATGAGGACTCTCTGCTTCAGTCGTGAGGTAGCTATGAAAACAGCTGGCCCATTGCAACTCTTCCTCTGTGTGTCTCATGTTAAGAACCAGAGACAGAGTAAAGGCTGAGCTAGGGTTATAACTCATAGTCCAGTGATGGCAAACCTTGGCACACCAGCTGTTCTTGAACTTCAATTCTCATAAGCCCTGATCTGCAGGAGTGCTGACTTGGTTTTCCGGGAATTGAAGTCCAAGAACACCTGGAGTACCAAGGTTCGCCATCACTGTCATAGTCCTTCAGATGTTAGCCTAATGCACCCCTTCTAGCCCTTGTTCCTAGTTATGATAGATAGCAACCATAGGGGCCATAGGTTGTTCACTCCTGTTTTATATCTTTAGGTCACTGGCTGCATCCATAGTCAAATGTTAGAAACCAGTTCTTGAATGTACAGAGATGTAACATTGAGACCATCCATGGTCTGTAGACATCCCCCTGTGTTATGTATGCATGTACAATGTTACTTTAAATATATGAATGTAACCAGTCCACAATCACAATGTATCTCAGCTGTTAAGGAACGCGAGCAAGCCGCCCATAGAGGGCAGCTGCGAGCGTTCAGTCTCACATGGTTCACATTGCCCAAATCACGAACAGCCGCGGAAAATTCCCCACATGATCAGGAGCTACAGAAAACAACTACAAGAAGAGAGGCGTGACCTGGACGAGGCCACGCCGGTAGCAGCCAATAAGCTACCGTGCAACAAGATTCAAATGTATTGTGTTACGATATATAATGAGATGTACCTCCGCCATTACCTCATGTTCATACTGACCATCAATGAACAAACCTGTGTTAGTCCTTCCTGCGACTCCTTCTTTGTCTTCCGTGCAAGACACCAAACCCTGGCAAGCTCATTTTGCTTGTAAACCAAGGTTTTATTGTCAGGATGTTTTCAGATGTGGAGCTCCGCCTGCCCACCAACAGCTTTTAATGGTATGTGTGTGTGTGTGTGTGTGTGTTTTTGTGTCAGAGATTACTCTGGGTGGAAAGGATTTTTACAGGGGATGGCTGAATGAGGTTCATTTCATGTCCCCTCTCATGCAGCTCTCGGGGAATCGAACCCTGTCCTTTTGGTCTCCAAGCTCAGTGCTTTTACTCACTGAGCCACCGGGGAGCTGCATAAGCAGAACCCGATTGGTTTGGGCCAAATGCCTAGCTAGCAGAGCTGCTTGTTGATCTTCCAGAGGCTTCTAAGAAGCCCACAGGGCAGCCAGCGGCCCAAGAGCTGATATTGACCAACTGCATGCAGCCATTGTGATTCATAGCTATGTCTCATCTCCTTCACAAATCTGCCTAATCTACTTTGAAAAGTCATGACTCTAGATCAAGGGTGCCCAAACTTTTCAGGCCATGGGCCGGTCACGTGGTTCAGCAGGCCGGTCACGTGGTTCCTCCCACCGAAAGCGGAAGTAAAATGTGCCTTGCAATCTGTTTTGCAACAGGATGAGATAGCTTTTTAGGATGCCATTTTCTCTGCTTGAAACCAGGGGTGCCCAAACTGCAGCCCATGGGCCAGATCTGGCCCACAATACCAATTCATTTGGCCTGTGCTGCCCTTGCCGCTCCTGGAAGCAGAAGTAAAACATCCCCATGTGGGTGCATTTTACTTCTGCTTCCGGGAGCAGCAAGGGCGGCACAGGCCAAATGAATTGGCATCAGGAGCCAGGGCTGGCCCACGGGCTGCAGTTTGGGCACCCCTGCTCTAGAGAGATGTCCCTTTGTCACCTTTTTCCTGCTCTTGCAGGCAGCGCTGGTACACCTGTGATGTTCAACGAGAACGGGGATGCCCCTGGCCGCTACGACATTTTCCAGTATCAATTGACAAACACAACAACTCCTGGGTATAATGCCATTGGGCAATGGACGGAATACCTACGCCTCAATGTGAGTGACAGCCACCTGGGGTTGCCGTGGTGACCTGGGATGGGGGTGGGAGATTGGTGGGAAGCCTTCATCCTTCTCAACTAGTGCTTGTGTGCCTTCAGCTGCCAAGCCTCCAAAATGGCGGTCTGAATTTGAGCCCTGAGCCCTAACCCTTAACCCGCCAGAGCTGTTACATGCAACAATGTGTTAAAGCACACCCATCATTGTTGTACATTGCCCAGAGTGGGAAAGTATCTCAGATGGGTGGTATATAAATGCAATAAATAAATCTGTAAACTGCCCAGTATCCAGTGGTAAAGGTAAAGGTTTCCCTTGCTCGAAAGCCAGTCATATCCAACTCTAGGGTTCAGTGCTCATCTCTGTTTCAAAGCCAAAGAGCCAGCGCTGTCTGCTTTTGCAGACGTTTCCGTGGTCATGTGGCAGGCATGACTAGACACCGGAGCGCATGGAACGCTATTACCTTCCCACCAAACTGGTCCCTATTTATCTACTTGCAATTTCTTGCTTTCGAACTACTAGGCTGGCAGGAGCTGGGACAAAGACAGGAGCTCATTCCGTCCTGCAGTACTCGGGAATCAAACTGTTGACCTTCCGCCGCCTCCGTCAGCATCTTAGCCACTTGAGCCACTGCTCAAGTACCTGGCCACTAACCCATGATGGATACACCACATCCTGGCTTATTGTGAGACCAATATACCAGTTGGTTGGTTGGCTGGCTGGCTGGCTGGCTAGCTGGCTGGCTGGCTTTATCTTGCCTTTCTCCTGTAAAAGGACCCAAGCAGTCTAATATACTGCATTGGAGATTTGGGAGCACTGTAGAAAGTTTAAAATCATGTGGAGGGGGGCATGAAATGGTGTCACAGGCCACATCTGGCCCCCAGGCCGTAGGTTGAGAACTCCTGCCATAGAGCCTGGTACCCTGTGTACAAGTCTGCCATTGGTTCACTCAATGCAATTCCCCCTTCAACTAAAGCCAAGGTTGGAATTCACCACACGGACTGCATGCAGTTCTCAAGGCTGTTCTTCTTGGGCCAATAATTGGAGTCAAACCTATTGAAGGACTGGGGGCATGACTGTCCTCTAAAATAAGCATTATGTATCTTGTTTTAGTCAAAGGAATATTTTGCTGAAAGCGGCCAGTGTACTCACAGTAGATCACAGGGCTGAAGGTAGAAAACCTCCTGCAGAGTTGCCTGTTCTTCCACTAAAAGCCCTGTTGTCCATACCCACCAAGCATTGCTGGAGAATATACAGGAACTGCTCCGGGCCAGGTGCGCATGCACAGCAAAAAAAAAACTTTGCGCATGCGCAGAATGGGCACACATGCGCAGTAACCCATTTCCACCCCGCCCAAAATACGGGATGGCCGTGGGAAGGGCTGATGAAGAGGACTGAAATACGGGAAATCCCGGCCAATACGGGATACTTGGCAGGTATGCAGTGTTGTCTCATACTGTACCACAGTGCATGGAAGCCTGGCTTAGCATTTGTAAAACAAACTTGAAAACTGAGGGTGTGTTTATAAGGAAATGGATTGCAATTTAGACAGCTTGTGTAGCAATCTAGTGTGATCATATGACGCAAGGAGAAATGAGCTCCAGCCCACACCCAATCTGTGCCCTTTTTAGTCATTGAATCATAAAATCATCGGGAAATGGAGTTGGAATGTTGAATGTTGGAATTCAATCGAAGCAGATCTGATGGTTGTCCAACTTTCAACACCTCTAATGCTGGAGTGCTCGCCACTTCCCCGAGGTCATTGGTTCCATTGTCCTACTGCTCTAACAGTTAAGAGATTTTCTCCAATATTCACCCTAAATCTGGCTTCCTGTAATTTGAGCCAGTGGCGGGCATCAGCAGATTAGCACCAGTTCGCCAGAACCGGTAGCAGAAATTCTGGCTGGCCTCATCCATCCAAGTTTTGAAAGAAAGTAGTCCTAATTCGGGTGCAACACAGGGCTTTCCCCCTGGCCACGCCCATCATACAATGCCCACAGTGTGGTAGTAAATTTTTTTGAATCCCACCACTGATTTGAGCCCATTGTTATGTGTCCTGAGCTCTGTGATGACAGAGAACAGATCCTGCCACTCCTCTTTTTGAATGTCTTTCAAATATTTGAAAAGTGTTATCACACACACACACACCCCTCAGTCTCTTTTTCTCAGGGCTAAACCTGGCCAGTTCTTTCAGTCATGCCTCATAGGGCTTGTTTTCCAGTCTCCTGATCATTTATTTTATTTATATTTATAATTCAAATTTCTATGCCGCCCAATCAGGCGAGCCTGACTCAGGGCGGCTCACAACAGGATTAAAACATACATTCTTATCATCCTTATTGCCTCTTCTGAACTTGTTCCAGTTTGTTGCAATCCTTCTTAAAGTGCAGCGTCCAGCACTGGACACAATATATGGTCTAACTAGTGCTGAATAGTGGGGAAGTATTGTAGGAATCGGGGCCACTGGGGGCCGGAAGGTCCCGGAGGAGGACTGATCAAGTAACGACACGAGACAAGCTGCTGGATCGATCAGACACTTTATTGGTCAAAGGCAGAATCATTTATAGGGAAAAAGTGCAACGGTGGCAAACTGTCCTCTGGCAAGGCATTACCTCATGCGTTGACACATGTTAATGGGAAAACCTTCAAAGGGGAAGTTAATTAACTCGGGTAAACAGGGAACAAGATTGACCATTGTCTTGGGGCTTAGGCAGGGGTAAACATGGCTTGTTTGCACCAGGGATTTCCCCAAACCGGGAGATGAGTCATTATGGTTCATGAATCAGCTATCTGCTTACTCGGCAGAGTCGCGGGTCAGGTCACCTTAATTGGGTGAATCAAACCCTATACTTTATTCACCCCCCTTAATTTGGCGACCGGTGAGCCCACTGGTCGGGAGCCTGTCTCACCGCAGTGGTCTCTGGTCTATTCCGTGTCCTGTGGGGCACGGGGAATCCATATCTCCCCTTTATTTTCTATTTAAGAACCTGACCGGCGACCTTACGCAAGATAGGCATCAGCTGTTGAGCTGGGATGACGTCACGGGATTTCCCTCTGGGGCGGCACTTGGAGATCAGCGAGGGAATACACTGAGCAAAGCAACAGAGCGTAATGCCTAGTATGGCTATTCCCACCACTATCTGAAGCACCGTCTGTAGCCACCCCCAGGGGATCCATGACCACATCCAATTCCATAGGGAATCCCACCAGGCTCCCCACGCGGAGCCTTCCGTAATGCCTGCAACAAGGGAATGCAGGTCCTTGATCTGGTTTTGTATTTTCCGGGAGTTGTCAGTAAGGTTAAAACAGCACATCCCATGGACAGATTCGCACCCCAGGTGGTGCAATAAGAGGAGGTAGTCGATAGCCGCTCGATTATCAAGAACAGCTTGGCGGAGTTCCACCTGCTCTTGATTAAGGAGCGCTATCGCTGAGGAGGTATGATTGATGGTTTTTGCTAAACCGCAGGCCAAATGACCAATTCTCCGTGCGTTGCCGGTGGCCAACCCCGGCACGCCGATCAAACTGACGGATAGGGAAACATACTCAGCGGGACTCATTACTCTGATGCTGCTGTCACAAGAGCTGTCTAACTGGGTTGTGCGTGTGTGCCGAATGAGCGGGGAAACATTCACATGGGATACATTTGTGTCACTAGAACGTGGGGCAATCATGTCCCTGGTAGGGAGTACAAGTGTCAAGCGACTAATGCAACACATTGAGTCCGACAGATTGGCAGGGATGTAGTTCCAGGTGTGCTGGTTGCAGGTAAAGAACCACCCTGAGGGCAGGGTGACATGAGCGTACAATGAGATGAGGGTCTCCGGTTTACTGCAAGTCCAGTTGCCAACGCCAGGGTCAATACAGCGGCGCCGTGCCTGACCGTCTGCGGTGCAACCGGTCATGCGGGTACAGGCGGCGCTCGGGCTGACCGCCACCCGAGGGGTATGGAGGGTGGCTGCATCAGCCGGCAAGGTTGGGGTAAGTTGCTGTCCCCCCCAGCGTGCATATGCCGAGAAGGCGGTAGGAGAGTGAGGGGCAAAGGATGCTTTTCGCAACCAGGCACTGTCCTCGGTGTGCTCGTCCGGAGTATGGCACACCGGGATGAGACAGGTGCTGAGCATGGATGCAGAACCAACGTCCTGCTGTAAGCAAAAATCGGACTGGTTGACGAGACCCGCCAACCTTTCCCACAAGTTGTACTGCATTCGTGTAGACAGGTCTTCACCAGGCGACAAACCGTCGGCCTGGATTGAGGCTGCCTGGGCGCCTCCCCCCAAAAGCAGGGAGAGGGCCAGGACTATGGAGATCGCCACGGTGTTGGCGTGAATCTGGGCCAAGACTGCTGCTGTGAGGTTCTCCCGCGTCGGTTCCTTCCCCTCGCGCTGGACGGCGTCCTGAGCGTCATGGCAAAGAACCTTGACCATCCCCCAGGTGACTTTAGGGATCGGCTGTCGCCTCCTCCGACGGATCCTCTCGTGCAGGGTGAGGTCCTTCATCTCCGGTATCGGACTCGGGTCGGTCTGGTTCCACGCCATGCGGTTCCGTGTGGGGTTTGACACACCGAGCTGGGATCCAGATGACACCTGTAGGAGACATAACTGCAGCATACCCTCTCCCCCAGGTGACGAGCGGCACCGGGCCCCTCCAAGAAGGGTCTGGTGGCACTCGGTACCGGACCAGAGGTCGCGGGAGAGCTTCCGAACGGCGGAAATGCTTCTCCTGCGGCGTACAGTCCGAAAAAACATTAAGGTGATTGTAAGTGAACAATACCTTATTTAAGCAAAACTGTGCTTCTCCTTGCGACTTGGGGAGGGCAGGAGGTTCCCCCCTTTCTGTTTGTTTGTCAAGATAGGACTTTAGCGTCCGATTGACCCGCTCTACAATCGCCTGCCCTTGCGGATTGTAGGGAATTCCAAAAGTGTGCTTGATGTCCCAAGTCGCCATGAAGGCGGCCAACTGCCTAGAGCAGTAGGACGGTGCGTTATCCGTTTTCACGTGCCGTGGCTTGCCCATCGCCGCGATGCAGGAAAGGAGGTGCTGCTCCACGTGGGTAGCCGTCTCCCCTTTCTGCGCCGTGGCCCAAACGAACTGGGAAAAGGTATCAATGCAGACGTGCATATATTGCCACCTGCCAAACTGCGGCACATGCGTGACGTCCATCTGCCATACCTGGTTGGCCTCCGTCCCCCGTGGGTTGACCCCCCACGAGGGCCCCCCCGGCGCCCCTGCGCAATGCTGGCAGGAGCGGACTATACCCTGGGCTTGAGAAAGCGGCAGATTGAACTGTCTGGCGAGTGCCTTGGCATTTTGGTGAAAAAAGGCATGACTTTGGATTGGAGTAGTGAAAACTCCCAAAACTGAACGTTGCTGAATTTCCTTTGCGGCCGCGTCCGCTCTGCTATTGCCCGCGGAAATTGGACCCGGTAGGTCTTGGTGACTTCGGATGTGGGCAATATAAAGCGGCTCCGTGCGGTTACGCAAATGAAATTGAGCAGTGAGAAACAGACTTAGTAAATTCTTGTCTATCGCGGGAGTGATGTAAGCTCCCGGTAGACTGTGCAACAAATTCCTTACGTACAGGCTGTCAGTAATAATATTCAAACGCTCCTGGGCGAAGGAGCGCAAGGCAAGGTTCACGGCTGCCAACTCTGCCCGCTGAGCGGACTTCTGTGGAAGAGTTAGCAGCGTGTGCCAAGCTTCGCCCTCCTGCCAGGTCAAAACACCATAGGTGCGACCTCCGTCTGTGAAAACTGTCCTGGCCCCCTGAAGCGGGACCAGCGAGAGCAATTCGAACAAGCTGACTGTTCCTGTCTGCAGGGAAACGAGTCTAGGGTCCTTGGGCAAGTGGTACGCTAAACTCCCAGTGAAACCTTCCAAGGCTATCGGAAGCGAGTCACCTAGCTGCATTAACTGGTGAATTTGTTCCTTGGTGAAAGGAACCACAATTTTGGCCAAATCATTTCCTGAAATGTCCCTAGCTCTCAGCCTGCCGCGGTAAATCACCGCGGAAACCAGCTCTTGGGGCGGAACGATGTTCCGTGGTGATGTGTTAGGCAAATAAACCCACTCCACAATTTTCGCTCCCTTCTCTGAGTCTACGCCTAACGCCCCAGTGAACATGGACCCTGACCGTATGATGTACAAATTCAGGATCGGGGCGTAAGGCCCCTGGGCGATCCTATCCACCCACCTCTGGCTGAGAACTTGGTTCACTTTCTCGAGCGCCAAGCGCGCGTCTCGAGAGATTTTTATCCGGTCTGCCGGCTGCTTACCTAAAGTTAGCAGCGAGAAGAGCGGCTTTAAGAGATCCGTATCCAATCGGAAATACGGTCTGGCCCAATTAATATTCCCTAAAATCTGCTGTAACTCTACCAGGGTGACTGAGTCCTGTAAAGCTATCTGGGGTAAAACCGGTGCGGCAAAAGAACGGAGAAGCCGATGACCCAAGTATGAAAAGGGCTCGGTTTTCTGCACCTTCTCTGGGGCTATGAGTAGACCCTTGTCCCCCAGGCTGGCCTGGAGGTCAGAAAACACTGCGCTGCCGAGTTGCGGCAACGCCACTAAGATATCATCCATGAAATGACACACAATAGCTTTAGGGTAAAGGCTTCGAAACTTTGCCAGCGCGTTGTGAACATAAATTTGGCACAGGGTGGGCGAATTGAGCATGCCCTGTGGCAAAAATTTCCACGCGTAACGCTGCGTGGGCTCTCCGTGGTTCACAACCGGCACTGTAAAGGCGAACCTTTCCCGGTCCCGGGGGTCTAAGGGGATTGTATAGAAGCAATCCTTGAGATCTACAACTAGAATCTCCCACCCCTCGGGAATCATATTTGGATTCGGGATGCCGCATTGAAGCGGACCCATGGGCTGAATACATTTATTGATCTCTCTGAGATCGTGGAGGAGTCGCCACTTCCCCGACTTCTTCTTAATTACAAAAACTGGCGAATTCCAGGGACTGGTGGACTGCTCTATATGCCCTGCGTCTAGCTGTTCCTTCACTAGCTGCTTTAAGGCAACCAGTTTCTCTCCCACAACCGGCCATTGTTCTACCCAGACCGGAGTATCGGTGAGCCATTTAAGTGGCAACGCCATTACCCGAAGGTAAGGGTGGCACCGTACTGCTGGAGAATGTCTCGCCCCCAGAGGTTGACGTGCACGTCAAGAATGTGCGGCCGAACTACCGCCGTGCCGTCAGCCCCTGGGATGGTGACTTCTACCCACTCTCTGCTCCTAAACGCTTCCTGAACGCCACCTACCCCCCACACATCGGAGACCGGCTCAATGGCCCACTCCCTCGGCCACTGGCTCCTGCTTATCACGGATACGTCAGCTCCGGTATCGAGGAGGCCTGAGAACACCCTTTTGTTCAAAAATACCTCGATAACGGGGCGCTGCTTCCACTCAATGTTGGTCTCCACTGTCGCTAAGACCTGGTATCCTTGCACTGCCTCAACCGCGCTCAAGCGGCCTGCTGAGCCGGGCTCTGAGCTGTCACTGAGCCTCCCCTGGCTGCCTGCTGGCGAGTGACAAGGAACCATGATCAGTTGCGCTAAGGAATCTCCCTTGTGAATGGTCTGGGGCAGGTGTGTCCAGAGTTGGACCTGGAGAACGCCTGAAAAATTCGAGTCAACGACTCCTGGAATTATGAAAATTCCGCGTGCTCCAGCTACACTACGGGGCAAAACTAAACCTAAAAAGCCTCTGGGCAGGGGACCCATGTACTGGGAATCGACCAGATAGACTGTGCCTGGCAGGTCGCATGTAACGTCTACCTGACAAGTCAATTCTAGCCCTGTGCTACCCTTGGGGCTGGCCTGTGCCCTCGTAGTGCCTGGAATGTGCCTGGAACCTAGTCCAGCTCTGGGAAGTCCGGATTCTGGGGAATGAGAGAAGTCTCTGTTTGGACTGGGGCCAGAGACATGCCCGCGTTCCGGTTTCCCGAACTCGGACAAAACTTGGCCCAATGATAGCCTTTCCTGCACTTAGGACATGGGGTTTTTCGGGGCTGTGGACTGGCTGGACCTTTGTCCGCCTCCCTTTGATCGGCATTCTTTAGCGAAGTGCCCGACCTTGCCACAAGTGTAACAAGTTCCCCTGGTCTTTCCCTTGGGGTGAGATCTCTTTCCCCCCTGTACTGCTGCCGCTAGCAGACCCATCTTGTAGGAGTCCGTGCCGAGGTCAGAACAGGCTCTAATCATGTCCGACAGTGTCAGGTCAGGACGATTGCCTAGGGACTGCAAAATCCTACGACAGTCCAAGTTGGCATTGTCCTTGGCTAACTTGATCATGAGCTCTTGCTGGGCTTGCTCATTGTCAATCTGCCTGGTGATGGCTTCTTCCAGGCGATTGATGAAGTCCATGTAGGGTTCCTGGGCTCCCTGCTTGATAGCGGTATAATTCTTAGCCGCTTTGCCAGATGCTGGGATCTTGAAGTACGCCCTATAGGCGGCTTCAGCGGACATTTCGAGAGTGGCGAGAGGCAAGTTGATTTGGGCGTTAATGGCCTCAAAGGCACCTGAGCCATATAGCTGCTCAGCGATTACCGCGCCTCCCATTCTCGCGGCTCTGGCCTGTGCCTCGAGCCGGTACTCGCTGTCCCAGATCATGTACTGGCTAGGGGTTAGCATCATCCTCATGACGGCTTTCCAGTCGTGAGGAATCCACATGGTGGTCTCGCACGCTTGCTGAAGCGTGCCCCTAGTAAAACGACTTTGGAGCCCTGTCTCTGAGATTGCTTTCCGTAAAGCCATGAGAAGCTTGTACGGGACTGGGGAATGAACTATCTGTTGCGCGCCTGTGAGCGCGTCCATCTCCATCCGGATTGGACAAATCTGTCTAAGCTCAGCTAGTTGTTCTGCTGACAATTCCCCCTTCTTGAGCTCTATCTCTGCTGTGCGCTGAAGGGCACTCTTTACAACTAGGGAAGCTGGCGCTGTCAGAGGAACGCCTGCGCTCCTCATTCCTTGCGTTCCTTCGGTGACGTCTGCAGCTGTCACCGGGGGAAGGCTTCCCTCGCTGCCATGCTGATAGCTGAATGACGGACAGAGCGCCGTGGGCGCAGCCGGGTGGACTGGCTGGCCTGAGGGCTCTTCTAACGGGGGTTCTAGGGCCTCTGTCCGGGCTGGCTCGATCTGCTCTAAGAGCCTTCTACACTTTTTCCATGTGCTGACTACCCTGCCGGGCGCTTTGGGGGGCTGCTGGATGCAGTCTCCTATCTGATCCCAGAGCTTCAAGGTTAACGTACCTACTTCTGGGTAAAGTAGGCAGTGTCCCCTGAGGTACGCCAAAAGTCTCGCTAGCTCTCCGCTGTGAAATCGCAACTTAAAAACCCTGGCCAGGATTCTGAACTCTTCCTCACGAGTTCTTTGGCTAGCGGACGGACTTGGTCTATGAGAGCAAGTCCCCATATTACCTGTGATGGGTCCCTCGAAGTTTCCTTCTCGGGCCGAGAGTCGACGCATCCTTTTACAGGTAACAGTTCTGGCGACGAGTGTCTGGGGTAGCTGTCGGAGCGTGGATCTTCCTGTCCCGGGCCCTCGGCGGCCACTGCAATGTCAGGGGCTCACAGCCTGCCCTGACCGGAACGCGTTTTTCCCTTCGCGAACCTCCCCAAAGCCGGGAAAAAGGTAGGTAGGAAAGTCTCTTGGGAATGCCTCGCCACGGCCACTCCTCTGTCCGGCTGGCTGCCGACCAGAGTGCCGCGCAGTCCTCCGGGACAACGGGTCGCGGTTCAGGCGTTGAATCGGACCGCGTGGATCGTTACTCACGAGTAGACCTCTCCGGGGTCCTCTTACTCACGAGTAGCATCACGTCGGGGGGCACCAGATGTAGGAATCGGGGCCACTGGGGGCCGGAAGGTCCCGGAGGAGGACTGATCAAGTAACGACACGAGACAAGCTGCTGGATCGATCAGACACTTTATTGGTCAAAGGCAGAATCATTTATAGGGGAAAAGTGCAACGGTGGCAAACTGTCCTCTGGCAAGGCATTACCTCATGCGTTGACACATGTTAATGGGAAAACCTTCAAAGGGGAAGTTAATTAACTCGGGTAAACAGGGAACAAGATTGACCATTGTCTTGGGGCTTAGGCAGGGGTAAACATGGCTTGTTTGCACCAGGGATTTCCCCAAACCGGGAGATGAGTCATTATGGTTCATGAATCAGCTATCTGCTTACTCGGCAGAGTCGCGGGTCAGGTCACCTTAATTGGGTGAATCAAACCCTATACTTTATTCACCCCCCTTAATTTGGCGACCGGTGAGCCCACTGGTCGGGAGCCTGTC
Source organism: Bradypodion ventrale (assembly GCA_035047345.1). Lineage (NCBI taxonomy): Eukaryota > Metazoa > Chordata > Lepidosauria > Squamata > Chamaeleonidae > Bradypodion > Bradypodion ventrale. The sequence goes on from JAWDJE010000002.1 coordinate 183,432,737, forward strand.
TCACCGCAGTGGTCTCTGGTCTATTCCGTGTCCTGTGGGGCACGGGGAATCCATATCGTATTACCTCTCGGCTTTTGGAAACTATACTTTTCTTAATGCAACCTAATATAGCATTAACCTGAAATAGCATTTCAACTGTTGACTTACATTCAGCTTGTGATCTTCAACAATTCCAAGGTCCTTCTTGCTTGTAGTATTTCTGAGCCAAGTATCCCCTATCTTGTAAATATACATTTGGGTTCCCACTCACCCATCCACCCTCCCAAGGTGTAGAACACGGATTCTTAACCTGCGGCCCATGGGCTGGATGTGGCCCATGGTGCCATTTCATGTGGGGGCCCCACTGCCTCCACCACACCCAGAAGTGCCATGTGGTGGAGGAAGGACAAAATGGCTCTCCGGCCCCCGAAGATGTCTGAGGGAGCATGACCAGGCCCCTGGCTTTAAAAGGTGTAGAACCTCGTACTTATCCCTGTTAAATTTATTCTGTTGCTTTCAGCCCAGTGCCTAAGCCTTTCAAGATCTAGCTCAGGGGTGCCCAAACCTTTCAGGCCGCGGGCCGGTCATGCGGTTCCTCCCACCAGAAATGGAAATAATATTTTTTTAAATCAAGGATCATTTTCTGTTTTTTTATAAATGAAGTAAGATAAAATGCCACCACAACAGAGGATGCTTCACCTTCTACACCTTGCGTTCGTATACCTAAGGTTGCAATACCAGTAAGAGGTCAACGTAGGCACAGATTATATAACATTTTGGTAGTTATTAACATTAATTATGTAAGATCTTTTTGCTCAGAGGCTTAATGGGAAAGCAGGTGGCTAGGCTGGATGGCACTGTTGCGGCTTCTGTTAGATTGTGTGCATAGATGATGATGATGATGATGATGATGATGATGGTTATTGTTGTTATTGTTATTGCTGCTGCTGCTGCTGCTGCTGCTGCTGCTGTTGTTGTTGTTGTTGTTGTTGTTGTTGTTGTTGTTGTTGTTGTTGTTATTATTATTATTATTATTATTATTATTATTATTATTATTATTATTATTATTATTATTATTATTATTATTATTATTATTATTATTATTGACTTATCAGACTTTGGACTTATCAGATGTCCTAACTCTCAAAAAAAAACTCTACTAGGAACTGCATATATACTTAGATTTTACCTTAATAATTCTTAGGTCATTGGTTAGGGCTTGAACTGTTCATTTTATTCCAGTCCTTGGCTGTGAATCAAATGGTAGATTTGTATCCAGTAATAATAATAATAATAATAATAATAATAATAATAATAATAATAATAATAATAATAATAATAATAATAATAATAATAATAATAATGGTGAAGATGATGCATATTTTTGAATTGTTGTTCATATTGTTAAATTATTAAACCTTTTTAAACACATGTCAAAGTCTATCATCCTCTTGCCTAAATATACAGCAAAAGAGATTTTGTGCACTTATGTTCCTCCCCAGCAGGCTTCCAGCCAGACCAATCTTGCAACCAGCACAAGAATAAGCATGCACAAAGGAACTTTCATAATCAGGGGAGGGGGTATTTTATATGATGGCTCTTCTGCTCCAAAATAAGTCAAGAGGATCCTTACTAAATTGCTAGACATCACACCTCTGCTGAATAATGTAAACTGGTGGCTGTTATGCCTTTGCTGCAGAAGATCTTGATATAGTGATTAGCTAGGTTGAGACTGGTTGACTTCTGACTTGTTACTGTGTCTAAACCACCCCCTGTTAACAAACTCCAAAGCACATTTTTTTCCCCCTGGTTTGCTGTTGGCTTATTAATTCTGGCTTGTTTAAAACCATGGCTTGGCATTAATTGTCTGAATGAAGAAACATGGCTTGTGTTTGATATGTTTCTGCTGCTTTCTGCCCTGAAACAGGAAGTTACAAAAAAGCATAACAAAGGGCGGGGGGAGCCAATTAGAAATCAGAAAAATATATTGTCCTCACCAAGGAATCCTTGATAAGTTTTGATGGGATTCTGGCGTCCCTTGCAACCATATGGAAACCTCCACTCATCCGTTTTATATTCCATCTCTTTTAGATTGAGGAGATGCAATGGTCTCGTGGCCAGAAGGAGATCCCTTCTTCAGTGTGCAGCCTCCCCTGCAATCCGGGCGAGAGGAAGAAGATGGTGAAAGGAGTGCCCTGCTGCTGGCACTGTGAGCTGTGCGATGGCTACCAGTACCAGCTCGACGAGTTCAACTGCGAAATGTGTCCCTTCGACATGCGGCCCAACCTCAACCGCACTGCCTGCCGACCCACGCCCATTGTCAAACTCGAGTGGAGCTCCCCTTGGGCTGTGCTCCCCATTTTCCTGGCCATTCTGGGAATCCTCGGCACCACCTTCATCGTCATCACCTTCATCCGCTTCAATGACACGCCCATTGTCCGAGCATCTGGTCGCGAGCTGAGCTATGTCCTGCTCACCGGGATCTTCCTCATCTACTCCATCACCTTCCTGATGATTGCTGAGCCTGGCGTCGCCATCTGCGCATGCCGGCGCCTCTTCCTGGGCCTGGGCATGGCCATCAGCTATTCCGCCTTGTTGACCAAGACCAATCGCATCTACCGCATCTTCGAGCAAGGCAAGAAGTCAGTGACTCCTCCCAAATTTATCAGCCCCACCTCGCAGCTGGCCATCACCTTCAGCCTCATCTCGGTGCAGATCGTGGCTGTGATCATTTGGCTGGGGGTCAAGCCCCCTCACAGCATCATCGACTATGAAGAGCAGCGTACACCCAACCCCGAGTTTGCCCAGGGAGTGCTCAAGTGTGACATGTCTGACCTGTCCATCATCTCTTGCCTCAGCTATAGTATCATCTTGATGGTCACTTGCACCGTCTATGCCATCAAGGCACGGGGTGTACCAGAGACCTTCAATGAGGCCAAGCCCATCGGCTTCACCATGTACACCACTTGTATTGTCTGGCTGGCCTTCGTGCCCATCTTCTTTGGCACAGCGCAATCAGCAGAGAAGGTGGGAGCAACTGAGTCTGGATATCCTGTGGTGGGTTGGAGCAGTGGTGGGTTGGAGCAGAAGATTTACGGGCCACATGAGATGATTATAAAATCATCCTACCTAAGCTGCTTTTTCCCCCCTTTCAGGGTGAAAGTCACAGGAACTATCTATCATTTCCCTAGTGCTGTAGTAGCAATTTGGGTACACAAGGGGCCAAACTGCATGAGGTGAAGCTTTGCGAAAGCCTTGTTGAAAAGTTGCCTTCCTCAGTTCTTCTGAGACACTCTTGGGTCTCACAAGATATGCCTTTACTTGGTCTAGTGGTGGCCATAATCCCCAACCAATGTGGTTCTCCCTTTCAAGCACAGTCTGCCATCTTTGCTACTTGGGGGCATCTTGGGAGTTGTAGTCTTAAAAAGTGGCAGCAATGCCCAAACTCCCCTCCATTTGAAGGGCTTTGTGGTCCATGTCAGATTTAAAGATAAGAGGACCAGAGGAGGGACATCACAGACTGTGAAATTGCCCATCCAGGGTGAGCAGTGTTTGAACGACAGATCCAGCAGCCCCACATATCACATGAGTAAGATGTGCTGTCATTCTGCCAGACTTTTAAACATCATTTTCAATTTTGCATTTGTACATATAAATCATTATAGGCAATGTCAAACAAATCAAAGTGCACTATTAGGTTTCTACAAATCCAGTTCAGAAGATCATGTTTTAATATTTTCCAAAGAGCTACAGCAAAAAAAAAAGGCAATTTCGAAAGAAAATTAGGAACAAAGTTAACCTCCACCAAAGCTCAAACTCCAGTACAGTGAGCCATTTTTGCAACATTTCTTCAAGCTTTTAAAAATATTTTCATCATCTGGGTTATTTTGGACAAGTAAAATCTATTTTTTCAAGGTAACTTATTATTACTCCATGAAACTTTTGGGTATTAGTTCTCAAACAAATAAGAGAAAGTACTTTTTCACCCAGAGGATCACTGGTCTATGGAACTCCCTGCCAGAAGAAGTGGTGACAGCTGTCAGTCTTGACAGCTTTAAGAAAGGATTAAACAAGTTCATGGAGGACAAGATTATCAATGGCTATAATTATGGATACCTAATGACAACCTCTGGGTTGGATAGATAGTCAGGATATCTCTCAATGCCATTTCCAGGGAATCCTAAGCAGGTGAAGGCATCTGCTTGGGAATACCCTGAAGGAAATGGTGAGCCACTGTGTGAGACAAAATGCTGGACTGGATGGGCTTCTGTGGCCTGTTCCAGCAAGGCTGTTCTTATGTTATGTTCTTATTATTGCTTGTTAATTTTTAAAAACTGGGTGTTGTTTTCACAAGAATGCTCCAAAATGCTCCTCCCCAAAGCTATGTGTTAGGAGTAACAAATAAATGATGTCCATTGCACTTTAAGAAATATAAAGGGCAATGTTCTTACCGACTACAAACGAATCACTAAAAACCAAGAAATCATAAAATACAGAAAGCTACTTTGATCATATAACGAGAAAGAAAACATACAGATGGTTATAATAATAGCTGAGTGATCTCAAGTCAGTCCTGATTTATGGTGACCCTTTTAGGGTTTTCTAGGTAAAGGTAAAGGTCACCCTTGCTCGAAAGCCAGTTGTTACATAGAAGTGGTTTTACTGGGGGTGCGCTGGGGCTGTGTAGCTTGCCCAAAGCTACATAGCCAGGCTCTTCTCCCAGGAGGCACATCAAGGAATCCAAGCCCCAACCTCTGGTTCTGCAGCCAGACACTTAAAATACTGAATCATCCAGCCACCTTGACAGATTGTAAAGCTACTGTAATTGCTTTAAGGCAAAATATATAGGAACAGAAATGCAGGAAGGAGAAATACATAATGGCTAAGATGCCTTTGAGGCCAGTTTGAGTGCAAAGAAACAGCTTGTGTACAGCTGCCACATCCTAAATCAAAAGATCACGATGAGAATACAGTAGACCCTCGCATAACAATGTTACTTGCTTCCCCAAGTAGCATTGCTAAGCGATTTTTGTTGTTATGCAGGTTTCTATGGAGTTTCCTGCATAACAATGTTTTTAGCATCTTTGTCCGGATATTGACGGTTATTTTCGCACGTTGTCCAGACAACAACACTAAAAACGTTGTTATGCGGGGAAACATGTGGTGCATAACGACGCATTGTTAAGCGAAAATGATGCTATCCGTACGCGTTGTTATGTGAGGCTTGACTGTACTAGGAAAGAAGAAAATGTTACTTTTTACATGAAGAAAATGTTACTTTCAAAAAATATGTAGCACGTTACTGGTAAGCTACTATATCCAACCACTCTTAGAATTTTCTTTTCCATAAGGTCCATCTATACAAGTTTTCTTTTACAGAGCCTGGGAGACAACATCAAAAACATCGAGTGCTTCCTATCTGATTATTAAAATTAGCAGCTGCTAGGCTGCGGCAATCAGTTTTAGCCCCTAGGAAAGGGTAGATTTCAATGAACCATAGAGTCGATTGAGGTGGTGATGTATCTCATTTTGGGCGCATTCTCATGACCCATCATGAGCACACTGTCTATGTCACCGTGACGGATGGGATTCAGTTCATTTGCTCCTGGCATGTTGCACGTTCCAGAAATATTCCGGGGGAAAGTTTGCTCTCTGCCGTCTCTTACTCCTGGCACATCACAGCAGGGTGGTAAGTTGGCACTTGCCAGTGGTGAATATAGCAATGGCTCCAAGGGGAGTGTTTAAACAGCAAGCAGTTTATAAATGGTTGCAGAAAGCAAGCCTTCTGTGACTAGAGAGTTATAGGCAGGGTTGTCAGCTACGCAAGGGGTTTAGAAGAAGGCCTTGCCGTGCCTCACACGCAGTGATGCTCTGCAAGTACATGGTCATGGCTAATGCTGTGGGTGTGGCTAACTGTGGGCCATGCCCATTTGGGCTCCCTACATCATGGTCTGGGGTAGGGAGGTGGGCATGGTCAGTCGAGTGGGCGTGGCCTAGGGGAATTTCCGCTACCAGTGCCCGGGCACCTGTGGCACCGGGAGCAGCTCAACACAGCTCACGTGTACATTTTCTGGTTTTCTTTTGAGTCTGGCAGGAGTGGAGAACCTGTAGCTGTCTAAATGTTGTTGAACACTAGATCCCACCAGTGTTAGTCAGCCTGGTCTGGGAGGAGGCATTTGGAAAGAAGAGCCCCTCAACAGCTGGGAGGCCAACATTTTCCCCCATCCTTGTGTTCAGTGCTGCTGCCCAAAATGAATGCAATCTTTTTAAATAATTAAAATCAGACATCACAAGTGAGTAATCCAAATGCAGCATTGAAATAAGCCAAAGGGTGCTTGCATAAAAAATGGGAGGGAGGGTGCTTAGCCCTTTGCTAATTGATGGTGGTGAAGTGATTAGGAGCAGAGAGTTCCCACTTCCCTCAACTACTGGAGCTTGACAGCAGGGGAGTAAGTGTTACAGGGGAAAGTTATAGAATGAAAAAAGCTGTTTCTCTGAAGATTTAAGACAGAAGTGGAGATGCTTTGTATCTTTGGACTTCCAGCTCACAGGAACCTCAGTCAGCATTGGCAACCATCACAGGTTTACATGAGCTGCACTCTGAAATATGTGGGAAGCCAATGATTCCCCCACTCTTAGTTAAAGAGGTCTGAGCTGCAGCTGGTTTCCTTTGACCTCTTGGCATCATGTCTTTGCTTCTCTCCCCCCCCCCTCCCAAAATAATTGAGCATAGCACTAGCAATTACACTCATATGTCACCCCATAAAGGGCAATACTCTGGGCAATACTCAACGTTTTGGGTAATTTTCCCTCAATGAACTGGGGACTCATTTTCACTGAACTCAGAAAGATGGAAGGGAAGGCTGTGTCAACCTGAACATGAACTCATTGGGATCAAACTCAGATTGTGGGCAGAGTTTTGGCTGTAGCACTGCAACGTAACCATTATGCCATAGGCACAATGTGAGGAGTAGGAAAAATGGCATAATGACTTTGTGTGCCACCCTCCAGGTAATTCTAAGGAGAGACAAATAAAAAAATACACGGAGCTTAGCTCTCGTAAAAACTAGTTCTGCTACAAAAGAGAGGGACTAGCAGTACATGATGACGTAGGAGTAGGCAAATAAGAACATAAGAACAGCCTTGCTGGAACAGGCCACAGCCCATCCAGTCAAGCATTCTGTCTCACACAGTGGCTCACCATTTGCTTCAGGGTATTCCCAAGGAGATGCCTTCAACTGTTTAGGATTCCCTGGAAATGGCACTGAGAGATATCCTGCCTATCTCTCCAACCCGGAGGTTGTCCTTAAGTATCCATAATTATAGCCATTGATACCCTTGTCCTCCATGAACTTGTCTAATCCTTTCTTAAAGCTGTCAAGTCTGACAGCTGTCACCACTTCTTCTGGCAGGGAGTTCCATAGACCAGTGTTTGCCTCACGGAAGTTGAACTCAAATTTTATCTCAGCCAAGAGGTTCAGCAATAAATCAGGAGATATACAGTACATGCAAATAAGGGAGACCAAGAGCATGCAAGATTTTTTTTTAATGAAATGGAAGTCTAGTGGCTTCTCAGGGTAGAAGAGAGAAGATATTTCCTTTAAGACCTCTTCTGCCTCCTCAGAGTTGTCCTCCCTCAACAGCTCCTTCCTTACTACTACCAGTGAAGACTGGTGACCAGATGAATGAAGTAGATTGAGGATGAGGAACTTTCCCCTAACTCAAGCGTTTTGGTGTATAGTCCTTGTCAGCTTTACTGACCATGGCCAAGAGTAAGCAGTCTTAGAAGTTGTCATCAAAACTCTCTGGAGCATATCAGTTTGGAGGGGCTCAAGTGTGTTACCTTCTTTTCCTCAGCATACCTCGTGTTCTTGTAGGCAGTCAGTAAGTGAGGGTAAAACATGGGGAGGTATAGTTCTACCATATCTCTTGGTCAATTGGGTTAAAACCAGGAGAACAGGGCAGGAGATATCACAGAACTGCCTGGCCACACAAGAAAGCAGCCAAGCTTTAGTCCACAGTTCGCAGATCACAGGTTGTCTACGTGTGCCGTAAAGGATACTAAATGTGTTGTAATTAACTGCCCTGTGCCCCATGGATATGGGGCAGGGAGCAGGGGTAAGTGCTTTGGTTAAGATAAGAATTTTGAGGAGGGGGAAATAGCCAGTAGGGAAAAGAGCGAAGCACCCTTTCACACCTTGGCTCAAAACGGTCTCCTCTAAACTCAGTGGCTTTTCATTTCTAAACGTTTGCAAGACTTTGGTGCGTGTGGACGTACCTCTTCTTAACTGATTCTCAGCTGGCTGCCTTTTCTTAGCCTAACTTACCTGCCATGGTCATTGTGAGGAAAGAAGGGGGCACATTATCCCACATTATTCAACCAATAGTAGCATTCTGTCTCATAATAACATTATCTACGCTGCAGAGTTAAAACAGGTTGATACCATTTGAATTGTTGTGGCTCCATTGCAAGAAGTCCTGGGATCTGAAGTTTGGCCAAGTAATTGCAATTCTGTGCTGTAGTTTAAGGAAGTGCTTTAGAGCTCCTCAGCAAAGAAATCGATGTCCCCCGTCAAACTGCAAACCCCAGAATTCTGTAGGTTAGGGCCATGGCAATCAAAGTTATATCAAGTTGCTGTAACTGTACAGTGTAGATTGAGGTGCCCACACTATTACCCAGGGACCAGATCCAGCCCCCGACACCAATTCATCCGGCCTGCGAAGCCCTCGTCGCTCCCAGAAGTGGAAGTACAGGCACATTTTACTTTTGCTTCCAGGAGTGATGAGGGCTTCGTGGGCTGGATGAATTGGCATTGGGGGCTGAATCTGCCCCCCCAGGGCATAGTGACCAGCCCCCTGAACTATGTGAAAGGCCCATGGCCCAAAAAGTTTGGACACCCCTGGTGTAGATACACGCCAGGACCGGAGCTTAGATGGATGTTCCACCCAGGGTTCCTTCCAGCTCAGCTTCTGTTATTGAAATGCCATAGCATTTCCTTGCGCTATCAGACCACAGTATCTCAGTGGGTGTATTGTGAGGAAGCTGCTACAGTGGCCATGTTCATTTAAATTCATTAAATAATCAAAGTGGGGAAATTTTTTTGTCCAAAGTGAAACTTCCTTGAGGAGCCCTGGTGGCGCATTGGTTAAACTGCTGTACTACAACCAAAAGGTTGTGAATTTGATCCTGACTGAGAATCAAGGTTGACTCAGCCTTCCATCCTTCCGAGGTCCATAAAACGAGGACCAAACCCAACATGTTGGGCGGAAAATGCCAGTTAACTTGTGAGCCACCCAGAGAGTGCAGTATAGAAGTGTGGTTGCTTTGCTTTGCTACAGTTTAGCAGGTCTTCATTTTACGTTCAGGGGCCAGAGTAAGCAGGCTCCAACTATCAGAAGAAGTGGGAGGACTGAATGAAGTAGATCGAAGATGGGGAACTTTCCCCTACCTCAAGTGTTTTGGTGTATAGTTCTTGTCAGCTTTACTGAGCATGGCCAAGAGTAAGCAGTCTTAGAAGTTGTCATCAATTCTCTCTGGAGCACATCAATTTGGAGGGGCTCGCTCGAGTGTGTTACTTTCTTTTCCTCAGTATACCTCATGTTCTTGTAAACAGTCAGTAAGTGAGGGTAAAACATGGGGAGGTGTAGTTCTACCATATCTCTTGGTCAATTGGGCTAAAACCAGCAGACCACCTTCTCTTCTTCTGCTCACTGTGTGCCATCTCCTCTAGAAATTGATATAGAAGAAGGCGGCGATACATTTGTTTTGTATATGGCTCACACAGGTGATTTGTTTGTTTTCTGGAAATTAAGTAAGCCAATGACATATACACACTTTCTAGTGCAAGGATGAAGAATCCAGATGTTTTGTTCTGGGACTTCTTTCAGGTTCATCCAGCATGGCCATCTGTAAGGGATTTTTGTTGTTGTCGTCGTCTTCTTCTTTTTCTGGTCTCATGAGAGACACAAGGTTCTTGTTCTTGCCCTTCTGGTGTCCTCCACTGGCGTTACTTGGTCTTCTTGTTTTACGTCTTTGATTTTATCTCTTCATCTCCCTCTGGGTCTGTCTCATTCTCTTGGCCCTTCTCCTTTTCCCCCATATGCCTTGTATGGTATGGAATTCCAAGACATTCTCTCGAAATGAGCAAACCATTTTCTCTCTTGTCTCTGTATATAGTTAAAATTGGTTCTGTTCCAATTCTTTCCCTTCTAATCTCATTCCTGATTTTATCCATTCTACTCACTCCAGCAGCCTTCCTTAAACATCTCATTTCTGTGGTGACCAACTTTCATTTATTTTTTACCGTAAGTGTCCACGATTGACACTGGTAACATAAGGTGGGAATGAATTTGCTTTGTACGAAGCGTTTCTTTGTACCAGTCAGTATTGCTTTATGTTGTAAGAGCAGAGCTAACTGTCCCAATATTTGGCCTGCCTTACTACACCATACGTTAATCTCTTCATCCATTTTGCACATTTTCAGTCAATGTTGTTCCTTGATATTTGAACTCTGCCACTTGTTTTATACTTGTTCCCTCTATTTCAAAATTTAAGGTACAGTAAAACCCCTACTTACGTAGGCTTTTGCTCAAATCAATTTTTTTTGTAACTCAAAACAAACCCACAGGGGGAAAAAATTTCGTAACTCGAAGCAAATCCATAGGAAAAATAATTTTTTTATGTAAATTGAAGCAAACCCATAGGGAAATGAATTTTTATGTAACTCAAAGCAAATCCATAGGAAAAAGAATCTTTATGTAACTCAAAGCAAACCCATAGGAAATTGTGTAAATCAGGACATGGTTTTAGCATAAAATCATTATGCAAGTCTAATTTTATGTAACTCGAGGCATTTGTAAGTCGGGTTTTACTGTATCCTGTTTCCTTCCAGTTGCTATTATCTTAGTCTTCTCTTTACTGATTCTCATATTATTTCTCTTGTATTCTTGATTCATGGACATAAGGCGTTGCTGTAATTCTTCAACTGCACTGGCTATGAATGTCTGATCAGCTGCAAAAATTAATTTGTTGATATTGTTTCCATTCATGTACATGGTTGTAGCAGTTGAATTCCCAACACCCCAGAGGGCCAGTGGATCCCTACCTTGGCTGCAGGTAAAGCCGAGGCAAACTCATGAAATGATCCTACAAATGCAGGCTGTCAGATCCCCTGTCAAATTAGGTGTGCTGAAAAGTCCACTGAAACCAACAACCTTAGGTTGACCAGTGTCCATAGGACACTACAACCTTGCTTCTTCTATCCTGGGAAAGCCTCAAAGTCCGCTGTACTCTGTTTGCTGCCTGTAAAGGTGAAATGAAAAAGACAGAGCCCTCCTGCATTCATGGCAATGTTTGCATTTTCTCCACTTCCTAGATCTACATCCAGACAACCACGCTGACAGTTTCCATGAGTCTGAGTGCCTCGGTTTCCCTTGGCATGCTGTACGTGCCCAAGATCTACGTCATAATCTTCCATCCAGAGCAGAATGTGCAGAAACGCAAGCGCAGTTTCAAGGCGGCAGCTACAGCGGTCAATGCCTCCACGAGGCTCTCACAAAAAGGCGCCCAGAATGGCGACAGCAAGGATGAGAAGCCGGACCGTAAGTAGCCCAAAAGTAGGTATCGCTGTCTTATTTGCTCTTTGATGAACCCCCTGCCTGACGTGCCTCCAACTGACCTTCTCCTGCCCTGTAAGTACCATACCTCCCCACCCTTCTGCTGGACCCACATACATCCCTCTGCATTCCCTGATGCCACTGTGTGCCTTGGGAGCGTACAGAGAGGAGGGCCTTTGGTTGAATGCAAGTGTCTCAGTTGTTCAGCTATATACCTTTTAGCCTAGGGGTGCCCAAACTTTTTGGGCCATGGGCGGTCACATGGTTCAGTGGGCTGGTCACGTGGTTCCTCCCACAGGAAGCAGAAGTGCCTTGCAATTTGTTTTGAAATAGATATGTTTTGCAACAGGATGACATAGATTTTAGACTGCAATTTTCTCTGCTTAAACCATGGGTGCCCAAACTATGGCCCATGGGCCAGATCCAGGCCCCAACAGCAATTCATCCGGCCCACGCCGCCCTTTTTGCTCCCGGAACTGAGAGTCAAGAACATTCATGTTTATTAGTTGTAGATACAATCAAAAGAAAAAGGGCACAGTGGATTTTTTTTTCGCATGGAGAAAACTTCCAAACCGCTAGTATAATAGAACTGATAGATGATCTAAAATATAGGTGAACCCACATTTGGAAGCTTAACTGGGGTAGAAATAGGGAGGGTAAAGATAAACTGAGAGTCAATGAAGTTCTTCAAAGCGGCTCATATACCATGTCCCATAGGATGGATTGAAGAGATCTCGCATGCTCTTTTGAGCCATAGTAAGCCTAATTAAATGCGGAAACAGACTGCATAGGCTGTGATCTTATCCCCACTTGCAAGAGAGTAGTAAGCCTTGTTGAATGTGGAATGCAGCTGTACTTAATAGCTGGAATCCTATTTGTACAGCTCTCTGTGTGTTTAAGCTGATGACCATGGACTTTAATCTTTAACTGAATATCCCCCATCCCTCTCCAAAGGTTCTGAGGTTCCCTGCAGATCCTTTTTGACATGGGGAAGGCTCCCGTACCCGAGTATAGGGTGTCTAAAATATTAACATCTAAAAATTGCTGCTAGCAATGCTGATTCTACAGCCATTAATTATAATCAATTGCTGTAATTTTGAGACATTACAAGTTCCCCCTTTTGAGGACCCAAAATGCTTCCCTAGTTCAAAAGGGATCCCTAGGAGGCCTTGGAACAGTGATGGCGAACCTTTTAGAGACCGAGTGCCCAAACTGCAACTCAAAACCCACTTATTTATCGCAAAGTGCCAACACAGCAACAGGGGAAGAAGGAAATGTTCCCATTGGGCTGCTGGGCAGAGGGGCAGGGTGAACTCTATGCTGGGGGGAGGGAGGGAGCACTCCCATTGAGCTACTGGGCAGAGGGATTGAACTCTGTTCTGGGGGGGGAGGAAGAAGTGGGCTGCTGGAGGGGCAAGGCAAACTCTGTGCTGGGGTGACTGCACAGGTACCCACAGAGAGGGTTGTGAGTGCCACCTCTGGCATGCGTACCATAGGTTTGCCACCACTGCTTTAGAACATGAGTGCGATAGGAAATTTAAAATACACAACTGATGATGTCATCAGCCTTATGTGCACAGAGCTTCATAAACAGGATTCCAAACATCACTGATTTGCTATACCAGTTAGCTACCATTACAAAGAAATGCAAAACTTCCTACTCTTCCTCTCCAAATGTGAGCACCAAAAAAGATTTAAAAAGAAAGCTTCCCATTTCGCAAGCTGTGATCTATTGGATCGCACTGCTAACCTCGCTAAGGTGTGAGTTTTTTAAAAATCAACAAAAAAGAACTAGATTCTTCTATAGATTGTGCCCTAGGCATTTCTAGCTTTGGAATGGTTTTGTTTAATTCCCAGTTCTTTGCTGAGTTATGACGGAATTCCTTACAACTCTGCTGTAGATGTACTACCTTCTCTTTTTAGCCCAACAAACATTTCCCCCAGATCAGTAAAGTTTGCCCACCTCTGCTTTTGGAATCCAGGAACTTGTTGTGTTTTAGTTAAGAGACCCATCTGTATCTGGTTTAGTTATGAACTGTGCTCCAAATGGCTTCAAACAAGGCAATCTATGGTTTGTGTAACTGGTGAATGGAGACCATACAGAGCAAACATGGAGTTGTTATAGGAATAATTTCATGTCAGAAATTATTCTGGGTTGAAAGGGTTTTTGCAGAAGAAACTCCGCTCAGGGAATGCCCAAATGAGGCTCCTTTCATGTCCCTAAGAGCTGGGATAGAGACGTGCACTCAATCTGTTGTGCAGTACCCAGGTCTCGAACTGCTGACTTGCCAGCCTTCCAGCTAACACGGTGAGCTTCTTAACCACTGAGTCACCGCAACCTCATATGGAGTTGTTACACTCCATCTATGCAAGCAGGACTCGGGCCCTCTTCTTTAATCTGGTTTTGTTTTTACTGTTCACCAACGTGAGTGCCCCTTTTTTGACAAAAGGCAAGCGAATAAAATAAATGAGTCACAGGCAGACACGGGTTCCCTCCCCACTCCCCATGCCTTAATGGGACCTACTGGGAGCCAAATGCCCTGTAGCTTCTTCCTTGCCCTTCCTGGCATTTGCTGAGCCTTTACTAAGAGGACACTCTTCACTCTGCCTCAAGCGGTCTGCAGCTGCAAGCAGCCTGGAAGCCCTTCACGTGCTGTCCTCCTGAAGAAAAACTGAATTTATGGCTCTGGAATATTAACATCCCACCCTCTGTGGGAGCGGAAGGCCCCAATGAGAAGAAGGCCCCAACTTATTGTGCTGCCATCAAAACCAATAGTGAATAAACTGACCAAGCAAGAGGAGACCAAGAAGGGAGCTGCAGGAACCTTGGCTCTCTGTGTTACCTGCCTTGCCCTGACCCATGAGATCCCATCCCAGTTGTCATGCACACACATTTTTCACCAACATCAAATAATTAGTACCACCGCCATCCTCCCAGTTCTATATTTTCCCACACCAGTAGAGCTTGGAACTCCTTGATGTAACACAGCGATTCTCAACCTGCGGCCCATGGGCCAGATGCAGCCCATGATGCCTTTCATGTGGCCCCCCACCGCCTCTACCACACCAGGAAGTGCATGTGGTGGAAGAAGATCAAAATGGCCATCCAGCCCCCAAAGCTGTCTGAGGGAACATGACCTGGCCCTTGGCTTTAAAATGTTGAGAACTCCTGATGTAACATATGCGTCATCGAAAGAGTGCTCAGATTCCACCTTTTTTTAAAAAAAAACAACTTCCCAATTTGTTTCACGTGGATTTCAATATCTTTCAGGCCTGTCCATAAGAATACAGAGGGTGCCAACAAAATGTATACATGTTTTAAGAAAGGAAAAACTGTATTAATATTGTAATACTCCATATATATCAGTAACAAAATATGAATACAAGTCGTGTTTGACTTCTTCAATTACAAGAGTTACCGTCAGCATCCAGACACTTCAGATTGTGGCAAACTGCTGCTTGAGGAACGTTGCCCAAGGTATCCATTTGTATCGCTGTGTGTGCTATTTCAATACCTTTGGGAAATACTGCCAGTGTATCTGGTTTTCTATGGTACACCACACCCTTTAAGTTCCCTCATAGGTAGATGTCAAGGGGTATTAAGTCAGTCAGTAGTTTGGGCACCTGTTGTGTTTGGAATATTGTGCCTTTAAGTAATGTAACACTCGGATGAGTGGATATAATAACCATCAGCTGTAACACTGTAACCTTCTGTATCAGGACGCGAGCTAGTGACCACTAGGGGCAATAGCAAGTGCCCAGCTCACATGGTTCCAATTCCCCAAATACCTACAGCGCGGGAAGATTCCCGCCACCACCTCACCTGGACAAGAAGGGCGTGACGGGGAATGATGTCACGCAGACAGTAGCCAATGGGCTATTGAGGAGCCACCTTCAAATGTATAGCCACAGTATATATTGAGCTGTTCATCCGCCATTACCACATGTTCCCTCTGACCATCATGCAATAAAGATGTGTTAAGCCAACCCTTTCGGCTGTTCAATTGTCTTGGTTCTCATACACTAAACTGGCGACGAGGATGGGATAATGGATCTCCACGGACTCAAGACACATGCCGGCTTTGACATCAACAAGCCGGAGGAATGGGAGCTCTTCGAAATGGACTTCCAAAGCGCGCTGGTGGTGTCCGACATCACAGACGAGGGGAAGAAGAAGGCCATCCTCACCCGGATGCTCGGGTACTCCGCCATGAAAGTACTGGTGGACCTGGTGTCACCGAAGAAGGTGAGCGAGGTGTCGGTCAAGCAGCTCCTGAAGGCAATGCGCGACCATTTCCAGCCCTCCGTTTCGATGTTTTCGGCTCGAGACGCGTTCTGGAAGAGAGTCCAAGCGCCGGGTGAGTCCGTTGCCGCTTTCGCAGCGGCCCTCCGGTTGGCCGCCGGCCCTTGCAAGTGGGAGAACCTGGAAATCGCCCTCAGGGACCGCATGCTCTGTGGCCTGTGGGACGAGGAAGTTCAGGGAAAGCTGATGAACCAGGAGCCGCCCCCGACACTGCACGAGGTCGTGCACAGGCCGCGGAAGCCACGAGGGCCGGAGTCAAGGGGTTCAGAGAAAGGCCCCCACAACCCGACAAGGCAGCGGGCTCAGTACACGCGGCCAGGCGAGCGCCACAATCCCCCACGGAGAGCAGCGAGGACGAGGACGTCCCGAAGGTACGGAAGGATGGCCGACGTTGCGACGGCTGCGGGGCGGCCCACGACCGCATCAAGTGCCCGTTCCGGAAGGCCGAATGCCACAACTGCGGACGCCGAGGGCACATAGCCAAGGTTTGCAGACGGCGGCGCGGGGACCAAAGAGGCTCGACAGACTGCCCACCGAGATTCCAGGAAGGCGCCCGGCCCTCGAGGAAGCAGGACGGCGTGGGCCACATCTCCGACGGCAGCGGCGACGACGCCCCAGTCCACAGCGTGTCCTTAGGACACCCCCGTTACTTTGTTGAGGTACTGGTGCAAGGGGCCCCCGTTAGGATGGAGATAGACTCGGGGTCTTCATATTCAATCATTTCCCAGAGGGAGTTTTTGGGAATTTCCCCCAACTTGCGGCCCAGGCTCAAAGCACTGAGGTCTACGCTGCGGGACGTGCAGGGAAATAGCATTCCGGTGTTGGGGGTTGGAAAATTCAAGGTCCAATACAAGCGGCACGCCGCGGAACTTCCCCTGGTTGTCCTCAAGGGGGGAAGCTGTAGCCTCCTCGGGACTCAATGGTTTAAGCCCCTGGGTTTGTTCATTGGGGGGGGGTGCATGCCGTTGGGACTGACCCTATACAAGAGGTGTGTGACGCGCACCCCGAAGTGTTCAAGAAGGTACTCGGAAAATTCAAGGGACCCCCAGTCGCGTTCGACCTGGACCCGGAGGTCCGCCCAATAAGACTCAAACCGCGCAGAGTGCCTTTTGCACTCAAGGACAAGATAGAGGCGGAACTGGACAAATTGGTGGACCAGGGGATTCTTGTTCCTGTTGATTCCGCGGAATGGGAAACTCCGATTGTAACAGCGCTAAAGGCCAACGGGGAGGTTCGCATATGCACAGATTACAAATGCACCATTAATAGGGCAATTAGGCCAAATGCGTATCCGGTGCTGGTAGTCAGCCACCTGTTGGCTAGGTTACATGGGGGGAGGTGTTTTGCAAAACTTGACCTGGCACAGGCATACCAGCAGCTCTCGGTAACCCCAGCTGCGGCTGCTGCGCAGACGATAGTCACTCATAAGGGGGCGTTCCAGGTCACGCGCCTACAGTTTGGCATGAACTCGGCGCCTGGTATCTTCCAATCGCTCGTGGAACGCCTTTTAAAGGGTCTAGAGGGGGTCTTACCATACTTTGATGACGTGTTGATAACGGGGGGGAGCGAAGCTGAATTGGCTGAAAGGCTAAACAAAGTACTGACGGTATTCGAAAAGGCGGGGTTGAGGCTGCGGAAAGACAAATGCATCTTCTTCGCAAAAGAGGTTGAGTTCTTGGGTTTCCAGGTAACCCCTGCGGGAATCAAACCCTCCAAATCAAAGGTAGCCGCCATTCAAAATGCTCCTCGCCCCACCTCCAAGCCCGAATTGCAGTTGTTCCTGGGGCTCCTAAACTTCTACCATTCCTTCCTGCCTCGGAAGGCATCAGTAGCGGAGCCACTTCATAAGCTCCTAAAAAAAGACGAGGCGTGGAAATGGGGCGAGAGCCAAGAAAGAGCATTCAATGATTTGAAACAACTCCTAGCCTCAGACGCTATATTAACCCATTTTGACCCCAAGAGGCCAGTAGTCCTGATATGTGATGCGTCCCCAGTGGGGGTGGGGGCGGTTCTGTGCCATGTGATGGAAAACGGTCGGGAGGCCCCGGTGGCGTTCTACTCCAGGTCCCTGTCTCAGGCAGAGCGAAATTACGCACAGACAGACAGGGAGGCGTTAGCAATAATCGCTGGGACCAAGAAGTTCCACGATTTCCTCTATGGCCGCCCCTTTACCATCGTGACTGACCACAAGCCCCTGCTAGGCATTTTTACTGCAGACAAGCCCACGCCACAGATCCTGTCCCCTAGGATGCTCAGGTGGGCCATTTTTTAAAACGCGTACCAGAACGCGCTGGTGTATCGCCCTGGAAAGGACATAAGCCACGCGGACGCCCTGTCAAGGTCACCCCTCCCCCAAACAAGCAGCCACGTGTGCGAGGTGGAGCAAGACCGCCAAGTGCTCATGATAGAGGTCTTGGACTCACCCCCCCCCCCATATTGCCTGCAGAGATCGCCAAGGCGACAGGCAAGGACAAGACGTTGGGCCTGGTTAGTTCTTGGGTGCAGAAAGGGTGGCCAACGTCCCCCCCAGCGGCGGAGTTCGCCCCATTTTTTCGGAAAAAGCTAGAATTGTCCTTAGAGAGGGGGTGCCTCCTGTGGGGCCAGCGGGTAATCGTCCCTGAATCCCTGAGAGCGAGGGTGCTTAAACTGCTGCACGTCAGCCACCCTGGAATTGTCCGCTCCAAGGCGCTGGCCAGGAGCTACTTCTGGTGGCCCCAGTTGTATGCCGATATCGAGCACATGGTGGGCACTTGCGCGAGCTGCCAGAGCTCCCGGCCCGAAGAAGCTCGTCTTCCGCACAGGGAATGGGACACGGCAAAGGGGCCGTGGTCCCACGTGCACATTGACTTTGCGGGCCCCTTCAGAGGATCACTTTTTCTCCTTATAGTGGATGCTTACTCCAAGTGGTTGGAGGTAATCCCAGTTGCGAACACCTCCTCAGCCACAACAATTAAACATTTGCGGAGGGTGTTCAGCACGTTCGGCATACCCGACACCCTTATTAGCGATAACGCTAGTTGTTTCACGTCCGCTGAGTTCAGGGCATTCACCGAGATCAACGCCATCCAGCACATCACCTCCGCACCCTTCCACCCGGCGACGAATGGCCAGGTAGAACGCCTCGTACGTACCACCAAAGACGCGCTGAGGCGCATGGCCCCCGGGGATTTAAGCCTGCAGTTGTGTCAGTTTTTACTGGGATACAGGGTAACCCCCCTAGCGTCGGGGTACTCGCCCGCAGAACTCCTAATGCGCAGGAAGCTGACTACGATACTGACCAGGCTAGACCCCACTAGGGTGGAAGACACTGGGAGGAACATCGGGGTAGCGGGCACGAAGAGTTTCGAAATGGGCGCCCCGGTTCATTGCAGAAACTATGCTAACGCAGGGCCAGCCTGGGTCCCGGGCGTAGTCGTTGGGCAGACAGGCCCCGTGTCGTATTGCATTGAGACCAGCACAGGTCTACTCTGGAGGCGACACACAGACCAACTCCGGCGCCGGATCTCCGAAAAGCAGGGCGCT
Organism: Bradypodion ventrale; assembly: GCA_035047345.1. Classification (NCBI taxonomy): domain Eukaryota; kingdom Metazoa; phylum Chordata; class Lepidosauria; order Squamata; family Chamaeleonidae; genus Bradypodion; species Bradypodion ventrale. The sequence goes on from JAWDJE010000002.1 coordinate 183,452,157, forward strand.
GACAGCACAGAAAAGGATTCAACGTTAGGGTTCTCCCCCACCCGTTCAGCCCAAGGGGGAGGAGAGGGGGGCCAGTGGTCCCCACCACGGGGGGAAGGGAATAAGTTTGTCCCCATAGATAGCCTGACAGATACCCCCATAGATACCCCAGTAGATGATTTTGAGTTTGAGTTACAAAACCGGGGGGTTTTTTTGGAGTGGTCCCCCACCCATCCAGGCGAGAAGCGGGGTTTTTCGTTAGCCCCCAGTGCCCCCGGTTTTCCCACAATGGAGTTTACCCGTACCCCGAAAGCCGCGGAACCGCGGCAAGTCGCTAACAAGTCTCCCTCTCCCATTGCAGGACAAGAGACCAGGGAACACAGAAGTGATAGCGCTCCCGGGACAAGCCAGCCAGCCTTGCGCCCAAAACACGCTTGCAATAAACCATATTGGATGAGAGACTTCGTCTCATCCTAGGGGGGAGGGATGTTGTGTTTGGAATATTGTGCCTTTAAGTAATGTAACACTCGGATGAGTGGATATAATAACCACCAGCTGTAACACTGTAACCTTCTGTATCAGGACGCGAGCTAGTGACCACTAGGGGCAATAGCGAGCGCCCAGCTCACATGGTTCCAATTCCCCAAATACCTACAGCGCGGGAAGATTCCCGCCACCACCTCACCTGGACAAGAAGGGCGTGACGGGGAATGATGTCACGCAGACAGTAGCCAATGGGCTATTGAGGAGCCACCTTCAAATGTATAGCCACAGTATATATTGAGCTGTTCATCTGCTATTACCACATGTTCCCTCTGACCATCATGCAATAAAGATGTGTTAAGCCAACCCTTTCGGCTGTTCAATTGTCTTGGTTCTCATACACTAAACTGGCGACAAGGATGGGATAATGGATCTCCACTTGTGAAGGTTACTACAGTAAAACCTCGCATAAAGAGCGCCTCGCTTAGAGACTAACTCGCTTAAAGAGCAAAATATTCTCTGAATGGTCACCTCGCTTAACAACTAAAAGCAACCAAAAACTCACTTAACAACTAAATCGGGGTTCGTAATTTCCCCCCCCCTCGCCAGAAGTCACAATTGGTCACTTACAATGGTGTTTCATTTAAAGAGCAAACTCACTTAAAGAGCAATCCTGTGGAACACATTATGCTCTTTAAGTGAGGTACCACTGTATTTTCAACTACAGTTCCCAGAATCCCTCAGGCCATCTTGACAAGGGCATTCTGTGGTTGTTGTCCAAGGATTCAGAGCAGCAAAGGTCATCATCGGACCGTGGCACTGTTTGGATGAATTGGAATAATAGTACATTGCATCCCGTGTGATGTAAATGCACTCTATGCACAAGTATGCAGATAACCAGTGGCAGCATGTGTGATGTCCATGCTCAAGTGTGAGCTGTGTGTAACTCCAAGTGAGCTACGAGCCTGTTTGGTGGCTCAGTGTGAGAGCAAAGCTGGGGAAAGATGGGAGGAGCAGCTGACAGGCCAGGTTTGTGAGTGGAAGTCTTCCTCTTTGGGTCCCAGCGTGACCCTTCCCATCATATCTGCCTTGCCTGCTTCCTAATGCTGCTTTCATTTTGTCTCCTTTACAGGCGTCCCTAAGGTGATGTACATCAGCTACACAGAACTGACAATGGTGCCCACTTAACTGAAGAAGAACAGGACACAACTCTTTAGGGATGGGCTGTTGAGAATCACTCTTTTTGGGGGGATGGGGGTGAAACTCATAGAAAGGGGCTATGGTGGACATATATTGTGGAATAAACCTGTATTTTTTACAACACCAGTCTGCTTTATTTTTTCCAGGTCTGGCTTTAGTTAGGGGAGATGGGATTCTTCCCTAGACCTCTCAAGATGCAAAAATTGAGATCAGTATCCCGCTCTATTGGTAGCTAAAGTTGATCATTAGGTGCTTATTTATGAGACAAACAAAACATATGCAATGGAATCAGGCAACTTCCTCCTGAAATTGCCCTTTCTGTGCCCAAAGGGCTGCATGGATTTGACACCATGCTCGGGGCATCCCTTGAACCTTATAGCGTGATTGACAGATGGATAAATTTGACCAGAATTGCCCAGTTGCATCTTCTAAATCAAGCAGTTTCCCCCAGTCCCTTCCCGAATTGCTGAGCCAGGATTTTTGGTTCGTATGCAGAGACTTCAGAGTGTCATGGGGTTACAAGAGCACGACTGATTTCCAATCCTCTTCACACATGTCCATCCTCTCCTCATTAAGAAGAGAAAGGTTAAGTTGGCTCCTGGCAATTGCTGTATCTCTTCTGTGCACTCCAGTGCCCTAGTGGTTAAGACGTTGAGTTTGGAGACTGGAAGGTCAGGTTTTGATACCTGAGAGCTGCATGGGGACATGGAAGGAGCCTCATTCGGGTGTCCCCTGAGTGGAGTTTCTCCAGCAAAAATCCTTTCAACCCAGAGTAATCTCTGATACAAAATTATTATTATTATTATTATTATTATTATTATTATTATTATTATTATTATTATTATTATTATTATTATTATTATTATTATTATTATTATTATTATTATTATTATTATTATTATTATTGGACCCACCTGCACAGCCTTGGGTCCCACTTAAAATCTTATCACCCAAAACATTCAGCTTTCTTTTCAGCCATTTTGTATTACAAGGCATTTACCAAAAAGGGTGATGTTCAGTGTTGGGCATAAGCCGGATCGGACCAGTATGCGTGTACTGGTAATAAAAATGGCTGGCCCCGCCCACCTCCTCCTCCTCCTGGAAGAGGCTTCGGAGGGGACTGGCTCCATTTCCCTCTTCATCCAAAGCTTTTCCTGGTCTGTTTCACCCAAAAGTACATCCCCAGCCACTCCAGAGTGGTTGGGGAGGCACTTCGGGGTGAAACAGAGCTCTGGAAACTCTTTGGGAAATCAAGCAAAACATTGATCGGAAAGGATGTTTGCCACTCTGCCTTTCTAGCTATAAAAAAACCTGCTGCTCTTTCTGGACCATTAGTATTTTTATGCAGGCTCTGGAAAAGTCTTGGATGAAGAAGGAAATGGCCTCGAGGGGGGCTCTTCGCTATAGAGCTATGAAAATAGAAACCCCTTCTATTTTCATCGCTCGATAGCGAACCTCTGAAGCCTTTTCCCCCTTGTCCAAGGCTTTTCCTGGGCTCCGTTTCACCCCAAAGCACATCCCCAGCCACTCCGGAGGCTTCTATTTTCATAGCTCTATAGCGAAGAGCAGTCACATGGCCAACAAGCCACGCACACCCAGTCACATGGCCACGTCCAGTTTGGTAGGAATTTTTTTTTATGCCCACCACTGGTGACGGTCATGTATATGAATGCAGTGTAGTCGTGTATAATAGAAAAATTCCATCTTTTAATTATGATCATAAATGCAAAAAAAACAAAAATTGATTCTAGATGTTTATCCATATTAAACCAAGCTAATCTCAGGTGGTTTCATCTGTAACCTCAGAAATCAGGAGTTCTTCTCTATGCCTTAAAGCAGAGGTTCCCAATCTAAGGCCCACAGTGCCATTTTATATAATGGCCCCCACCCCCATCCGACCCCCCCCCCAAGAGCATTCAAGAAACAAAATGACCACCCCTTGAAGCTATTGGGACAAAATGGCCACCCCCATCATGCAAGCAGGGCAAAATGGTCGTTTGGCCCTCAAAGCTGACTGAGAGAGTGTGACCCAGCCAGCCCCCAGCTTGAAAAGGTTGGGAACCCCTCCCTTAAAGAGTGGGCGGACAGACAGAAGTTCACCCTTTCAGATATTTTTTGAACCTTTTTGGTTTTCTAATCTTGGCTGTGGCCTAAGTGAGATCCCCTGGAGTGTTGCAGGTTTCATGGTGATAGATTGCCTCTGGAGATGGAGGTTTTATCTAATAGTTGTTACAAGTGAGAGCCATCAAACAGTTCATTCTGCATTTATTATTTCAACGCCTGCATAAAAATACTAATGGTCCAGAAAGAGCAGCAGGTTTTTTTTATAGCTAGAAAGGCAGAGTGGCAAACATCCTTTCCGATCAATGTTTTGCTTGATTTCCCAAAGAGTTCACATTCCTAGCATGTAACCAAAGAAAAATTATACATGTAAGCTCTCTTGAGTCTTAGAAAATATCTAGTATACAAAAGCATGATGTATTATCACCCCTTCCCTTGAATGCTAAAATTAGCTTTAGAAGAAGTAAGGATGTTCCCAGGGTTAGCATTGCCTTTATGAGCAAGCACAAAAGGCTGGTTTGAAGAACAGAAAGTAGAAACCTCGAGGACATGAAAGCAGCCTCCCTGGAGGATGTACTCTTGTTAACTAGAGAAAAGGGCTCTAAAATTAATGTCCTGGGCTTGTAATGGAAGGCAGTTAACAAATGCAAAAGAAAGAAAAAGAAAGATTCTATCCTCCCACTGTCAAAAAACAACAACAACAACCCCAAGAAGCAGAATATCTCCGAACAAAAGAGCAAACTACAGTCGGTGATGCAGCTGATTACAAGAAAGATGTTTGCACACCCTGTGAATGGTAAAAAAAAACCAACCACATCTATGCTAGGATGTGATTTTGGAGGGTATGCAGAACTGCAGATCAGGGCTGTGCTAACTAGTGTAGTCTGCCTTGCCCTGGCTTGGGGGGAGGGAGGGGCACAAAATCCAAAGATGGACAATAGTCATTCAATTGCCACAGGAGTATGTTGTAACAATCCAGTTACTTACGAGTAGAACCCCAGTCTACACGGGGACTGCATGCACCTGAATCCAGGATTTTAAGTTTACCTTCTCACGTCTGCTGACCTAATTCTAGGCTGTAAGTAAGGTAGCACATAGCCAAGTAAACACTCCAGTCACCATGTCTTTTAAAAGTATATTGTAGTCAAAGTAAGTTACGGAACAAAGTTTTAGGAAGCAAAGATTTCTTAGTATCAAAAGTTCAGAAAGCACATTAAAACAATGAAAGCCTATCTAATGGGGGAAGCCCTGAGGCCCCTCTTTGCATACAATCCCCTACATGACTTACTCAGTGTTGATCACCGGACCAATAGAAAGTCTTGCCCCCTTCCCTCTGGATTTTATCTCTTCACACATGTTCCATCCTCTTGCAATTCCCCTAAAGGAATCCAGCCAATGACCATACAGTATCACATGTCTATCAAACATTAAGTTTCATTTCTCCCAAACCACAAGACTAGCATGTTTTGACTATCAATCCTTCTCTGGAATGCACCATAACTCCCCCATTTAGAAATCGCCATTACACTCGAATTGCACATTCAGGTCCCATTCTAACCATCACATATGCAAGCTATCGAGCTCTCCAGAAGCCTTCCTCAGGCTAGGTCATACCCGCCAAGTTGCGGTTTCGGAAATCCGGGAGCCAGGCACGCATGCCCAGTAAGTTTCCAGGCATCGGGCAGGAAATGGGTTACTGTACATGCGTAGCCGTCAGAGGCAGCGGCGCGCGTGCACAGAAACCTCTGTGCGTGTGCGCAGAAACCTCTGTGTGCATGCGCAAAAACCCCTTTGGCCAGGAAATGGGTTACTGCACATGCATGGTCGTGAGAGGCAGTGGCACGCATGCACAGTAGCTACTTTCCCCGCCGTTGAAAATACAGGATGGAACCGTGAAAGGGGCCGAACAAGTGTGAATATACAGGAAATCCCAGCCAATCTGGGATACTTGGCGGGTATGGGCTAGGTGGTACAAGAAGTGAGAGGTCTAGAGAGCTTAAAAGCTGTACACATTTTTAGAAATGTGTTCAATCCCTAATAAATTTGTCTACCTGCAGATCTGGCACTCACTGTGTTTGGTTCTCATTAGGATTTCACATATGCAGTAGAGAAAGATCATCTTGATCAAGAGGGGAGAATAAACAATAACCAGATAGCAATAGCAATCAGACTTATCTAAGATCACTCTGGGTGGTTCACAGTGTAATTAGCACACACACACCCCAATGTTCTGGGTACTTGTTTTACTAATCTCAGAAGGATGGAAGGCTGAGTCAACCTGGAGCCATGTCAGGATCAAACTCACATTTCCAACAGGGTTTGGTTGCAACTTAACCACTACACCATGAGTAAACAAATAGACTGGATCCCTAATTACTTCTGAAACAATTTGAGAGGGGGAGAGAATGGAGAAACCGACCAGAAGACTCTGATGGGATCCATTCACGGGTATTTTCTCTATCCTTCCAAGATGGCTCCAGTTTGCATATAAAATTTTGCACATGCTTCAACCAGTAGAACTCTCTGTTCCTCTTCCTGCCATTTTATGATTCCTTCCTTGTCATCCTGCTCCCTTGCCATCATCTTCCTAAGCCGGTTCCCCTGGATGCCCAAGTGTAGATTTTCTTGAATAAATGCAAGGTGGTCTTCAATAATTCATTAGAGGAGCCCGGGCAGAAAATGCTCACTTAAGGCTTGCCCCCGGCTCCCACTCGAGCTAATAAATATTGCAAGGCCAGCTGCCTCATGAACACGCTTGCCTCTTTCTGACCCCGGTGAGACAACGTGCGAAAAAGCTTCATAGGGACCACATTAAGAGGTACAGCAGCTTGAAGATGCAAACATGCCAAACCATAGCAAAGACCACGTGTCACCATTCACCCCTTGGAAAATGGGTGGGTTGGTGGGAGAAAACTATGGAGGGACCTTCTGGGATTCTGAGAGCTGATAGATAGATAGATAGATATTTATACCCCACCCCTATCTATACCCTATAGATAGATATTTATACCCCACCCCACGCCATTCAGGGCGGCTTACAACATTTCAAAAACTTCACACAGGTAAAGGTAAAGGTCTTCCTTGTTTGAAAGCCAGTCGTGTTCAACTAGGGTGCAGGGGTGTGCTGGGCACCGGGGTGTGTGTGGACAGGAAGTGATGGGGCGCCTATTGGGGGGAGAAATCCCATACATTCCTATTACCTCTGCCTGCCTCTGAGGGGCACCAGTCGCTGGGGCGCACCGGGATGAGTCCCTGTATCCCTGTGGCCCAGCACACCACTGCTAGGGCGCAGTACTCATCTCCGTTTACAGCCAAAGAGCCAGCGCTGTGTACATCTGCAGACGTTTCCGTGGTCATGTGGCCGGCATGACTAGCTGCTGCTGGAGTGCACGGAACACTGTTACCTTCCCAACAAAGTGATACCTATTTGTGTACTTGCAATTTCTTGCTTTCGAACTGCTAGGTTGGCAAGAGTTGGGACAGAACGACGGGAGCTCACTCCGTCGAGCAGCAGCTGGGTCTCAAACTGCTGACCTTCCAGTCATCAAGTTCAGCATCTTAACCTGCGGTATCCGCGAGCACAATTGGCATAAACGGCCCCTGGCAGAGGCCACACCGGTCGAGAAAGCTCCTGGTCACTGGGCTCTGCGGGCACAGAAATTGGGGGGCGGATTAATAGTGATAGGATTGATTCACCCATATCTGACCTGACCGGCAGCCTTGCTGAGGGAAGCAAAATCACTAGCCCCCGTTAGACATTAGGCAATGACACACTTGCAGATCAGCCCAAGCCCGAGTGCAAATAGTGGCCATGTTTACCCTTGTGTAAGCCATGAACAATGGATTTCCCCTGTCAGTATTTGCCCTAGTTAATTAACTTCCCCAAGAGAGAGTCCCAATTAACCCGGGTAAATGGGTGATATGATTTTCTGTCAGATGACGATTCTATCACACGCTGCCTTGAATTCCTATATTTGATGATGATTTTCCCTCAATAAACCACTGGTCTTCGCTCCATCTTGTCTCGTGTCGTTCCTTGACCAGTCTCCTCCGGGACCTCACGGCCGCCCCGCGGCCCCAATCCTACATTAACCATTAAGCCACTGCAGCCCCATAAACTTCACATACACACACACACCCTTTGTCCTCTACCAGGAACCTAAGTGGAACTCTTTGTCATACATTCATAGCATGCTTGTCTTATCTTCCACGGATGTGGGCTAAGTAATTGCAGGTTTGGAGGGAGGCCTGACCCAAAGGGTTCTCTCTAGTGCAAGAGGGAAGAACCCCTGGGTCCCTCCGGATGAATTACTACACTCATCATCCTACACATAGGCTAGGCTAGCTGGAGCTGATGGAGACTAGCTAGGGTCTACCAATGTTCGGCCTCCCATTTCTCATCCCTGCTCCAGTAAGTTCCCCTCCTTCTTTCCAAGCCTCCCCCACCTCCATTTACATGACACATCTTTCCATTGTGCCTTGATCCCCTCTCACTAAGTCTCAGAGATGCACATTTAGCTTTCACGCTATGGGTACCTCCACCCAACTCACTCCCCTTGCTAGAAACCTAAGCCTTCTTAATCTAAATCAAGCTGATCCAGTGGCATATTAGCCCCACCCCACCTATTTATATAGTCAGCAACCCTCTTATGAGTAGGGAGGGTAGAGAGGGGTGTGTATTATTTAAGAGCTGCAACATGGAGGAGGCTGTGACTGAAGAAAGATGCCAGAGAAGCTAAAATGAAGAGCAGGCATGTAAGTGAACCTGGGACGTAGCGGAGAACATGACCCAGAAGGCAGAACCCAAATAAAGGTGACTAGTTGCCCAGGGGGTGTCCTTTGTGGTCCTTGGCTAGCAACAACTCCAAACTCTCAAAGCTGGTAGTAAAGTTGATCAATTTGGATGAGCCCCAAAATTTATCCAGTGACTCTGAAACTACAGGAGATAAAGCAGGAAGATGGCTTTTTGGATCCACTGCAATCTTGTTTCCAGAATGCCTGTTTTCTAACTGCTAGGAACATGTTGGCAGCATGCACTGACCTGTATATTATTACTGTATTATTATTCTGCCCTATCCAAATATTGGCGATCCTCATGGTGATCAGCCATGAAGACTGTCCTGAGAATATAATGCAGTGGCCTTCCATTTGTCCTGCATCGCAACATGACCTCCTGTACCACTGATTCAGTTCTGCGAGTCACTTTCTGGTCCTGAGCCCTTTTGACACTCAAAGTTCTCCTCAGCCCCAGGCCAGGATTGACGAAGCTGCTGCCGTCCAGCAAGATGGATTCAAGTGGGATTTGATCCACTTGGGGACCATCACCAGTGGTGGGCATCAGCAGGTTCGCACCAGTTCGCCAGAACCGGTAGCAGAAATTCTGGCTGGCCCAGCCCATCCAAGTTTTGAAATAAAGTACAGTAGTCCTAATTCGGGTGCAACGCAGGGCTTTCCCCTGGCCACGCCCACCATACCACGCCCACAGAGTAGGTAGTAAAAAAAATTTGGAGCCCACCACTGACCATCACCCTTCCCTGTGGACTTCAGCACCCAAGGCCGTTAGTCCTCAAGGTGGTCAGGTTAGTTAACTGCTGCCTGATACTCGGCATTGAGTCGCTGGTGATATGGTCTACTCAAGTGCTGTAGCAGGCTACCCTGACCAGACTGGGTATCTGTACTGTATATGCAATGCCAAATCTTCAACCAAGGAGCCAGTGCTGTCTGCATCTGCAAAAATCACCTTTCTGACTGAAGCAGTGCCTTGCAATTTCTTGCTTTCTAACTGCTAGGTTGGCAGGAGCTGGGGCAGACGGGAGCTCACTCTGTCATGCAGCTCTCAAACTGCTGAGGTGCAGTATGCTCCTTCAAATTCAACATTTGTGAAAGGAGTGTATTTAGGGGCTGCGGATAGGCAACCTTGCATGCGGATTGGGTTAGTCTGTGAGATCCAGTAGCAAGGTACACAAAATGCAGTATGAGGAATGCTTAATTTTACCTACAAGGATGCTGCTCTAACATCAGATACCTATAACAAAACCGTCCTGGACAAAAAGCAATCCTGCAGTTGCCAAGTCTAGGGTGGCATCCCTCGCCTGAGAAAAAGGCAGTTCAGAGGAAAGTACTGTATGTGGAACAACAGCGCCATCATGTGGTCAAATCTCAAATCATGGTTGGCTGATACTCATGTTCAAGTACTGTACAGCAAAACCTCGCATAGAGTGCCTCGCTTAGAGACTAACTTGCTTAAATTGCAGAATTAACAACTAAAACCAATCAAAAACTCACTTAACAACTAAATTTGGACTCTCAAACCCCCCCCCCCCCGGGCCAGAAGTCACAGTTCATCACTTACAATGGTGTTTCGCTTAAAGAGCAAACTCGCTTAAAGAGCAATCCCGTGGAACGCATTATACTCTTTAAGCAAGGTACCACTGTATACATTTTTTCCTGAAAATCATTTTCAGGGAAAATGCAACTGGTGTGAATTTAAGATGTATCCCAGCTTGCCATGAAGTCACCCACGCACTGTGATCTCAGAGCTATCTCCTGCAGAACAAATGAAATGAGACATGCAGGCTTTAACACCGGGACTGCAATGGACTGCCACAGCCTTGAAGATATTATCAAGGTGCATCTTCACAGCCAGTCCATCTGGAATGGCCTCTTCCACCTCCATGACTGTTGGGAATCAGAATAGTAAAGTAATTCCTCCTCCACTCATTTTGTCGTTGGGCCCAATATGATGGCTTCCAGTAGCATTTCCTCCACTGTGGGAACCATCACACCACCTAAAGGGTAGCCATTGGCCCCTTTAGCGAGTCAGGTTATCTACCGCCACCCAACGCTCGGTGTTGTGTTGCTGGCTGTACAGTCTACTCCATTGCGGTAACAGGATGTCCGGCCAGTCAAATAAGTTACCACGAACTTTGGGTGAGGTGACTGGAGAAGTCTGAGTATGTTTTTATATGTTATCAGTATTTTTGTGATTTATGTCTTATATATGTAGGTTGTGATGGTGGAGGATTTTTTTTGAGTGGGTCTTGTTTAATGTAGGTTTTTTCCCCTTAATTTGTTATTGATGTTTCTATGTTGTATTTTTGTATTGTGGGTTTATTATTGAATTTTTTTTAAGAAAAAAAAGTTACCACGAACTGTCACATAAATTAGTGATCCCCAACCTTCTGGAATATGGAGGCACCGCATTAGCATGCCCAATGCTTAAAAAGGGCCACATCTTAAATCAAAATGTAACAAAATTATTAACCTACCAATTTAGATCAAAAGTAAACATTCAGAGCCCAATGAAGAAATGCTTTCTGCCATTGTAGTGCATTTTAATCTCTGCAGCGTGCAGGAATTTTGGGCTGGGGAATTTTTTAAAAAGGGAACGATGAATCAATCCTACCTGATGGTAGGTCATGCAGAGTCCAAGGACATACAATTGTCTTTGATTCTTACCTGGAAGCAAAATGCAAATTTGTGCTCTCTTGGAAAGGAACAGAGAACTGGAGGACACTGACCCCAAAAACTCAAGAGACTCCAGACCTTTAAAAACGAATGACAAATAGCATTTTATTGAACAGAAAATAATAAGTTTTATAAAGCTTTGAAGCAAAATACTGGACTCATACTCATAATGAGGGACTTGTAACCAACACTGAAACTCAGTAAAAGCCATTTTAAAAAAGAAGAGCGGGCTCAGTTGTTCTAATTAAATCTAATTTCCCTCTTCTAGGCTCGCATGCTGGAGTGTAGCTTCCTAGAGATTTGAGTCCCAGACCTTCACTATGTTATGCAGACATGGTTTCAGGAAAGGAAAGGAGCACTGAAATCCACCGTGCTGAGATATACCAGCCAGCTCTTCAGTGAAGGTCTCTCCTGTGGAGGCTGCAGGAAAAAGAGGGCCGAGGAAAAGCAAAAAAACAACAATAGCTAAAACTTCTTAGAATCTGGAGAGAGAGAGAGAGAGAGAGAGAGAGTAAAGGCTATTATCTCCTAGGACTTCTATATATCCACTGAGATCCTGCCATCTTCTTCTGTGCCCTATTGCTAGCACAGGAAAGAGGGGTTACAGCCAGAAAACTGAGATGGAGGGAATTAATAGACAACCAAAGAGAATCAATTCCATCTTCCACTAGGAATGACATTAAGGAATATGATTGGCTTAAGGCAGGGGTTCCCAACCTAAGGCCCCCAGGCCAGATCCAACCCCTGTCACCATTTCATGTGGGGCCCCACCCCTCCAAGGGCATTCTAGAAACAAAATGGCCACCCCATAGTACAGGCAGGGCAAAATGGCCGTCCGGTCCTCAAAGCTGACTGAGAGTGTGACCCGGACCCAGCTTGAAAAGGTTGGGAACCCCTGGCTTAAGGAGTTTTCAGTGCCTTTACAACATCATTCGCTATTATACAAATCCCACTTTTCAGCCCAGTTGTATGCCTTGCGGCTCCAGGGGTGAAAACTGCCACGATTAACAGAATTGGAAAGAGAAGGGTCAAATGAGTGTGGACAGGCAAAGGTAAGCAGTTACTCCACCTGCGTACATCTTTCCCATCCCTGTCCCAAACATGTTGTCTCCCTTTGGTGAGCTTTTTTGCTGTCCCTCTCCCAATCCTTACCTTGCTGCATTGTTGTTTTTTGCCAGATCGAAAGTCAAATAGAAAAGGGTGACATGTTTACTACTAACCCGATAGGAAGTGACATCAAGGGCACCATGTTGACTCTTTATTGAGACGAGGGAGACCCCCCCACTAGCAGGATATCCCGGCTCCACGTAGAGGCTACAGGTTGATGATGGCTGCAGGTAACTCAGAATCCTCTTCTCCGGCTTCCAGTCAATGGCAAAACTTCGGGGAAGGGAGGAGTAATGAAATCAGGTAGAGAAGGACTGCCTTTCAAAGCAGCGTTCCTTCGCATGGCACTGTTCTTTAAAAGAGCAATCTATCTGCAGTTCCCAAAATAAAGGATAAGCCAGCGGCCAAAGTAAGGGCCACATTTGGAAATCTGAGAAAGTTACACAGTGGCAGCAAATTGGAGGCACCAGGGGACACTGTCTAGTTCCCACCACCACCACCACCCAAAAAATACTAATTCTGCCATTCAAAAAATAAAGAATATTGCCAACCCACAAACTGCCCATTCACAGAAAGAAGCCTGCTGGTGCTCAGAGAAATAAACCCTCTTCCAAACACACACAACACATACGCGCGCACATATGAAACACATGCACACAAAAAAGCAATACATCTAAACTTTTCTACTTCCTTTTCGCTGAACCCTCAAGTATACTGGAAAATTAATTTTCAGCCAGCCTGCTATCTTTTCTTCCTTCTACTGAGGATGCCTCTGGCCAGGGAAAGAAGGGTGGTAGGGCAGCTATAACTCAATGGTTCATTTTCCAGTACACCTGAAAATTACAATGAAATAGAAGACCAAGCAGAAAAAAGGTTTCAGGAGGTAACAAGGTAGGTGCAAATGACTAGGGACCTCAAGATGAAACATTTATTATCAAGCACAAGGCCACCACCACCCCAGGCATGATCACTTGGAAGGGTTCAACTTGTCCTAAGGCCATGATGGTGAACCTCGGCACTCCAGCTGTTCTTGGACTTCAATTCCCAGAAGCCCAAGTCCCTGTGAATCCACACAAATGTAAACCCATTTGTGTGGATTCACAGGGGACTTAGGCTTCTTGGAATAGAAGTCCAAGAACAGCTGGAGCGCCAAGGTCCGCCATCACTGTCCTAAGGGCTGCTAGTCGCCACTCACTCACAAAAGACAGACCATAACACTTCTACATTATTTTTAGTTTACTTGGTACACTATGAATACCAAAACAGCAATAGCAGTGGTGAACAGTGTCCAGGGCCATTGGCTCAAAAACATATAGCACAGCTATAAAAATTGCCATTTTGGAGGCAAAGGGCCCCAAGCTAAGAAATCATCATAGGCTGTTGCATGCTGAATTGTGTCACCTCACCATACAACATGGTGATTTTGGAGCAATTTGCTTCCAAAAAGTACAGTGGAACCTCATACAACAATTGCCCCGTATAGCAACGAAATCGCATAACAATTAGGTTTTGTGGGGGAAACGGTGTCCCGCATAACAATTTTCTGTATGGAAAAAATCGTACAACAATTTTTCAATGGGAAAAAAACACTTAGCAAAAAAAATCGTTGTACGATACATCCCATAGGGAAAATCGCTATACAGTATGATGCATGTATCATATAGCAATTGTTTCATGCAACAACAAGCCTTGTAGAACAGATCAAAATCGTTAAATGAGGTACCACTGTACACAATTTGTGCTAAGGCAAGGGTGCCCAGATTTTTCGGGCCGCAGGCCAGTCAAGTGGTTCTTCCCACCAGAAGTGGAAGTAAAATGTGCCTTGTAATCTGTTTTGCAACAGGATGAGATAGATTTTAAGCTGCCATTTTCTCTACTTAACCCAGGAGTGCCCAAACTTCGGCCCGTAGGCCATATCTGGACCCCGACACCATTTCATCCAGCCCACGCTGCCCTTGTTGTTCCCAGAAGTGGAAGTAAAACGCGCCTGCATGGGCACATTTTATTTCTGCTTCTGGGGATGGCAGGGGTGGCATGTGCTGGATCCGGCCCATGGGCCGTAGTTTGGGCATTCCTGTGCCATAATTAAGTAAGAAGGTTTAAATGACCTGATCTGCTCTTCACTTTTTGCTTGCTTCCATACAGGTGGGAGGAAAGAAAAGAAAGAACACTGCCTCCTCCTACCCCCAGCCTGGAGATATAAAAACTAGAGCCAAAATCCAGGGGCCTTAAACTAACTACACAAACCACTGTATAGTATTTGCTGGCATATAAGACCCACTTTCCCCCTTTACAATACACTGAAAAAATGGAGTGCATCTTGTGTGCCGGCAATCAGAATTATCATGTTGAAAATTCAGTTATCCTACCTCTTTCAGGTTTAAAAGCCCTCTTGTCCTGGCTCCTGGCAATCAGGGGCGGCTGGAGCCAGGCAAAGGGCGGCTTCAAAAACACATACACGAGGACAGAGGAGGAAATTCATGGGGAAATGTAGAAAATTATTTTTTCCTTAAAAATGTGTCTAAAAACCAGGGTGCATCTTGTTCTCTGATGCGTCTTATACACCGGCAAATACGGTATATCAGAAGTACAAAGCTCACCAGTTCTGCAGTGACTCAATCTCCGCTAGAAGCTGTGCCTGCTGGTAGTAATTTTGCTGCAGCTCCAGGATGATGCTTTTTATGTTCTTGTAGGTGCCCATCGGAAGCAGAGCAGAAGGATTAAAAAGAGGACTGTTGCTCTAAGACAAGGAGAGAAAAAAAACAACAGAGAGAGAGAGTGTGGGAGAGATCAGGTAAATGGTCCAGCCACAGCAGTCTGAACCAGCTTCTTGCTCTTCCTTACCTGCAGTGTGACACTATCATCATCCCCCCAGTATAAGCGCAGCTTTGGGTGATGGTGCACAGAAGATGCAGCCTGGGAAGGAGAGAAGATCTCGATCTCCAGGTCAGTCTCTGAGATGGAGATCAATTTGATACCATGCAAAGTCTCCAAGAGGCAGCGAAAGTCAGTGGTGCTGGAATAAGGAAAGAATCCAGAGAGGGAAGGGGAAGCAGAAGAAAAGTCTCTTAGGGCATCTTTGCTACATTGTTCATTAAGGAGAAAACATGATGATGATGATAAATCAGTGAAGAGGAAGACTCTCCCCTCCCCTCCACTTTTAAGAGAGGGTGAAGGCTCTAATCCAGATTAACAAATATGAAGCAGAACTGCAAACATCAGGCACGCACAATCTAAACTGGAGGACAGGTAGCCCATGTTCTGCCATCATCTGGAAAATGGAACTGACCATAATTTCTTATTTTGCATTCTTAAATTGCTGCTAGCCAAGATAATCGTATTTAGCAGCTGGTCTAAATAGAAAATGCCTGTGTATGTTCAAGGTCTTAAAACAAGCTAAACGTTTGGTCTACTACAGCAAAACTGATGAAGACTATCATGGTGCCTTAAAAATGTTTATCCTTTATTTGGCATTAATTTTGTGCCCTGCAATCTGAGAAGTGAGCTACATAGACTCCACTAAAGCTTTTGGACCAAATAAGTTATTCATCTTTAAGGCATACTCTACACCAGTGGCAGCAAACCTGTGGCACGTATGCCAGAGGAGGTACTCAGAGGCCTCTCTGTAGGCATATGTGCTGTCACCCCAGCAGAGTCCGCCACACCCCTCTGTTCCAGCAGCCCAAGGGGAACACTTCCTCCCTCCCCCCAGCACAGAGCTCACTACACCCCTCTGCGGTGTGGATAGCAGCCTGTTGAGTTTGCACACTTGGTCTCTAAAAGGTTCGCCATCACTGCTCTACACAGTTATAGCTCAACAAGAAACCCTGGGACAGAACACAATGAACCATTCTCGTCTGAAGAAGTGGATTTGATTCATGACAGCTCACATTAAAATACAGCAGTTAGTGCCACAACATTTTTGCCTTGGTTAGTTTGTTTTGTTTCTTGTCTGAAATCTGCACAGACTAGCATGGCTGTCACTTTGAAAAAACCCTTGTGCAAAGCTTCAGAGCAGTATAATCCTGCCACCGTAGGCTGAAGCAAGTTGCACATGGCTTCAATTTTAGTTTAAAGACAGACACAGAACAAAAAAAACCCTAAGACACATGTGCACGCACACATAGCTGGAGTTTATCAGGGAGTAAACAAAAAACAAAAAGTGGTGGCACCTTAAAGACTAACCACCGTATTTTAATGTGAGCTTTTGTGGATCAAGTCCATTTTGTCAGACATAAGACATAATAGCTGGAGTTGTGGCTGTAGCTTGTAGTGGGGGGGGGGGGGGGGGCTCTTTGTAACTTTGAAAGATGTGGGGCATGTGAAAATGGTAAACAGCATAACATAATGGCCAGTATCCTGCATTGCAGTGAGACCAGTGCAGTGAGACTGACATCATAGCCAGTGGGCAGGAACTCATTAATAAGCGGCAATTGGCCCCTAGTCGTGACCTCAAGCCTACTGCACCAGCAGAGCTATGAAACAAGATAGGAGTTACCTTGGCCAGATTAATGACAAGCTGCCCAATATTATTAATACAGTGGAACCTCGGTTAACATAATTAATGCATTCTCCAGGATGTTTCTTACAGCAAAAATTAAACTGAATTTCTCATTGAACGCAGTTTCCCATAGGAATGAAATGAAAACCAATTAATCTGTTAAAAAAAATTCTGTCAACTGAGCCACTATTTTCTATGGATTTCCTTTTGTTATGCTATTTTTATGTTAACTGAGCCATATGTTAACCGAGGTTCCACTGTAGTAGTAACAGAACATGTTAATTTTCCAGGACAATGTTTGAAGCTCTGCTGCAGTCTGAAACTCATTCTCACCGCTGCATCGTCTCCCGCCAGAGACCGGCCTGCCTTTCCTGCTCTTCTAGCGCCTCCTCTAGGCACTGCCGTTCTTCCTGGTGCTTCCGCAACTGCTCCTGCAGCTCTGAAACACACCTTTCCAGCTGCTGCTGCCGCTCACCCAATAGCTCCTGCCGGAGAAAAATTCAATGACCAAGGGACTCAACTGGCTCTTTCCCTCACTCTCAGTCAGAATTAAGATACATCTCATCACAGCCAGGAAAAGTGGGGTGGGATTGTTTTTTTCGACAACTTCCTCTTGCCCCGTACCCAAAGCCCATCAGAGCTGGTGATCCAAACCCCCACCTGTTCCTTCTGATGCCTCAAATAGGCAGCTTTCCTCTTCTCCTCCATCTCCTGCTTCTACAAAATAAATACAAAACTGGATTAAGGACCCTGCCACCAGCACAGCCGAACCAAAAATCAGTAATCGGCCAAATCCCTTAACTGCACTTAAGAAGAAGCCAACTTGTATTACTTATCATGACACGTATAAAAGAAATGGAAGACATTTGTTTCTCTCTACTTAGTATTTTGGACTGCGGTGGCTCAAGTGATGAAAATGCTGAACTCGATGACAGGAAGGTCGGAGTTCGAGACCCAAGTACTGCAAACAAAGCTAACATGTGGCATTAAACAATATCATCATTACGACATAGCCATTCAGAGATTGCACTGGGATTGAGAGAGATGAAAAGAAGGGGTCCTTTTTTATAACACACTTAGCATATTTGTGCCCGGCCAGATGGGCAGTTTTTATTTGTGTTTTTGTTGTTGTTGTTTTTGTTTTTTTGGATAAGGGTGGTTTGGGTGGGGGTGTTTTGCATTTGTGGTTTGTGCCTTTTTTGGATCAAAGGGCATCAATGGCTATAATTATGGATACTTAAGGACAACATTCAGCATTCCGTGCGCTAGTCATGCCTGCCACATGACCACGGAAACGTCTGCAGAAGCAGACAGCGCTGGCTCTTCGGCTTAGAAACAGAGATGAGCACTGCACCCTAGAGTCGGATACGACTGGCTTTCGAGAAAGGGAAACCTTTACCTTTACCTTTACCTTTAAGGACAACCTCCGGGTTGGAGAGATAGGCAGGATATCTGTCAATGCCATTTCCAGGGAATCCTAAGCAGGTGAAGGCATCTGCTTGGGAATAATACCCTGAAGCCAATGGTGAGCCACTGTGTGAGACAGAATGCTGGACTGGATGGGCTGTGGCCTGTTCCAGCAAGGCTGTTCTTATGTTCTTATGGATCTATTTTATTATATTTATTTGTGATTTTGATTTATTTTTTATTTTTCTGACTTGTTTTTACTCTTGTGGCCTCTAGGTGGGTCTGTTAGTAGTAGTGTTGGACTCTTTTTGTGTTTGACTGTTTTTTCTCCCCCGGCCTCTAGGTGGGGCTTTTTTCGGTAAGTAGTCTTTGTTTCTTCATTTCTGTTCCGGAGTCGTGGAGTGAGGACGTGCTGGTGAGTTCTCTGGGGGTTTTTTATCTGGGTTTTGTTTTTTGTTTTGTTTTTTGGGGGTTGGACTGGTGGGTGTTTCTGTTTCTTCTTTTGTGGGTTTTTTGGGTTTGAGATGTGTTTAATTGTTTTTATTTCTGGTTGGTTTTTACGTTTCTGATTTCTTTTGTGATTATTTGTTTAATTTGTGGTATTTTTGTTGTTTGAGTTAGGTATTTTCGTGTTGTAGTTAGGTGTTTTTTCTGAGATTTCATGGTATTTTGGGTGTTTTTGTTTGTGGATTTTGTTGTTTGTTTTGTTGGTTAATGTGTTAGTTTAATTATTTATTTATTTATGCTTTATTTTTGGTGTTTGGCATTTTGGGGAAAAGTTTGTTTTTGTTGTTGGTGTGTACTTCTGCATGAAGAACAGGCTGACTGTCAGTTCCTCTTCTCCCCATTGCTGCTTCAAATTTTGGTTTCGATGCAGCAATGGGGAAAAGGAGGAGCCGGCAGTCAGCCCGCTCTTCCCCCGGTAAGGTTCGTTAGGTAGGTCGGGGGAGAAGGAGGGAGAGAAGAGCCATCTGCCTGACGATGTTTCTCTCCTCTCTGTCTCCTTTTTCTCCTGGATTACCTAACCAGAGATCAACAGGCAGCGATCTCTAAGGGTCGGTGCTCTTCCTTGTGGATTGCTGGCTGCTGCTTTTGTATTACCTCCATCGGAAGTACAAATGCAGCAGCCAGTCATTTGCCAGGGTGTGTTTTCGCTGACGAACTGCTGCTTGCTGGTGGTATTTTTTCCACCCCAGCTCAACTGACCTTAAGGCCGGCGGTGGTCTCGCCATGTCTTCAGCGGGGTAACGTGGAAGAGAGGGAGTCCCTCTTCTCCCCGTTGCTCCAGGAAAGAAGGCCAGTGGGTGTCTTGCCGTTTGTTTGGGGGGGTTTTTTTTGGGGGGGTGAGGCCGTGAGGCGCGGCGGACTTGCGCTCCCGTTACAGGAGGCCGGCGTGTTTTTATTTTTTTCACACACCGACTTTTTCAGCGTTCTGCACGCTTGCGCCCTTCAGCCTGATTGGCTGAAGTGCTCACGGCGTGTAGGACGCTGGGACTTGCAGTTTTGTTTTGTTTCCATTCGTTTGGCGGTTTTTTTCTGCGGCTCGATTTCAATTGGGTGAGCCGTGTTTCCCAATGTTCTTTTTGCTCACACCTCTCAGCCTGATTGGCTGAGGCGCGGCGCAGAGGACTTTGGGAATTGAGGTTGTTTCCCTTTGTTCACGTTCGTGGGGCTGTTGCCCCACTGGCGACTTCGGCAATGTTGCAGCGCTCTGCGGTCCAGGTTCAGGCGGCTCGGTACGGGATACGATAGCCGGGTGCGGGTGTATATACCGGAGTCCAACAGTTAACGCCCCTCTTTATAGGTAAAGATTTCTACTACAGTACTGCCCAGTTAATTAAGGTTTTATAAATTGAACTTGCTGAACTCACTGACTGGAAGGTCGGAGTTCGAGACCCGAGTACTGCACAATGGAGTGAGCTCCCGTCTCTGTCCCAGCTCCTGATAACCTAGCAGTTCGAAAACAAGAGACTGCAAGTAGATAAATAGGGACCACTTGGATGGAAAGGTAAACAGCATTCCATGCACTCCAGTGTTGAGGCATACTTGCCACATCTCCACAAAAACATCTGTAGTCGCAGACAGCACTGGGTCTTTGGCTATAAACAGATGAGCACTGAACCCTAGAGTAGATATGACTGGCTTTCGAGCATGGGCAACTTTTACCTTTACCTACTTAGTATTTTGAGCCTGGAGCTTTAACCTATCATGGTAAAAATGCAGATTTTCCCCCCACAAGTGAGCTTTTTTTTTTTAGTGGGGAGCAGTTACATTTCAGGGATAGCAGGGGGCACACAGGAAGAGCCTCCTCAAAGGTTGTGGTCTTTTTTTAACACAATTGGACGTAGGCTGGTAATGGCCACCTGGTGTTGTTGGTTAATTAATCTTTCTTACACTAGGTCAGGGGAAAGGAACTGCAGAATGAACTCACCAAAAGGTGGTTTCACTTTGGCAGTTTCATGTCTGGCCTCGACACAGAAGAAGAAGTGACAGTAGGAGGGTGTGGTCCTTGAGGAAGAGACATGGGACAGATCTGGCCCTTGGTCATTCTGACACTGGCCACTGTTGATGTCACAACAAATATCATACGCATGAAACTCATGGGCTACATGTCATCCACCCCTTTATAAATTCACCAGAACAGAAGACTAACTATGCAATGCTCAAACACTAAAGCATGCTGATGTCTTTGAAGCTGGCAGCTTGTTTGATCAACAACATGGGACAGCTCAACCTCAATTCTTGGTGAGCAAAAATTCAAGAAATAAAGTCTGCCTTCAACACTGGCTCTAGTAAGGATACTACCTTGGCTTGGTAGCGTTGCAAGGCATCCTCCAGGAGGAGAGCCCGGTTCTTTCCCTCTTCCAGTTTGGCCAGTAACTGAGGCACAGCCCCCTTGATAGATTCCACCTGATGCTGGTACTCTGCTTTGAGCGCCTTCCATTGCTGTTTTGCCTCGGCCATCTCCTTTCCTGCAAAAGAAATGCCCATGGAAAAGCAACACTAAAATCCGCATTTTAGCCAGAAACAACCCAAATTTAGAAAATAATTCGAAATGTGTGTGAGGGGAGCGGGTTTGGTGGAAAGGACTGCAGCTCCCAGAATACTGCAGCCCACAGAACCACTGAACCTTTGTTGACTCAGGAACTCTGGCAGTCTTGGTCCAAAAAGTAACTTCTACACGCTTTGGAAATGGCACAAAGGACCCACCCCCCACCCCGCAACTCTAATCACAAGCAGGTACTCCCAAATCTTCAAAAAAGATTTAGAAGTGTTCAAAGAACGGTGCAGCAAGCTTCTCATAGAAAGAAATTCCAGCTATTTAGGCCAGGCATGCCCCCAAAATACGCCACCCCAAAGCCATTCCATCAGGCCCGTGACGTTCTCGCCAAACCAGGAAGTGAATACGGACACTTCTGCGTATGTGTGGATGCATCCGTATTTACTTCCTGATTCAGGACAGACATCATTGCGCATGCGCAGAAGCATCCGCACCGAACCAGGATGTAAATATGGCTTCTTTCACGCATGTGCAGAAGCGCCCGCGCCAAACCAGGAAGTGAATATAGACATGCATGTGCAAAATACGCCCTGTTCCGGGAACATGGTGAGGCCCCTGGCCCAAAATGTTTGGGCACTCCTGATTTAGGCTAACGCTAATTCATTCAAAACATTATGTTTGTACGTTCACAGGCCGACATTGAAAGAAACACCCCACAGCAAATGCCAGACCTGCTTAGAAGAGCGATTGCCAGGAACATTTTTAACCTCATTTCACTTATAAAAGTGGTACAAAAAGCTTGCACAGTAGAGACAAAGGACCTCTCTCATACACACGCAGTTCGATGGATTATAGCTCCCACCATGCTTCACCATTGGCTACAGATTAGGGGCTGATAGGAGTTGCAGGCTAAACAGTAACATCTGGAGTGCCACATTCCCTTGTCTTGTTCTTTATAACATGTGCTAGAACTTTATGGCTCACTTCCAAGCTCCACTTAATTTCACAGGACTTCCACCTGATTGCAGATGGATCTGCTAGCAAGAGGGCTTTTGCACAACTCCGTGTCAGCCGCCAATTACACCCGCTCCTAGACCAGGACTCCTTGCTCACGGTCACCCATGCTCTGGTCACCTCCAGTCCAGACTGGATTATTGTAATGTGCTCTACATGGGGCTGCCCTTGATAACCATCCCGAAGCTACAGCTGGTGCAGAACATGGCTGCCCAGGTGGTGTTGGGGTGCGGGCGTTATGCCCGTGCCTCACCGCTGCTACAGGAGCTGCATTGGTTGCCAGTATGCTTCCGGGTGCAATTCAAGGTGCTGGTTTTGACCTTTAAAGCTCTTCATGGTAGTGGGCCAGGATACCTAAGAGACTGCATTGCCCCAAGGTTTTCAACCCGCCCTATGAGGGCAGACTGTAAGGGCTCTCTGGTGGTTCCATCTGCCAGGGACACACACCTCACTGGAACCAGGAGGAGAGCTTTCTCGGTGTCTGCCTCGGCCCTATAGAACCTCCTGCCACTAGAACTGCGCCTCCAGGCAGAGCTGCCCCCCTTTAGGAAGGCTCTAAAAACATGGCTCTGCCAACAGGCGTGGGGTGCAACTGGCATCACAGCCCAGCCTGGCTGGCTCATCTAGCTTTGTTGGGGATTTAACTCAGGGTCAGGGTATTTTATGGACTTCTTAAACATTTTAGTGTTTTAGCATCTGGTTTTAATGTATGGGATGTTTTTAACTGATGTGAGCCGCCTTGGGTCGCTGAGGCGAGGAAGGCGGCCTACAAACCTATAATTAATTAATTAATTAATAAATAGAGCATCTAACAGAGGTTCTGGTAACCCATCCAAGTCAACTATGCACAAAATAAATGCAAGCCAGACATCCTTAACCAGCCTGCCCTGGCTTCCACCTGTACATGCAGCAACCTGCTACTCTCCCCAGTCCACCCAGCACGGATACATACGGACAGCAGCATCTGAGGCATCCTGGATGCACGGGGCAGAGTCAAGGAAATCCAAAAGGAACTTCACCACTTGCAGCTGGGTGTACATCAACTTGTGGGTCTTCCTGGTGTTCTGTGAAAGCACATATACCAAGTGGAAGAAGTGGGTTATTATAATCAGCTCCCTCAAAGCCCAATGATTTCCTAGCCCAACCTCTGAGAAGTCCAGCATCTCCATGAAGGGAAGGGCCACTCACTCACCACTGCATGTTCAGCCAACACCTTGGCTGGTAACTCAGCCTCTACTCCGTCCTTGGCTTGGCCCTCAAAAGTTAGCACATCTTTCAACTGGCTTAGGAGCCTGGGGGAGAGAGAGAATATCAAGAATTGAGAAACCTTGTCTCATGACTTCCATACTTCCTGAGAAATTCATCTGCCATGGACTCTCTCTACAATCAGTTGATGGCTCCTGACCATGTTCTAACTCCAAGGCAGGAGGCCCAAAACCTATGGCCAATTTCAGCAGAGTCCTCTCAGCGGTGGAAGACACATCAGCTTTCCCTAAGATCAAGCGGTTTAGTGGGAAAGAATAACCACATCTGCCAGTTTCCTGCCATTAGTGCCTTTCACCTTCACCATTTCATCTTGGGAGGGAGGTTGAAATCTTCCTGTTTACATCTTTGCACAAAGAGTGATGTGTATCTTCATAAAACTGTGTACATCCTCCCTTGCACAGCCATTGACTGATGCCAGCTGCAGCCTATGATTGTCTATACCAGGGGTTCCCAACCTAAGGCCCACCCCATCATTTCATGTGGTCTCCCCACCCCTCCAAGGACATTCAAGAAATAAAATGGCCATCCCCTTTGAAACTGTTGGGACAAAATGGCCACCCCCATTGTGCAGGTAGGGGGAAATGGCCATCCAGCCCTCAAAGCTGACTGAGAGAGCATGGCCTGGCCCTCAGGTTGAAAAGGTTTGGAACCCCTGGTCTATACCAACCCCAAAGCATAGTTAGTTAGCACAATTAGTTTACCTGGGACATTCAGCCATCCTTCTCCATTGCCCTAGATATTAATTTTTTAAGGGAACCTCCAAAGCTCAGGATTCCTCAGAAGCCTATCTGGGATTCCTCCACTATCCTTCAGATGTCTTGGACTACAACTCTTGTAAGCCAAATGTCAGGGATGCCAGGATTTGCAAGTGAAAACGAGTGAAGGCTGCCAGTTTGCCTATCCCTTTCCTCAAAGATGGGGACCAGTGAGCAAGCTGTCTTGTTCAGGGAAACTGGTCTCTATTATTGTCCTTCCTGTACAAGATATCCAGATGAGTGTCTGAGCAACTGACAAGATTTCAAAGGAGTAGCCATGTTAGTCTGTGCAAAGCTATCAGAGACAAAAGCAGAGGCAAAAATGTTGTAGCATCTTAAAGACTAACTACTAGATTTTAATGTGAACTTTCATGAATCAAACCCAGTTCCTCAGCATTTCCTGAAGCAATGTGTTGACCACTGGGTTACATTTTTTCCCAAAACTACAGAGGCAGACACTGTATGCCTTTACATTACATTTGTTATATCATATACTGTTAAATTGGAATTGACTTATAGTGATACCCATGGTCTGTCATGTGAGATATTTAAATAGTGGCTTTGCAAGTTCCACTGCTATCCCAGTTAGTTTTTATGATCAAGCAAAGGTCAAACTAAGCTTTCCTGAGTCCTAGTCTGTCGCTCCAGCCACTGCACCACACCAGGTATCTAATATTTGTTTTACATACAATAGAGAAAATACAGAAAAGGTAAATAATCTTTTTTTTAAATGTGTCCGGATCAAAGTTTCCTCCACACACTCCCCCATCTCTCTTAAGATGTGGCAGTGTATACTACCACAAAATGTAAGCAAAGCTACACCAGTGGTGGGCTCAAAAACATTACTACCACTACCCCACTGTGGCATGGTTAGTGGGTGTGGCCTGCCTTGCACCCGAATTAGCACTACTTTATTTCAAAACTTGGATGGGTGGGGCGGCGGGGCCAGCCAACCAGAATTTGTTACCGGTTCTGGCAAACTGGTGCGAGCCTGTTGATGCCCACCACTGAGCTACTTTTGGCTAAGATTGATAGTAATTGTAGTCAGCAAATATTCGAAGGTTACATGTTGCCCATCCCCAACTGCAGCATTGTACTGTACAGGAATCCCAGTTCTCCCCCACCTTCCATTACATGTGTAGCTCAGTGGTGGGCATCAACAGTACAGTACGATGCTGCAGTTGGGGATGGGCAACATGTAATCTTCGAAGATTTGCTGACTACAATCTTAGCCAAAAGTAGTCATTTGCCAGGGCTGATGAGAACTGCACTCCAACATCTGCTGAGGGTCCACTTGTCTATTAACATGAACCTCACTTCAAGGAAAAAATATGCATTAGAACAGGGGTGCCCAAACTTTTTGGGCCGTGGGCCGGTCACGTGGTTCCTCCCACCGGAAGCGGAAGTAAAACGCACCTTGCAATCTGTTTTGCAACAAGATATTTTAAGCTGCCATTTTCTCTGCTCAAACCAGGGGTGCCCAAACTACAGCCCATGGGCCAGATCCGGCCCCTGACACCAATTCATCTGGCCCACGCCGCCCTCATCACTCCCGGAAACGGAAGCAAAACGCGCCCAAGCAGCAGGAGCTTCCTACCCACCAACCCGAATACGGTAGAGCCGGTGGATTAACAGGTTGCCACCTTTCTGCGTACGGTCATTAGGTCCGATTTAACTAAGTAGTTAGGTTACTTGCCTAAGTAGTTGCACTACTTAACTGCTTCCCTGCCCAGGATTCCCCACCCCCTTCCTCTTCTTCTCTTTTGGAGAAAACGCCATTCATTCACTGTCAGCAACAGAGCGGGCAAAAACACCTCCTCTCCCCACCACCCGCCAGAAGCACGACACCCACTTTACAGCCGCCGCTTCCGCCGCCATGTTAGGTCCCCCCTTGGCCTCGACCACCGCGGCGGCGTCCATTTTCTCCCGCCTTTTCATTCATTCAACTCAGGCTTTGCCCCGCCCCCTCCACCGAGCGCGCCAATCAGTGCTCGAGAAGTCACACTAAGCCCCGCCCCTGAGCCGAGGCTGGCAGAACGAACGTCATCGCCGCAGATAGCCAAGCCGCCGGCCTTTGTTGAGACAGCGGGAGTGGGCCAGGCAGGTTTCCCCCAAACGGCGGCTCGTCTCCAAAGGCGCCGGCGCTTTCCAAAAGGTCGCCTTCCGCAAAAAGCTGCTTCTAGCCTGTAGGGTCTGAGCTGGCGGCCTCCCCCCCCCCCGCATGAGAAAAAGAGGAGGTTGAGCATGTGCAGAGTGCGTTTCCTCCCCGTAAAGGATTGGTAGAAAGGTTGTCAAAACAATGCTCTTCCCACCCCTCTCTCTTCTATTAAGTTTTGATGCTCACCAATTTCTTTCAGAACCACCCACAGTGGTTATGATCCACCCGGGTTTGCTATAGAATAAAAATCTTCCAAAAGTCTTTGGTGCATTTAATTTAATTTTTGGATTTATACACCGCCCACTCAGGCATGCCCCGACACAAGGCGGCTTACAAACAGATAAAAACATAAAACCACCCACATAAAATAGCGTTCTAGTATCCAGTGAAAATTGGCAATATAGTACCTGGTGTTCTTCCTTTTCAGAATCCAGTTTAAACATTAGGCATTTCTCGTTCCATATAACTGTAAAAGCCTTTGTCGCAACACCTTGAGCATCCCCTTGCTTGCACGAATCGTTATTTCATCCTGGTTACATAGGAGCAAGTTAGTTAAGGAGGAACAAACACTGGTACAGGTACAGTAATGTTATTTGTTCTTACCGGGTAGTAGTATGAACTGACGTGCTTGGACTTTTAACAAGTTGTAGCATGTTTTTACAACAATGTGTACCATGAGTCGTTGACAGCAACTCGTATCCGAGAATGCATTTTTTCCTGAAGCAGGAAAAATGTCATTGGCGTGAATTTGTTTAAGGTGGATCCCAGCTTGCTATGAAGTGACCCACACACTATGATCTTGGAAGCACCCCCTGCGGCACACACGAAATGAGGCGTGCAAGATTCAACACCGAGACTGCAATGGACTGCTGCAGCCTTGAGGCTATGGACAAGGTGCACCTTCATAGCCAGTCCATCTGGCATGGCCTCTTCCGCCTCCATGACCATTGGGAATCAGAGTTCCTCCTCACTCATTTGGTTGTTGGGCCCAACATGATGGTTTCCAGTGGCTTTTTGAGGATATCTTGTATCACTGCTGTCCCTCTTTTTTGTGGGAGACTACAAAATACAGCAGGATGGGGATCTTTGTTCTCCCTGGATATTTTTGCGCAAAATTTCAATCTGTCCCAGCAACCATAAGCAATGGTGAGGAATTATGACCCTTGTTATCCAAAATATCAAGAGGACCAACATTGTTTTCTGAAATAACATTGGCAAAACACTCAGGAGCTTACATTCTGCAGTACATTAAGATTTTGTGGAAGTGGAAAAGACACTAGCAGAAGAAAGGTTTAGAAGACAAGATGTTGCAATGGCTCCCAGGTGTTGGAGTGGCTGGCGGCAAGGAAGACATGTGAGACAATAGTGCGGTGAAGTCCAGCCCCGATCTGGGTCGGGTGGCACGTATTTATTACCCTGCCTTGGGGTGATGCGCGCCTAGGATGCGTGTGACCTCCTAATACACAAGGCTTGCATACATGGCGTTTTCCGGTGGTCCATCTACAATGCCAGCTCTTGGAAGTTACCCTGGGGTTAATGGACAACTTGCACCTAATTACCTTGGACTGGCGAAACCCATTGTTCCTGCCCTAATCTCAGAGTCTATGTGTATTGACTCCAGGTACCTAGCTTGTTCTGCTCTCTGGCGCAACTTGTTTGCCTAACTTAATCTGCAGCCAGAAGCGAGGATTGTGTATTTCATTTAGAGTCATCATCTTTGGTTTTTGCCCTGTTTCTATTGTAGCCATCAGCCAAGGCTTTATGATTTGCCCCCCAAACTAACTAACTGCCCGTACCCCAATTGCCTTTCCAGCAAAGTCTGGTTGGTCCCCAGATCTGTTGAAGGCCGGGTGAACCCCTTGGGAAAGGTTTGGCCAATTATTCACGCGGGCAACCCACAACAACAGAAGGCAGATATTAGTATATGTGGTTATATAAACTTACACTGCCAAAACAAACATAGCTGCATGAGATCATGAGATGAAAAAAACTTAAATTCTCTTTGTCAAATTCTCTTTGCATCCAATTCCAAATACAATTCTGTACTGGTTGTTATCGTGGTGGTAAGCCATGAAGATTGTCCTGGGAACAATATAATGCACTAACCTTCCATTTGCCTTCTGAAATTCTCAGATACTGTAGATGATATCTTAATAAGGACCAGCCAAAATGCTTCAGACACATGTAAGCTTTTGATCTTTTTATAGAACTCTTTATAAGGCAAGATGGTAAAAAATTAAGAGTGGGCATAAACATTCAAAATATTTGCTGAGATGTTCTAAATATGAGTTCTGTAGTTAAATTTAGTCTTAGGACAGTAATTAAAGACTAAATGAATTACTGATTAATTAATTTACAGATTTAAACTCCAAAACTAAACACATTTTATTAAGCTTCCATTGAGTGAATGGGGAGCAGCAGCCTCCTACATAACACCAATCAGCAAATGCAGCAGTTGGGCAAAAGGGGAGTGAAGGCCAAAATAAGGAGCAGACAATGGTGGTTACATTTCCTAATACTGAGTAGAGAAGGACTAAGACTTTAAGGGAAGTGAGAGTTGCAAAAACACAAATACAGTAGTAGTAAAAATTGCCTCACATGGGCAATTCTTTACCATTTCCATTTCTTCACAGCGTCGACATTAGCAATATCATAGAAACAGAAAAGTGGTTGTACAAAAGTCTTGTTTTTGAACACTGACATATGCAAGTTAAGAGTAACAGGGGTGGGGCACAAATCTCCATAGTGTGTCTGCATTACTATCACTTCACTGCAATCTCTCTGTAAAGTGTTTATTTTGTAAAATATAAATAAGTTCAACAGTTATGGGAAGCAGAGGATACTGCTTAGAGGGAAACGGAACAGTTCCTTTTGGTCTGAGACAGGGTTTCTCAATCTTGGGGGCCCCAGATTATTTGGACTTCAGTTCCCAGAAGCCTAGATTTACAGGTGTGCAGACTTGGGCTTATGGGAATTGAAGAACACCTGGAGGCCCAAGATTGAGAAACACTGGTCTAGAATATTAAGAGGATTTTTTATCTAGCTTGATCCCATTCAAGCGACCAGCTGTTACTTACATTTTATTCTGGTTCAATTATTCTCTAGTTCACAACTGGGACCTAGGGCTGCAGTGGCTCAGTGGTTAAGAAGCTCACCTTGTTAGCTGGAAGACTGGCAAGTTCAAGACCTGGATACTGCATGACGGATTGAGTGCCCGTCTCTGTCCCAGCTCTTGGAGACATGAAAGGAGCCTCATTTGGGCATTAACTGATTGGAGTTTCTTCCACAAAAATCCTTTCAACCCAGAATAATTTCTGACATGAAATTATTATTAACTGGGACCTTTGGATGCTCACTAAGAACTCCTGCAAGGGGAGGGGGAAATATTCCAATCTTTCAGATGTTTGAACTTCAACTTTAGCCAGCCTGGCATGGGATTGTAGGGACAGTGTTATGTATGTACAATGTTGCTCTAAGAAATGTATGAATGTAACCTGACCATAATTACAATGTAGCCCAGCTGTTAAAGGAACGCGAGTAAGCTGCCCATAGAGGGCAGCTGCGAGCGTTCAACTCACATGGTTCACATTCACCAAATCACCAACAGCCGCGGGAACCTTTCCCGCACTATCACTACCTGCAGATGGTGGGCGTGACTGGGACGACGTCACGCCGGTAGCAGCCAATGAGCTAGCGTGCAACAAGATTCAAATGTATTGTGCTACTGTATATAATGTGATGTACCTCCGCCATTACCACATGTTCATCCTGATCATCAATGAATAAACCTGTGTTAGTCCTTCCTGCGACTCCTTCTTTGTCTTCCGTGCAAGACACTAAATTGGCGACGAAGGTGGGATCGATGGCGAATCCCAAGGTCAAGCCGTACCAGTTCGATGTCAGCGAGCCCGAACAATGGGAGCTCTACGAGTGCCAGTTTTGGCACGCGATGGAAGCCGCGGGCGTCGACGATGACGCGAAAATGCGCTCCCACTTCCTGGCTCAGGTGGGGCCGGCCATGCTGCGGATCCTGATGACCCTGGTGGCCCCCCTGAAGGTGGACGAGGTGCCCATCGACCGTATCCTGGAGAGGCTGCGCGAGCATTTCCAGCCGCCCGTCTCGATCTTCCCAGCCCGGGTCGCGTTCCACAGGCGAGACCAGCGACCGGGCAAATCCGTGTCCACCTACGCGGCGGCCCTCAGGCTTGCAGCGGTGCACTGCCAGTGGGATGACCTGGACCATGCCCTCCGAGACTGCATGCTGTGTGGTTTGAGGGACGAGGAGCTTCAGAGGAGGCTGATGACCCACGACCACCGCCTCACGTTCAACGAGGTACTGCGGGAGGCCCAAGCAGCCGAGGAGGCCAGGAGCGGGGTCAGACTGTTCAAGTCCCGAGGGGCCACGTCCGAGAGGGCCAAGTCACCAGTACAGGCGGCCCGGCGGACACCAGCGAAGACGGCCTGGTGGGCCCCCAAGCCGCCCCCCTGCACACCAACGTCGTCCGAGGAGTCGTCCACGACAGCGGACCCCTACTCCAGCGAGGACGACGACGTCCAGAGGATCAAGAAGCGAGGTGAGAAGCGGCAGACCCGCGAACGGCAGGACCGCCGCTGCGACGGTTGTGGGGCGCCCCACGACCGCACGAGGTGCCCGTTTCGAAAGGCCGAGTGTCACAACTGCGGCCGAAAAGGACACATCGCCCGAGTATGCAGGCGCGGGCGAGTCGAGGACAAGGGCAGTTCCAGCCATTCCCAGGCGCACCAACGAAAGGCGGCCGGCACCAGGAAGGTCTCAGCCAGCTACAGCGAGGAAGGCGTGAACCGCGTGGGCCTGGAGCACCGGCGGTTTTTCATAGAGGTACTGTTGCAGGGGGTCCCAGTGAGGATGGAGATAGACTCGGGGTCATCTTATTCCATCCTGTCCCACAAAGAGTTTATGCGTATTCCCTCAGAGAAGCGGCCCAAACTGCGGGCCATGAGATCTCATCTACGGGACATGCAGGGAAATGGGATCCCGGTGTTTGGGGTGGGGAACTTCAAGGTGAAGTTCAAGAACTACTCCGAGAAACTGCCCCTAGTGGTCCTCAAAGGGGGGAGGTGCTGCCTTTTGGGAACGCAGTGGTTTGCTCCCCTGGGGATCGAACTGTCCGGCATTAACGCCATCGAGACTGACCCAATGTGGGACGTGTGCAACGCACACCCGGATGTCTTCAAGAAGGGGCTCGGGAAATACAAGGGGCCCCCGGTTTCCTTTGAGCTGGACCCAGAAATCCGACCCATCCGCCTCAAGCCAAGGAGAGTGCCCTTCGCCCTCAAGGACAAGATTGAGGCGGAACTGGACAAATTGGTGGGGCAGGGGATTTTGGTTCCAGTTGACTCGGCGGAGTGGGAAACGCCGATTGTTACAGCCCTCAAGCAAAACGGGGAGGTCAGGATTTGTGCGGACTATAAATGTACGATAAATAAGGCCATTCGGCCAAATGCATACCCGGTGCCCATGGTCAGCCATTTGCTGGCCACGTTACATGGGGGGAGGTGTTTTGCCAAGCTAGATCTGGCCCAGGCATATCAGCAGCTCTCTGTAACTCTGGCTGCTGCCGCCGCGCAAACAATTGTAACGCACAAAGGGGCGTTTAAGGTAACGCGCCTTCAGTTTGGCATGAATTCGGCCCCCGGAATTTCCAATCCCTCGTGGAACGCCTTTTAAAGGGGCTTCCAGGCGTCCTCCCTTACTTCGACGACGTGTTGATAACAGCGGGGAGCGAATTAGAGTTAGCAAAGAGGCTAGATGGGGTCCTCTCAGTGTTCGAGAGGGCAGGACTTGGATTGAGGAGGGACAAGTGTGTATTTTTTGCGAGGGAGGTTGAGTTTCTAGGGTTTAAGGTAACCCCAGACGGAATCAAACCCTCCGACTCCAAGGTTGCGGCCGTGAGAGACGCCCCTCGCCCCACCGCGAAACCGGAGCTGCAGTCATTTCTAGGGCTCCTAAATTTCTATCACTCCTTCCTGCCTCGGAAGGCATCGGTCGCGGAGCCACTGCACGCGTTACTTAAGAAGGATGCGGTTTGGCGGTGGGGGGACAAGCAGGAGAGAGCATTCAAAGAGCTCAAGTCACTCCTGTCTTCGGATGCTGTCCTGACCCATTTCGATCCGAAAAAACCAGTGGTTTTAGTCTGTGATGCGTCCACGGTGGGGGTGGGGGCGGTCCTGTGCTACGTGTTGGAGAGCGGGAGGGAAGCCCCGGTGGCGTACTACTCTAGGTCCCTCTCGAAGGCCGAGCACAATTACGCGCAAACAGATAGGGAGGCCCTAGCGATAATCGCGGGAACAAAGAAGTTCCACGATTTCCTAAACGGCCGCGAGTTTACCGTAGTGACGGATCACAAGCCGCTTCTGGGGATCTTCACTACCGGCAAACCCACCCCGCAACTTCTATCCCCCAGGATGCTGCGTTGGGCCATTTTCCTCAACGCCTACCAGTATGAGCTGGTCTATCGCCCAGGGAAGGAGATCTCCCATGCGGACGCCCTGTCCTGATCCCCTCTCCCTAGTTTAGGGGACCCCACATGCGAGGTAGAGTAGGAACACAAAGTCCTGCTGATCGAGTCTCTCAACTCACCCCCAATTGTCCCGGCCGACCTCGCCAAGGCCACGGCAGCCGACAAGATGCTGGCCCAAGTTAGTTCCTGGGTTAGGAAAGGGTGGCCCACTTCTCCCCCCGAGGAACATTTCTAGCCGTTTTTCAGGCGCAGAGTAGAGCTTTCCCTGGAAAGGGGCTGCTTACTCTGGGGCCAGCGGGTAGTTATCCCAGAGAAACTGAGGGCCAAGGTGCTGAGGCTACTGCATACCAGCCACCCCGGGATCGTGCGTTCCAAGGCTCTGGCCAGGAGTTTCTTTTGGTGGCCCCAGATAGACAGGGACATAGAACGCCTAGTGGGCACGTGTGAGAGCTGCCAGAGCTCTCGGCCCGAGGAGTCCCGGTTACCCCATAGGGAATGGGATACGGCCCGCGGGCCATGGTCCCGGATTCATGTCAACTTCGCTGGCCCTTTCCACGGGTCCATGTTCTACTGGTAGTCGACTCCTACTCCAAGTGGTTGGAGGTAATCCCCATGAAGAGCACTTCCTCTGCCGCAACCATTAAACAGTTGAGCAAGCTTTTTGCCTGTTTCGGCCTGCCAGATGTCCTTGTTAGCGATAACGCTAGTACCTTCACGTCGGCAGAGTTCAAGACTTTTATGGAGAGAAACGCCATCAGGCACATTACCGCTGCCCCATTTCACCCCGCCACAAACGGTCAGGTAGAGCACCAAGTGCGCACTACGAAAGATGCACTGCGGCGCATGGGTCCCGGTGAGTTGAACCTGCATCTGTGTCAGTTCCTCATCTGCTACAGGACAACCCCCCTAGCTTCAGGTTTTTCCCCAGCCGAGCTCCTCATGAGGAGGCGTCCGGTAACACTTTTTGACCGGATGGATCCATCCAGGGTGGAGGATGAAGGGAGAAATATCAACATAGGGGGAGAAAGCTCCAAAAGTTTCTCGGTAGGGGACCTGGTTCACTGCAGGAACTACGCGGCCTCGGGGCCAGCGTGGGTACCAGGGACGATTGTTGAGCAAACCGGGCCGGTATCCTACAGGATCGAGACTAGCTCAGGTCTACTCTGGAGAAGGCACGCCAACCAACTCAGAAGGCGAGTCACCGGTGAGGGGGAATCAGCGTTAGGGTCCTCCCCCACCCGCGTTACCCAAGGGGGAGACACGGCGGCACCCACGGATACAAATGCATATCCTCGGTTCTCAGCCGCAGAGGAGGATACCTTGGAGGAGAAGGACAAATTTGATTATGAGTTGCAGTACCAGGGGGGTGTCGCGGAGTGGTCCCCCACCCATCCTAGCGAGAAGAGTGGTTTCAGTTCAGCCCCTGGTAGTTCCAGTCCCCCCAGCCCTTTTGTTTTGGAATATACCATAGCTCCAGCTCCCCGGAGACCAACACCCCCAAGACAGGCAACAGGGGGGAGTCTGCCCACCACAGTCTCTAGAACTCCCGGGCAGGTAACGGGGGGTGGCGAGGCCACGAGGGCCTCTTCGTCGGTCCCGAGATTCGTACTAGGGGGGACCCCAAACTCCTCAAACGGTAGGCAGGGGTTCATGTCCCAACTGTTCATTCCATTCCCGTCCCCCAATGCAAGGTTACCGCAGAGTCCCCACCGAGCCACTAATGAGTCCCCCCTTTCCGTTGCAGGTCAGGACTCCGCGGAACCAGGAGCCTCCGGCTCCCCTGTGTCAAGCGGCCGCACGCCGCACGCCCCAGTCAAGCGGCCGCACGCCCCAGGCGCACATGCGGCAAGCCGCAATGGTTGAGGGACTTCGTCCCATCCTAGGGGGGAGGGATGTTATGTATGTACAATGTTGCTTTAAGAAATGTATGAATGTAACCTGACCATAATTACAATGTAGCCCAGCTGTTAAAGAAACGTGAGTAAGCTGCCCATAGAGGGCAGCTGCGAGCGTTCAACTCACATGGTTCACATTCACCAAATCACCAACAGCCGCGGGAACCTTTCCCGCACTATCACTACCTGCAGATGGTGGGCGTGACTGGGACGACGTCACGCCGGTAGCAGCCAATGAGCTAGCGTGCAACAAGATTCAAATGTATTGTGCTACTGTATATAATGTGATGTACCTCCGCCATTACCACATGTTCCTCCTGATCATCAATGAATAAACCTGTGTTAGTCCTTCCTGCGACTCCTTCTTTGTCTTCCGTGCAAGACACTAAAGACATGTTGTGTTCTCAAACACTGTACCCTTATACAATGTACCTCTTCATGTGTAACCAATGTATCCTTCTACTTGTAACATGATAACCATCAGCTGCATCACTGTAACCCTAATAGGACGCGAGCTAGTGACCACCAGATGGCAATAGCGAGCGTCCAAGCTCATTGGTCCAGACTCACCTAAAAAACAACAGCGCAGGAAGATTCCCGCCATCACCTTCACCTGGACAAGAAGGGCGTGACCTGCAATGACGTCACGCGGACAGTAGCCAATAGACTGTCAAGGAGCCACATTCAAATGTATAGCCACTGTATATATTGAGCTGTTCGTCCGCCATTACCTCATGTTCCCTCTGACCAGCATGTAATAAAGTTGTGTTAAGCCAGCTCTTCGGCTGTCCTGGTGTC
This sequence comes from Bradypodion ventrale, assembly GCA_035047345.1. Taxonomy (NCBI): domain Eukaryota; kingdom Metazoa; phylum Chordata; class Lepidosauria; order Squamata; family Chamaeleonidae; genus Bradypodion; species Bradypodion ventrale. Next base: position 183,487,749 of record JAWDJE010000002.1, read on the forward strand.
TTTGGTCCCATACACTAAATTGGCGATGAAGGTGGGATAATGGCTGCCCACGGGACCAAGACATACGCCGGTTTCGACATCAAGAAACCGCAAGATTGGGAACTCTTCGAAATGGATTTCCAAGGCGCGCTGGTGGAGTTCGAGGTTACGGACGAGGCGAAGAAAAGAGCCATCCTCACCAGAATGCTCGGGCACGACGCCAAGAGGGTGTTGATTGACCTCATCGCACCCAAAAAGGCGGCTGAATTCAAGGCCAAAGAGCTCCTGAAGGCGTTGTGAGACCATTTCCGGCCCTCGGTGGCGATGTTTCCCGCTCGGAGCGCGTTTTGGAGGCGAGTCCAAGCGCCTGGAGAGTCGGTCGCCGCCTTCGTAGCGGCCCTGCGTCTGGCTGCCGGCCCATGCAAATGGGAGAACTTGGAAGTCACCCTCAGGGACTGCGTGCTATGCGGCCTGAAGGACGCCGAGATTCAGCGCACGCTGATGAATCAGGAGCCGCCCCCCACGTTGCAGGAGGTTCTGAAAGCGGCACAGGCTGCGGAGGCCACGAAGGCCGGGGTGCAAGAGCTCCAGGACTGGTGGCCGAAGGCCGACAAAACAGAGAGTTCGGTGCACGCAGCCCGGCGAATTTCGAAATCGTCCGCCGAAAGCAGCGACAACGAGGACGTCCGGAGGGTCCGGAAGGAGGGCCGGCGTTGCGACGGCTGCAGGGCGGCCCACGACCGTGCCAGGTGTCCGTTCAGAAAAGCCGAGTGCCACAACTGCGGGCGACGCGGGCACATCACCAAAGTCTGCAGACAACGACGCAAGGACCGGAGGAGTTCGCCCGACCGACCGCTCAGCGAGGCCAGATCGCTCGTCGAGACCAAAGGATGGCGCTCGGCCCACGAGGAAGCAGAACGGTGTGGGCCACATCTCCGACGACAGCGACGACGACACCCCAGTTTTCAGCGTGTCCATGGGACACCCCCGTTACTTTGTTGAGGTACTGGTGCAAGGGGCCCCTGTTAGGATGGAGATTGACTCTGGCTCCTCATATTCCCTCATTTCCCAGAGGGAGTTTTTGAGAATTGCCCCCCGCGTACGGCCCAAGCTCAAAGCGTTGAGGTCCACGCTTCGGGACGTGCAAGGGAACAGCATCCCAGTGTTGGGGGTTGGGAAATTCCAGGTCCAGTATAAGCGGCACGCCGCGGAACTCCCCCTAGTCGTTCTCAAGGGGGGTAATTGCAGCCTCCTCGGGACTCAATGGTTTCAGCCCCTGGGTCTATTCATTGGGGGGGTGCACGCCGTTGGGACTGACCCAATACAGAGGGTGTGCGACGCGCACCCTGAAGTCTTCAAAAAGGGACTTGGGAAATTCAATGGACCCCCAGTAACTTTCGACCTGGACCCGGAGGTCCGCCCAATAAGACTCAAACCGCGCAGAGTGCCTTTTGCACTAAAGGACAAAATAGAGGCGGAACTGGACAAATTAGTGGGCCAGGGGATTCTTGTTCCTGTTGATTCTGCGGAGTGGGAAACTCCAATTGTCACGGCATTGAAGGCCAATGGGGAGGTTCGCATTTGCGCCGATTATAAGTGCACCATTAATAAGGCAATCCGCCCTAATGCGTATCCGGTGCCGGTGGTCAGCCATTTGCTAGCCAGGTTACATGGGGGAAAGTGTTTCGCTAAGCTCGACCTGGCACAGGCCTATCAGCAACTCATGGTAACCTCTGCCGCAGCTGCTGCACAGACCATAGTCACGCATAAGGGGGCGTTCAAGGTGACGCGCCTCCAATTCGGCGTGAACTCGGCGCCTGGAATTTTCCAGTTGCTCGTGGAACGCCTCCTCAAAGGGCTGGACGGCGTTTTGCCATATTTTGATGATGTTTTGATAACGGGGGGGGAGTGAGGTTGAGTTGGCTGAAAGGCTAAACAAGGTCCTGGAGGCATTCGAACAGGCGGGGTTGAGGTTGCGAAAAGACAAATGCGTCTTCTTCGCGAAGGAGGTTGAGTTCTTAGGGTTCCAAGTAACACCCGAGGGGATCAAACCGTCCAAATCCAAGGTGGCCGCCATCAAGAAAGCCCCTCGCCCCACCTCCAAGCCCGAGCTGCAGTCGTTCCTAGGGCTCTTAAACTTCTACCACTCCTTCCTTCCTCGGAAGGCTGCGGTGGCTGAGCCGCTTCACAAGTTGCTCAAGAAAGATGCGGCATGGAAGTGGGGCGATGACCAGGAGAGGGCATTCACGGAACTGAAACAACTCCTGGCGTCTGACGCCATTCTGACCCATTTCGACCCCAAACGGCCGGTGGTACTGATCTGTGATGCATCCCCGGTGGGGGTGGGGGCAGTGTTATGCCACGTGTTGGAAAACGGGAGGGAGGCCCCAATAGCGTTTTACTCCAGGTCCCTGTCCCAAGCGGAGAGGAATTACGCCCAGACAGACAGGGAAGCGCTGGCGATAATTGCAAGGACCAAAAAATTTCACGATTTTCTATATGGCCGCCCCTTCACCATCGTGACCGACCACAAGCCCCTACTAGGCATTTTCACAGCAGATAAGCCCACGCCACAGATCCTGTCCCCGAGGATGCTCAGGTGGGCCATTTTTCTCAACGCCTACCAGCACGCGTTGGTGTACCGGCCCGGGAGAGAGATCAGCCATGCGGACGCCCTGTCGAGGTCCCCCCTCCCCCAGACACAAAGCCACGTGGGCGAGGAGGAGCCGGACCGCCAGGTGCTCATGATTGAAGTCTTAGATTCGCCCCCAATAGTACCCGCCGATATCGCTAAAGCGACAAGCAGAGATAGGACGTTGGTGGCGGTTAGCTCCTGGGTACAGAAAGGATGGCCAGCGTCTTCCCCAGCGGAAGAATTCGCCCCATTTTTCAGGAAAAAGTTGGAGCTGTCCCTAGAGAAGGGGTGTCTCTTGTGGGGGCAGCGGGTGGTGATTCCCACATCCCTTTGGCCGCGGGTGCTTAAACTGCTGCACGTCAGCCACCCCGGAATTGTGCGCTCCAAAGCGCTGGCCCGGAGCTACTTTTGGTGGCCCCAGTTAGATGCCCACATCGAGCACATGGTCGGCACTTGTGAGAGTTGCCAATGCTCCAGACCGGAGGAGGCCCGTCTTCCCCACAGGGAGTGGGACACGGCTAAGGGGCCGTGGTCCCGGATACACATAGATTTCGCGGGCCCGTTCCGAGGAACTCTGTTTCTCCTTGTTGTGGACGCTTTCTCTAAGTGGTTGGAGGTCATCCCAGTCACGAGCACCTCCTCGGCCGCGACAATAAAGCATTTGCGGAGAATTTTTTCTACGTTCGGCATACCCGACACTCTAATTAGCGATAATGCTAGTTGCTTCACGTCCGCTGAGTTCAGGGCATTCACAGAGATTAACGCCATCCGGCACATCACCTCCGCCCCTTTCCATCCGGCCACCAATGGCCAAGTGGAGCGCCTCGTACGCACCACGAAGGACGCGCTGCGGCGCATGGGCCCCGGGGACCTCAACCTGCAAGTGTGTCAGTTTCTGCTAGGGTACAGGGTGACCCCGTTGGCGTCAGGATACTCCCCCGCGGAGCTTTTAATGCGCAGGAAACTGGCCACCATTCTCACCAGGCTAGATCCCACGAGAGTAGAAGACAAGGGGAGGAACATCGGGCTAGAGGCCTCAAAGAGTTTCAGCGTAGGCGCCCCCGTGCATTGCAGGAACTACGCCAGCGCAGGGCCAGCCTGGGTGCCGGGGGTTGTCGTGGAGCAGACCGGTCCCGTATCATACTGCGTGGAGACCAGCACGGGTCTACTGTGGCGGCGACATGCGGACCAGCTCCGGAGCCGGGTCCCAGAGAGGCAGGGCGCAGAAAGCACAGACAGGGATTCAGCGTTAGGGTTCTCCCCCACCCGTTTAGCCCAAGGGGGAGGAGAGGGGGGTCATGGGTCCCCACCGAGGGGGGAGGAAAAGGAATTTGTCCTCATAGATACCCCGCGGGATCACCCAGCAGAGTTTGATTTTGAGTTTCAGAGCCGGGGGGTTTTTTCAGAGTGGTCCCCCACCCATGCAAGCGAGAAGAGGGGTTTTACGTTAGCCCCTAGTGCCCCCGGTCTGCCCACAATGGAGTTTGTCCGTTCCCCTAAAGCTGCAAAACCGCAGCAAGCCTCTAACAAGTCTCCCTCTCCCATTACAGGACAAGGGACCGGGGAACACGGAAGCGGTAGCGCCCCCAGGGCGGACCAGGCCACATCGCGGCCCAAACACAATTGCAATAAGCCATCTTGGCTGAGAGACTTCGTCTCATCCTAGGGGGGAGGGATGTTGTGTTCTCAAACACTGTACCCTTATACAATGTACCTATTCATGTGTAACCAATGTATCCTTCTACTTGTAACATGATAACCATCAGCTGCATCACTGTAACCCTAATAGGACGCGAGCTAGTGACCACCAGATGGCAATAGCGAGCGTCCAAGCTCATTGGTCCAGACTCACCTAAAAAACAACAGCGCGGGAAGATTCCCGCCATCACCTTCACCTGGACAAGAAGGGCGTGACCTGCAATGACGTCACGCGGACAGTAGCCAATAGACTGTCAAGGAGCCACATTCAAATGTATAGCCACTGTATATATTGAGCTGTTCGTCCGCCATTACCTCATGTTCCCTCTGACCAGCATGTAATAAAGTTGTGTTAAGCCAGCTCTTCGGCTGTCCTGGTGTCTTTGGTCCCATACACTGATGACCCTGATCTATAGATCATTAGGGAGTCTTGCTCCTATGGGAAGAGTGTGGTAGGATCACAATATCAAAGTAAGTTAGGAACAATCTCCCCACCACTACCACCACCATTCCTCTTCATGTTAGAAAAGTTTTATCTACTTAATCTCTCTGTGTTAGGACAGAGTTAAGGCACTAGGTTCTTTTCTTTTTATTTCTGGTAAATGAATTGTGTTTGGGGCTATGAATGATTATATATAGTAAACTTTAGTTTACTATATTCCTAAAGCTGCAATTCTGCTGCACATTTACTGGCTTTAATGAAATCATTGGGACTGTACTATAGAGATAAAGAAAATAGGCATAGACAGAGGCCACTTCATGATTAAATCCTGTGGCCTTGTGGGTGTGTAAGTCATCTTGTTTTCTTGCGCAAGGTTCTCTAGGCACACACACATGTGCGGGCAGGCAGGCAAGCAAGCAAGGAATGGAGCTGGCCCTGTTCCTTATCATAAAGAGACTTCCCGTGCAGCGCCGCCCTCTCTCTATAAAAGTCCAGATCACAGCCCAGCAACAGGTGTAGTTAGTGTTCTAGGAGTTGTTCCTTCAGGACAGTCATGGCTGAGACACAGAAGAGAAATTCACTAAGCAGCAGCAGCAGCTGGGACATCAGAAGCTGGAGGAGATTTCAGTGAGTTTCCATGCTTTATTTTCCCTTGAACTTTCTTCCTGGGTGGCCTTTCTTGCCACAGTTTGCAAAACTTGGCAGAGCCGCAAAACTACAGTTGCTAGAGCGTGACCCGACCCCTGGCTTAAAAAGGTTGAGAACTCCTGGTCTAGATTGTTGTGGCCTCTGTCCTAGAGGGGCTGCCCATCTGCATTTATTGTTCCTGTCTAAAGTTTTCCAAACAGTTTGTGAGGCCTGGGCCAGAGGTGAGATTTGGTACCTTGTTGCTGGCCACCCCCAAGAGACCTATGCCAGGGAAAGGCCCTGGCATGCCACACAGCAGAGGCAAAAAGGAGCCATGAATCATCATAGCTCATGCCAGGGGAGGTGCCAGGGGAGGTGTTTTGGGGGTGAAAGGACCAACTGCACCACTTATCCTGACCTTTTGCAAAAGTAGACCACCACCCCATGTGTCGGGTGGTGTTCCCCTCTCCTATCCTTCATACATCCATTCAACCCACCACAATAGTTCATATGATTTATGGTAACTACATGCAGCTTAATCATTGCTCTCCCTCTTTAAATAAAGATCACCCTCCTGATGCAATTATTGTTTTTTCCCTGAATGTAATAGCAATGGGAGGAGGGGAGGTGGTTAACCCTTTCCGCTCTCCCTTATACTACTTTTTTCTCCCTGCTCAGAAGGGAGGGTGATCCTGGCCTTCTCCCCACCCAGCAAAGAGGCCTTTTGGAAATCTTCCAACCCAAACTTCTGTTGTCTGCTGCCCTCTGTTCCTTCTGAAAACAGGGAAGTAGATGAGGATTGTCAGAGAGATCATGATGGTTCCGTCTTATAACTCCAGAGTCATCAATTGTATTTTAAAGTCTTTATTTCCACTGTCCCCATGGCGGGATATAGTGGTGGTCTTAAGGGTCAGCAAAGGAATGGTCAGTGGGAAAGTTAGGGTCTTTTAATAAGGTTGGGTGATGTCATAAGGGCAATGCATTGTGGTACATGTAGTTCATGGCAGTTTGGTATTACATCTAACAAGGATAAAAGATGCAGTCCCCAAAACAAGCTTCCCTCATTTTTGTGATGCTGTTGTGCACCTTTTAGAAATCAGGCTGAATTTAAAGCAAGAGTGGGCAATAGTATGTGACTGGCCGGTTGTTGGACTGCAACTTCCAGCAGCCCCAACACAACACCAGCCAATACAGTAGACCCTCGCATAACGACATTACTTGGTTCCCCAAGTAGCGTTGCTGTTATGTACTGAATAGAATGTGACAAGTACTCTTTAACTGATTGTATCCGGCAATTGTATCCGGCAATTGTATCCATTGTAAATAATCAGAGACACATTGTAGCAAGCTGTTAAGAATGCTACTGCCGGTGGCAGTAGCAGTATCCAGCTCACATGATACAGATTCCCCTGAATACCTGAAGGGCGGGAAACCTTCCCGCCACACCGCACCTGGAGAAGATGGGCGTGACGATCCATGACGTCACACGGACAATAACCAATGAACTATCACCCGGGTTATTCAAAATGTACACTGTGTTATAAATAGAGCTGTTTGGTCCACCATTACCTCATGTTCACTCTGACTACCATGCAATAAAGTTGTGTTTTAGCCAATACTGCGGCTCCTTCTTTGTCTTCTGTGCAAGACACCAAAGTTGCTAAGCGATTTTTGTTGTTATGCAGTTTCTATGGAGTTTCCCGCATAACAATGTTTTGAGCGCTATTGTCCGGTTTTTTAGCGTTGTTGTCTGGACAACGACACTAAAATCATTGTTATGCAGGGGAACACGTGGTGCATAATGACACGTTCTTAAGCGAAAATGATGTTATCTGAACGTGTTGTTATGTGAGGGTTGACTGTAGTAAGAAATGTTAGGAATTGTCGAGTTCAAAAAATAAATAAAAAATATGGCAAGCTACAAGTTGCCCACCCCTGGTTTAATGGAGTTTTCCCAAGCCAATGTGGATATAATGGAGCTAATTGCAGGTGTGAAATAAGATATCAAAAGAAGGAGCACAGATGCTATGGGGTTAGAGAAGTGAGCTCTACTTGGACTGGGCCAATAATTTAAGAAAGGCCTAACAAGGATGCAATGGACAGGGGCATGTTTTGTAGTTTAATGGTGTGAGGGAATGACTGTTTTCTGTTTGAATTGAGTTTAACAATCCTATGTTAGGTATGTTTACTTGAAGGGAAGTTTGTGTCTATGGGGCTGACTCCCTAGTAAGAGCATCAGGGCCATAGCCAGGATTCTGTTTCAAAAGGGGCAACAATGTCACACACACATATATAACACTGGCATCCTGGGGTAGGTTAGGGGGCTGTTAGTTCAGGAGGGTTTTTGCCCCCCCCCCCCCCCCACACACACACACACACACTAGCTACGACCCTGAAAAGCATCTTAATCTATATTACTGCTTTAACTTATATTTGTCCTTTGTAATTTTTGTGTCTTATTTTCTATATGTATTTGGGTTGTATGCTCCTTAGGACCTGATCTTGTTGGTGTTACTCCGAAAAATACTGGGCACTCTGACAAATTATGATACTGTATATCGCTTAGGCTGGAATTCTGTAGCTGTTCACCGGAGAGGAGGTTCTGCAAATTCAGTGAGATAGACTTACAATAGCAGTTACACTTACATCCTGCCCTATAGCATTTAGAGCATTCTCTGGGCAGTTCACAAGGTTAAATAAACTGTGTGTGGGACAGTATTCTTACCATTCTTAACTAACAACATGTGAATGTTTCATACTGGAAAAGATGGAAAGCAGAAGCAAGATAGGCCAAACTTGAAATGAATCAACTCCATAAAGCAGGGGTGCCCAAACTTGGTTCAGCGGGCCGGTCATGTGGTTCCTTCCACCAGAAGCAGAAGTAAAACGTGCCATGCAATCTGTTTTGCAACTGGATGAGATAGATTTTAGGCTGCCGCTTTCTCTGCTTAAACCAGGGGTGCCCAAACTATGGCCCATGGGCCAGATCCGACCCCGACGCCAATTCATCTGGCCCATAAAGGAATCCACAGAATATAACTTACAAGCACTGAACTTGGCTATTGAGAACAAGACATTTTGTAAATATCTCATTCATAAGGTCATCATAATCTGAGACAACTTGATGACATATAACAACAAGAACAACAACAGTGTTTCAGCGATGGCTCATTCCAGGGCTCAGCTTTATATCGTTGAGAAGTCACACAAAGCTCCTAAGTTGCAATGTGGCCAAGTGACTTTCTGGTCCCTGTTGGATTGGGGCCGTGAAACGGCCCTTGAGGTCCCGGAGGAGACTGGTCAAGTAACGACACGAGACAAGATGGAGCGAAGACCAGTGGTTTATTGAGGGAAAATCATCATCATATATAGGAATTCAAGGCAGCGTGTGATAGAATCGTCATCTGACAGAAAATCACATCACCCATTTACCCGGGTTAATTGGGAACTTCTCTTGGGGAAGTTAATTAACTAAGGCAAATACTGACAGGGGAAATCCATTGTTTGTGGCTTGCTCAAGAGTAAATATGGCCACTATTTGCACTGAGGCTTGGGCTAATCTGCAAGTGTGGAATTACCTAATTCCTAACTGGCGTTAGCTATTCAACTTCCTCCTGCCGAACTGCCTGCCAGGTCAGATATGAGTGAATCAATCTTATGACTATTAATCCGCACCCCAATTTCTGTACCCGCAAAGGCCAGTGACCAGGAGCCTCCCTCAACCGGTGTAACCTTTGTCAGGGACAGTTAATGCCAATTGCGCCCGCGGACTCCACACTCCCCCTTTACTTGTTATTTTGGACCTGACAAACGGCCCTGCGCAGGAGCGGCATCAGCTGGTGTGGGGGGATGACGTTTCAGGGTTCCCTCCATGGGGGACATCTCGATATCAGTGAGGGAATACATTGCACGAAACAACACACGGCTGTGCCCAGTATTAGCACCCCCACGATCACCTTGAGTGTCGTCTGAAGCCAACCCCATGGGAACCACAACCACAACGAATCCCACCACCCCCAGGAAGCATCCTTCTTGATGTTCTTGACCAGGGTGTGAAGGTCCGTGAGATGGCTCTGTATTTTGTGGGTATTGTCTGTGAGGTTAAAGCAACACATGCCGTGGACAGATTCGCAACCCAAATGATGTAACAACAGAAGGTAGTCTATAGCTGCTCGATTGTCTAGGATGGCATGGCGAAGTTCCACCTGCTCCTGGTTGAGCAGCGCTATCGCTGAGGAGATGTGGTTAATGGCTTTTGCTAATCCGCAAGCCAGTTGACTAATTCTCCGAGCGTTGCCGACGGCTAAGCCTGGCACGCCAAGTATGCTGACTGCCAACGAGACGTACTCAGCTTGACTCAGAACCCTAATGTTGCTATCACATGAGCTGTCTAGTTGGGTGGCACAAGTGCGCCGTATGGGTGAGGAAACATTTGTGCTTGGAACAATCATATCCCTAGTGGGGAGTAACAATGTCAAGTGACTGATACAACATGTGGAATCTGATACATTTGCGGGAATGTAATTCTAAGTGTACTGATTGCATGTAAAGAACCAACCTGAAGGTAGGGTTACATGGGCATACATTGAACCAAGTGTCTCTGGGTTATTACAAGTCCAGTTGCCGCTGCCAGCGTCGAGGCAGCGGCGCCAAATCCGGCCGACTGCGGAGCAGCCGGTCATTCGAGCACAAGTAGAGTTCGGGCTGACCGCCACTCGAGGGGTGTGGAGAGTGGCTGCATCAGCCGGCAAAGTCATGGTTAGCTGCATTCCCCAGCGAGCGTATGCTGAGAAACTTGTTGGGAGAAATGGACCGAAGATCCGCTTCACCAGCCAGTCGCCGACCCTGGTGTGCGCGTCTGGAGTGTGGCACACCGGGATGAGACAGGTGCTCAACATTGAGGCAGAACCGGTGTCCTGCTTCAGGCAAAAATCAGACTGGTTGACGAGACTCGCCAACCTTTCCCATAGGTTGTAGTGCATCCGGGCAGAGAGGTCTCCACCTGGCATCAGATCGCTGGCCTTCAGTGAAGCTGCCTGAACGCCTCCCCCCGCAAGTAGGGAGAGGGTCAGGATGATGGTGACCACCATGGTGTTGGCGGTAATCAGGGCAAAAACTGCAGACATGACGTTCTCCGGCGTTGGTTCCCAGTCCTCGCGTCGGACGACATCCTCGGCCTCACGGCAAAGGGTCTTGACCATCCCCCAGGTGACCTTCGGCTCCGTCTGCTGTCGCCTCTTCTTCCGTCGGGAACCCTCGGTCAGGGTGAGGTCCTTCATCTCCGGGATCGGACTCGGGTCGGTCTGGGTCCACGCCATGTGGTTCCAAGTGAGGCTTGACGCACCGGGCTGGAATCCAGATGACACCTGTAGGAGACATAACTGCAGCATACCCTCTTCCCCAGGTTACGAGTGGCGCCGGGCCCCTCCAGGAAGGATCCGGTAGCACTCGGTAGCGGACCAGCGGCCACGGGAGAGCTTCCGAGCGGCGGAAGTGTTTCTCCTGCGGCGTGCAATCCGAAAAAACATTGAGGTGATTGTACGTGAACAACACCTTGTTCAGACAATGCTGTGCCTGACCCTGAGATTTGGGGAGGGCTGGTGGCTCCCCCCTTTCTGTTTGTTTGTCAATGTAGGACTTGAGCGTCCAATTGACTCGTTCCACAATCGCTTGCCCCTGCGGATTGTAAGGAACGGCAAAGGTATGCTTGATATCCCAGGTGGCCATGAAGTCGGCCAGCTGCCTAGAGCTGTAGGCCGGGCCGTTATCGGTTTTCACGTGCCGTGGTTTGCCCATCACCGCGAAGCAGGAAAGGAGATGCTGCTCCACGTTGGAAGCTGTCTCCCCTTTTTGTGCTGTTGCCCAAACGAATTGTGAAAAAGTATCAATGCAAACGTGCATGTACTGCCATCTGCCAAATTGCAGAACATGTGTGACGTCCATTTGCCACACCTGGTTAGCCTCTGTCCCTCGTGGGTTGACCCTCCACGAGGGCCCCCCCGGCGTCCCTGCACAATGCTGACAAGAGCGAACTATGCCTTGGGCTTGAGAAAGTGGCAGATTAAACTGTCTGGCGAGTGCTTTGGCGTTCTGGTGAAAGAATGCATGACTCTGAATTGGGGTTGTGAATACACCTAAAACGGACCGCTGCTGAATTTCCTTTGCGGCCTCATCCGCTCTGCTATTGCCCGTGGAAATCGGACCAGGTAGGTCCTGGTGACTTCGGCTGTGGGCAATATAGAGTGCTTCTGTGCGGTTCCGCAAGTGAAATTGAGCTGTGAGGAACAAACTCAGCAAATTTTTGTCTATCGCGGGAGTGATGTATGCTCCTGGTAGACTGTGAAGCAGATTCCTAACGTACTGACTGTCAGTAATAATGTTGAGGCGCTCTTTGGCGAAGGTGCGCAAAGCAAGGTTCACCGCTGCCAACTCTGCCCGCTGTGCGGACTTCTGTGGAAGAGTTAGCAGCGTGCGCCAAGCCTGACCCTCCTGCCAAGTTAAGACACCATATGTGCGACCCCCATCAGTAAAGACTGTTCTGGCCCCCTGAAGTGGAACCAGCGAGATCAATTCATACAAGGTGATTGTCTGCGTTTGAAGTGAGACAAGCCTGGGGTCCTTTGGCAAGTGGTATGCCAAGCATCCGGTGAATCCCTCCAAGGCAATTGGAAGCGAGTCACCGAGCTGCATCAGCTGCTGAACTTGCTCCTTGGTGAATGGGATCACGATTTCTGCTAAGTCGTGCCCTGAAATGTCCCTTGCTCTCAGCCTTCTGTGGTAAACCACCACGGAGACCAACTCTTGGGGAGGAACGATGTTTCAGGAAGAGGTGTTCAGTAAATACACCCATTCCACGATCCTCGCTCGGAGTCCACTCCTAGGGCTCCGGTGAACATGGATCCGGCCCGAACGATGTACAAGTTCAGGATCGGGGCATATGGCCCCTGAGTAGTCCTGTCCACCCACCTTTGGCTGAGAATTTGGTTGACTTTCTCGAGAGCCAAGCGTGCCTCTCGAGGAATTTGTATCCGGTCTGCCGGCTGCTTACCTAGCGTTAGCAGCGAGAAGAGCAGCTTTAGAAGATCCGTATCCAATCTGAAATACGGTCTGGCCAATTAATGTTACCTAAAACCTGCTGCAATTCTACCAAGGTGACTGAGTCTTTTAAGGTGATCTGGGGCAAAACTGGTGCTGCGAAAGAACGGAGAAGCCGATGACCCAAGTATGAGAAGGGCTCGGTTCTCTGTACTTTCTCTGGGGCAATGAGTAACCCTTTTCCCCCCAGGCTGGCCTGGAGGTCTTTAAACATTTCGCTGCCGAGTTGCGGTACTGCGACCAAGATATCGTCCATGAAATGGCATACCAAAGCTGTGGGGTGAAGGTTTCGAAACTTTGCCAGTGCGTTGTGAACATAAATTTGACACAGGGTGGGCGAATTGAGCATCCCCTGTGGCAAATACTTCCACGCATAATGCTGCGTGGGCTCCCTGTGGTTCACAACCGGTACAGTAAAGGCGAACCTTTCCCGATCCCTCGGATCTAAGGAGATGGTATAAAAACAATCCGTAAGGTCTACGACCAGGATCTCCCAACCCTCGGGAATCATATTCGGATTCGGGATGCCGCATTGAAGCGGACCCATTGGCTGTATACATTTATTGATCTCTCTGAGATCGTGGAGGAGTCGCCACTTCCCCGACTTTTTCTTGATGACAAAAATGGGCGAATTCCAAGGACTAGTGGACTGCTCCATGTGTCCTGCGTCTAGCTGTTCTTTAACCAGTTGCTTTAGGGCGACTAACTTCTCCCCCACTACCGGCCATTGCTCTACCCAGACTGGCGTGTTGGTGAGCCATTTAAGTGGCAGAGCCATTACCCGAAGGTAAGAGTGGTACGGTATTGCTGCAAAATGTCTCGCCCCCAAAGGTTGATGTGCACGTCCAAAATGTGCGGCCGAATGACCGCCGTGCCGTCAGCCTTAGGGATCGTGACTTCCACCCACTCCCGGCTTCTAAACGCTTCTTGGATGCCGCCTACCCCCCACACATAGGAGACCGGCTCAATAGCCCATTCCTTCGGCCACTGACTTCGGCTGATAACACTGACGTCAGCTCCGGTATCCAGCAACCCTGAGAATGATTTTTTATTCAAAAATACCTCAATAACTGGCCGCCGTTTCCATTCTATGTTGGTCTCCACTGTCGCTAAGACCTGGTATCCTTGCACTGCCTCACTTGCGCTCGAGCGGTCTGCCGACCCGGGCTCTGAGCTGTCCCTGAGCCTTCCCTGGCTATCTGCTGGCGAGTTACAAGGAACCATAATCAGTTGCGCTAACGTGTCTCCCTTGTGAATGGTCTGGGGTAGGTGCGTCCAGAGTTGAACTTGGAGAACACCCGAAAAATTGGAGTCAATGACTCCCGGAATTACAAGAATTCCGCGTGCTCCTGCGACACTACGAGGCAAAACTAAGCCTATGAAGCCTTTGGGCAGGGGTCCCATGTACTGGGAATCCACCAGATAGACTGTGCCTGGCAAGTTGCATGTGACGTCTGCCTGGCAAGTCAATTCTAGCCCTGTACTACCCTTGGGGCTGGCCTGCGCCTTCGTAATGCCTGGAATGTGATTGGAATCTAATCCAGCTCTGGCGCGCCCAGAGCGAGGGAAGCCTCTGTTTGGACCAGGGCCAGAGACGTGCCCGCGTTCCGGTTTCCCAAATTCGGACAATTCCTGGCCCAGTGAAGGCCCTTATTGCATTTTGGACATGGGGTGGTTGGAGCCTTGGGAGGGCCGGTGCGCTGGCCGCTGCCTCTGGATCAGCATTCTTTAGCGAAGTGACCGATCTTGCCACAATTGTGGCATGCTCCTTTGATCCAGGGTCTCCTGCCTCCTTGCACCGCCGCTGCCAACAGACCCATTTTGTAGGAATCTGTGCCAACGTCGGCGCATGCCCTAATCATATCTGTGAGTGTCAGGTCGGGACGATTTCCCAGGGACTGCAAGATCTTACGGCAGTCGAGATTGGCGTTGTCTTTGGCCAATTTCATCATGAGCTCTTGTTGGGCTTGCTCATTATCGATCTGTCTACTGATCGCTTCCTCTAATCGATTGATAAAGTCCATGTAGGACTCCTGGGATCCCTGTTTGACCGCTGTGTAATTCTTGGCTGCTTTGCCAGCTGCCGGGACTTTGAGATAAGCCTTGAAGGCTGTCTCCGCTGCGATGTGGAGCGTGGCGAGTGGCAGGGCGACTTGCGCGTCAACGGATTCGAACGGACCTGAACCATATAGCTGGTCAGGAATTACTGCTCCGCCCATCCTGGCGGCCCTTGCCTGCGCTTCGAGACGATACTCGCTGTCCCATAGCAGATACTGGCTGGGGTTGAGCATCATTTGCATGACGGCTTTCTAGTCGTACGGAATGAGCATCATGGTCTCGCACACTTGCTGAAGCGTGCCCCTAGTGAATCGGCTCTGGAGCCCTGTCTCTGTAATGGCTTTCCGTATGGCCATGAGTAGCTTATACGGAACTGGCGAATGAACTGCTTGCTGCTGGCCCGTGAGGGCATCTACCTCTATGCGACCTGGGCATAGCTGCCTAAGCTCTGCTAGATCTTCTGCTGGCAATTCCCTCTTGCTGATTTCTGCCTCAGCCATGCGCTGAACCACGCTCTTGGTAGCTAGGGAACCCGTAACTGTCAGTGAAGCGCCAGCGCTTCCCATCTCACGCATTCCGTCGGTGACGTCTGCAGCTGTCACCAAGGGAAAGCTCCCTACACTACCCTGCTTGAGCTGGAGTGACGGATAGAGAGCCGTTGGGGCTGATGGCTCTGCCTGCGCTGGGGGTTCCTGGGCCTCTATCCGGACTGGGTCATCCTCTGCTAAGAGCTTCCTACATTTGCTCCATGTGCCTATTACGCTGTCTGGAGCTTTTGGTGCTTGCCGAATGCAGGCTCCTATCCGATCCCAAAGTGTGAGGTCAAGTACGGCCGCTTCTGGATAAAGCGGACAATTGGCCTCCAGGTACGCTAAGAGTTCCGCTAACTTCCCGCTGTGAAGGCATAATTTATATACCCTGGCCAGGGCCTTGAATTCCATTATATGAATTCTCTGGTTAGCGGATGGACATTGCCGCTGAGGACAAGTCCCCATATTACCTGCCGGGTCCTTCGAAGGGCTTCTTCTCGGGACGAATTTGACGCATCCTTTTAGGCAATAGGTCTCAGCGTGATGAATCTCTGGGATGGAGCTCGGAGCGTGGTCTCCTGCCACGGGCCCTCGGTGGCCTCTGCGCTGGAATCAGGGTTCACAGCCTGCCCCTGAGTGGAACGCGTTTCCGCGATGCAAGCCGTAGAATGCCTCTCTGGAATGCCTCGCCGCATAGCTGTCACCCCGGCCGGATGGCTTTCCGACCGGAGCTGCCGCGCTGCCCTCCGGGATGAATCGGAAACGGTTCTAGCGTAGAACCGGACCGTGTAGATCGCTTACTCACGAGTAGAACCACGTCGGGGTCACCATATGTTGGATTGGGGCCGTGAAGCGGCCCTTGAGGTCCCGGAGGAGACTGGTCAAGTAACGACACGAGACAAGATGGAGCGAAGACCAGTGGTTTATTGAGGGAAAATCATCATCATATATAGGAATTCAAGGCAGCGTGTGATAGAATCGTCATCTGACAGAAAATCACATCACCCATTTACCCGAGTTAATTGGGAACTTCTCTTGGGGAAGTTAATTAACTAAGGCAAATACTGACAGGGGAAATCCATTGTTTGTGGCTTGCTCAAGAGTAAATATGGCCACTATTTGCACTGAGGCTTGGGCTAATCTGCAAGTGTGGAATTACCTAATTCCTAACTGGCGTTAGCTATTCAACTTCCTCCTGCCGAACTGCCTGCCAGGTCAGATATGAGTGAATCAATCTTATGACTATTAATCCGCACCCCAATTTCTGTACCCGCAAAGGCCAGTGACCAGGAGCCTCCCTCAACCGGTGTAACCTTTGTCAGGGACAGTTAATGCCAATTGCGCCCGCGGACTCCACAGTCCCATCACCACAATAACCACAACCAACCTTTCCTGTTTTCGGGATTATTAGGGTTGAACTTGTGCCAGTAACCAAGTAGCAGTCAATGGGGCCAGTCTGGAGGAACGAGTCAGGAAAATAAGTGCAGGGCAACTGAATGAGAGGATGCTACAGCTAAAAAATAGCAGCTAAAATTATTAACTGACACTATCATACTTTGGACATTTTGAAAGAAAAACATGGCCTGGGCACAGGCAACCCAGTTCTTTAAAATGGGGAAGAAATGCTAGAGTGGAAAAGGACAGAGTCCCTAATTGATGATCAAACAAGGAAGATTAGCCATGTGATCCATATTCAAATTGTAAAGAATGCAGAAGATGCAGGAGGCAGGTGATACCTCTAATGGATCAATAAGAAAAACAAAACGTTGCACGAGCTTGAACCACAAAAGCTCGTGCAACGTTTTTCTTCTTCTTAGTGATCCAATAAACGTATCGCCTGCCTCCTGTATCTTTTGCATTCTTTACAATTTGAATTGATGGAAATATGGAAGGGCTGACATGTGTTAGGAAAAATAGAAGATCATAAGGAAAGAGCGTGATTGGAGTCACCTCTAGGGCAGCCGTTCCCCTTAATGTTCTCCTAGGGCCATGATGGTGAACCTTGGCACTCCAGATGTTCTTGGACTTCAATTCCCAGAAACCCAAGCACCCTGTGAATCCACATGAATGGGTTTACTGCGATTCATCCGGCCCAAACTGCCCTCATCGCTCCAGGAAGAGGAAGTAAAACACACCCGTACGGAGGAAGGGTTAACCCGGAAGAGCCTTAACCGTACGGGCGTCTTTCACTTCTGTTTCCGGGAGCGATGAGGGCAGCTTGGGCCGGATGAATTGCAGTAAACCCATTCGTGCGGCTTCACAGGGTGCTTGGGCTTCTGGGAACTGAAGCCCAAGAATATCTGGAGTGCCAAGGTTTCGCCATCACGGTCTAGTGAAGTGAAACACGCTCTGTGCATGCCCAGAGGAATCCTGCTTCTTCAAGTAAGCCATGCCACGGCGGTGTGTGTGTGCAAGGATGGCCGGCTAGGAGACCCACCCAGACCGACCCGTCCCCTTGCTCGCGAACTACAGAGCCCATTATCCCTCTCTTGGTCGGAGGGGGCCGCTTACCCCCCCCCCGGAGAGGACAGGGCGCATGCGCGGCAGTTGCTGCTACTCCTCCTTTCGGCAGTGGATCCGGCGGGGCTCCTCCCGGGGCCTTCCGTCCCGCTTCCTCCGCCTCCCTTCCCGGGCGCTGCTCTTGTTGCTCCCTCCTCCGCCGTGGGTTGTCGCCCGGGAGTCGCTGCAGGTATGCCCCCCCGGACACCTATGAGCTATATCGGGGCGCAGACCTGGCTCTCCCCCCCCCCCCCCCCATCCCCTGGGAAAGAGGCGGGAAAGGTTAGGGGACCCCCTTCGCCTCCCTCCCCCACCCCCATTGCTTAGGATGATGGGTTCCCTTTGGATGCTGTCTCCATGGAGATCCTGGGGTCCCTAGCTCGCCTTTTCCCCCTCCCTCCTCCCAGATTCCAAACCCGGGAGGCGCATCCCTTTTGCTTCACCCTTCCTTCCGCCCTTCTTTTGTTACCATGGAAATTAAGTCGAAGGCAAACCCTTTCAAGCAAAGCTTCCCTCCCTGCCTCTCTTCTCCATGTAATAGGATGATGGCCGACCTTCCTTTCCACCCCACAACTTCTGCAGCCCTTCCTCCCCTCTCAGTTCGGGAACTGCCATGGCTTTCCACCCCCACTAGGTGATATTAGGGCAGGGGTGCCCAAACTATGGCCCGTGGGCCGGACCCCGCCCGGCCCACACGCCGCCCTCACTGCTCCCAGAAGCGGAAGTAAAACGCGCCCGTACGTTTGGGTGATGGTTTCCCCCCTGTACGGGCGCGTTTTACTTCTGCTTCCAGGAGTGATGAGGGTGGCATGCAGTGGTGGGCATCAGCAGGTTTGCCCCAGTTCGCCAGAACCGGTAGCAGAAATTCTGGCTGGCTTCGCCCATCCAAGTTTTGAAATAAAGTACTGTAGTCCTAATTCAGGTGCAACACAAGGCTTTCCCTCTGGACACACCCACCATACCGCACCCACAGTGTGGTAGTAATTTTTTTAGGAGCCCACCACTGGTGGCATGGGCCAGGATGAATTGGCGTCGGGGGCCGGATCCAGCCTGTGGACCGTAGTTTGGGCACCCCTGGTTTAAGCAGAGAAAATGGCAGCCTAAAAAAAAAAAACCTATCGCATCCTGTTGCAGTCTAAAAAAATCTATCTCATCCTGTTGCAAAACATATCTGTTGCAAAACAGATTGCAAGGCATGTTTTACTTCCGCTTCTGGTGGGAGGAAGCACGTGACTGGCCTGCTAAACCACGTGACCGGCCCACTGAACCAGTGCTTATCTCTGTTTATAGCCAAAGAGCCAGCACTGTTTGCATTTGCAGATGTTTTTGTGGACATGTGGCAGGCATGACATGCATGACTAGATTGCACGGAACGCTGTTTACCTTTCCCACCGAAGTGGTCCCTGTTTATCTACTTGCAGTTTCTTGCTTTCGAACTGCTAAGTTGGCAGGAGCTGGGCCAAAGACGGACGCTCACTCCGGCACTCAAATTGCTGACCTGCTGATCTTCCAGTCATCAAGTCTAGCGTCTTAACCACTAAGCCACCACAGTCCTTCCTGTTACATATATAGGGAGCTGCTTATGTCCTTGCATGCAAGGGTGTGTGTGTATTGGGCCATCAGTTGTCTCCAATGAATTTTATCCCTCTGCATAAATTTTTGTTTTTATTTTTCTCTCAGCAAAACAGGCTAACTGAATATGCAGGGAGTTCCAAATAAAGGGCTAGCATATTCTACTTTCCCATAGCCTGCAGTAAACAATACAATGTTTCTGCCATTCCCGTACTCTTTATTTATTTATTTTGAGCAGTTGGTGTATGAATTCATCATTTACTGCTTTGCCTCCGCATTGCCTTTACTTGTGTTATTGTTCAGTTGCACAGTCGATTCCCACCCTTTGCGACCCTCTGGACCATTGTCCTCCGGGCACCTCATAATCAGCATCACAGCCATTGAAGGTGGAGGGTGATGAACACAGCATCAGGTTGCATTTTCCTTTTTCTGACAACACGTGATTTCAGAATGCTTATGTTCTAATAAACCGGAGGCAAATTCTAATAAACCAGAGTGTGGTGAAAATGTCTCTTTTTTAATTAATAAATAAAAAACCCTACAATTCCCAGAATCCCTGTCAGCATGAGCACAGAGACATGTGAAATCACAGATTTTCTTCGCTTGTTTTGCTTTTCACGTCCCCCTTTCTTTTTTAAAATACCCCTTTCCATATTCACTGGACACTGAATTTTCTGTAACCTTCCAATTATAGGCACCCTCTTACAAGTTCCCCTGAGCGGCTGGTGGCAGTTTGGGGCATGGCAGCAGTGTGGCAGCAGGTACTTGCTGTAGATGCACGGTAAGTTTCCTGAGAAAAGACCCACTTGTGTCTCCGACAGTTCCCTCCTTGCTGGGAAGCAAAGGCCCAGAGGAGGAACTCGATTGGTTGTACTTTAATTGTTCAGGGAGGCAGAGATAAAGTTCTGTGTGAGAACTGAAGATCCATTTTTGTTGCTGAGGGAAGGGCGACACCTCACCAATAAACACACTACACAAATATAATTTCATTTAGTTTCTAGTTCAGGAGTTCCAAACCTTTTCAAGCTGTGGGCCGGGTCATGCTCTCTCAGTCAGCTTCGAGGGCCGGACGGTCATTTTGCTCTGCCTGCACGATGGGGGTGGCCATTTTGTCCCAACAGCTTCAAAGTGGTGGCCATTTTGTTTCTTGAACGCCCTTGGAGGGGTGTGGGGCCACATGAAATGGAGCCATGGGCCAGATCTGGCCTTCTGGCCTTAGGTTGGGAACTCCTAGATGAATTACTTCTTCTCTGATGCCATAGTTGCAGTCAGTGGAGAAATTAAAATCCCTCTAAACATAAAAAAATCTAGGAAGAGAAGGTCATTTAGCTGTCTTGATCTTTGAAAGACTGCTAGCATTTTGTGTGCTGGGTACCATTAAATCATATCAAACTTACAGTGAATTGAATAAGGTTTTTATGATATACGAGTTATTTAAGAAATGGCTTTAACAAGGTCACCCTCTCCCCCAGTGAGTTCCCATAGCCAAAAGGAGAGTAAAACCCAGGTCTTCTGAGTTCTAGTCAGACTCTCTATCCACTGTATCATACTGGCTCTCACTAGCATTTTAGAGACACACAATCCATGAATGTGGGTTCTCAAAAAAAAAAAAAAATGCCTTGACACTGTTCTTCGAAATATCTGAGTGTGAAAAACATGGGACCAAATCTGGCCTAGTTACATGAGTGTAACAAACGGTATAACTTTTGGAGGTGAATTGCCTGAAGTTAAGTCAACGCCATTGATGTTTTCTGTTGTATACTGAGTTGTGTGAGAATGTGTGCCTGCAGCAGTTTCTTAATTTGGAGCAGTTGGTCTCCAAAAGTTATACCATGGGCATAGCTGTGTAGGTAGATTTTGCCCACTGATGATACATTTCCAGTATAGCTAACCCAAGTATTGTTCCCAGTATGCTAATACAGGGTACTGTGCTGCAGGGTGCTGAACATCAGGATAGATATAAATAAGACAAGGTTTTTCAACCTTGGGCCCCCAAGTGTTCTCCGATTTCAGTTCATAGAAGCCCAAGTCAGCTGGTCGAGGCTTCTGGGAATTGAAGTCCAAGAACATCTGGGGGCCCAGGGTTGAGAAGCCCTGATCTAGGCATTTCTCTCCCCTCAGTTGGTGCTAATCCAACATGATGCTTGAAAGTGGGAAGGGCTGACCAAAGTTGCCGTTGGCTGAGGCTTCCAGCCACTGATGCACCAACCCCACTATTACAGGTACAACGCATATCGCACCCCAAACTTCCCGCAGTTCCGCACACAGTACATCCGCCGGCGCAGCCAGCTGTTGCGGGACAACGCCAAAGCCGGATACGACCCCTCGCTTCGCAAGCAATACCTGCGACTGCGCAGCCAGCTGCTAGCCCAGCGCTACGGCCCTCTCTCAGAACAGAGCAGCTTCCGCGCCTACAGCAACAGCATTGTCCGAAGCAGTCGCACCACCCTCGACCGCATGGAGGTAACCTGGGCTCTTGGGTCAGAGGGCAAGCTGAGGAACGGAAGTGATCCCGACCCCATGTATTTAGACAGGAGTATGTTGTGACAGGTGGTTGTGGATCCGTGGGGCGATAGGAAGATCAACACTCTGCGAGGAGAGAATGATTCCTACTAAGCACACTGCTTGTGTTGCAGCGCAGGACTATAAGAGCACCTACTCCATGCAGCACAGCTCCTCGGCCATTATCCGAGCCACATGTACTACGCCCATTAAGGAAGCCAAACCAAATGCATCCTAAATCCAGTTGGTAGACCTGTCTAGAATACACCTTTTGAATAAATTGCTTAAGAGGAAATTAACACTTGTATAAGGCTCATTGACTCAACAGTCTACTGTAGTTGAGACTATCAGTTGTGTTTAAGTTTACTTATTCAGTGCACATGCTTAAATTAAGTATACAGTAAAACCCTGAGTTACATAAAATTTGACTTATATGATTTTTGCACTAAAACCATGTCCCGTTTTACATAAATGTCCCGATTTACATAACACGATTTCCTATGGATTTGCTTTGAGTTACGTAAAAAATTCATTTTTCCTATGGGTTTGCTTCGAGTTACATAAATATCATTTTCCTATGGGTTTGCTTTGAGTTAAGTAAAAAACCGATTTACATAAAAGCCTACGGAACAGACTTTTTACGTTAGTATGGGTTTTACTGTATATGCACATAGCCATTTTACACAGTTCTGATTCCGAGATTCAGGTATTCAAGGAAAAGTGGATCTTTGACAAAGACTTTGAAGAGAAGGGAACAAGCCAAGCGCAAAACAGCCATTGGGAAGGTTAGAGAATCAGCACCTCCAATTTTAGATTCTTATTTAGATACATGTAGCTGCCCATTTTTAATTGTGAAGACTAGAAAATGGGATGCAGGGCTAAGCTGTATATACAGATTGTCTATTGAAGTCCTGTGGTGTTGATTATTGCTTTTTCCTCAGGTGCTGTGACTTTGTCTCCTGACCTTGGAAACATGCTTTGTTTCCTTCAAACTCTCCCTTCAGTGAAGCACTTCCCATTATTAAAATCCTCTTTTCCATGATGGGTTGTTGTTGTTGTTTTAAATTGGGAGGTTATCATTTTTGTTCTTGTTGAGATTTATAATTTATTCAGTTATTTCAAATTTTATTATAAATATTTTTAATATGTTGTAAATTGCCCAGAGTGGGATATAAAAGTAATGTAAAAATAAAACTGCCTTCAAATGTAATTACAGTAGAGTACTTCTTGTCCCATAGGATTTTGATGATGACCCAAGAGCACTGGGTGCACGTGGCCACCGGCGCTCTGTCAGCCGAGGGTCCTACCAGCTGCAGGCTCAAATGAACCGAGCTGTCTACGATGAGAGGTATAAGTACAGGCGCATTTTACTTCCGCTTCTGGGAGCGACGAGGGCAGCATGGGCCGGATGAATTGGCATCAGGGGCCGGATCCATCCCATGGGCTGTAGTTTGGGCGCCCCTGGCATGGGTGATAAAATCCTAACAATATCTCCCTGCTTCGATCCTCTCCCCGCTGATCCTGCCATAAGTGCAGTTTGTGATGTGGCCTTGTTTTGCTTGTATCTTCCTCTAGACCTCCTGGCAGCGTTGTCCCCACTTCGGTGGCAGAAGCGAGCCGTGCTATGGCCGGGGACACAACGCTAAGTGAGAACTATGCCTTTGCTGGCATGTACCATATCTTTGACCAGCATGTAGATGAGGCTGGTAAGTAGCGCAGGCTAGTTGGCTCAGTCCATCCTGTGGTTCTGATGGCAGACAAAGATATTTCTGTTCAATCCACCTTTTTATCAATAATTAAGCTAGAGAGAGGTTTTAATAGGGCATGCTATCTTTCTCTTGTTCTTTGAATGTTTTGTTATACGTGTATTTGCTTGTTTTTTGTTTTGCATTGAATGGTCTTAATAATATCGTTGTGTTTGGTAAATTTTTAACAACATTTTAATCTGGCATTCCCCGGCCATGATTTGTAAGCTACCTTGGGTCTCTGAACTGGAAGAAAGGCAGGATATTGATGGAATTAAATAAATTTGGTAGGAGGGTTTTATTGGCTGACTGCTAGATGGCTCCATATTGTGTAACATGATGTGAACTGCAGTGACATGAAGCTCATTCTTTACAAAGCAAAATACATGCCAAGACCCCAGACTGAGAAAACAGGTTATTATTACTGTTTTCTTTGAGTGAGATTGAATGAGGACCGAAAAAGCCTTTACAAACCCTGCAGTTGGGGATTTTGCTGATGACCATGTTAATTAAACACTCTTCAGTGGCCTAGCACAATTCTTCCCTCCCTGACGTGCCCCCTTACTCAAATTGTCCTAAGAAGACTCAATAGTTGTGTTGAAAGAGGCTCTCTAATGCATAGCATTTGTACCTCTGTAGGCACGTGGAAACCCAATTAAGTATCTTTTAAGATAGGGTCAGAGGTGTGTGTTGCCACTATTGGTTGACAGTACAGTAATACCTCATACAAAGTCCGCTTCATACAACATTGGATCCATACAACGTCGCCCAATTCTTGGAAAAAAGTTGCCTCATACACCGTCGCCGGACGTTGTATGAGGTATTAGGGTTTTTACATTAGAAGTGCAGTTTTTTTTTGTTGTTGTTCAGTCGCACAGTCGATTCCGACCGTTTACGACCCTATAGGATCCTTTGGACCTCGCCCAGCTGTTCATCGGGTGGGGAGGCCCACAGCGAAGACACTGACCATCGCCCGATGCTGGGGCTTGGAGGCCCCACGGAGCTTGACCGGCAGCCAGCCGGAGGAGGTGGGGAAGAAAGAACTTGCCACACTTGGGGCTCGCCGCTCCGCGGCCCCAAAAGCAGCTCCCCGCCTCCAACGTACCCCACCGATGCCAGTGCTTGGAGGCCCCACGGAGCTCGACCAGCAGCGGCGGGAAGAAAGAACTCGCCGCACCGTGGGGCCTCCAAGCCGGTGTCGGTGGGGTCCGTTAGAGGCGGGGAGCCGCTTTTGGGGCCGCGGAGAGGCGAGCCCCAAGTGCAGCGAGTTCTTTCTTCCCCGCCTCCTCCGGCCGGCTGCCAGACCCAAAAGCAGCTCCCCGCCTCCAACAGACCCGACCGACGCCAGGGCTTGGAGGCCCCAGGGAGCTCAACCGGCAGCCGGCCGGAGGAGGCGGGGAAAGAAAGAACTCACTGCACCTGGGGCTCGCCTCTCCGTGTCCCCAAAAGCGGCTCCCCGCCTTCGGAGATGTAAACCGCATTGAGTCTCCCTTTGGGCAGAGAATTGCGGTACAGTATATAAATTATTATTGTTATTATTGTTATTATTATGATTGCCCTGCCCCCCGCTGGTGGAGAAACACACCCCTCTGGCCCCTCTTAAAGTTCTGTTAGTTTCCTGTGTTTCTTTGACTTTGCCCTGGAGTTTGTGCTGTTAAAACGTATGGGAACGACGTTATACAAAGCATCGGTGGCAATAATTTGGACGTTGTATGAGGCATTGCGGCTAGGATTTTGCATGCCTCATACAAAGTCAGAATTCATACAATGTCCTAACTTGTGGAACCAAGTTTGGACGTTGTATGAGTTATTACTGTATTTCTCTCTCCCGCCCTTTCTCTGCAGTGCCCAAGGTTCAGTTTGCCAACGATGATAAACATCTACTAGCCTGCTGCTCGCTCGATGGCACCATCTCAGTGTGCCAGTTAGTCCCCACGCCTCCTGTGGTGTTGCGGGTGCTGAAGGGACACAGCCGGGGTGTGTCCGACTTCGCCTGGTCCCTCTCCAATGACATTATCGTGTCCACATCTCTTGACGCCACAATGCGCATTTGGGCAACAGAGGATGGCAAGTGCATCCGGGAAATCCCAGATCCAGATACTTCTGAACTGCTCTGCTGCACTTTCCAGCCAATGAACAATAATCTCACAGTGGTGAGTGGAGGATGTCTAGGACAGAGGTGCATAAACTTTTTGGGCCGCAGGCCAGTCATGTGGTTCAATGGGCTGGTCACATGGTTCCTCCCACCAGAAACGGAAGCAAAATGTGCATTGCAATCTGTTTTGCAACAGGATGAGATAGATTTTAGGCACATTTTACTTCCGCTTCCGGGAGCGATGAGGGGTGTGTGGGCTGGATGAATTGGTGGCGGGGCCCAGATCTGGCCCACATGCCGTAGTTTGGGCACCACTGCCTTAGAGCCTCTAAAGTTGCCTCTTCTGCATATTCCAGCTCCTTAATGACTCTCCAAGGTGGGAGATCCTAAATGAGACAACAGGACTAAGAGAAAACAGAACAGGGAGGGGAGGTGTGCCTGCTTGTTTTGCTGAATGGCTTTGTAAAGTATGAAACTGATAACACTATCTGTCCTTGAGGTGGGGAATGGAAAACACAACCTCCATGTCATGAACATCTCAACAGGGAAAAAAGCGAAGGGTGGCTCCAGCAAGCTCACCGGCCGAGTCCTCTCTCTCTCCTTCGATTCGTCTGGCCATATTCTCTGGGCAGGAGATGACAAAGGCAGCATATTTTCTTTCCTCTTTGACATGGCAACAGGTGAGTCTGGGAGGGAGTGTGTCGTCTGGTGGAAATGAGGATGACACCCACTTTGGCTCAGACAGAGCCTTATGTTTTCTGACCCTCTTGCAGGAAAATTGACTAAAGCCAAACGACTGGTGGTGAATGAGGGTAGCTCTATCACCAGTATCTCAGCCCGTTCATGGATCAGCAGGGAAGCACGGGACCCCTCCCTCCTCATCAATGCATGTATTAACAAGCTACTTCTCTATAGGTATGGGGTTTTCATAGGGCCTTGGCACTGCGAAGCCAAATTGACACCCCTTAGAGTACACAGAGCAGTCTGTTTGCTTAATATCTGTTCTTGCTGCTTTGCCTGACAGGGTAGTGGACAATGAAGGAACGCTCCAGCTTAAGCGAAGTTTCCAGATACAGCAGAGTTCGCATCCTGTCCGCAGCATTTTCTGCCCTCTTATGTCCTTCCGCCAGGGAGCTTGTGTTGGTAAGATATCCATTAGGGCCTCATGCTGATTGCAGCAGAGGGGACACAGCTGCCTCGGGGGTTGTCACTCCTGTGACTCCAGTTGTCCCACTTTATGTGGCAGACAGCGTGACTAACTCATAATGACTAGATGAAGGAGAAAACAGGGTGGCATATCATAGGGCAGGGGTACCCAAACTTTTTGGGCCATGGGCCAGCCACATGGTTCAGCGGTCCAGTCCATGTGGTTCCTCCCACTGGAAGCAGAAATAAAACCACGCCTTGCAATCTGTTTTGCAACAGGGTGAGATAGATTATAGGTGCATTTTACTTCCGCTTCCGGGAGCGATGAGTGCGGTGCGGATCAGATGAATTGGTGCCGGGGGCCCGGCCCACAGGCCGTAGTTTGGGCACCCCTGTCCTAGGCTATGGAGAAAAGTTGTCCCTTGTAACAAGTCATCTTTTTGCTTTTCAGTGACTGGCAGCGAGGACATGTGTGTGTACTTCTTTGACGTGGAACGTGCCACCAAGGCCATTGTCAACAAACTGCAAGGGCATAGTGCTGCTGTGCTGGATGTCAGCTTTAATTGTGATGAGAGCTTGTTGGCATCTAGTGATGCCAAAGGCATGGTTATTGTTTGGAAGAGAGAACAGAAGTAGCGTCCCTTCCCTTGACAAATGGAGAATGACGTTTGAGATTGCTGCAGGAGGTAACTTGGGTGGAAGTCGAGAGTCCCGAAAGAAGGCAAAACGGGCCTGTTTTTCCTCCTCTTGCTGGTAGTTTTTCATCTTCTGCAGCTAGGAAAGAACCCGACTATGCCCCTGCAGTGCATCAGCACCCATTGCTCTCCTACTTTTCAGTTAGTGGGGGTTTTGGTATAGCAGATCAGATAGTCAGGTTATCCTGTGAATAGTTTTGTTTTCTTCGGTTGTGGTTTATGGTGTCTGATATCTAGGTTGTGTTCTGTTGATTACGGCTGGAAAGGTTGGCTGAAAGAGAAGGCTTTTTAATTGGCAGAGTGGGATTTGGGATGTCAGCGGCTTTTTCTTAACTCGTGAGTACAGAATATGGTTATGCCAGTTTCATTTAGTAGCAGTATACTCCTTGCTGGTCAAAACTACTACACGGTCCCAACACTGTCCTTATCTGTAAGTATTGGGATTAGTAATATTTAACACACCATCTTATTTGGAAAACCACAAACATAGGGGCATTCATGTACCAGTTTTGACCTTTTCACTTGCTACCAGTCACAGAAGCCAAGTGTACAAATGCTCCCCTGAGCTGAGGAAGCTAACAAGCAGGACAATCAGCTGGCAGCACAGTTCGGTCCATGTGATTTCCTTGTTAAAACTGTGCCCGTAGGAATTTGGTTCATGAGTTAAATGATCATGCTCAGTGCTACATCCCATCAGGAAGCAAGACCTTCACTTTTCCTTCTTAAGCCTAGACTAAGCCATCTACATTGCAGGGTCAACTTGCCTTTTTAGTCTACAACATGTTTAACTTTGAACTCTGTGACATCACCTTCGTGCAGACTCCCCAGCGACCTAATGGAAATCCAGTTGCGCCTCTCCATGTTAGACTCCTCGCCTTGGCATGTTTCTTATGAGCATTTTTAAATGGATGAATGTCTTCCTAGTTTGGTGACGGTGGAGAGATGCTGGAAACTTTGCATACAATGAACAGGATTTTTTTTCCCCACAAAGGACATTGACTACTACAAATACTCCTGGTATGTTTGGGATTTAGAAATTTTCTGGAATATTTCACAGTTGTACAGTATGTAAAAATAGGTGCTCCTGAAAGATCTACAAGCAAATGAAGGGGAGTCTGAATACTGCATCTACATAACGTAGTTGCATTTTGCCACTTATCTTCTATAGCATGTATGCCTTGTGAGGGGCGGGCATTGTATTGAATTTTTTCTGTATTGTGGCTGTGATATTTTCTTCAACTTGGATTTTGCTCTATTTTCTGTGAATTAAGAGAAGGTTTCTAAATTCCCGGTCACTGAAAATGCAGATTTTCAGACAAATATTGGGAAAGACGCAGTTGACTTGGGGGTGTTTCAAAGTTCCTTATTAGTACAGTCATTTTATGAAGAAGCATGAACAGAGCAAATTGAATCATATGTCTGAAAGCACAAGCCAGCCATGTCTGCTTCAGACTATACAATCTAATGCAAAGTTCAGATACTGTACCAGTATAAAATGAAAGAATTATCAGCGTGCACATTAATGGTGGCTGGAAAATGCTTGCAACCAGTAATGCAGCTATTTCAACTCTTAAGTGAAGAATATTTACATTAGGTGGAGGATAAAGAATTAGGATTAATCCCAAGAGCAGTACTCAAGAGCACACAGTACTCCAGACGTAGGGGTTCCATTGTACTCTCTCTGACCATAGGCTGTTTGAATGAGGCGGACAGGAACCGCAACAAAATCTGGAGACGGGCTGGATTTACAGCAGTATGGGGGCTTCAAGCAAAAGCTTCCCTTAGTCAGATAGATTTAAGTAAAATCAAACTCTCTGGATGCTGCACTAACAAATAATGTAGATGTTTTCCTGATGAATTATAACTGCATCTTCCTCATACCCAGGTTTTTAAAAATAAAAAAAAGTCTAAAATCCGTTACTGTTTGTGTGTGTGAAAGCTCTGGAATTCCAGCTACTTTGCACTGGTCCCCCCCAAAGAACATTCACGGCCTTAGTGGATCAACTGAAAGACATACCTAGTTCAGCATCCTGCCCTCACAGCAGTGGCCAACACAGTTGCCTCTGGGAAGCCTACAAAGTACAAGGGTGGCAGCGATCTCACTATGGGCTGGCAGCAGGGAATTCACAGGTAAAACACCAATGAACCTGGAAATGCCATATAACAATAACTTGCCTTCCATTAATTTGCACAATTTTAAAAATCATTTAAATCAGTGAATGCAATTATATCTAGATCTAGTCAGCAAATTCCATAAGTGAATTGGGTCCTTGGGGGTGGGGTGGGGAATACTTCCTCTTGTTTTGTCTTGAAACTCTTGTCATTCACTTACTTGGCTACTCCTAAATTCTCGTATTAGGAGGAGGAAACTTGATATACTTTTTGCTGGCTGGACAGCTCAGTGGTTTTGGTACCTAGCAGCAAAGCCAGATGTTGGGAGTTCAATCCTACTGCGTACCCCAGGAGAAGAGCCAGTCTGTGTGGCCTGCGGCAAGCTGCACAGCTCCAGTGTAAACCCCCCCCCCAAAAAAAAAAAAAAAAAAAGGGAATGGTAAATCATTTCTGAGTATTCTCTACCTAGAAAACACTGGAAAAGGTTGCCATAAGTCAGCATGCAGCTGCTGCTTGTTGAGATTTTATAAGCATCGGTCATCCTTCCCATGATGACCTAGTCTTTTCCTCAATGTTAAAAAGGCCCAAATGTCTTTAGCTACATATTCTCCAGCCACAATTGTATACTTTGTTTCAATGTTAGTTGCATCGCGAACAAATATGAAGGCATTATAATGTAATGTGAGTCTGGGAACAATGAAAAATGACAGGGAGAAAAGACTGTAGGTATATACAATCCAGCTAAAGCCTTAGAACAAGATTCAATTCTTTTTAAAAAAAATGTTTCTGAATGTGGAATATTGTGCTTCTGTATCCATGGTATAAAATGCCAGGAAATAGCCTTATATTGCTGCACAATATTGTGCCCATGTTTGCAGCAGGAAAAGGGGTGCCAGAAGTGCCAGCAAAGGGTAACCTGAATACTGAAAACACCAATAGGCAATAGTCAAGATGGTCTACAGGATACCCTCTTGTGCTCTCTGCCATTCATGCTAGTCAAAAAAGAGCAATAACAATTGCTTTGAGTTTGGGTGAGGATTGGTTAACTGATAAAAGTAAGCTGCTGAGGTTTTCCTTTGCTTGGTGTCTCTGTGTGACTGGTAATATTTTTATATGAATGTAGACCAGTGAAAAGGGACTGGTGGCTCAAGTGGTTAAGACGCTTAACTTGAAGACTGAAAGGTCGGAGTTTGATAACTGAGTACTGCATGACGGAGTGAGCTCCCATCTCTGTCCCAGCTCCTGCCAACCTAGCAGTTTGAAAGCAAGAAATTGCAAGTACTGTATTTTCTGGCGTATAAGACTACTTTTTAACCCCGAAAAATCTGTGCCAAAGTCGGGGGTCGTCTTATAGGACAGGTACTTAACTGCAGCTTGTTTCCCCTTGCTTCATATGTCCGGCGCATATGGTGGGGGGTGCCGCGGCCGAGTCCCTGCTCTGTGTGGGGAGTATGAAGCAAGGGGAAGCAAGCTGCACACATCTTCCTGTACCTCGAGGAGGAGAACGTGAGCGTGGATTGGCTCTCCACCAGAACCTTCCCATTCGACTCGGAGGGCTGCGCGTCTTCGGGTTGAGTGTGGGTTAATTTTTATTTGGTGCGCATTGGAAGAGGGGTAGTCTATATATTAACTGGAAAAGTTGGTAGATAAATAGGGACCACTTCGGTGGGAAGGTAAACAGCGTTCTGTGCACTCTGGTGTCTAGGCATGCCTGCCGTATGCCCACAGAAACATCTGCAGATGCAGACAACGCTGGCTCCTTGGCACTGAACCCTAGAGTTGGATATGACTGGCTCCTGAACAAGGGTGGCCTTTATCTTTACCTCGACCAGTGAAATGGATAAACCTATAATCTTTCAGGTAAACTAATGATGCATGTCCACTCTGCAGAATGCAGGCTAAAAAGCAATCTTCCAATTTCCAAACCCTTTCTTTCCTTGGGTTAGGCAACCTGAGGAATAAAAGCTATATCAGACCAAAAGCCCTACAAACATTTTGTGTGTATATTTTTTAAAAAAATTGCTCCCCCCTTTTAAAAACAACAACAATGTGAATTAGCAAAGATTGTCACTGGAGACCAAGGTCGGAATTTACCCATAATATGTAAAAGGACAAAGACGAGGGAAAATTAAATCAATTAAAATTTGGTGTTGGAAGAGAACCTTAAAAATACCATAGGCAGCTAGAAAGACAGAAAAGTGGATGCTCAGGTAAAGGTTTCCCTTGCTTGAAAGCCAGTCATATCCAACTCTAGGGTTCAGTGCTCATCTTTGTTTCAAAGCCAAAGAGCTGGTGCTGTCTGCTTCTGCAGATGTTTCCGTGGTCATGTGGCAGGCATGACTAGACATGAGTGCACGGAACGCTGTTTACCTTACCACTGAAGTAAGTGGTCCCTATTTATCTACTTGCAATTTCTTGCTTTCGAACTGCTAGGTTGGCAGGAGCTGGGACAAAGACGGGAGCTCACTCTGTCGTGCAGAACTCGGGAATCGAACTGCTGACCTCCCGCCTTCTAGTCAGCGTTTTAGCCACTTGAGCCACTGCAGTCAAGCCTAAATTCTTATAGAGCGTAAATGGCGTCTACAGCACTAAAAGAATTTAACTTAAGAGTTAAACGGTTTTGGTGTAATTGTTCATACAATTAAGACGTTTGATTTTGACTTTATGAAACATATGAAGATACTCTATTAAGACATTTGATTTTGACTTTGAAATAAATGAAGATACTCCTTGTAAAGAATATTGGAATTTAATTTTTGCCTCAAACGGTGTCTTGTCGTTTGGTTTATACACTGTTTGGTCCACCATCTCTCTTCAGTAAATGCATTTATGACAGCCACGGATGCGTTTTATGGCAGCGTTTATGACAGGAGGAACCATGTGACTGGTCCACTCAGCTGTCCGGAGGGGGGCGTGGTCCAGCCCGTGACGCGGAAAGGGCGGGAACCCCTGATCTAGAGGGATCTACAGTTGCTAAGGCTTCTTAAAATAATCTAGAGCTCTCAAATTATTTTCCTAAACCATTTCAACTTCTAGTTCCTTCCCGCCGCACAGAATTACAACACAGACATCATCTCATCTTTTGCTTTACTTTTTAAAGAAGTATAAAATATGTCTCAAATATAATTAAAAAACCCAACCATCTAATTCAAATCATCAGTCATAAATTGACAACTTCATAACAGGTTCCAGAAACTAGATTCTTTGCTCTATCTAACCCATTTCCCAAAATGTATTTTCAAAAACATTTTCTTTTAAAAACAAATCCATTAGATTATTAAAGGCAACATTGTGTCTTTTCTGTTTGCATAGGGCTTAAAATCTGTGGTGAGTCTTAAGCACGAGTTCAAGTAAAAATGATGTGAGCCACCTTCACTGAAAAGGTTCTGTGACTATGTACAGATGGTAACAGACATATGGCATGTTGAGGTAACAGAGTCTATGAATGACCAATCCTTTAAAGGAGGAGTGTTTCTTGCCTGTCCATAAGGCAATCAAGGAAGTGCTTGCTTATTAAAAACCACCCAAACTGCTATCCCTTAGAAAGATAACCACCCAGAAGAAAGAATTGGTCATTCCGCCTACCCTGTTAACAGTCAAGTCTTTAGCATAGTAAGGAGCTACAACAGGTTCTCATAAGACGTGTAGAGACACATGATGGGAATTCTGTTCCAGGTTAGTTTTTCCAGCCATCGTCTCAGCAGCAGGTTTGACAAGTCAACCCACCCTCCAGTCTACCAAACCTCTTCCAGATGCCATATGAATACTCTAGTAACGAGAAGCACTCAAGCTGAGTTAAGTAGCCCATAAGATGTAAATTAGTGCCCTTTTCATTGTTCATAGTCCTGGTAATTTGCTTTTCAAGCAGGTAAGTTCCTGACTCTTACCCTTTTCCTGGCAATTTTTCAGCGGCAGCCAGCTTGTCTTTTGGCTTCCAGTCCAAGCCTGACCAAACCTTTTCCAAATAAAACTGGCAAGTAACTAGAAGAGGTATTTCCGACAAGACTCTGTGCCACATTTACATTCAATGCGCATCCGTTTCTTCGGTGAACTAGCTAGGCCGCCTGCAATGCCAAACGAGTCTATCTTTGTGCTTTCTGCATTCACAGGATCCACTGTGGAATAAATATATTTATTCATTCAAGGTATTTATACATAGAGGAATCAACATAATGCAGAACCATTTACTTTGTCACACATAAGGCATGAAAGTATACCCGCTAATTACTGTCACCCCACTCTTCCAAATGACAATAAATGTACAGGTGTAAATCAGAAAATTAGAATATCGTGCAAATGTTCATTCATTTCACTTAAAAGGTGAAACAAATCTATGAGATAGATTCACTACATGCAAAGCGAGAGATGTCATGCCTTAATTTGTTATAATTGTGATGATCGTGGCGTACAGCGTACATGAGATTATGTGATGATTATGGGGTACGTGAGATTGGGGGGGTTGGGGTTTTCATAAACAGTAACCCATAAGCATCAATATTATAACAAAGTAAGGCTTGAACTATCTTGCTTTGCATGTAATGAGTCTATCTCATATATTTGTTTCACCTTTTAAGTTGCATTACAGAACTGAATGAACATTTGCACGATATTCTAATTTTCCGAGTTTCACCTGTACTTAGTAGCCAAAACAGCTAAACTTGCAGCAGTTATTTTAACTCCAAACTAAAAGATCCTCAAAAAATAATAAATTGAAGTTAGCTTACAAATAAAAGAAACTATTCTAAAGTCAAAGAGATCTACTTGAAAAAAAATGTTCAAAGCAGAACCTTCAGTCATAATCCCTTTGCCAAGCACATCGTATCACATTGCCAAGAGTCCCACCACTATCTCAAATTTTTCTAGTACAGTACTCCCATACTCACCTTGCATGTTGTAATCAAAGGTAAGTTCCTCACCAACACGAATAGCTCGAGTCGCAAAGAAGGCAATGCGTGGCAGACGTTCATCCAGATTTTCAATGAAGACATTGTACACCTGTAAATTCGGGTTACACTAGAAGAAGAGAATAGTGGGTTCAGATACAAATAAGACAAACTTTACATTAAAAGTTATGTTAAGAATACACTTCCCTATTTCCTCGCACTTACACTGTGATTAACAAAATGTGAAATGTTCCCATAACAGGCAGCATCCACTGTGTATACATCTTCTACATAGTCCAAGTCAAACAGGTAAGTGGCACCCTGTCGGTCATAGATCTGACCTCGTCGTTCAGCTTCCTCTGACGTGATTATCTGCAAGAGTAGTGGAAGACAATACAGAAACTGAGTTATTTATGGTTGGTCCTCTACTGTAAACTATTCCTCCAAGTTCCCAAAATTCTGGCTCCTTTTTCTCTTCTTAACAATCTTTTTATAGCACTATGTTTCGTATACCTTTCTGCACCTATAATTAAATGATGTCTCTATTAGTTAAATTTTTCAAGCAAATAGATTCTTATTGATATAAGAACCTTGCTCCTGAACAATTTCATTTTTAAAGAACCAATGAAGCTAAAAATTAACTAAGGTTGATTCTGAAATAATTAAACAATGAATATGTTATTTTTATGCTGACCCTCTCTCTTGTGGTGTATTTACTCTCCCAAGAATTTTTGTACTACAAATATCTAGTAGGTGGCTCCAAAATATCCCTTCATTGTAGTGAATCTTTTCATTGTGTAAAGCTGATTGTATTATTTTTACTACAAACACACTTGGTTTTATAAAATGTATGCAAAAACCTGTTCTTCAGTGGAAAGACTCTCAATGAAATTTAAAATTCATTGTGATAATAAACAATCCAACAACCTTGGTCTCCTGGCTAATGAATGGACAGAGTCAAAGCATGATGTTATATGATGGAATGATCTGATAAGCAAAACAAAATATTCTCAACAATCTTTTATTTTGATCCCCTCAAAAATGAAAAGATGAACAAACCTGATAATGGAAAAATAACTCTTACCCTATACTGAATTATGACAGTATGACCCAAAATGAGGAAAGAATAAGATTTTAGGGAGAAATTTTACAGGTTGGTTCACCAGATGGTCTGCACAACAACTTCATTTCTGGATCTGTCTAGCTATTTGCACCATTAGAATTAAACAAAGAGCCCAAACATCCTTTGCCATTTGCAATAGTCCTGACTTCCTTCCAGTCATCATTGGATCTAAAACAAAAGCAGGCCTGGATGCTACGTGCATTCATAATTGCACTATTTTGCTAATCTTACATTAAGGTTTTCAAGCAATCTTTTGCAATATTTTAGTTCTCCAAAGATAAAGCCCATCTTTCTGTCGACTATTATCTACTTGGACTCTGATAAAGGCAGATCTCCGCAGCTGACTATGTGGGATTTCTCCATCTTAAATTAGTCTTTGCCTCGTTGAGGGTAGAAATCTGTTCCATTATGCTGACTTAAACCGGCATATATAAAGTTCCTATTCCTGTAGTAAGTGCACACACGTAATGTCTAGCAGCCCTTTAAGAGTGCTATTTGTGATGTACAGGAGCATTCAGTAAGAGAGGTTAAATCAGAGTTGGGTAAAGTAGAAAAAGATATATGAGACTCATTTATAGGCTCAGGGTATATTGCAAGCTAACAAGTAATGAATTTCAGAGATTATTACTTCATAATTTTGTTTCTTAATCCCAGTGATTTATGGACTTTAATGTATCTAACCAAATTCAACTGATAGCCTGAGCACTTTGAAGATTTTAGGTTGAAAGGCAGGGTATATATCCACAAAATAATTAAATAGTCAAATCCTCTACATGTTGACTTAAAACCAAATCTCACTAAAATGAATGGATATAGTAAACTAGAATTATAGCCGAAATGGTTATACTGTAATTTGTTTAGAAACTGTCTGTTTTCCCCACAAGCCATAAATAACATGCTACCTCAATCCCACATATATGCATGCCATTACTATTTCACTTCTTATAAGTCTGGAGATTTGGCTAGCATTGCCACTCTGCAAGGATGTCACAAGGTGCTAGCAAATAACATGAAATAAGGTGGTACAGCACTGAACCTATCCATTGTATGAACACCAACTCCCTAGATCAGGGGTGGGCAACCTTGGCGCTCCAGGTGTTCTTGAACTTCAATTTCCCAGAAGCCCTGATCAACAGGTGTGCTGATTAGGACTTCTGCGAATTGAAGATCAAGAAAATCTGGAGCACCAAGGTTGGCCATCCGAAATAATGGCTAACATCAAGGAAAAGGTTTCTGCTCTTATCTAAAGTCCTAAATATGAAACCAGAAGAGGCGAGGCTTCTGGGAACTGAAGTTCCAGAACACCTGAATTGCCAAGGTTCACCATCACTGGGCTAGGTTAAACCCACACATCTTGCCAAATGATGAATGCTGGAGTGCCCCCCAGCAGGACAAGACTGGCTGGAACATCTGGGAGTCACTTAAATAGACTTTGAAGTGAAGTAGGAAGATCAAAGGATAGTCAAGTAAAATGGGGCTACTTGGACACAGGACAAATGTTCTGTGAATGTGAAGACATTAAACCAATGCAGCATTTATGTGCATGCAATTTATTTCTCATCACATATACAAAAGATCTAGTTAATGGCTGAGATAATGCTATTGAAGTAGCCCACATCTGGTCAAAAACTGACTAATTATTTTAACGTTTTAATCTGTTCTGAATTTAACCTATATTTCATATGCATCAATAATATAAAATTGTGCACTAATCTGATACAATTAAAGAAAGAAAGATATCACTGGAGCTGGCCACTCTGCTTTAATCTTTCTTTCTGCAATCTGGACCACAATTCAATTCAAATCAAACCTTTATTACAGTCATAGACCAATACAGGATCACAATTAAACTTCTGCCTCTTATCTGTTCATCCTACCTCTCCCACATATTCCATGACAAAGCTGTTCTTGCGGATCTTCTCCAAGGTGCGCACACCCCAGCCACGTCCATTAGATGTCCGAAAAATGCAAAGGTCGTAACGAATGCCTTTCTGTACCACGCGGTTAGGACAGTCAATCCCACAGCGACAGCGAGAATTGCACTCATAGATGGGCAAGCCAGCCTTGATTTTCACTTGGCCCAGCTCATTATAGGCAAATTTGTGATGTGAGGCACCAGGACAACAACCCTCCACTGCTTCTGATAGACAGTCTGAACAATCACAGCCCACAGCCACTTGATTGAGAGTGATGCCCTCCCCAACTTTGTATTCATTAATGTAAATAAAGTCCCGGGGAGGCCCATCCAAGTCCACCTCGTTTTCTACCACAATGCGTCCTTTGTGGTTGCGCGTGGCATTAAGTTCATACTCCCAGTGTTGCAAATCCTTCCGCTGTTTAGCCTTCTGCACCAAGTAGTTAGAGATGCTTTGGTCAAGCAGGCGCATGTTCTTCCTGAGCTTGCCTCCTTGGTGGATCAATGCCTGTTCTAGGTCCCGGTGGAATTGTTTCAGAATACTGATACAGCGAAGGTTCTTTCTCGGTTCCCAGGTGTTTACTGATTCAGGGTAGCCCCGCCACTTTACCAGGTAGTATTCTTGGTCCTATGTAAAAGGTAATCATGCACAGAGTCAGTCTGAAACACACCAATACCAACCTTCCCAAAACAATAACATCCAGGAAGTGCCATTTTTTCTTTATCTGTTGTTGGAGGCCAAAGCTCAAAGGAGAAAACCCAGGAATATCATGTGGAATTTTGCAACTCTACAACTTCCCATTCTAACATGAGCGACTCGGTAACAGTTGTACACTTGCCTCCAAAGGAAAAGGAGTTTTATCTCATAAAGTAAAATCTGGCGAAAAGTAATCTAAAGCAGAAAGAGGAGGAAATAGCCAAATAATGAAAACCCTCAATTCATGAATGCTGTCAATCTAAAGAATTGAATCTGGAATATGGATGTAGCACTCAAGGCCCTTACCAGAAGCTCCTCTGAGCTTCATTTCTATCTTCGTATGTACACTGTGCTACCAGTGGTGGGCTCAATTTTTTTTTACTACCACACTGTAGGTGTGGCCAGGGGGAAAGCCCTGTGTTGCACCCGAATTAGGATGACTTTATTTCAAAACTTGGATGAGCGAGGCCAGCCAGAATTTCTGCTACCGGTTCTGGCGAACTGGGGCAAACCTGCTGATGCTCACCACTGTGTGTTACCTAAACCATGTATACTGTTTTCAAAACCTTGATTAAGCCTCCATTTGAGCTTCTCAGGCAGACATATCTCAGAAACTCTTAACCTGGAAAACTATTTTTGGTCATCATCACCTCCACAAGGAGAATTCTGGAACTGCAGGCCTTATCTGTCAGATCTGAAATGTGGGTTATTCCTAAGGATACTGTAACCTTACATCGTGATTCATCTTTCATTCTTAAAGTTAATTTATACTTCAATAAGGCACAATAACTTATTCTTTCTTCATTTTATCCTTAACATTCCAGTCCTAGATGTATAGAGGGCCATTAAAATCTACTTTATGAAAACTAAGCGATCCGTAAAAACAGATTCTATGTTCATTTCCCCCCCCCCCTTTTCTAGTATGGATAGGAGTTACAAAATCCACACTTGCTAGATAACTAAAGGAATGTATTTCAGAATGTAACTGGATATCTGGTTTGAGAGTACCTCAAGACACAACTGCTCATTCCACTAGGAATACAGCCATCTCTGTGTGATTCAGCACTAGGGCTCCCTTTGAAGAGGTGTGCAGGATTCCCAAAGGAAAGTCTAAATCATGGATTCTCAACCTGCATTCCGTGGGCCAGATGCAGCCTGCAAGCACCATTTCATGTGCGTGTGTGGGAGGGGGTGGGCACCACCTCCACCACTCCAGGAAGTGCCATGTGTTGGAGGATGGACAAAATGGCCGTCCGGTCCCTGAAGCTGTCTGAGGGAGCGTGACTTGGCCCCTGGTTTAAAGTGGTTGAGAACTCCTGGTCTAAATCTACATTCCTCAGACCCTATCACTCTTTCCTAGTTGACTTTTGGAGAGCAGGTTCTTTTCATAATCCTTGCCTAGGACTTTAGCTTTGGTAAATTCCATTTGTCCAGGATTTCTTTCCTCACCACAGCAAATAAATAATTAAATAAATATGGATTTATCTGGATACATTTGTTTCCTGCAGTGAAAGGAGGAGATCCTCTCCATCTTTTTACATATGTAGTTTGTGGTGTACTTCTACCTATAGGAAATTTGTCTCTTTCTGGGTTTTGAGTTTCTGATCTGTCTCTTGCTTGTTTGCCTTGTCCTCATGAGGGAATCCGGGAGAGCTCTGACTGGTTAATTTAGTTCAGGGGTTCTCAGTGCTCCCTCAGACAACTTTGGGGACTGGATGGCCATTTTGTCCTTCCTCCACAATATGGCACTTCCAGGTCTGGTGGAGGTGGTAGGGGGCTATATGAAATGGTGCCACGGGCCACATCCGGCCCATGGGCCACAGATTGAGAATCCCTGAGTTAGTTAGTTACTCCCTATCAGAAGAATGTGGGAAGGACAATTGCTCTGTTCAGGATTCCTCCTGTCACTACAGGAAATGAACATGGTATGTGTGAATTTAGTCCAACGTGTCTTTCTGTCCTTGGTTTTGGCTTTTAGCAAATGAGAGATCAATGAAACATAGTAATGTTGACATTCTGGGAAGAGCTCAGAAACTCACTTGGACTCTCTTGTAGTCACAGAGATATTCTACTTCAAAATTATGCATGTTTTTTCTGGTAATGCCCAAGGCATGGCAACACATCTTTTCCAAGCGGCATAAATCCTGGAGCTGGGACCAAGTAGACTTGCAGCAAACATGACAGGCTATGAGATAATGAAAAATACATTAGGTTAGACAAAACACAACTTTTGTGTTTTAAACAATACAGTAGTTTATCTGACTGGCCTTGCCTAAAGCAGTGTATCTCTAATAATTAAGAAGGAGAATATTGACTCTGACACATATTTCTACAGGGATGAGCAGGAACAATTCTCAGAAAAATTCTGTGCAAGGAATTTCAAAAGGCACATACGGTACACAGTACTTTACACTCAGGTTTTCTTTTCTGCCTTAGTTCTCCTTCCAATATCAGCCATGTGTTCATTCTAACCACAAACCTCTACAGTTTCACTTTCACATTTATAGCTAGGTTACTTTCTTGCTTACATACTTCCAATGGCTAGAAATCTCTGAAGAATCATCATAATCATAGGTCTTTAAACTACTCATCTACACAATTCAGTTACTGTAATACCATAAACAACAATTCATTCCAAGAAATGTTGCTGTAGCTCAAGAACTGCCATTACAGACTTTTGATAAAAGTTTAGTACTGTACTGTACTGTGATTCTTATTCTTAGCTTAGGCTTCTTCCAGTCTCCAAACAAGCATATACTGTACTCAATATGTATTGGCTATTTAACCATAGATGTCCAAGCAACATATATCTAGGATACTATGAGCAATTTTATATTCCACACTAAGAACCATTAGACTAACCAGTCCAAGCCTCTTGGAGAACCTGCCCCTTCTATAAAAAGGCCATAAATGCTCATCCAGAGAAATTACTCCTATAGTTCACTGCTCTAATTGTTAAAAATCTGTTTCCAATACACAGCTTCAATTTATTGGTAATTCATTTTCAGTGATTATTTATAGAGCACCTAAAATTGCTAGGCATTGTACAGTACTTCTTATCCTCAAGCTTATTGTTTGAATATTACACAGCTGAAAATTAGAAGAGAATCATTTGGAGAAATCCATGGTAAAGAGCCATCAACAGCCAATGAAAATATTCTTCTACAATCTATTTTACATGCAAAGAGACTTGATCTCAAAGCAGCTTCTGAGACTCTGATCTATTACTGCTCAATAATCAATATTTAGCAAGATGAGCCATGGTCTGACTTTGTATATGACAGCTTAATTTGTTCTTGTATTTTCAATGGGTTTCC
Source organism: Bradypodion ventrale (assembly GCA_035047345.1). Classification (NCBI taxonomy): domain Eukaryota; kingdom Metazoa; phylum Chordata; class Lepidosauria; order Squamata; family Chamaeleonidae; genus Bradypodion; species Bradypodion ventrale. The sequence goes on from JAWDJE010000002.1 coordinate 183,529,114, forward strand.
TTTGCTGCATTCTGAATACAGTACATCTGAATTAAGCATTAAGACTTGGATAGTCAAATCCTACGTATACTAACAGTTAAAGAAATTAGAAGTATCTAGAGAACTAGTTTGTTTGCTTTTCAGTAGCAAAATCCTCTTTCTTGTCAGTTTTCTAACACTGATAGCACTGAACTGAAACAGTAAATGTGAATGAAAAGACATCCAGGAAGTATTTTTATTATTATTTCAATTTGTACACTACTCCATAGTACAGTGATGGTGGCCAACCTTGGCACTCCAGCTGTTCTTGGACTTCAATTACCAGAAGCCTAAGTCAGCACTCCTGCTGATCAAGGCTTCTGGGAGTAGAAATCCAAGAACACCTAGAGTGCCAAGGTTGGTCATCACTGTCATAGTGCAAGCTGGGTCTATGTGGTTCACAGCAACTAAACTGAATTAAAATAACAAATAAAAATAGAATAGGTATCAACAAATAAATAAGTCTCTTCCATTAGTAGACTTAACTATAGTTAAATAAGTTAAAACAACTTTGACAATTATGTTCTGTGATTAGCACACTGCCACCCAAGCTCACTAAAAGTTATAATAATATACCTCCTCGGATAACGTTTGCACCTGATAACTCTAAAACTGCATAACATTAAGCAATCTGGGGGGAAAATTGCATCACATAACGTTAAAATCCTATGAGATGCATCGCATAACGTTCACTGAAGCCTGTGCTGGTTACAATGTATCTCTATGGAGTTTTAACGTTATGAGATTCATCCCAAAGGATTTTAATGTTATGAGACACAGTATCGCATAACGTTAAAAATCAGATAACGACAAGACTTGTGGACCCAAGTTTTAGCATTATCCGAGGTATTACTGTACAGGGATTTTCAACCAGCTGCCCGTGGGCCCGATGCAGGCCTAAGCAACATTTCATGTGCCCCCCCCCCCTCGCCAACACACCAGGAAGTGCCATGTGGTGGAGGAAAGGCAAAATGGTCATCTGGCCCCAGAAGCTGTCTGAGGGAGCGTGACCAGGCCCCCTCTTAAAAAGGCTGAGAACTCCTGTTATAATACAATGTAATTAAATTGTGAGGATAACAACACTTCAAGAGCTTGGGAAAATTCTGGGAGCTATAGTCAAATAAAGCAACTTTACCAAACTCTTCGTTTTTAAATAATTCATACAGTAAGTATGGCATTACTCTGAAGTGATGGTTAACATAAGCACATTGAACTGACATACAATATGGACACTTAAACTCACTCATCTCCCTTTATGTGGAGACAACTTAGATGCTGTGACAAATTAGTTCAGATAGTAAAATAAATGCTTAGCATGCCCTAAAGCGCATTCTAGACCAAATCAAGCATGAGGTCTCAGTAGCAGCTAAAATGGTTAACTGACACTATCATCATACTTCAGACATTTTGTAAGAAAACATGTCATGGTCATGGTCAGCCTGGTTCTGAAAGTGGGGAAGAAATGATAGGGCATGTGTGTGTGTGGAAGAGGACAAGATCCTGAATTGATGGAAATATGGAAGGGCTGACATGCATTAGAAAAAGTTGATGGCAGTAGGAAAAGAGTAGACCTAACATGAGATGAATTTATTCAGCCCTCCATCTGCAAGACGTTGGCAAATTAACTTTTTGGAAGTCATTGGTTCATATGATTTCCATAAACTGGAGGAAATTTAATGGCACATAAGACATAGACAACAAAAACACAGGTCATTTCACAGTGGAAAGACTGCCAGTCAAAATGGTGGACAGATTTATTAGGAGAAAATTTAGCACTTGTTTTCTCTAAAGTTTTTTTTTTCATTCAGTGAATACAAATGTTGCTGTGATTATTTAAAAATCTAAATCAACCGTAGCTATCATCTCCAGATGAGAAGCCCACATGCACTTTACTTTTCTAAGGCAGACCACTGTCCTTATTTGTGTGGCTTCCAGACAATTTGGTCTGACAGATCTTGAGACTTGACTAGCTCGGTGCAACCACTTGTGCCCTAGTGCCATATATCTACAAACCAATGTTACATACAGTATTTTTTTTTTAAAAAAAAAACAACTTGGAAAACTTTTTTAATGAAAGGGGTACACAGAAAAAGCCTCCTCGAAGATCGTGGTATTTCTTCACCACAATCGGGCAAACCCCGGGCAATGGCCACATTGTGCCAACTGATCTTTCTCACACTGGGTCAAATGAAATGAACTACAGAATTAATTCACCATAGGTCAATGATGGCGAAACTTTTAGAGACCAAGTGCCCAAACTGCAACCCAAAACCCACTTATTTATCGCAAAGTGCCAACACAGCAACAGGGGAGGAAGGAAACGCTCCCATTGGGCTGCTGGCCAGAGGGTGGGTGAACTCTGTGCTGGGGGAGGGAGGAAGCGCTCCCATTGGGCTATTGGGCAGAGGGATGGAGTGAACTCTGTTCTGGGGGGAAGGAAGAAGTGCTCCCATTGGGCTGCAGCTGGAGGGGCAGGGCAAACTGTGCTGGGGTGACTGCACGGGTGCCCACACAGAGGGCTCCGAGTGTTACCCCTGGCACACGTGCCATAGGTTCGCCACCACTGCCATAGGTAAAGCTCGCCCTTGCTCGAAAGCCAGTCGTATCTGATTCTAGGGTTCAGTGCTCATCTCTGTTTATAGCCAAAGAGCTAGCGCTGTCTGTGTCTGTAGACGTTTGTGGACATAAGGTGCCTTCATTATGGCAGTTTCATGTCTGGCCTCACCATGGAAGAAAGTTTTTTTTTTTTTAAATGACTTAAAATATATGAAGAGACATTTTAGGAGGGGCACACAAGGTACATCAGGAGACTGAAAGGTCAAGGGTCTTTGATGGCAGTTCCTGGTCCCAGAAAGAAAGAAAAACGATCCTGGGAAGGAGGACGAAATAGTTGAGATTTCCTTCCAGAAACCACACTCTCCCTGGAGGGAAGGAGGACGAATATTCATTTATTATGACAAGGCTTCGGGCAAAATGTGGCGCCTTTTGAGGAGGCAAAGAGAGACTCCCTTTGCTAGCCAAAAACGCAAGGGAACAACAACCACAGTCACTGGAGTTTAGATAATGTTTTATTTATCGGGTCTTTTTCCCCCTACTTAAAAGCCACCCCTTCCACATTTTCCTTCGCCTCAGGATCCCACAGCCGCCGTCACCACCCGCATCCTTCCCTTCCTTTCCCGCTCTAAGCCCAGAGCTACACCCCGCCCTCCTCCTCCACCCCGTAACGGTCGCCGCGCGCGGACGGCACTTTTAAGCGCTCGAGCCGCTCAGGAGGCGGCGGCGGCCGCTAATTGGCTCCTGCCCTCGCGCTGCCCGCGCGGACCGGCTTGAATCCAGCAAGCTGTGGCGCGCGGCGCTGGGGCTTGCAACCGCTGCGGCCGACACGCTCTCTGGGGCGGCTTCCTTCACTCACCTTTTAAATTTTCCGCCATCTTGTTGCTAATTTCCCTCCCAGCCAGTGGAGGCCACCGGAAAGTTTTCATCCCACCCCCACGCAAAAAATGGGCGGGAGGGAAGGCGGGGCCAGGACGACCTATCCTACTTCTCACCCATTGAGCCTTCAGCCGTCAACTAGCATGCGGACGGGCCAATGGGAAGCTTGGGAGAGCCGAGCCTTCTCTGCTGCTCTTATTTTTGCTTTGTCCCGCCCCGCTCTGGGGCAAGTTGGCGCGGAGGGATCTCTAACGCCTCCCCTTTAAAAAAATAATCCTGTTGAATTTGAAGTCAGTCACTCTGTCACAGACAGACTTGCTGTGTCCTTCACGCAATATACACCTGAAACTAGGAAAATTAGAATATTGTGCAAATGTTCGTTCAGTCCAGTAATGCAACTTAAAAGGTGAAACAAATATATGAGATAGACTCATTATATGCAAAGCGAGACAGCTCAAGCCTTACTTTGTTATAATATTGATGCTTATGGCTTACAGTTTATGGAAACCCTAAACCCCCCCCCCCCAATCTCATGTACCCCATAATCATCACATCATCTCATGTACACTGTACACCATGATCATCACAATTATAACGAATTAAAGGCATACCTGTCAAGTACCCCAAAATGGCCGGGATTTCCCCGTAATTTTGCGCCACTTTTGTTCATTTCCAGCCTGGAGCCGCCGCTACGCTGTAATTTGCCAGTGGGCGGAAAGTAGTTACTGCGCATCCCTTCTGCACAGGTCCTTTCTACGCATGCATAGAAGGCTTCTACACATGAGTAGAACAGACCTGCGCAGAACCGTTCTGCGCAGGTCCCATATTGTCCGGAGCCGCGCTTGACAGGTATGGGCATGACATCTCTCGGTTTGCATGTAGTGAGTCTATCTCAGCGGTGGGCATCAGCAGGTTTTTGCACCAGTTTGCCAGAACCAGTAGCAGAAATTCTGGCTGGCCCTTCCCATCCAAGTTTTGAAATAAAGTAGTCCTAATTTGAGTGCAACGCAGGGCTTTCCCCCTGGCCACACCCACCATACCACGCCCACAGGGTGGTAGTAATTTTTTTGGGAGCCCACCACTGGTCTATCTCATATTTATTTGTTTCACCTTTTAAGTGAAATGAACAAACATTTGCACGATATTCTAATTTTTTGAGTTTTACCTGTAGAGCGAGCTCCTTGTTCTCTTTCAAGGACAATGTTGTGGAATCTTTAAAATGAGTGTTTTGCGTATGTGAGCGCACACACAGACAGACAAGATGCAAAGTTAAATATCCAAAGAGCCAAGAAGCCCCTCAGACGGAGGAAATGAAAATAAAGCATTTATTTATTCATATCAGAGAGTAAACAAAAGAAAGGCAAAAATGGTGTGGCACCTTAAAGACTAACTCCTGTATTTTAATGTTAGCTTTCTTGGAATGAATCCACTTCGTCAGAACGACTTCGTCGTTTATTCGTAGGGTTGCCATACGTTCCGGAAAACCAGGATTGTCCCGGATCTAAGTTTGGAAAATCATGTTAAAGATATCTAAGAGACCGTATCATTCCAAGGTGTTCAACCAATCCTACGAGGGAGGACCGTAGGGGCTCGCTGGTGGTCCCATCAGCCAGGGACACACATCTTACCGAGACCAGGAGGAGAGCCTTCTCAGTGTTGGCCCCGACTCGAACCTCCTGCCACCAAAGCTGCGTCTCCAGGCAGAACGGTATCCCTTCAGGAAGACTCTGAAAACCTGGCTCTGCCAGCAGGCATGGAATCTGGATCTGGCAGCACATCTCAGCCTTGCTGGCTCATTTAGCCCTGTGGGTTTTTAATTAAGGTGTTTTTTTTTACAGATTTTGATTTTTTATCAGTGGGTTTTTAACTGTATAAGTTGTTTTATTTGATATAAGCTGCCTTGGGTCGCTGAGGCGAGGAAGGCGGCCTATAAATTGAATAAATAAAAAATAAAGGCCAGGATTTTTGAAACTTACTGATTGTGTATTATAACACACGGTTAAAATAAACTCGAATTCTCTCCATCAAATGAGCAATTTCCTGCCACATTAGAGTTGGAGTATACCTGGAGACAAATCTTAACATCCTCGCCTCACACCACTGGCTGATAAGTGTGACCAGTGTATTTCCTGGAACTGAGGACATTAAGAGTTGACCACAATGCCACCTCTCAGAAGTACAACAGAACATCTCACAGTAAGAATTAACTGTTGTAAACAAATTAATTTATGTACTGTATTGATATATTTAATGTGAAAGTGTTTTATAGCTGTCATTATATTATGTTTGTTTTTAAAAATGCTATTTTGTAGATAACCCACCCATTTTTGTCAAGTATACTTCTGTCCCACTTTTGTGGGAGATAATTATGGCAACTCTATTTATTCAGTATATTTATATATTGCCTATGTGGGAAAGAAAATCCCACTCTGGACGGGTTAAAACAATTTAGGTAAAGGTCACCCTTGCTTGAAAGCCAGTCATATCTGACTCTAGGGTTCAGTGCTCATCTCAGTTTATAGCTGAAGAGCCAGCACTGTCTGCATCTGCAGACGTTCCTGTGGACATGTGGCAGGCATAACTAGACACTAGACTGCACGGAACGCTGTTTACCTTCTCACCGAAGTGGTCCCTATTTATCTACTTGCAATTTCTTGCTTTCGAACCTCTAGGTTGGCAGGAACTGGGACAGAGACGGGAGCTCACTCCATCCTGCAGTACTCGGGTATCGAACTGCTGACCTGCTGTTGTTGATGTAAACGGTTAGCAGAGTGGTATGCAGTGGCCAGCAAGAAGTTCGCTCCTGGCAAGGTGGTCCCTTGTGAGAAAAACAGGCAGACAGATCTTGGTGCAGAAGAAAACTCAAAGTAGGTTTACTCAGGAAGTAAAAAGGTGCAAGTATATACAGTGTAACAATTGTAACACAAAACAGATATATTCTCTTGGGCTGCTCAGTTGACCTCACTCACTGAGACAGTTCAGTTGTGCTATATACAAGTCCATACAGTTCAGTAGCAGTCCAGTCCAGCAGGGTAAATGCAAGCTGTAATTACAGACAAAGCCAAAGAGTTCTACAGCTTCTGTCCTCCTGGTGGAGGCTTACCCCAAGTAGTCCTTCTTTGTCCAGCAAGCACAGATGGCATATCAGGCAAAAGCCATCACCAGGAACAGTGCAAAGAGTCAGTCCTCGTAGCAGGTTCTGGAAGACACAGGAATCTTCGTCCAGACTGTCAGCAGAGGTAGGTGAGTATTAAAGCTCAGGCAAGTTGAGCATTGTAGCTGGAAGTCTGCAATCCTACTCTGACCTAAATACTGTACACTGACTCACGGAGCACACCAGGGAAAAGTTCCAGCACCTGTGTGCCCCTGCAGTAGGGTCTTAAAGGCATCACAGACACAATATGCCTTGCAACCAGTTAGGGTGTGAGACGAAGACTTACATCCCCTAACACCTACTGCCTTCCAGTCAGCGTCTTAACCACTTGAGCCACTGCACAACAATTTACAAAACAACAAAATAGTACAATAACAATAAATCCATAAAGAATTTCACTCTGAGTTGTGCGGAAAAGGAGCCCCCACAAAACAAAACAAAAATCATTTTAGTAGTTTTTCAATTGCAGCCTGAAACCTAAAAGGTTTAGCAACTTATCACATGGTCTGAGAATCCTGATTAAATACTGTAGTTGAAATGTTAGAAGTCTGATGAAGTGGACTTGGTCCACGAAAGCTCATATTTAAATACAGGAGTTAGACTTTAAGGTGCCACAACATTTTGGTCTTTATTTTTGTTGCTGTTTTGTTTACTCTTTGATATGTTTATTAAATAGGAGAGTGTGGGATCCGCGAGCACAATTGGCATACTGTCCCTGACAGAGGCCATGCCTTGTGAGATCGCTCCAGGCCTTTGGGCTCCGAGGGGACAGAAATTGGGGAGTGGATTAATAGTCATAAGATTGATTCACCCATATCTGACCTGACAGGCAGTCCGAGCAAGAGGAAATTGAATGTCTAACTAAGCGGTTAGGTAATAGGTAATATCACACCTGCGGATTACCCCAAGCCATAACGTCAACAGTGGCCATATTTACTCTTGGGTAAGCTAGGAACAATGGACTTCCCCTGCCAGTGTTTAACTTAGTTAATTAACTTCCCCGGGAGAGGTTCCCAATTAACCCGTGTAAACATGTGATGTGATTTTCTGTCAGATGACGATTCTATCACACGCCGCCTTGAATTCCTATATATGATGATGATTTTCCCTCAATAAATCACTGGTCTTCGCTCCATCTTGTCTCGCGTCTTCTTCTGACCAGTCTCCTCCGGGACCCAACAGCCGCTTCGCGGCCCCAATCCAACAGGAGACGACTTGTTTAACTGTCATTCTGTTTTAACCTCTGTAGGAGAGGCTGAATGTTATGGTTTTCAGCAGTCATCATTCCAACAGGCTGTTAAGAGGGAGTTAAAAAGTGGAAAACCAGGCTACTCTACCATGAGGTCTCCCACCTGCATGGTCACTAGGATCATCCCACAGATTGCACACTCTTGCAATGAACCAAAATGGAGCCCCCCCCTCTCTCTCACACACACACAATATAAGCACATGACAGGGAAAAGAAAGGTGTGGGTAGGAATGCTCTGGGAGTGGGCTGATTTGCTCCAGTATGGTAATTATGTTGTATGATCACTAGAAAAGAAGCAGACCAGCTTGTCCCTGCAGAGGGCTAAATGTTCGCCTATTCACACTGGTCAAACTGATGCACGAAAAAAGGATAGTGTATGATCATACTCCCCTAAGGATAAAATGGGAGGGAAGTCCCTCTCAAACCCAAACAAACATGTGGAGACTAAAGCCAGAATTTTATAGATATTACTATGAAACAATGAAAGCAGCATTGTGGAGAACTTTTGTATAGAAAGGAACAAGAGCTAAAACACAGAAAGAAGGAACTAGGAAAAAACTGACAGTGCAAATACTGGAACTCACAATATACTGTAGCATAGAAACTGGGGAGGCAAAAAGTTAGGCACAGAACTAGCTAGCAAAAAAAAAAAAAAGCAGAACTACAGTATATGCATACTCAGTTAACTTGCTAAACAATCAATTCAGGATCTCCTTACAAGGTTTTTTAAATTGCATCCTCTCCCATCAAGAGGATGCTTTCAATTTCCCAATAGTGTGAAGCGACTTAAGCAACAGCTTAAGTCATACATGGAGCCTTGGTTAACAAACGGCTTGTTTAACATAAAAATCACATAACTAAAGGAAATCCATAGAAAATAGTGGCTTGGTTTACAGAATTTTTTTCAGAACAGATTAATTGGTTTTCAATGCATTCCTATGTGAAACTGCATTTCAGTTAACATATTTTGGTTTTCAATGCATTCCTATGGGAAATTGCATGCAATGTATTCCTATGGAAAATTCGGTTTAAGTAATTTTTGCTTTAAGAAATGTCCCGGGGAATGCATTAATTATGTTAACCAAGATTTTTCTGTACTTTGGTTTGTTCCAAGTAATCAGATAAACTGGAATAGAACCAAAACAGAGCAATCCTACACACACAAAAGTAGCCCACACACAAAAGTAGCACAGAAAGGCATGGATCAATGACAGGCTGGTTCATTATTAAATGCATGTCTTGTTGTCACTGGGAAAAGGAGCAAACCAGCCCATCCCCTAACTCAGGAGTGCCTAAACTACGGCCCGGGGGCCGGATGTAGCCCCCAATGCCAATTCATCCGGCCCACGAAGGCCTCGTTGCTTCTGGAAGCGGAAGTAAAACGTGCAAGTATGGGTGCGTTTTACTTCTGCTTCCAGGAGCGACAAGGTCTTTGTGGGCCAGATGAATTGGCATTGGGGGCCACATCTGGCCCCCAGGCAATAGTGACCAGCTTCCTGAACCAAGTGTCCACGGCCTAAAAAGTTTGGGCACCCCTGCCCTAACTGGACCAAACCACAGGGCAAATCTTCATCTAATTGCACTCTCAATGGGATACTTTCTGGAAAGCTCACCCATACAAGTGAATATCAGAAAAAGTTGAAAAACAATTAGAAGCATACATAAATGTCACAAGAGCTCAAGTAAGTTATTTTAAAGGTAAAGGTTTCCCTTGCTCGAAAGCCAGTCATATCTGACTCTAGGTTTCAGTGCTCATCTCTGTTTCAAAACCGAAGAACCAGCGCTGTCTGCTTCTGTAGACGTTTCCGTGGTCATGTGGCAGGCATGACTAGAGTGCATGGAACGCTGTTTACCTGCCCACCAAAGTGGTCCCTATTTATCTACTTACAATTTCTTGCTTTCAAACTGCTAGGTTGGCAGGAGCTGGAACAAAGACAGGAGCTCATTCCATCCTGCAGTACTCGGGAATCGAACTGCTGACCTCCCAGCTTCCAGTCAGCGTCTTAGCCACTTTGTTGGATCTGGGCCGCGAAGCAGGTTGCGCAAGCTGGATCGGAACCGCGAAGCGGCTGTTGGGTCCTGGAGGAGACTGGTCAAGCAATGAGACACAAGGCAAGATGGAGCGATGACCAGTGATATAATGAAGGCAAATCAATAGTATTTATCATGTACAGGCTGCATGTAAAAGCATTGCGATCTGCAGAACTCACATTCCGTGTTAACACAAGTTAATTGGGGAAGTCTACAGGGGAAGTTAATTAACTAACTTAATCAACGGCAGGGGAAATACATTGTTCCGTGTTATCCGGGGTAAACATGTGGCTGGTATTGGTTCTAGGGCTTAAGGTAATCCGCAGGCGCGAGATTGCCTATTACGCACCTAGCGAGTTAGTCATTACCTTCCTAGTGTCCGAGCAGTTTGTCAGATCAGCTATTGATGAATTAAACTCTATCTAATATTCCGCTCCCCCAATTTCTGTCCCCTCAGGAACCCCTGGTAACGATGTGATCACCTTTTACCGGGGTTCTGTCAGGGCCAGTATACAAATTGTGTGCGCGGATCCCACACCACTTGAGCCACTGCAGTCTCAAGTTATTTTACTACAGTAATATATATCACCAATGGGCTGGAGGAAGTGTAGTCAAAAAAGTACAGTACACTGATACATATTCCTAACTACAATGCTCAAAGGTTAATGGGTTCTGGGGAAAGATGGTAACAATAATGGAAAGAATAACATGAATAAAAAGCAACTTTAGTGCTGAACTATTATAGGTCCTAATAAAAATTAATTCATAGACAACTAATCTCATTTACGTCTGATGAAGTGGACTTGATCCATGAAAGCTCACATTTAAGTACAGGAGTTAGTCTGTAAGGTGCCACGACATTTTTTTGTCTTTTGTTGTTTTGTTTACTCTCTGACATGCTTGCACAGACTAACCTACCACTTCAAAAATGTATAATAGCAAGACATTGAAAAGACATTGAGAAAGTTAACATTAAAATGTTGTTGAACTGAAAAAACAGACATGTTTGTTTCAATATACCAGTAGTATTGTTTCATTAGAATTGCAAACTCAGATAAGACAACATATTATGGATATGAATGATGGTCAACCTTGACACTCCAGGTGTTCTTGGACTTCAAGTACCAGAAGCCCAAGTCAGCACTCCTGCTGTTCAGGGCTTCTGAGAATTGAAGTTCAAGAACAGCTGGAGTGCCAAAGTTCACCATCACTGACATATGGGGACCAAGCAAACGTTTAAAAAATTATAACTGTTTCAGCATATGAGCTTTGCATTCTAGAACTACTGAACTCATCACTTAACTGGACTGAAAACCGAAAATAAACTAATTGTTTATATTTAAAGTTTACCAGTTTTTGAATTATTTATTGACTTACTTATTGGTTGTTTTAGTAACTTATAAAGGCAAAGGGATAAAGGAAAGATGGCAAATGCTGTGAAGTAATACAACTTTTGTTGTGCTTTTGCACAAAAAGGTATGGAAAACTATATTTTTTTTGAAAATGTAAAAGTAGTTGAAGAAGAAACTTTATAAAGAAATGCCAGAATAACACAGCAAATGGGATAGACACTTCCAAAATAAAATGTAGATACTTACTTACTTACTTACTTACTTACTTACTTACTTACTTACTTACTAATGACAAAACATTACCATGGGAGAGTTTACAACAACAAAAAATATATTAAAAAAATCTTACCCATCAATCTAAGAACATACAGAGTTTAAAATGCACATACAGTACTGTGAAGGGATTCATTTATCGTATGATGAACTTCAGTTGACTACATTCATGCTGATATAGTGAGCACAAATTGACCATCTCAAGTTCCTAACTTCATCCCACTCCACACACAAAGCAGTACAACTTACAGTCAAACTTTGCATACCTCAGGCTCCCTTCATGGATACCCTTGGCCAACTGTTGTAAGTACTTAAACTGTATTTCCTTGTGTAAGCAACATAGGGATTGGTTCAATCACAGAGGCAGGGTCTGTCTTCTTAATCTTCAGCATGGTCTTCAGGCTGGTCCCAGTCTCCAAATACTCTTGAAGATCCTCTATGGTTAGCCCCTTCAGCAAAGATTTTGCCCAAAGGAAGATTGCCCTTTGGGGCCTCATATCCTGCATACTTTGTAAGCTCAAGTTCCTCTCATTCCACTCCACTCCAGAGCATCAGCCTATTCTTCACTCTCTTCTTCCCATCCAGCAACTGCCCTGAGTACCTCCTCCATCTCCTTTTTAACTTCCTTTTGGTGGATATTTTTGGCCACCTCCTTGCCTCCCTGCCCTTTCTGGTCCATTCTGCTGCTTGGTTCCAGGAGAGTGATCATATGTATATAGGTAATAGCCCAGAAAAGTGAATCCACCTCATGTCCCCCACATATTCTTGGTAGAGATCAACCTAGGCCCTAAGGGGACATGGATGTAGATGTTTCCTGTGTGCCCAAAATGATTTATTTACACAAAGATTATAGGTTATGCTAAAGGGGACACCTTCATTGAGGTTTGCTATTTCTTCCTCGCATTTCCAAATGAAGACTATTCAACATATTCCTATGCACCTCTTGGCTGAACCTCTGGAGGAATTCATTTTACTGTATATGCTTAGACACTCTGAGACCACACTCTTACAGCAAAACTCATGAGCTGCTGTAATTGCTTGGTTGACTGTCTTGTACAAACCATGGGTGGGGTCAGGATTTCCTGTATCAGCTAGCTATTTTTATGTACTCTGGCCTCCCATATTATTTTTAATTTTTGTTTTGCTCTGATGTTTTGTCCAATCAGATCCAGGTCCGTTTATCTTCCCTGAATGGAACAGTGTTCATGGAATGGAGTTCTGCCACCCACCCCTTCCTCAGTTTATCCTGTGTGTTCATTGAGAATGATGTGGGGGAAGCCAGAGATTCAGGAAGAGCTGCAGATTGGTGGATGCTGGCAGAAATTATCCCAGTCTTTTGTGAATGAAAGAGCAGTTTAGGACAAAGGCATTGCAAATACTTAGAATGCAGCACATCTCTTTGTAATAGAGTACTGTAATTTTAAAATAAAAGGTTGCATTCATTTTCCTGGGACTTATCCAGATACAGTATTTGAAGTCCATAGTTCTGCATTTCCTGTACTGCTCTTCAGATACCCAGTGTGCTGTAGTAGACAGGGTGACCAACTAAGGCTCTGGTGAGCAGGGTTTGAATCCCTGCTCAGTCATGAAAAACCACTCCTGAAACATTTCGTTTAACTAGGAAGCTTTTATTACAGCCACTATAAGGTGGTCCAATTTGACAGAAAAGATGCAGACAACAACATGTTCTCATAGGGGCCCACATATTCATTCTCCTCTTTACACCAATTGCTCCTCCCTAATCTATGTCCTTCCCACTTCTCCCACAGGGTCCGTTGTCTTGCTCCATGCTACCGTCACTCCAAACTACAGTTTAGAAAAAAATATTTCAAAGCTTGATTTTTGTTTTGTTGGTACCAAGTCCTCATTTATCACTCAAATGAATCATTCCCTGAGGTCTGTCAGGCCAGCAGTGAACTCAAAAGCAAAGTGTTTATTAAATAAGCCACTTCATTCTTTCACATCTATTCTTCAATTCATGCTCACTTTCTCAATTTAAAAATGAATATTCTTTCTGTGGGGAGGGATGCACTCCGGCACCTCACAGAACTTGCAACATCATGTGCTATGGTACAAAGATCAGAGGTTTGAAAGGTACTGATATATTAGAACATAAGAACAGCCTTGCTGGAACAGGCCACAGAAGCTCATCCAGTCCAGCATTCTGTCTCACACAGTGGCTCACCATTTCCTTCAGGGTATTATTCCCAAACAGATGCCTTCACCTGTTTAAGATTCTCTGGAAATGGCATGGAGAGATATCCTGCCTATCTCTCCAACCCAGAGGTTGTCCTTAGGTATCCATAATTATAGCCATTGATACCCTTGTCCTCCATGAACTTGTCTAATCCTTTCTTAAAGCTGTCAAGACTGACAGCTGTCACCACTTCTTCTGGCAGGGAGTTCCATAGACCAGTGATCCTCTGGGTGAAAAAGTACTTTCTCTTATTTGTTTGAGAACTTGTACCAAAAATTTTCATGGAGTGCCACCTAGTTCTAGTATTGTGCGATGGGGAAAACAGTTGATCCCACTTTACGATAATAGTGGCAAATGTACCAATACCAAAAATTAAAATTAAAAAATCCACACATTAGACTAAACAAAAAGAGAATTTAAAAAAGGCATAGGAGCAGATCGGCTGCAATTTTTTTTAAAATAAAAAATCATGTGAATACAGTAAAACCTCTACACCTGTCAAGTTTTGGATTTGGAAATAAGGGAAATTTCCCAGCGAATACGGGATACTTGACAGCTATGCTTATCCTGTGCTGCCCTCCAATGGTGGCAATAGGGCATTGCAGTCTAACTAATAAGGGATGGCAGTGGGAAAGAGGGTAAAATAAGGGGTTTTCCTGGCCAATAAGGGATACTTGACAGCTATGCCTCTACATACTAATTTTTCCATTCCACAAAGTTATTTGTACTGTATGTTGAAAAATGTGTATGTTGAAAACACATTGTATTACCAGAAGAGGGTACTAGATATCACCGTATATTTTTGTATGTCGAATTTTTCCTATTAAAAATTTGTCTGTTGATTTTTTAAAAACCAGGATTTCTATTTGTATGTTGAATTTTTTTGCAAGTAGAACTATTTGTATATCGGGGTTCCACTGTATTAGAGAAAACATCTACATGATAAGTGCAGGACCCAAATGTTTAAGGCAGGACAAATGCTACACTGGATAAGCCTTAGATTACTGCCATTATACTCTGAGAAAATCTTTCTGCCACATTTGAAGGGAAATAGATATACTGTATTTGCCTTAAAGTTTAGAAATGGTATCTTCCTCCATACCATGATTGGGGGTGGGGGGTGCGATCAGACAAATAGGACTTCAAAGCCAGGTGACAATATAAAGGTGATTTTGTACAAAAGAGGGTTTGCTCACATTCCTACCATATTCATGCTTATGTGTTGGCCTCGCCAGGGGCAGCAGTGGGTGGAGTGAGCATGATTAGATGACATGGGGTCAGGGAAAAGGAAGGGATGATGAGTAGGTAGGGTGAAAGATTATACAGCTCTGGGAAAATTAAGCACAGGAGATTAAGATTGGCATTGTGAAGATGGAGAATGTGAAAGAGGTAGGATTACCACCTCACTCTGGAAAACTGAAAGGCATTCAGTGGCACAGGTGAGGGAAGAGAGAAAATTTTCCTTAGGCCTAGTAATGCTGCAGAAGCAGATGGGAAAATAATGGCCTTTGACTGCTTACCCAACACCAGAGTTTCAACCTTTCTCTTACTGGATTCCAGAAGGGTCTGCAAAGATTTGCAAGGGAGAAATGAGCAACTATAGAGCAGCTGGCCTAACGACATAAAATGTCCACAACCATTCAGATGGCAACACGTTGGAAGAAGGATTGTATCTGTGCCAGGTGTCCTTCAGGACTCAGTCATCCCACTCATCATCCTCATCTTCGTCTCCATTTTCTTCATCTTCCTCTGTAGGCAAAGCAGAACAGTGAAACCTTGCTTCAAGAGCTATGGCCACATATGGCATTAGAAGGGTGCACCTCTATGACAGTTCCTGAGGGGATGTGTGTGTGTGTGTGTGTGCACGTGCATGTGTAAAATGAATACCTGTGCAACATCAGAACAGAGCCAGTGCAGGATTCAAGATTTTATTCTAAGCAAAATGTTGCCACGTTCTATCTATCTATCTATCTATCTATCTATCTATCTATCTACAACAGGGGTTCCCAACCTTTACCTGCCAGGGGCCTGACCACATCCCCTCAGTCAGCTGAGGGGCCGGTCATGTGGTTGCGCTGCATTTCTTGGCATTTTCCCCACCTCCGCTGCTTCCCTTGGAGGAGGGAGCAAGGGAGGAACATTTTCGAGTCATTTTTAAATATTTTTGCCACATTTTTTCAGTGTTTTGGTGCGAAAACGCAGTGATTTTGGCACTTCCAGTGACGTTGGGGTACTTCTGGGGTCAGAGGCAATTTGGCCTGTGGGCCAGATGAATTTGGCCTGGGGATTGGCCAGGCCCACAGGCCGTAGGTTGGGAAGCTCTGATCTAAAATGACTATTGCTAACACAATCTTCACCAAAAAAAATCTATATATACTTATATGACAAACAATAACAATAATGATATAACAAAATTGGCTGCTATAACTTGTACACCCCTGGGTTCTTTTCACCAGTCCCACAGAATTGAAGAATTCAAGAAGAATTCAAATGTCCAAGGAGAACAAAGTGCAAGATATATTTATCATCCAAAGTAGGACATCCAGAACACAGAGGAATTGGCTCCAAATATACAGACTCTAAAACCCTAAACCAAGGTGGCCAGGGCCTTATCCTCCTCCTTGGGAACAGCAGCTCCTGCCTCCAGCTTTTCCACTATTTCTAAATCAGATCCTGAATCATGGCCCATTCCTAGGATTTCTGCACCCACTGGCCCATAGGGGTCACACATGTGAGTGTATGTATTTATGTGTATGTATATACATATAAATATACACATGCATATTAAAATGTGTTATTATAAACACATGCACACATAATATGAGCACACATGAATTCACAACTTCTGTGTGATTTCATCTCACTGTGCAATTTTAGTCTCTACCTGTGCACCATCAGAAACACAACTGCTGCCAGTATGAGAAAAGGCCGTTTTGTAGGGGAGCAACCTGATGTTGAGGCGTCCCATACGGAGATGAGCAGCCAAGCTCACCTGAGGAATGAATGGCTTTGCTCCTCTTCTGCATCACGTGCATCAGGGCTCCTACCAGGCCTTCTGAGTTCTGTGCAGGTGGGGGGGAGTCCAACATGTCAGGTGTCTGAAATGCAGATGGGACAGTTATAAGCAATGTATTTAGGGCTCCTGGTGTTGAAACCCCTAACTCAGTTCAGCAGCTGTAACTCCTCTTCAAAATTTAAATACAACACCCTGGATTCACAGAGTGGACAAAGCACTAAAAGGAAAAGATAAAAATCAATTTCAGAAAAACATGGGAATACTGTCTGGGCTAATCCACCCCACTACCACTACACCATATTTGCCAACATATAAAAATGCATTGGAGTATAAGATGCACCCCATTATTACCAAAATAGCCCACTATAGGTCACTACATACAGTACAAGACACACTCCATTTTTCTAGTGTATTTTAGGAGGTGGGAGTGGGTCTTATGTGCAAGTAAATAGGGTAATTAAATGATAATCTAGACCTTTTATTAAAAAATGTACATAGAGAACTCAAGCTATTAGAAGGAAACCAGACATGAGTGTACCATATTTTTCTCATTCAATGTCTCCTTCCGCAGCCAAGAGCCCTGGTGGCTCAGTGTTTAAATTGCTGTACTCCAGCCAAAACATTGTGAGTTTGATCCTGACATGGATCAAGGTGGACTCAACGTTCCATCCTTCCGAGCTTGGTAAAATGAGGACCCAGCATGTTGGGGGCAAAAATGCTAACTAACTTGTGAACCGCCCAGAGGGTGCACTAAGCACTATGGGGTGGTATAGAAGTCTAATTGCTAATTGCTGTTGCCACACATTTCTACAACTTAGCTATTTGTCATACACAAACACGTGATTGATGAGTGACACATTTAACAAATCCCCTTCGGTGGGGAGAAGTGAGGAGAAAAGTCCCTTCCTTATCCTTACATATAGCAATCAGATACGAAGTATAAGCCACTGACCAAGTCTCCTGAGCATGTCATACCTTGTTAAGTTGTATTCCTTGCCGTATCTGATCCAGCAATGCTCCACGCCCCATGGAAGGAGGAGCAGCAGATGGAGCCCCCACAGAACCAAGTCCTCCAGAGGGAAGAGGTGGAGGTGGGCATGGTGCAGAACCCTGGAACTGAGGTGGTGGAGGAGGGGGTGGGGGTGGAGGTGGGGCTGCCCCACCTGGGGGTGGTGGAGGACGGTTCGGTCCAGGCCATGAGGTAGGAGGAGGAGGAGGCAACTGAGAACTAGGATGTCCTTGAAAGTGCTGTGGTGGGGAGGGGACACCTCCCCTAGCTGGTGGTGGGGCACCTGGAACAGGTGGTAGATTACCACTTCGGCTATGCCCAGGAGGTGGGGCAAGGGGGGCTGAGCGATTTGGGGGTGGGGGAGGTGGATAACTTGGACCTGAAAAGAGACATATATGAACATTCAGATTTCTGTACATCAAGAAATAGCCCTACATATATTAGCATTTGGTAAAAAGTTTATGATATGTCATTCCCTGCTTGGATCAGGCCCAAATTAGTAAAATATAACAGAAATTTTATCCTATCACTGAACACAAAATATTTCTTCTGTAACGTGTTTATTAGCTTTTGTTATAGCATATATTTTTCCCTTTTAGAGTCTACTTTGTGAGATTCAAGAAGGATTTCCCTCAGTGGAATACTGATCAAAAAGTGGTCAACGAAGTGGGAAGAGCAAAGGAAAATGTCATGACATGCCAAAAAAAATAATAATTTGCGATAATTCTACATAATAAGTATAGGGACTATGTACAATGGATCATTCATAATGGTGATAACATAATTACCCTAAGTCAGTGGTGGCGAACCTATGGCACTTGTGCCAGATGTAGCATTCTCAGGCCTCTCTGTTGGCACATGCCCCGTCACCCCAGCACAGAGTTCGCCCTGCCCCTCTGCCCAACAGCCCAATGTGAGTGTTTCCTCCCTCCCCCAGCACAGTTCATCCCACCCCTCTGCCCAGCAGCCCAATGGGAGAGCTTCCTCCCTCTCCCCAGCATGAAGTTCGCACCATCCTTCTGTTTGGGCACTCGATCTCTAAAAGATTCGCCATCACTGCTCTAGGTTTTCTGTGATATTTAATTCTACGGACCCACTGTCTTGATTAAAGCCTAATAAGACTGATGTTGTGTGTCCTTGGATTTTAACATGTGAAGCTTGCCACATGGGGTTGACTATACTTGAAGGACCAGAGCCATTTGACGGTGGCCCTGTTGTTACTCACATCGGTGCCTCCAAGCCCAGCTCTCCATCGATGTGGAAATCTCACTAAGTACCAGTTAGGGACCAAAATCTAACTCCATTAACTGGTCCAGCCCTTCTGGAGGAAGGAGCGCTAAAAATAACTGAGGATGCAACTATACTGGAAAGCCGGATCAGAATTTGATTTTCAGCCTGTAGCTAGTATGAAATTGCAATCCGTGTTCATGCAGGGGTGGTAGACTGATTCAGGATTTCACTATTCATGCTGGATGTGATTAGAATCACCTTCCAGCCCACAGCACTGCCTTCTTTCCATCCTTCCCCTGGGCTCGCCTCTGCCAATCTTTCTTTCCTTTGGTTCTGCCTCTATCAATCTGTTTATTAATAATGATGACCCAGCTAAAAGATGATAGAGTGATCTAGTGCTAATCTCCCATATGTAAGATTTTTTTAAAATTAAACATCCAGAAGACAATCAGGGAAAAGGAAAGAATGTAGGGGAGGTGTTTCCCCAATCCTGCACATCACTCCCCCAACTACCTATATCAGGGGTGCCCAAACTATGGCCTGTGGGCCAGATCCAGCCCCCAATGCCAATTAATCCGGCCCACGCCACCTGCATCACTCTCGGAAGCAGAAGTAAAACATGCCTGCATGGGAGTGACGAGGGCAGCGCAGGCCAGATTAAGTGACATCAGGGGCCGGATCTGGCCCACAGGCCATAGTTTGGGCACCCCTGGCTTAAGCAGAGAAAATGGCAGCTAAAATCTATCTCATCCTGTTGCAAAATATATCTGTTACAAAACAGATTGCAAGGCACATTTTACTTCTGCTTCCGGTCGGAAGAACCATGTGACTGGGCAAACCAGTGGCAAATGAGCTTTAATATTAGTAAATGTAGAGTGATGCACGTTGGAGTTAAAAACCCAATTACAATTATAAGTTGATGGGGTTTGAACTCTCTGCAACAAATCAGGAAAGGGACCTTGGTGTCCGGGTGGACAGCTCAATGAAAATGTCAACCCAGTGTGCCTCAGCAGTAAAAAAAAAAGCTAACTCATTGTTAGGGATCATTAGGAAGGGTATTGAAAATAAGTCAGTAGGTGTCATTTTGCCTCTCTATAAATGGTGAGGCTCCATCTGGAATATTGTGTGCAGTTCTGGTCGCCATACCTCCAGAAGGACATTATGAAGTTGGAAAAGGTGCAGAGGAGGGCAACCAGAATGATCAGGGGACTGGAACACCTTCCCTATCATCTGACACTGCAACGGCTGGGCCTCTTCACCCTTGAGCGGAGGTGATTAAGAGGTGATTTGATTGAGGTTTATAAAATCATGCATGGGGTGGATAGAGTGGATAAGGAAAAGTTGTTTTCCTTATCACATAATATTAGAACTAGGGGGCACTCCATGAAACTCTTGGGTACTATATCTAAAACAAAGAAGAGGAAGTATTTTTCCCCCAGAGGATTACTGGTCTATGGAACTCCCTGCCAGATGAAGTAGTGACAGCTGTCAGTCTTGACAGCTTTAAGAAGGCACTAGACAAGTTCATGGAGGATAAAGGTATAAATGGTTATGATTATGGATACCTAAGAACAACCTTGGGTTAGAGAGACTGATAGGATATCTCCCAACGCCATTTTCAGGGAATACTAGGCAAGTGAAGGCATTTGCTGGGATTACTCTGAGGTAAATGGTGAGCCACTGTGTGAGACAAAATGCTGGACTGGATGGGCCATGGCCTGTTCCAGCAAGGCTGTTCTTATGACTGGCCTACTGACCCATGTGACCAGCCCACGGCCCAAAACGTTTGAGCACCCCGGTCTACATTATCAAAACACCACCTACAAATATGACCCCTCCCATCTTTACAAGAATGTACAGTATCACAATGACTACATGGGGGGAAAGCCCATTAAAATTCTTCTGGCTTGAAAAAAAGGAAGATTCCTGCTGGCAGAGGTGGGGGGAAAGCCACTTTTGTAGCAAAAAGGTTGGAATGATTTGAATCAGTCTTTGTGTGGAGTGATCAGTAAAAAACAACAACTTTGAATTCATTTACTACTACATAGTCGTAGCCTGAGATAAGAGAGACTTTCACAAACCGATTCTAGCAGCTCACCCTGTTGTCTTATTTCTTGCTTTACAGCCTCCAATCCACCTCGACCTTCAATGAAATCATAAATAATCTTTGATGTTTTAACATCAGTCAATTGAGCATCACTGATTCCTGCTTGGGAGAAGAAGGTCTTCAAATCAGGATCTAGGTTATTCACCTGGAACAGAAACATAGACTGAGACTGATGTATCTGTACAATCTGCGTGGGAAGCAATATGTTCCCATGGTGGCTGAATGCTAGCTTTCTGAGCCAAGTCATGTGTCCACATTCTTCACTGCACAAAGGCCATTATGCAACAGTTAAATTTCTGATTTCCAACATGGAATTGTATGGCTGAAAGTTAATGATTGCGGATTCCGCATGCCCAATTGGCATAGAACCTTGGCAGAGGTTAAACCAGTCGAGCAAACTCCTGGCCACTGGCCCTTGCCAGTATGGAAATCGGGGGGGGGGGGGGTGGATTAATAATCAGAGGGTTGATTCACCCACATCTGACCTGACCAGCGATTCTGCTGAGAGAAGCAGATCTCTAACCTCCGTTACCCATTAGGCAATCACTCACTCGCAGTTAAGCCTAATCTTGGGTGCAAATAGAAGCCATATTTACTCTGGTGTAAGCCTCGAACAATGGTTTCCCCCTAACAGTGTTTGCCCGAGTTAATTAACTTCCCCAAGAGAGATTCCCCATTAACCCGAGTAAATGGGTGATGTGATTTTCTGTCAGATGACGATTCTATCCCGTTTTGCCTTCTGATCTATATATGATGATGCTTTTCCCTCAATAAACCACTGATCTGATCTCGCTCCATACTGCCTCGTATCGTTACTTGATCAGTCTCCTCCGGAACCTCACGGCCGTCCAGCGGCCCCGATTCCTACACCTGGTGACCCCGACGTGATCTACTCGAGAGTAAGCGATCACACGGTCCGGTTCTACACGAGAACCGCGTCCGATTGTCCCAGAGGACAGCGCGGCAGTCCGGTCGGTAAGCCAGCCGATCGGAGAAGATGGCCCTGCGGCGAGGCATTACAGAGAGGCATCCTACAGCTTGCTCCCGACTTTCGCGGCAGGCTTGCAGTAACGGAAAAACGCGTTCTGCTCAGGGTCAGCTGTGAACCCCTGACAGCGCAGAGGCCACCGAGGGCCCGTGGCAGCAGGCCACGCTCCGAGCTCTACCCAGACACTCGTCACGCAAAACCTATTGCCTGAACTTCAGACGCGTCGACTCGTCCCAAGGAGAAATCTTCGGAGGACCCCGCAGGTAATATGGGGACTTGTCATCAGCGGCAACGTCCGTCCGCTAGCCAAAGAACTCATGAGGAAGAGTTCAAAATCCTGGCCAGGGTATATCAGTTACGCTTTCACAGTGGAGAGCTAGCGAGACTTTTGGTGTACTTAAGGGAACACTGCCTGCTTTACCCAGAAGTAGGTACGCTAACCCTTCAGCTCTGGGATCAGATAGGAGACTGCATTCAGCAACCCCCGAAAGCTCCAGAGGGCATAATTCGCACATGGAGTAAATGTAGGAAGCTCTTAGCGGAGATAGATCCAGTCCGGGTAGAGGCCAAAGAACCCCCAGCGTCAGTCGAGCCATCGGCGCCCACGGCGCTCTATCCGTCATTACAGTTTAAGCAGAGTAGTGTAGGGAGCTTTCCCTCGGTGACAGCTGCAGACGTCACCGACGGAATGAATGGAATGAGGAGCGCAGGCGCTTCTCTGACAGCTACAGGTTCCCAAACCAAGAGTGCCCTTCAGTGCACAGTTGAGGAAGAGATCAAGAAGGGGGATTTGCCAGCAGAAGAACTAGCTGAGCTTAGTCAGATTTGTCCAATCCGCTTGGAAATGGATGCCCTCACAGGGCAGCAGCAGGTAGTTCATTCACCAGTCCCGTATAAGCTTCTCATGGCTATACGGAAGGCCATCACAGAGACAGGACTCCAGAGTCGCTTCACTAGGGGCACGCTTCAGCAAGTGTGCGAGAATACCATGTTCATCCCGCACGACTGGAAAGCCGTCATGCGGATGATGCTCAACCCCAGCCAGTATGTGCTATGGGACAGCGAGTATCGCCTCGAGGCTCAGACAAGGGCTGCCAGGATGGGAGGCGCAGTACTTCCTGACCAGTTATATGGTTCAGGTGCCTTCGAATCCATCGATGCGCAGACCAACTTGCCACTAGCCACTCTTCAAATGTCAGCCGAGGCTGCCTTCAGGGCTTTTCTCAAGGTTCCAGCAACTGGCAAAGCGGCCAAAAATTACACCGCAGTCAAACAGGGCGCCCAGGAGTCCTACATGGACTTTGTCAATCGCTTAGAGGAAGCGATCAGTAGGCAGATCGATAATGAGCAAGCCCAGCAAGAGCTCATGATGAAATTGGCCAAGGACAATGCCACTCTCGACTGCCGTAAAATCTTGCAGTCACTGGGTAATCGTCCCGACTTGACTCTCACGGACATGATTAGAGCTTGCGCCGACATTGGCACAGAGTCCTATAAAATGGGTCTGCTTGCAGCAGCGGTGCAAGGGTGTAGGAAACCCAAGGGCAGAAACCAAGGGGCATGTCACAATTGTGGCAAGGTCGGTCACTTCGCTAGGGAGTGCCGATCCAAGGGAGGCAGACAAAATTCCGGCCGTTCCAAGGCTCCAACCACCCCGTGTCCGAGGTGTAAGAAAGGCTACCATTGGTCCAGATACTGTCCGAATTCGGGAAACCGGAACGCGGGCACGTCTCTGGCCCCAGTCCAAACAGAGGCTTCCCTTGCTCTGGGCGCGTCAGAGCTAGACTAGATTCCGATCATATTCCTAGCATTGCGAAGGCACAGGGCAGCCTCAAGGGTAGTACAGGGCTAGAATTGACTTGCCAGGCGGAGGTCACATGCGACCTACCAGGCACAGTCTATCTGGTGGACTCCCAGTACATGGGACCCCTGCCCAAAGGCTTCATAGGTTTAGTTTTGCCTCGCAGTGTAGCAGGACCACGCGGAATTCTTGTAATTCCAGGAGTCGTTGACTCCAATTTTTCAGGCGTTCCCCAAGTTCAACTTTGGACGCACTTACCCCAGACAATCCACAAAGGAGACACATTAGCGCAACTGATTATGGTTCCTTGTCACTCGCCAGCAGATAGCCAGGGAAGGCTCAGGGACAGCTCAGAGTCCGGGTCAGAAGACCGCTCGAGCGCAAGTGAGGCAGTGCAAGGATACCAAGTCTTAGTGACAGTGGAGACCAACATAGAGTGGAAACAGCGACCAGTTATTGAGGTATTTCTGAATAAAAGATCGTTTTCAGGGTTGTTAGATACCGGAGCTGACGTCAGTGTGGTCAGCCGAAGCCAGTGGCCACGGGAGTGGGCCATTGAGCCGGTCTCCGATGTGTGGGGGGGTAGGCGGCATCCAAGAAGCGTTTAGGAGCTGGGAGTGGGTGGAAGTCACAATCCCAAAGGCTGACGGCACAGCGGTCATTCGGCCGCACATTCTGGACGTGCACATCAACCTTTGGGGGCGAGACATTTTACAGCAGTACGGTGCTACTCTTACCTTCGGGTAATGGCGTTGCCACTTAAATGGCTCACCAATACGCCGGTCTGGGTGGAACAATGGCCGGTAGTGGGGGAGAAATTAGTCGCCCTAAAGCAACTGGTTAAAGAACAGCTAGACGCAGGACACATAGAGCAGTCCACTAGTCCTTGGAATTCGTCCATTTTTGACATCAAAAAGAAGTCGGGGAAGTGGCGACTCCTCCACGATCTCAGAGAGATCAATAAATGCATACAGCCAATGGGTCCGTTTCAATGCGGCATCCCAAATCCAAATATGATTCCCGAGGGGTGGGAGATCCTAGTTGTAGATCTCAAGGATTGCTTTTACACCATTCCCTTAGACCCCAGGGACAGGGAAAGGTTCGCCTTTACGGTGCCGGTTGTGAACCACAGTGAGCCCACGCAGCATTACGCGTGGAAATTTTTGCCACAGGGCATGCTCAATTCGCCCACCCTGTGCCAAATTTATGTTCACAACGCACTGGCAAAGTTTCGAAACCTTCATCCCACAGCCTTAGTATGCCATTTCATGTATGATATCTTGGTCGCAGTGCCGCAACTCGGCAGCGAAATGTTTGCAGACCTCCAGGCCAGCCTGGGGGAGAAAGGGTTACTCATTGCCCAAGAGAAAGTGCAGAGAACCGAGCCCTTCTCATACTTGGGTCATCGGCTTCTCCGCTCCTTCGCAGCACCAGTTCTGCCCCAGATCAACTTGAAGGATTTAGTCACCCTGGTAGAATTGCAGCAGGTTTTAGGAAACATTAATTGGGCCAGACCGTATTTCTGATTGGATACGGATCTTTTGAAACCGCTCTTCTCGCTGCTCACGCTAGGTAAGCAGCCGGCAGACGGGATACAAATTCCTCGAGAGGCACGCTTGGCTCTCGAGAAAGTCAACCAAATTCTCAGCCAAAGGTGGGTGGACAGGATTGCTCAGGGGCCATATGCTCCGATCCTGAACTTGTACATAGTTCAGGCAGGATCCATGTTCACCGGAGCCCTAGGAGTGGACTCCGAGAAGGGAGCGAGTATCGTGGAATGGGTGTACTTGCCGAACACCTCTTCCCGAAACATCGTTCCTCCCCAAGAATTGGTCTCCGCGGTGGTTTACCGCGGGAGGCTGAGAGCTAGGGACATTTCAGGGCACGACTTAGCAAAGATCGTGGTCCCATTCACCAAAGAGCAGGTTCAGCAATTGATGCAGCTCGGTGACTTGCTTCCAATTGCCTTGGAGGGATTCACCGGATGCTTGGCATACCATTTGCCGAAAGGCCCCAGACTTGTCTCGCTTCAAACACAGACAGTCACCTTGTATGAATTGCTCTCGCTGGTTCCACTTCAGGGGGCCAGGACAGTTTTTACTGATGGGGGTCATACATATGGCAGCGGGCAGAGTTGGCAGCAGTGAACCTTGCCTTGCGCACCTTTGCCAAAGAGCGCCTAAACATCATTACTGACAGTCAGTATGTTAGGAATTTGCTTCACAGTCTACCGGGAGCATACATCACTCCCGCGATAGACAAAAATTTGATGAGTCTGTTCCTCACAGCTCAATTTCACTTGCGAAACCGCACGGAAGCGCTCTATATTGTCCACATCCGAAGTCACCAAGACCTACCGGGTCCGATTTCCGCAGGCAATAGCAGAGCAGATGCGGCTGCAAAGGAAATTCAGCAACGTTCAGTCTTAGGTGTTTTCACTACTCCTATTCAGAGTCATGCATTCTTTCATCAGAATGCCAAAGCGCTCGCCAGACAGTTCAATCTGCCACTCTCTCAAGCCCAAGGCATAGTTCACTCTTGCCAGCATTGTGCAGGGGCACCGGGGGGGCCCTCATGGGGGGTCAACCCACGAGGGAAGGAGGCTAACCATGTCACACATGTCACACATGTTCCGCAGTTTGGCAGATGGCAGTACATGCACGTTTGCATTGATACCTTTTCACAATTCGTTTGGGCAATGGCGCAGAAAGGGGGGACAGCTTTCCACGTGGAGCAGCACCTCCTTTCCTGCTTCGCGGCAATGGGCAAACCGCGGCACATGAAAACCGATAACGCCCCATCCTACAGCTCTAGGCAGCTGGCCGCCTTCATGGTCACCTGGGACATTAAGCATACTTTTGGCGTTCCTTACAATCTGCAGGGGCAGGTGATTGTGGAATGAGTCAATCGGACACTCAAGTCCTACATTGACAAACAAACAGAAAGGGGGAGCCACCAGCCCTCCCCAAGTCACAGGGTCAGGCACAGCATTGTCTGAATAAGGTATTGTTCACATACAATCATCTTAATGTTTTTTCGGATTGCACGCCGCAGGAGAAACACTTCTGCCATTCAGAAGCTCTCCCGCGGCCGATGGTCCGATACCGGGTGCCACCGGACCCTTCCTGGAGGGGCCCGGCGCCACTCGTAACCTGGGGAAGAGGGTATGCTGCAGTTATGTCTCCTACAGGTGTCATCTGGATTCCAGCTCGGTGTGTTAAGCCTCACTTGGAACCACATGGCGTGGACCCAGGCCAACCCGAGTCCGATCCCGGAGATGGAGGACCTCACCCTGACCGAGGAGACCCGGCGGGAGAAGCGGCGACTGCGTGCGACAGCGCCGAGGATCACCTGGGGGATGGTCAAGACCCTTTGCAGTGAGGCCCAGGACGCCCTCCAATGCGAGGAGAGGAAACCGACACCGGAGAACTTCGTAGCTGCAGTCTTTGCCCAGATCAATGCCAACTCCATGGCAGTCACCATCATCCTGACCCTCTCCCTACTTGCGGGGGGAGGCGTTCAGGCAGCCTCACTGAAGGCCAACGATTTGATGCCAGGCGGAGACCTCTATGCCCGGATACATTACAACATATGGGAAAGGTTGGCGGGTCTCGTCAACCAGTCCGATTTTTGCCTGAAGCAGGACATTGGTTCTGCCTCAATCCTGAGCACCTGCCTCATCCCAGTGTGCCACACTCCAGGCGCGCACCCCAGGGATGGCGACTGGCTAGTGAAACGGATTTTCAGCCCGTACCACCCAGCAAGTTCCTCAGAATATGCCCGCTGGGAAATGCGGCTGACTATGACTTTGCCGGCTGACGCAGCCACTCTCCACACTCCTCGAGTGGCGGTCAGTCCGAACTCTACTTGTGCTCGAATGACCGGCTGCTCCGCAGTCGGCCGAACCCGACGTCGTTGCCTCAAAGTTGGCAGCGGCAACTGGACTTGTGACAAACCACAGACACTTGGTTCAATGTATGCTCATGTTACCCTACCTTCAGGATGGTTCTTTACATGTAATCAGTACACTTGGAACATTCCCGCAAATGTATCAGATGCTATATGTTGCATTAGTCGTTTGACACTGTTACTCCTTACTAAGGATATGGTCACCCCAAGCACAAATGTTTCAAATGTTTCCTCACCCATACGACACACTCGTGCCACCCAGTTAGACAGCTCATGTGATAGCAACATTAGGGTTCTTAGTCCAGCTGAATATGTCTCGTTGGCAGTCAGCATACTTGGCGTGCCAGGCTTAGCCGTCGGCAACGCTCGGAGAATTGGTCAGTTGGCTTGCGGATTAGCAAAAGCCATTAACCATACCTCCTCAGCGATAGCGCTGCTCAACCAGGAGCAGGCAGAGCTTCGCCATGCCATCCTTGACAATCGAGCAGCCATAGACTATCTTCTGTTGTTACATCATTTGGGTTGCGAATCTGTCCACGGCATGTGTTGCTTTAATCTCACAGACAACACACGCAAGGTCCAGAGCCAGCTCACGGACCTCCACACCTTGGTCAAGAACATCAAGCAGAGCTCCGCATGGGATTGGTGGAGTTCCTTGTGGTCATGGCTTCCGTGGGGGTGGCTCCAGGCGACGCTCAAAGTGATTGTGGGGGTGATTATACTAGGCATAGCAGGATGCTGTTTCATGCAATGTATTCCCTCACTGTTATCAAGGTGTCCCCCGTGGGGGGAACCCCGAAGCGTCATTCCCGCACATCAGCTGATGCCCCTCTTGCGCAGGGTCGCCTGTCAGGTCCCTAAATAACAGAAAAAGGGGAGATGCGGATTCCGCATGCCCAATTGGCATAGAACCTTGGCAGAGGTTAAACCAGTCGAGCAAACTCCTGGCCACTGGCCCTTGCCAGTATGGAAATCGGGGGAGGGGCGGTGGTGGTGGTGGTGGATTAATAATCAGAGGGTTGATTCACCCACATCTGACCTGACCAGCGATTCTGCTGAGAGAAGCAGATCTCTAACCTCCGTTACCCATTAGGCAATCACTCACTCGCAGTTAAGCCTAATCTTGGGTGCAAATAGAAGCCATATTTACTCTGGTGTAAGCCTCGAACAATGGTTTCCCCCTGACAGTGTTTGCCCGAGTTAATTAACTTCCCCAAGAGAGATTCCCCATTAACCTGAGTAAATGGGTGATGTGATTTTCTGTCAGATGACGATTCTATCCCGTTTTGCCTTCTGATCTATATATGATGATGCTTTTCCCTCAATAAACCACTGATCTGATCTCGCTCCATACTGCCTCGTATCGCTACTTGATCAGTCTCCTCCGGGACCTCACGGCCGTCCAGCGGCCCCGATTCCTACAAATGATGTCGAAACCTCTTCCTTATTGGAATGCCATACATACTATCACTTCAAACCACCTTCAAAAGCAAACCGGTCCTAAAACCAGAACTGTCTTTACCACAGTCAGAGGGGACTTGGGGAATGTTGACCATAAAAAAAATCCAACAACACCACCACCCTGAAAAATACCATGAGAGGTGAAATTCGGTTTGGATATTACAAGGGAAACGAGGGGCTTGGAAAAGACAGGTACTGTACTGTATTCAGAAGAGAGGCAAGGAGTGTTGAAAAGATTTGATTTTCTTCTTCTCCTTCCCTCTCCCCAGTTATTATTAGCTAAGTTTCCATCACCCAGCCCTGGTGGAAGGAAGGAAGACTAGAAAAGGAGAAGAAGGACAACGTAAACTAGATTATAATTCTTGGCTCCTATAGAAATGTCCGATTTAGAAGCTTCTTTTAGGGCTAAGAATATAATCTAAACTTGTTCACTGAAATGAGAGAAACCAGAATATTGATCACCTCCTCCTGCCTAGCTACAGACCAACATTTCGTCCTCTTTGCTTTTACCTTGGCCTAAAGTTGCCTGTACAGGAACTGAGGCCAACTGCACTTTTAAACTGGAATATGTAAGCAACCCCTGATAAAGATATCAGAGACAAAACAAAAAGACACCGTGGCACCTTAAAGACCAATTCCTATATGTATCTTTAAGGCACCATACTCTTTTTTGTTTTGTCTCTTATATGCTTACACAAACCAACATGGCTACCACTTTAAAAAAAAAAACCTGCTAAAGAGTGTCTCATAACCTATACTTAAGGTAAAGGTAAAGGTTTCCCTTGCTCGAAAGCCAGTCGTATCTGACTCTAGGGTGCAGTGCTCATCTCTGTTTCTAAGCCAAAGAGCCAGCGCTATCTGCTTCTGCAGACGTTTCCGTGGTCATGTGGCAGGCGTGACTAGACACCGGAACGCACGGAACGCTGTTACCTTCCCACCGAAGTGGTCCCTATTTATCTACTTGCAATTTCTTGCTTTCGAACTGCTAGGTTGGCAGGAGCTGGGATGAAGACAAGAGCTCATTTCCATCCTGCAGTACTCGGGAATCGAACTGCTGGACTGCAGTGACACTGGAGTCTAATCTTCTACACATGAAAGGCCATGGCTTCATTTCCAACATTCAACCTCCTCCTTCCAAGTGTGGTGACAAACTTACATCAAATCCACTGTTAGGGTCCCATCCAATATGCTGGATATGCCTAGAAGGGTAACACAGAAGATAGACAACAAGTGAACGCCTTGAGTCAGTTTGTTGTCCCCTCTTGGCACCAGCTTCAAACAGTGATGGCTTCAGGATTTGGGGCAGAGTGGAGGAGCGGACAAGATACCCTAAGTGACACTCCAAAAGACTTGGAAGAGGTGGGCAGGAGCTCAGAGTTTCTGAGATGCCAAGCCCCCCCCCCGCCTAGTGAGAAGGTTGAGAAGTGGGACTTTCAACAGTCTTGGGACCCCAACTCAACTTCAACACCTTTTGGAACTTTATCATTAATTTGGGGGAAAAGAAATAGCTCCTCAGCCAGTGGGGGAAATGTGGGAAATACTACAAGTTTGGGGGAGGGCTGATCTGCCTTTTTTCATAGACTCAGTCATTTTTTACACAGATGCTGAGGGACTGCCCAACTTAATCCTATTTCTTCATAAACTCCCCAGGGGATGTACTAGGGATTCTGGGTCTCCCCAATTGGTCTTCCAAGCCTTTCCACCACCACCACCCCCTTATCTGCTTTCTATTGGCTGCACAACATTGTGTCCTTACACCCTCCCCTTTAGTTTCCTCAGAGGGCTACACCTGCACCTGTGTGAACTAGGAGGAGATATGTCAACCCCCAAAAGGAAAGGGCAGATTGCCCGTTTCATAACCATTTGCTATTCAAGACAGGCAACAGCAGGAATTCTCAAATTGTTTTACACCAAACTTGCATCAAAACATGGAAGTTACAGTTTGAAACCATCCTTCATGCAAGCATTAATAGGAAAACATGGCAAACATGGCAGCCAAGAAATGCTTTCCTTAACATTGCTTGAAATGTCGGAAAGAGCCTTCCAGATCCTGTTTCCAGTCCTTGAAGAGGCACTCACTTGAACCCGCTCGGAGCTCCTATGTCAGCCTTAGAAATCTTCTTTTTCCCCTTCTTCTTGTCCACTGTAGTGGGAACAGGGACGCCACGATAACGAGAAAATGTGATGTCTGGATTCTGGATGTCCACCGTTGCCAGAGGGAGGGGAGGTGACAGGGAGTTTGATTGTGCTCCAGATCCTTTGGGAAACATAAAGTGGAATGAATGATGAGCTGTGAAGACCTGCACATCTACTCTTCCCTTCCCACCACTGCAACTCTTTATAGTTTTGAACCTTGGCTGTGGAACAAAAAGCTAAATAATATAATCCCGTATATGTGTGTCATATTTAAGTATATGGCTGTGATGGAATAACTGCACTCCAGCTGGTAGTACAGCACCACACACAAGGGTTTTCAACATTAGAGTTCATTCCTACTAGGAAAAAAGGTATCTTTTGCAGAGCTCTGTGTATTCCTGAAGCCTACATACCTGAGAAGCCATTGAGCTGTAGTGAAATTTCCAACTGTGACTAACTAAGCTTTGTTACTTCCATTTCAAAAGATCAGTTTAAATCTTTTTTGAAGTAATTAATCTATTTAAAGAATGTTCAATTAATATAATTTGTCAAACGGTAATGCGCTCTACATGGGGCTGACCTTGAGGACCATTCGGAGGCTGCAGCTGGTCCAGAATGCAGCTGCCCTGGTGGTGATGGGGTGTAGGCGTTATGCTCATGCCTCCCCACTACTCCGGGAGCTGCACTGGTTACCAGTTTGCCTCCGGGTGCAATTCAAGGTGCTGGTTTTGACCTTTAAAGCCCTATATGGCAGTGGGCCAGGATACCTGAGAGACCGCATCGTCCCAAGAGTGTCTGCCCATCCAACCAGAGTGGACCGGAGGGGATCTCTAGTGGTGCCTTCAGCTAGAGGGGCTCACCTCTCTGGCACGCAAAGAAGGGCCTCCGTGTCTGCTCCAGCCCTCTGGAACTTCCTGCCAACAGAATTGAGGCTACAGACAGAATTGCTGCCTTTCAGAAAAGGTTTGAAGACCTGGCTGGCAGGGCAGGTATGGGGCCTTGATGGGAATATGGACCCAGCCTGTTGGCTCATTTCCAGCTAGAGTCCAATTAGTATCCCTCCTCTGTATTTCCGCATTCCTCCTATTCCCCTTCTAGCTTTTTATTAATGGGGTGGTGGTAGAAGGGTGGGAAGTGGGTGGGGTTTTTTTGGTTTTTTTAACTTGTTCTTTATATGTTTTTAATTTTGTACGCCGCCCTGAGTCGGGTTTGTCCAAGTGGGCGGGATAAAAATTAAAGAATTAAATTAAAATTTAAACTAACGAGTTTTATGGCCATCACAGTTGAAAATCTTTTGTCGTTGTTCAGTTTGTATGGCCTCTTATTTTATTTTATTTCTACATCACTTTTCTACCCATTATGGGACCAAGGCAGCTCTCAAAATATTGAAAGACAGTTACTGTACAGTACTTTGTTGGCTTGCTGAAATGTATGGACTTTAAATGTAGGATTTTTTCCTTTTTGTTGTTGTTGTTGTAATGTTGTATAGGCCAAAAGCCTATAGGAAGGATCTTATTTTAATTCAGCAATTACTGTATATATAATTTTAATCTTGGTGTATATAGGTTATAAGCTCCTGCAAAATAGTGTACACATAGTTATTTTAAAATTAATTGACTGTCATTTTATTCTGCATTTTATTATAGTATCAAGGCCGTTTACAATTTTACTGTGTTACATCAGCTGTAATGGTTTTACCCTTGGATTTGTTTGTAATTGCACACTCTGTTTTTACTACATCTGACTACGATGCTAATGGATGCTCCATGGAGGCTACACTTGTCACTATTTGTTTGACTTAATGTCTCCATTGTAACTGGCCATCGGCCATAACAATAAAGAATTGAATTGAATTGTAATGTTGTATCTCTATGATGATATTTTGTAATGTTGTATTTTTTATGATGATACTTTGTACTTATATGATTTTGTGATATAACTTGTATTGTTCCTATTGATATATTATCTGGATTGAGTATTTTAATGTTTGATTTGTTGTGATCCGCCCTGAGTCGGAGTATGCTGAGTGGGTAGCATACAAGCCGAATAAATCAAATCAACAAATCAAAGGCAAATCAGTCAAAAACAAAATTATTTACATGAGAAAATAATTAAACATATATTAGGATTAAAATAATTAGATAAAGCTGTAAACTGTTTAGAACTCCTTAAAAGCAGATTAAAACATATATAAAACAATATGCAATACCCAAGATTAAAACTCTTACCGACCAATTAGCTGTTAAAATTTTAATTTTCAAATTTCAATTGTATTTTTTTAATCAATAGAACAATAGGATTCAAGTTTGCCTGCTCCTTTTGACAGCTGCCTTGTGAATTCTTATATTTGAAAATGAAGGATAGAAATTGAGGCTGCAACTACACAGACAAGATTTAGTTCACTGCCTATTTCCCACTACCTTTCTCTTTGACTGATCACATAGATTGATTCATCGCTTGTGATCACAATGGCTACTCACGATGTGACCCGACTTTCAGACCATGGTCCAACTTACGTCTTTGCTACCTGCCTCTATTTCCACCTCTGCCCATCCTTTTACGGGTCATTAAAAAAAATCTTGCAGGGTTGATCTAGTGCTAAACTAGCATAGTATATAAATGTAATGAATCAGTGCTGAAGTCACATATTAAAAAACATTGGGGGTGGGGGAGGGATCCAGGAATTAGATCACAGGGGCAGGTGTTCCTGTGAACCCTAAGCTTTACACCTCAATGATCTACTACAATACCTCCCACCCCACACACATCTGTTTTCAGAACAAAAAGAAGTGATCACACAGGAGGAGGGCCATTCAAATTGTTCTTGTTTGAAAAGAGTAGAAGCCACCAGTGACGGAGAAGAACGTCATTCATGGAGGAAAAAATTGATATCATTTGTTTTATGACTGGAGCAAATCATGTGTCATTTGATTGTGTAGTTCCATTCCCAGTAAATAAATATATTAGTAGACAGAGGTTACTGTGTCATCCACTCTTGCAAATTACTTACCACTTGAGTCAATTCCAGAAGAGGACCGAGAATGATTTGTTCTTCTCTCTAACAGAGACAAAAATATGTGTAAGTAGTGACAGTATACCACTGGCTGCCTCAGGTCAATTCCTTGCAGTAGCATTTTCTAAAATTAGAGCTGCAGAGGTGATCTAGCACTAAACTAGTATGGTATAGAAATGTAATGAAGTGCTGAACTCACTTATTTTAAAAAAATTGAGGGAGGGGCCCACAGGGGTCTAGGCCAGCAATTTATATCTACTTGCCCCATGTTCTAAAATCATATTCCAAGGATCCAGGGTATCTTTACAACAATGCTCCCCAATCTTCCTCTGGTAATTAAGATGAGTACATAATGAGCACCGCAGAGTGGAAAATATCCCAGATAGGTAGTATAAAAATGTAATAAATAAACGGACCGACAGACAGACAGACAGACAGACAGACAGACAGATAGACAGATAGATAGATAGATAGATAGATAGATAGATAGATATGCTCAAATCTTGTAATCAAAGGTTCTCTCCTGGTTCTAGTCACTCATAACATACCCAATATCCTGATGCTGAATAGCTCAGGGGGTTAGGACTGCAGAGCCAGAGGTTGGGAGTTTGATTCCCCACTCTGCCTCCTTAACAGAGTTGGACTTGATGCTGGTTCCTCCCAACTCTGCAGTTCTAAGATGACAATGATGATGGTTGTTGTTGTTACTCCTACTACTACTACTACTACAAAATGCTACATACCTCCATTGACTGGAGGTGGTGGTGGAGGCAGCTGTCTGGATTCTGCAAATGAAGGGGAGAATTAGGAAGAAGGGAAATGGACTCTGACAACAAGATGGTAGGTGACCTTGACTCCTTCTTCCCTTGTAGGGCTCCTCTTACATACCAGTGCAAGGTGGGGTGGGGGGACAAAGTCTGGTCCGTGAGCATTCCCTACTGGCATAAGAACAGCCTCTCTTTATTTTTTATTTTTAACTTTGCTCAGATAGTCCCCTTGTGTCCTTCAGGAGATGTGGGGCAGCAGTTCCTCTATGTGATGTTCTTCTCCCTCCCCAGTTGTTTTGAACTGAAAGGGAGCTTCTTTTTAATTTTAAAAAAAAACCACACAAAGCCACTTAAAACAGCTTAGAAGCATCCCTTCTCCGAAACAAAATAGCTACTTCTAGCCAGAGGAGGGCTTTAAAAATGTTTAAACATTATTTTCCAGGCGTAGTTATTGGGAATGAGTACATTCCTTCCAGACTTTTAGAAGTCATCAACACCTATTTCTGGTATAGAAACAGAATGTTTATGTGTTTAAGGAGGTTGCTCAATATAATTTGGGCCCAACTTGGATTTCGTTGGTGCACATGTGGGGATTGTAGGGTATAGTTTAAGACCCATTTACGGGTCCTAGCTGCTGCTCAGCCCATAGGCTTCTCTGATCTGAGGGAAGAGATGGCCAGAGTTCTGAGGCAATCTATGCAGATGTCCAGCTAGGTTCTCTTTGTCCTGAAATGATACATTGAGGTAAAGTGTTGGTCCAACCAGCTCCATTCTTCCTACACAGACTGGCAGTGAGGTTCCAGAGTTTCAGGTACGAGTTTTTCTCTGCCCCATGATGAAGATTGAATCTGGGACCTTCTGTATGTAAGATATGTGACCTAGAATAAAGCTCCACCAGTCCCTTAGCAATGCTAATTACCATTATATACTGTGGTGGCTTTAGTGTCTTGCATGGTAGACAAAGAAGGAGCCGCAGTGGGGGCTAAAACACAGGTTTATTCATGATGGTCAGGATGAACATGTGGTAATGGCGGAGGTACAGCTCATTTTATACTGCAGTAAATACATTTGAATATTGTTGCACGGTAGCTCATTGGCTGCCACCGGCGTGACGTCATTCTGAGTCACGGCCATCTTCTCCAGGTGATCCTCGCGCGGGAAAGGTTCCCGCGGCTGCCGGTGATTTGGGGAATGTGAACCATGTGAGCTGATCGCTCGCAGCTGCCCTCTATGGGCAGCTTACTCGCGTTCCTTACACAGCTGGGTTACATTATAATCGTTGTCAGGTTACATTCATACATCCTTAAAGTAATACTGTTACATACACAACAGTGGCTCAAATGGTTAAGACGCTGAACTCAACGACCGAAAGGTTAGAGTTCGATTAATGAGTATGGCACGACAGAGTGAGCTCTTGTCTCTGTCCTAGCTCCTGCCAACCTAACAGTTCAAAAGCAAGAAATTTGTAATTTCGGTGGGAATGTAATCAGTGCTCCATGCACTCCAATGTTGAAGCATGCCTGCCACATGTCCACGGAAACATCTGCAAATGCAGACAGCGCTAGCTCTTTAGCTATAAA
This sequence comes from Bradypodion ventrale, assembly GCA_035047345.1. Classification (NCBI taxonomy): domain Eukaryota; kingdom Metazoa; phylum Chordata; class Lepidosauria; order Squamata; family Chamaeleonidae; genus Bradypodion; species Bradypodion ventrale. Next base: position 183,565,837 of record JAWDJE010000002.1, read on the forward strand.
CAGAGGTGAGCGTTGAACCCTAGAGTTGGATATGGCTTTCGAGAAAGGGTGACCTTTACCTTACCGCCCCAAAGCACTTAGTGCACTCTCTGGTGGTTCATAAGGTAATTAGTATTTCTGCACCAACATGCTGGGTACTCATTTTACTGACCTCAGAAGGATGGAAGGCTGAGTCAACTTTGAGCCCTGTCAGGCTCGAACTTACAACATCAGGACTTTTGGGCTGCAATACAGCAGGTTAACCACTGCGCCACCAGGACCCTTAGAGAAACTATATGTATGTGTATGTGCAACTGAGTATTTTTATTATTATTATTTGCACAATGGCAGAAGAATTCAAGAACCATCCCCACCCCACCTCCAAAAAAGGAAGTTTTCCAGGATTTGAATTACACATCAAATGTGTATGTTATATTTTCCTCCCCACACTATTTTGCTTTGTTTTTGCATTTGCAACATCACAGAAGAAAAACAGAAGACTTGTTAAGGATTCAGGCCAAAACCATCCTCTTCAGGCAGGCATTTAAACAGCAGGGGTCTCAGGAATGCTTTATTTATTAAAATATAGATTTTAAATAATTTTAAAATATTTAACATTTGTGTTTATTCTTTGTTTTAATTTGGTATATGTTTAATCATTTTTAGATATGATACTTATATTGTGTTTCTAAAATTGTTGGTTGTTTTATAGTTTTAGATGTTGAGAGCTGCCTTGAGTCGACCATGTGGAGAAAGGGGGCATTTAAATAAATAAACAAACAAATTTTGAAATAAAACAATAGCTGAAAAAGCCTTTTTTGCTAAGCTTCTTTGCATTAAGAAGAGAGAGAAAAGCTATTACGTGCCTTTTCATCTGCCTGTGCCTTGAAAGCTGAAAACAGGATTCCCCCACCCCCAGGAACTGTTATTACAGTAAAACCTCGGGTAACGCTAAAACGTGGTTCCACAAGTCTTAGTGTTATCTGATTTTCAACGTTATCTGATGCATGCATGGGATGCATCGGATAACATTAAAACTCCATAGAGATACTTTGCAACCGGCACAGGCTTTAGCGAACGTTATCCGATGCATCCCATAGGATTTTAACGTTATGCGATGCAATTTCCCCCCCAGATTGCTTAATGTTATGCGATTTTAGCGTTATCTGATGCAAACATTATCCGAGGTATTACTGTATTTCAGATTAGGCAAATGCCTTCTAAACCAGGGGTTCCCAACTTTTTCAAGCCAGGGCCTGGGTCACGCTCTCTCAGTCAGCTTTGAGGGCTGGATGACCATTTTGTCCCAACAGCTTCAAAGTGGTGGACATTTTGTTTCTCTAATGCCCTTGGAGGGATGGAGGCCACATGACATGGTGTCATGGGCTGGATCTGGCCCACAGGCCTTAGGTTGGGAACCCCTGTTCCAAATGGATGGGACTCCCAGAGGAGGAGAATTCCATTCCATTAGACCTCATTGCTCAGATTGCCCACCTACCTATCCTCTGGTTCCTCTTCTCCATCTTCTCACCAACTATTTGTTGAAAAGTTTGTGCCTCCTTTTCATCAGCAAAGTTTAACCCTACGGTGCAATCCTGCAGGGAACAAGAGTATGACACTATTGTGCTAATCTAGCATGCAGATTAAAAGTGCTAAACTGTGAATGAGGAGCAGTGGTAAGTAACCAAGATATGGAACAGAACAACAGAATGGCCGCGTCATTTGCAGAACTGATATTCTGTACAGTAGAAGTCACAACAGTGACATAATGAGTGCCAAGATTGGTTGTACATTTGAAGAGAGAGGCATAAACAAGCCAGGGATGGAATGTTTCATGAACACAACAAAACACAAATGCTTGGGCCACAAGCAAATGTCTTCCATATGCAACATGGCAGAGGATGCAAAAACAGCCCTTCCCTCCTGATGGAAATTCACTCATCCATAACTCAGTACTCACATCTCCTAGAAAGGTGTGGAAATAGGAAGCGGAAGCAGTGTAAACCAGCTGATTATACAGTTCTTGCTCCCAGACCATCTTTCTTTCCTGCAATAAAAAGAAAGAATACACAGAGACAGACACTCATTACAGTAAAACCCTGACTTATAAATGCCCAGAGTTACATAAAATTTGACTTACATAATGATTTTGTGCTAAAACCATGTCCTGATTTACACAATTTCCTATGGGTTTGTTTTGAGTTACATAAAGATGCTTTTTCCTATGGGTTTGCTTCGAGTTATGCAAAAAATAATTTTTCCTATGGGTTGGCTTCGAGTTACATAAAAAACCGATTTAAGCAAAAGCCTATGGAACAGACTTTTTTTTCGTAAGTAGGGATTTTACTGTACTTCATTGGTTGCCTTTCCTACTCATAAGCCTCTCTCGCTCTCCAGATATAAACATGCAAGAGATGGGGGTGGGGGTTGTAGTCAAAATTTATGCCAAAAGCAATTACTGTACTTCCCTCTGTTTGAACTACATGGAAACACATGACTGAATGCTCCTCAGTACAAAAAAAGAGATTCTTACACAAAGGAAATGAGCCTCTCAGGATGTACATATAAAGTAGTGTGTCCCTGTGTATTATATGAATGATCTAGATCAGGAGTGCCCAAACTACAGCCCATGGTCGGATACGCCCCCCGAAGCCATTTCATCTGGCCCACAATGCCCTCACCAAACCAGGAAGTATGGACACTTCTGCGCATGTGTAGACGTGTCGGTATTTATTTCCTGGTTCAGCATGGACATCCTCGCGCATTTGCAGAAGCATTCATATTTATTTCTTTTTTTTAATTAAATTTTTATTAACTGATTTTCAAAAAAAATATACAAACATACACAAAACATTACATCATAAAACATAACAAAAATATATGAGTTTCATAAAAAAATAACCACATAGATGATAGTTGAACTATTATCTATTATACTGCACATAATGTTGAATATCCACTTGAGAATTAACGCTGTAACTATAACCAATTCATAAAGCATTTCAGTAATGCTATTATTTAGGTACAACTATCAAGCTCCAATTTACACTTACAATTCACCCAGTGTTTATTTACATTGCCCCGGAGAGTTCGGTCTCAATATTCTCTCCAAAAGCTACTTTGAGATGGTACAGGTCTACAGCATTCCATACCCATAAGGGAGTGATCAACAAAAGGCTTCCAAATACTCCAAAATCTATTTTCCTTCAATTTATCCCTTTTTACTTTTATCTCCCATGTCAATTTATCATTCAATGCTAGGTTCCACATTTCCTTATACCATTCTCCCGTCTGTATGGTTACATCATTTTTCCAATTTCTAGTAATGCATTGTCTACCCGTATTTAGCATTATTTCTAGTAACTCTTTTTCCTCTTTGTTTAAACACATACCATCCACATCTGTTAGCATAATGGTACCTGACGCCAGTTTAATTTTCTTACCCATTATTTCCCCAACCTCTTTTTCTATTCTTCTCCAAAAATCATTTATCATTTTATAGCTCCACCACATATGCTCATAAGTTCCAACAGTATCTTTACATCTCCAACATAATTTGTCCTTTTTATTATCAATCTGATGTAACCTCAGTGGTGTCAGGTACCATTGCCACAACATTTTATAATTATGTTCCTTAATTCTTACTGACATAGTTCTCATTATCCTCTTTTTCCACTTGTTTCTCCATTCATCATTTCCTAGCTTTATATTCAAATCCTGTTCCCACTTCCATTTCAGATCTTCCTGTGGATCGCCCCCCTTGTTTATTAAGGCATAAAGTTTACTTACTAGACCCTTAATGCTTTTATCTCCTTTTCGAATTTTCAAAACCAATTCTTCAAATTCCGTCTTTTCTCTGTCTATACGTAATTCTCTTCTGTATTTTTTATTCCAGTTATTAACCTTCATTTTCTGAAACCAATCCAATTTTAACTGTTCAAACAATTTTTTCTTCTTGTTTTCATCTCGACAGATCCTTAACCACTCTTTCACCAAGAAAACTTTGTTTTTATCCAGTATTTCTTTTATTTTTTATCTATTTTTATCGGAAAGCACGCCATGTCTGCCAATTCCAAAATTGGAGAGACATCTGGAACCAAATCCTTCTTTAATCTTTTCCACACATTCATGAGTCCCCTCATCATAGTATTACTGGTGGCTATCATTTTAACCTTATCTCCCAAAAAATCATTTTACCAATATTCCTGTAATCTTTCATCTCAATCTCCTCCCACATTACTTTTCCTCTTGCCAAAATCTTCACAACATTCTTAATTTGAAATGCGCGATAATACGCTAATAAATTTGGCATTCCCAAAACCCCTTCTTTTTGAGGCAGGTACCAGAGTTTCTTTGGTAATCTAGATTTTTTACCTCCATTGCAAAAATTATTAAACATCTTTTGAAACTCATTAATCTCCTTTTCCTTCATTTGAATTGCAAGTGCATCAAATAGGAAATTAATTCTTGGCAACAACATCATTTTACAAATTGCAATCCTCCCAAACCATGACAACTTCAACTTTTGAAGACTTTGTATTCTAGTCTTAAATTCTATTTTCAAGCTATCATAGTACAATCTTTTAAGTTCTTCCAATCTATCTGAAATAATTATCCCCAAGTATTTCAACTTATCTTTGATTTGTATGTTAGATAGCCCCACCATCTTTTCTTTCTCCTCTTCCCCCATGTTACACAACATCATTTCCGATTTATCCCAATTTATCATCAACCCTGTTATATCCTCAAAATCCTCTATTTGCACTTTGATCCTATCCATAACCCCCTCCGGATTCTTCACCATTAGCAGTGTGTCATCTGCATACATACTTACCTTATTACCCATTATCCCTTCTATACTTGAATCTTCCCTTATATTTTTTTGCCAAAATTTCCATTGCCATAATGAACAATATAGGGGACAGAGGACAGCCCTGTCTAGTACCTGCCTCAAGATTTACCTCATGTAACCTCATCGTTTACTCTAATCTTAGCAATCCCTTTCTGATATAACAAATCAATTACTCTTCTAAATCTATCTCCAAATCCATAGCTTTTAACTATTTCCTTAATCGAAGACCATTGTAACGAATCAAATGCCTTGAAAATGTCCAAAGGTGAGAAGAATATTAAGGGTCTAGTAAGCAAACTCTATACTCTATTAAATAAGGGTAGTGATCCACAGGAAGACTTGAAATTGAAGTGGGAACAAAATTTGAATATAAAAATAGGAAATGATGAATGGAGAAACAAGTGGAAAAAGAGGATAATGAGAACAATGTCAGTAAGAATCAAGGAACATAATTATAAAATGTTGTGGCAATGGTACTTGACACCACTGAGGTTGCATCAGATGGATAATAAAAGGGATAATTTATGTTGGAGATGCAAAGAAACGGTTGGAACTTATGAACATATGTGGTGGAGTTGCAAAAATATAAATGAATTTTGGAGAAGAATAGAAGGAGAGATCGGGGAAATAATGGGTAAAAATTTAAGTTGGTGTCAGGTACCATTTTGCTAACATGTGGAAGGTATGGGTTTGAACAAGGTGGAAAAAGAATTATTGGAAATTATGTTAACTACAGGTAGACAATGTATCGCCAGAAATTGGAAAAATGATGTAACTATACAGACTGGAGAGTGGTTTAAGGAAATGTGGAGTTTAGCATTGAATGACAAATTGACATGGGAGATAAAAGTAAAAAGGGATAAATTGAAGGAAAACAGGTTTTGGAATATTTGGAAGCCGTTTGTGGATCATTCTCTTATGGCTAGGGATAGTTTTGGACCTGTACCATCTCAAAGTGGGTTTTGGAGATGATACAGATACTAAACTCTCCGGGCATTGTAAATATTCACTGGGTGATGTGTAATTAGTAAAGAAGTAATAAACAGCTGTAATACTGAAAGCTCTTATGAATGTTATGGTTATAGTAATAACCTATAATGTGGATATTTAACAGTGTGTGTTCCATTACAAATAATTAGTTTAATTACTATGTATGTGTTATCTTTCATGAGCTTTATGTAATATTGCAATGTATTGTTATTGTTTTTTTTGTACATTTGTTATTTTTATTTTTTTTCTTCTGAAAATAAATAAAAACTTTATTTAAAAAAAAGAATTGAGATACTGTATGTACTAAAAAACTTAAGTGGGCATTGCACAATGTAGAACTGAAATGTTTGAGGAATAAAATTGTATTTCCATTCAGCTATGAAAAAAAGAAAAGAAAAGAAAATGTCCAAAGATAATAACCCCACCTTTTCCTTCGTTTGATTAACGTTATAAATTAGATCTAACACCCTCCTGGTCAAATCAGCCATATGCCTTCCTTTTAAAAAACCTACTTGATCAACATTTATATATTCTCCCATGAATTTGTTTAAACGGTTAGCCAGTATTGCTGTGAAGATCTTGGCATCTTGATTTATAAGAGAGATTGGTCTATAAGATTCCACTTTTTCCGGATTTTTTCTGAACCAGGAAGTAAACATGGCCACTTTCACACATGCACAGAAGCGTCCATGCTGAACCCGGGAAGTAAATATGGCCACTTTTGTGCATGCACAGAAGTGTTCATGCCAAATGAGGAAGCAAATATGGCCGCTTTTGCGCATGCACAGAAGCGTCCGCACTGAATCAGGAAGTGGTTCCAGACATGCATGCGCAAACATGCCTGTTCCACGGGGGTGGGGTGAGGGGGTGGCCCAAAAAGTTTGGGCACCTCTGATCTAGATTGCTGTGAAAGGATTATGGAACCCTATTGGTCAGTGTCTTCAACATTGCTAGTAATAAGCCCTGGTGTTTATGCATATAGAAAAACTATGGGCCATGGGCTGGATCTGGCCCCTGACACCAATTCATTCAGCCCACACCGCCCTCATCACTCCTGAAAGTAGAAGTAAAATGCACCCGTATGGTTCCTCTTCTCCATCAATATGGGCGCATTTTACTTCTGCTTCGCGGAGCGATGAGGGCGGCGCAGGCTGTATGAATTAGCGTTGGGGGCCAGATCCAGCCCACGGGCCATAGTTTGAGCACCCTGGTATAGATTGAGTAGATCTGACATAGAATGGGTCTGTGATTAATGTTTGGGATTGGGTTGTTCATGCACCGTTGATCTGGATCTGGATCTATGTTACCATTCCATGTTAAATGAACTGGGCAGTTTAGAATCACGCATAGACACACTGAAAGGGATTCTGCCCATTTTTAATGGCTTTGAAATTTTTGTCATCGTGTGCAGTACTCCAAAACATTGCTACGGCCATTAAAATCTCCAACTAGAAAGTGAGAGTTTTGGTTTTCCATATTAGACAGCAGAAGGGTACATTAGATGGTTGGTAAACTGATGAAACCATACAAGCAGCCAGTTCAACCATCAAGATTTCTATGTCATCCTCTTCAGCCCAGGAACTTTGGGTCGAGGGTGAACATTTCCTGTAAATTTTCTTGGATACAAAGAACATTTCTGTTCAAGGCAAAATGGAGCTAAGAATTCCTCTTGAGATGACGAAATGCCTTCTGTATTAATAGAACTTATTGTAATTTGTGGTCCTAAAAAAGACCATTGGGTTATGCTATTCATCAGGAAGATTATGGTGCAATGCTTCTGGATTGGAAGGATTAGCCAGCTGCATGCCTGTTGCTCAGGGGATGCCTGAGTAGACTTGCAATACTCTCCATTCTTTAAGGAGGCTCCTACAATGTCCCACACACATCCCTATACAGACTACAAATTATGCAGTTGAGTTTTCTGCATTTGGGGAAATCATAGGGGTCCGCACAACTGGATTGCAATGGATGAGCCTCACCATAGGAAAACCTCCTTCCTGGTCTGTTGGGAATGATGACATTGCTAGCTAAGCATGTTCACAATAAAAATAAATGAGCTTCATTCACTAAATATATGTTCCTTTTCAATGTGCTGAATAAAAGCATTGTTTTTATTCCTACCAGTATAGAGTTGTAAAAACAAGTAGATAATCAGGCGCTTAACAAGTGGAGCAGATACAAACCTAAGATGTTAATAGCATTTCTCAAACTTGATTTAATCTATTCCTAGACATTCCTGTGTGGGACTGTGGTGGCTCAAGTAGTTAAGACACTGAACTCGTTGACTGGAAGGTCGGAGTTCGAGTTCGATTCCCGAGTACTGCAGGACAGAATGAGCGCCCGTCTCTGTCCCAGCTCCTGCCAACCTAGCAGTTCAAAAGCAAGAAATTGCAAGTAGATAAATAGGGCCATTTCAGGGGGAAGGTAAACAGTACTCTGTGCACTCTGGCGTTGAGGCATCCCTGCCACATGTTCACGGAAACGTCTGCAGATGCAGACAGCGCTGGGTCTTTGGCTATAAAGAGAGATGAGCACTGAGCCCTAGAGTCGGATATGATTGGCTTTTGAGCAAGAGAGATCTTTACCTTTACTAGACATTCCTGTACCACATGATATCCCACTTAGTTGAAATTTGAGCAGCAGCAGCAAACAAACCTTGAACATTGTAAGGCTTTCCATTCTCAGCTCCCTCGGTGAGATCCAGAAGGAATACAAGATGAAGTCCTCTTATTTGCAAAGATGGAATATGCATGGCCTTTTAAATGTTGCCCAACCACAATTTCCATCAATTCTGACCAGAACAACCCATGGTGACTAATAAGGGGGTGGAGTTCAGTCGAAAACATCTGATGGTGGCATATGCCCCATACCCACTGGTGGGCTTCAGCAGGTTCGCACCAGTTCACCAGAACCAGTAGCAGAAATTCTGGCTGGTCCTCAGTGGCGTATGAACTATTTTTGCTGGGGTGGGGGTGGGGGCAACCTTGAAAAGGGCCTGGGGGAAAGTAGTTACTGCACATCCCCTTCTGCGCAGAACCCTTCTACGCATGCGTAAAACCCTTCTACGCATGTGTAGAAGTCTTCTACGCATGCGTAGAAGGGACCTGCGCAGAAGGGCCTGGATTGTCACCTTCCAAAAGGGCCCGGGGCAAATTCTGGGTGTGTGTGTGTGTGTGTGCTTCGGCCCTCCCTGCCCCCCACTTCTGACGTCGCTGCTGGCCCCGCCCATCCAAGTTTTGAAAAAAAAGTCCTAATTCAGGTGCAACGCAGGACTTTCCCCCTGGCCACACCCACCATGCCACGCCCACAGTGTGGTAGTAAAAAAAAATTGAGCCCACCACTGTCCATACTCCTATGCCTATTTTAAAAGAGTGACTAGACGATCCATAACTGGCACAGGCGAGTGTGATGCAGAAACAAAGAGTTGGTACCTTAAGATCGTAGAAGCGCATGAAGTATGAACGTCTGGGGTAATCCTTCACAAAGCATAGGATGCCAGTGCCTTGCTTGGACCAAGTTCTGCTGCCTTGTGGCAAGGCTAGTAGGAGCTGGGCTACTGTTGTGACCAAAGTCTGTCAAGAAACAACAAGCAGTAATTCATCATCTCTCTGGGGGTAACTATGTAACATAGCAAGATGCTCACATGTGCTAATGGGTCAAGCACTGGTGGCTCCCTGCAAATGATCACCTAATGCCAAACCTCCTCTTGTCTTAATCCACTGTCCATGTTTCAGTGTTTTAATAGTGTGATTTGTTTATCAGTCTTTTAACAGAGAAAAGGTAAATGGGGCCAAAGGGTGTGACTAGAGGAAAGAGCAAAAAAAAGTTTGTAAAAGTAGTTTCTTTACTAGTTCATACACTGTAAATGTCCAGCGTCAAAATAGATGAGAATTATACAAATAAAAATCCTTGTAGTCAGGTAAAAAGATTCGTAAAAAATACATAAGCAGTAACACTCAGAAGAGTGTTCAACTTTGTTAATGGGTTTGTAGAAATGAAATTGTTTCCGAAGCTATCCGGTTTATTAGCTTTTCAGACTGGCTGTCTTTTATCAAGGAATCATTTCTTAAGTTAAAATGTAGTCTGCGTCCATCGCCTCGCTACGAACTCTGTATAATGTGTGTTGGGATATGAATCATATCTTGTCATATAATTGTAAATTTAGCCTGACTTGCCCAAATTCTTAGTGCTTGAAAGTTATTTTAGGGTTAACATATTAGTCATTGTAATCATAGGCTAGTGATGGAGAACCTTTTAGAGACCGAGTGCCCAAACTGCAGCCCCCAAATCACTTATTTATCACAAACTGCCAACACAACAACAGGGGAGGAAGTAAACACTCCCATTGGGCTGCTGGGCAGAGGGGCGGGGCAAACTCTGTGCTGGGAGGAGGGAGGAAGTGTTCCCATTGGGCTGTTGGACAGAGGGGTGGGACAAACTCTGTGCTGGGGTGACTGCATAGGTGCCCACAGGGAAGGCTCCGAGTGCCACTTCTGGCACGCGTGCAATAGGTTCGCCATCACTGTCATAGACTGACAAGTTGCTTCTAAGCTGTGAGTTGTTGGAAGAATATTTTATCATTTTCACTCCACTAGGGGCTATGGTGGCTCAGTGGTTAAGAAGCACACCTTGTTTGCTGGAAGGCCAGCAAGTTGGCAGTTCGAGACCCGGGTACTGCATGATGGTTTGAGCGCCCGGCTCTGTCCCAGCTCCTGCCAACCTAACAGTTTGGAAGCAAGAAATTGCAAGTAGATAAATAGGAACCACTTCGGTGGGAAAAGATCTTGGGGACATGAAAGGAGCTCATTCAGGTGTCCCCTGAGGATAGTTTCTCCAGCAAAAATCCTTTCAACCCAGAATAATTTCTGACATGAAATTATTATTATACCTCATATTAATTTCCATGTCTGAGTGGGGATTTGAAGCCAGGTCTCTTTTATCCACAATATATTATGTTTGCATTACAAAAAGTAATCAAAAATGCCATCCAACACATGGGACTGTGATAGAATAGAACTGAAGGTATCATCACAAAATTGTTCCACAGCTGAAGCAAAATTTGAGGCATCCATCACTTTAGATTGGAAGGCAAGTTAATGTAAGGAAAATCTTGGAAGCAAAGTTTCCTACCCTCTCATCTCAGCCACAGCCACCTGTGACCTTCCTTCAAGTCTTTTCTGGGGATTTCTAAACTTTCTTGAAAAACTTAGATTAGGGGCTATTAGAAAAGTGGGGAACTCAACAGGACTTATTGAACTCACCAGGTCTTACTTATATAAGACAGCTACAAACTTTCTTTAGATCCATGAGATAACTATTGTGAGATTTAGGAATCAGTATTTAGAATACCTCACATTCAAAAATAAACTTGTTTATATATAATAAGGGTGTGCCACTTCTCTAAATAAGGCAAAGGATTCCTTAATTAATTAATTAATCTATATAACTAAAATTGAGGTGTCACGCTGTATGTTACCAATACACAGCACGATGCCTGCAACCCGAGTCCTGGAAACGGCGCCCCCGTCTACCTCACACTTGTGGGGTGGCTGGTGCGGGGGACCGGCAGACTATTTCAGAGTCTTTCACCCCGAAAACCGGCCGCAAAGGTCCACCACCACCGGCAGCATGAAATGGCGGGGAGGCAATAATACACATGTGCCAGAATTCACGCAGGCACAGAAGCCTGCCCGGAGTTTCCAGGCGGCGACACCTGGAACTCCAAGCAGGCTTTTGTGCTGGCATGGATTCTGGTGCATGCGTATTACCGCCTTCCTGGTTGGGAGGCTCCACTGGCTGGCCGCATTTTGGCCAGAGGATGGCAGGCAGCCCTTCTCCGGACGTCATGAGCCGACTGGAGCACTCCATTCGGCCCATGCCTGCCAGAGAAGCCAAGGCCCTTCTCTGGCAGGCATGGGCCGAATGGGGCACCCATATGCCGGAACACTCCGTTTGGCCCATGCCTGATGCCAGGATCTGCGCATGGAGTGGGGTTTCAGGCGCCTAGCCCAAGAGTGCTCCGGCGTCCGATCTGCGACACAGACACCCTTACAGGTGCAAGGCGAGGCAGAAGCGCTGGACTGGGCTCCACAGAGGAGGATGCCCCACAGGTAGGGCAGCCGTCAGGTGGGGAGGCAGTTCCTCAGGGGCGTGGAGGAGGGGGCGGTGGCTAGCCAGGCTCCATGCAGCCCAGCCCGGGGCTTCTGCGCCTCTCCTGGCAGCATGGCCTGCATTTCCCGGCAACGGCCGCGCCTCCGGAAGCACAGCCGTTGCCTGGAGACGCAGGCCACACTGCCAACAGTCGCACGGACGTCCCGGGCTGGGTTGCATGGAGGAGGATGCCCCACAGGTGAAGGCAGGGGCATGTGGGGGTGGGGGGACTAGCCAGCATACGGGGGGGGGGGCTCCATAAAGCCCAGCTCGGTGCTACCCCACATCTCCCATGTGTGGGAGAGGGTGCGTGGATGGAGGACATGCTCCAACTCAACCCCGTGAGGTATGGCAGACCCCCAAATCCCACCCACGCCAAGCTGGGCACCCCTGCTAGTATACTTATAAAACTGCAATATTTCTTGGGGTAAAATCATGTCCATTGAAAATGCTTTGTGAGCCAGACATGATACCCCTCGAACAAGGCATAGAGCAGTGATAACGAATCTTTTAGAGACCGAGTGCCCAAACTCAACAGGCTGCCGACCATGTTGCAGAGGGGCGGGGTAAACTGTCCTGGGGGGAGGGATGGAGGGCTCCCATTGGGCTACTGGACAGAGGGGTGGGACAAACTATATGTTGGGGCAACAGTGCCCATGCCCACAGAAAGATTAGGTTTGCCACCACTGGCATAGAGTGTTATCTGGCTACAGACTCATTTGCAACAACAAATATTCCTTTTTTGTATTTCCAAAGTAGGGTGAAAGGGCCTATTTTCAGCTTGACTGGCGGTGGTAAGAATTCACAGGCCCACCTCCAGGCTGGCTGCATGTCATCATGCCCAAGCCACCACAAAGGGCCTTTTGAGGAAGTGGTTTTCTCTCCCCATTTCCTGGAAGCAGAGAAGCTCACTGAAACCCTGAACTACACTACAGACTCTCCTTTTTATGCATCAAGCTCTTCTTTTAGATTCAACCTCTTCCAGGTGTTTTTGCATGGATGACAGAGAAACGAGTGAAGATGAAGTAAGAAATCTTCATTGTGGTTGAACAGCCTACACCAAGAGAGTTATGATCTGCTTGGCGTTAAACTAACCTTGATCAGGTTTCATCATATTTCCGAAATAATAATTGCCAAGTCATTTCTGACTTACGACAACCATTTCCACTATTTTCTAGGTAGGAAGCACTTAGAAGCGACTTAACACTCCCTTCTTCTGGGGGTGCCCTGGGATTGTGCAGCTTGCAAGACCACACAGGCTGGCTCTTCTCCCAGGAAGGTCCAATGGGGAATTGAAATCCCAACCGCCAGCTCTACAGCCAACTATCACCAAATTAGTGCTGGAAAATATAAATATGGAAATGCCACCCACAATCAGGGGCTCTTAGTTCTGTGGAGGTGCAATTTCCATCATCCCTGATCAGCATGGTATAACAAAAGAGTCCAACACAGCTAGAGGACACCAGTATGGTAAAAGTCAATCAAGTCTGATCAACGTATTTAAATGAGAACTAAGTAGAGATCTGTTGAGGGAAAGATAAATACAGTAAAACCTCGGATAACACTAAAACTTGGTTCCACAAGTCTTAGTGTTATCTGATTTTTAACGTTATCCGATGCATGCATCGGATAATGTTAAAATCCTATGGGATGCATCGGATAACGTTAAAACTCCATAGAGATAGATTGTAACTGGCACAGGCTTTAGCTAACGTTATCCGATGCATCCCATAGGATTCTAACGTTATGTGATGCAATTTCCCCCCAGATTGCTTAACGTCATGTGGTTTTAGCGTTATCCAATGCAAACGTTATCCGAGGTATTACTGTACTTGTATTTACTTGTATTTACTGTACTTGTATTTATTTAGTCGCTCTGAGTGATGTTTCTCATCAGGAGGGCGCATAGCTGTCAACCTTCCTGGATTGGCTGGGATTTCCCGATTTTCGGTGCCAATTTGCGCCATTTCCCGTCCACAGCTGCCAAAACCCCGGAATTAGCAGCGGGGGGAAAAGAGGTACTGTGCATCCCTTCTGCACAGATCGCCTTCTATGCATGCATAGAAGGCTTTTACACTTGCGTAGAACCCTTCTACGCTTGCGTAGAACCCTTCTACACTTGCGTAGAACCCTTCTACGCTTGCGTAGAACCCTTCTACGCATGCGTAGAAGGCGATCTGCGCAGAAGGGTATTGTAGAAGCCTTCTACGCATGTGTAGAAGGGTTCTACGGAAGCATAGAAGGGTTCTACGCAAGCATAAAAGCCTTCTATGCATGCGTAGAAGGCGATCTGCGCAGAACCATTCTGCGCAGGTCGCGTAGAAGGCGACCTGCGCAGAACCGTTCTGCGCAGGTCCTGTATTTTCCGGAGCTGCGGTTGACAGGTATGGGAGGGCGGGATACAAATTCATAAATAAATAAATTCAGAAACAAATAAATTTATCTTTCAAACAGAGGGAAAGATAAATACTGTACTTGTATTTGTAATTATACCTATACTAGACCATATGTCTCCAAGACATCAACAAGATTATTCTGGGGGACAACAACTCCATGTTGGCTGTGATACTCTGCCCAAGCTGGGTTGGATTCAGAAAGTTTTAGTCCAAAGTAGTAACTCTATGGCAGATATTCCCATTTCAAACCTCCTCTCCACATTCTCATTCTCTTGCTCCAATTGTACAGTGGTCCTGAACATCTGAGCATTCACTCCTCTGCTATTATCCTCACTGCCTCCTTATATCTTCTGTCTTCAGGACAGCACTGAGAGCAAGGCAGGGCCAAAAGACAGGGACTGGCCCTTGGCTACCTCTTCTCCCCCTTGGGTGCCACCTGTCCTATGACCTTGTATTCCCAAATCTGATGAGGCGATTCCAGGCTATAACCTATCCGCCTGCTATCCCAGCAACGAGCTCCTCCCTCTGCCCCACTGAAAGGAAGCTGTGGATTTTCTCTGTAGCCATTCCTCCCCAGAACGATAACAGAATTACCATGCATTTCCTGCCCAAGAGTTCAAACACTTGCTGGTTCTCCTGGTCCTCCAGGAGATAGGAAGGCACGTTTTCCTGCTGCTCTCGGGCCCCTGGCTTGGACCTCCGGCTCATCGTGGCCCTGTTAGATTACTCAGGGCTCTCCACAGTCTCACCCAGAGCGAACTTCCGTGTTGCAAAGCCTCCTTTTTTTTCTTCTTCAACAGGAAGTTCAGAAACCACCAGATCACACACAGAGAGCTCGCCGGGCTCCCCCATTTTGCTTCAGAGTACCAACAATGGAGCCCACATCCCACGCAAGGCTGAGTGGCGAGCCAGCCAAGCGTGGGGATCACCACAGAAGAAAGCTACAGTGAAAGGTTCTTCCCTCTGAGAAATGATAAGAGAAAAATCCACATTTTTGCGTGGGGGGAAAATGCCCTTCGGCTTCTACACACAAAATAAATTCTATACCTTATGAAAGCTTTATCTTTCCATAAGCAGATCCAGCAAACAAAATGCATTAGGAGCTTAGCATTTTACATCGTCCCTTCCACGTATAAAAACAACACAACCAACTAGGCCAGGGCTTCCCAACCTTTTCAAGCTGAGGGCCAGGTCACGATCTCTCAGTCAGCTTTGAGGGCCTGCTTGCATGATGGGGGTGGCCATTTTGTCCCAACACTTCAAAGGGGTGGGGGGGCACATGAAATGGCATCACAGGATGAATCCAGCCCACGGGCCCGGGGGGGGGGAGGACATCAGGACTTCCGTCCCAAGCCCGGAGATGACAGGGGCCCGGCAGCGCCGGGAAACCACTGATGTACGCATTCACAAACAAACCACACATGCATGGCCAAAATGGGGGAAGGGCCGCGTACCGGGCCCGGAAATTTCTGATGCCGGCCCTGTACGGGCCTTAGGTTGGGAACCTATGAACTAGGCAATGGGATGGTGAGCAGTATGGGCACATGGCAACCAGTAAATGTAGAATGGCATGCAATGATGATGAATTCTACAGCATTTCCCTTCACCTCGATAAAGCTGTGTGGAGAACTAAAGATGTGCTCCACCCATCCTGAAGTCTCATCTGGTAGTAGCCTTGCCATTTCTATGTGCTTCTTTCACCACAGTAAAACAAAACGAAATGAAAGCCAAGCTTCTCAGAAGCCCACTGGTGCTTCAGGTACCCAGTTCCATGTCAGGTACTCTGTGATTTGCAGAAAAAGTCTCTCATTTTAAGGTCAACGTGAAAACAGGAATAGGTCATCAAATGGAGAGATGCTGCTGGTCACTTTCTAAACTTTGGTATCAAGGATTGAAGATGATGATATGGCTTCTGTACCTCCCGTAGTCTTGCAAAGGGGAATGCCAGCAAGAGTGTAGCTAGCATGGCAAGCTATAACTGGCCAAACACCCCCTTTCTACAGCTATTAAAGAGAACTGTCCTCTTTTATATGTACACATTAGTAAGAAGACAATTTCCACTGTCACTACACCCTTTGTTTACAAGGGTTCCCCTTCATAAGAATTCTAAGTACCTGTAAGACTAAATTTCCTATCTTGCTAGATAGTTCTCGTGTCAAAGGTTCCTCCTTTCAGCCTGTCTTTAAAGAAAAGAAGAAACATTTATTTTGAATTTTCTTGCCCGAAGCTGTTGCACAGACCTTCACAAAAGCTGTGTGATAGTCCTAAGAGTAGAAATAGGAGCTTTGAAAGTATATGTTGAGTCCATCATACGGGAAATGCTTGGTAAGAAACTCCTGTTAAAAAACAAGAGACTTGTTTTGTCCCTGTTCGTTTGTGTAGTTGTATCATCTCTTGTATATTTGATATCTGGAGTCTGGCCAGCAAAATTATTTTGAGCCTGCCTCCTCTTCATTACTTGCACTTCCAAAAGCTAGTTAGTTCCAACTAGATATCCCATTGTGCAAAAAAAAAAAAATATGTGTGTGGGGGGGACTTGATTTCCTTCCCATTTATTCTAGGAAACTAAAGACTACACAGCAAGAGAAACGAAAATTTCCTCTCTGTCAAGTCACACCTGGGAATTCAGGTCTGTTCAGTTTAAGTGGCCACAGGAGGAGACAGGAGAAAAGTCTTGTTTGGACCTTGTCTACAGTTCTACTGGAGTGCCTATGTAGGCTGTTGTTCAAATGAACAGCCTTAACAAGCTGTAAAAAGACTTTCCTCATGCTATTTCCTCCTCTGAGTAGCCAACTTTTTGTTTCAAAGATATGTCTTGTCAGCTTTAGAATCTGTTTCTTAGCCATAAGATATGACTTGGCTTGCCCTTATTTGGGGGTGAGGGGTGCAGGCCGGGAGTGAATGTATTGTTGAGACTTTCCAAGAGAGGCTTTTCTTCATCCTTAGCTGTTAAAAAGAAAATGTCTTTGCTCTCCACTCCTGACTGTATAGTGGCTTGACAGCTTTTCTGCATTGGTTTAAACCAGGGGTACCCAAACTTTTTGGGCCATGGGCCTGACCACACACCCCAGACAGCTGATCAGGCTGGTCACATGGTTCCTCCCACCATAAGCAGAAGTAAAACGCACCCATGTATGCACAAAATGCTGCCGTAAATGCACCTGCAGCTGTTTTAAATGTGTTTACGACAGCCACAGGTGCATTTATGGCAGCATTCTGCCCATGCATGGGCACACTTTGCTTCTGCTTCCAGGAGCGGCACAGTCACCAGGGGTCGGATCAATTAGCAACAGGGGCTAGAACTGGCCTGCGGGCCGTAGTTTGGGCATCCCTGGTTTAAACAAACACTTGCCCAAACTGATGCAAATTGATCCATTTTTAAAAAGTAGAAGCCCCGGTGGCAGAGGGGAAAACTATGGATTGGAGGACAGGACAACTCCAGACATTTTCACATTTCCCTTTGTGTTGACCAACAGAGAAAAAAATGTGACTCAACCCACCCCACATTCATAGCATTTCCTGCATTTCCCCCAATGTAGTCACAGATTACTTGGCCTATTCAAATTGCCAGTTAAATGACTGGCTGTGAAGCCAGATAGTGGGAGTTCAATTCCTGAGATAGGTATTAATTTACCAGATACATAGCAGGGGAGGTGCACTGTTGAGCTATACAGGTGCCAAGATTTATTTATTTATTTAGCATATTTTTATACCGCTTTCTGTTGGATCGGGGCCGTGGAGCGGCCCTTGGGGTCCCGGAGGAGACTGGTCAAAGGAACGACACGAGACAAGATGGAGCGAAGACCAGTGGTTTATTGAGGAAAATACATCATCATTTATAGGAATTCAAGGCAGCGTGTGATACAATCATCATCTGACAGAAAATCACATCACCCATTTACCCGGGTTAATGGGGAATCTCTCTTGGGGAAGTTAATTAACTAGGGCAAACACTGACAGGGGAAATCCATTGTTCATGGTTTACACCAGGGTAAATATGGCCTCTATTTGCACTAGAGCTTGGGCTGATCTGTGAGTCAGTAATTGCCTAATACGTAACGGAGGTTAGCGATTTGCTTTCCTCAGCAGAATCGCCGGTCAGGTCAGATGTGGGTGAATCAACCCTATGATTATTAATCCGTTCCCCAATTTCCATACTGGCAAGGGCCAGTGACCAGGAACCTTCTTCGACCGGTGTAACCTCTGCCAGGGGCAGTTTGTGCCAATTGTGCATGCGGAATCCGCAGCTTTCCTCACCTATTGGTGACCCAAAGCAGTTTACAGACAAAGATGGTAAATTACATAAAACTTAAGGCCCATGTCATGGGTAACAGCCGCTTCCACTCCCCTGCAACCAGCTGAGGGGAGGAGCTAAGGGGGCTCTGTGGCAGGGACGAAGGTGGAAAATGTCCTCCTGCCACGGAGCAACGGTCACTCCCACTATACAGAGATACCAGAGGCACTAAAAAAAGAGCTATTTGTCTTGTAATATTTGGAAATGTAGAAGTGGTTCACTATTGGAACTAATATATATTTTTAAAAGGAGAAACCTCCTGTAGCAGAAGATAAAACTACAGATGGTTGCATTTTGGGATATGAAAGGAATGTAGGGCCAGAGCGTGAACTTACAAAAAAAAAACACAACACCCTACATATGGGTGTGATGTTTAACACCACATGTACTTATTTGCTGTGCATGAAATTATCCTGGCCACGTCTGGTGTTTCTTCAGGTTCTCCTTCAGCAGGTCTTCCTTCTTCCTGGTTAATAATAATAATAATATTGTGTCAGAAATTATTCTGGGTTGAAAGGGTTTTTGTGGAAGAAACTCCACTCAGGGGACACCCAAATGAGGCTCCTTTCATGTCCCCAAGAGCAGGGACAGAGACAGGTGCTCAATCCATCATGCAGTATCTGGGTCTCGAACTGCCAACTTGTCAGGCTTCCAGCTAACAAGGCAAGCTTCTTAACCATTAAGCCACCGCAGCCCCTTCTTCCTGGTTTACAAGGCTGGAAGAGATGAAGAAGCTATTCTGCCCTCTGCTGGTCTTGGATTGTGAAAGTATCACTCACTCACATCTTTATTATCATGAAAATACGGAGTAGGGCTACTTACCTGTATGACTTTAGCACATTCCACAGAGCTGGAAAAAAATTAGTGGTTTAAAAAACTCTACAGCTCAAAGAAAGCCTTATTTAGAGAGGATTTCCAAACTCTGGTCATAGATATGAATTCTGTGTCTGTGCACAGCCTGTATCAGTGGTGGCGAACCCATGGCACACGTGCCAGAGGTGACACTCGGAGCCCTCTGTGGGCCCCCATGCAGTCATCCCAGCACAGTTTGCACCGCCACTCTGCCCAATGGGAATGCTTCCTCCCTCCTCCCAGCACAGTTCACCCCACTCCTCTGCCCAGCAGCCCAATGGGAGTGCTTCCTCCCTCCCCCAGCACAGTTTGCCCCGCCCCTCTGCCCAGAAGCCCAATGGGAACCTTTCCTTCCTCCCCTGTTGCTGTGTTGGCACTTTGCGATAAATAAGTGTTTTTTGGGTTGCAGTTTGGGCACTCGGTCTCTAAAAGGTTCACCATCACTGACCTATATATATATATAGTGGACTTTCTATAACTGGGGAAGAGGAAAGTAGATCATAGAATTGTTTTTTTGAGCCATGACAAAGCTACAAAAAGGCTCAGGAAAAATATTGATAGAGCACAGTCAGTTGTTTTATAAAATGCTTAAATTTTATGATGAGAAGAAATGGAATAAGCAGCCATTGCCAGGAACCAAGGAAATAAGAGATGTTAGTGAAAAAATATCAAAAAATTCCCAGTTGTATGGAGACTAATGTCAACCTCTCCCTGATGCTGCCTGATAAAGCTCATGAACACTTCCCATTTTGCGGGATGGATTACTCCAGTAATTGCCTATCACTCTAGTCCTGAGACACCATGGTTCTGGGCTGCTGGTCATAGATCCCACGCGAGAGACATATCAAAGTTGCTGAGCCTGCAAAGCCACAAAGGGGTCAACAGGATACAGTGCTCCCAATATCAAGCAATCTTTGCAATTGTGTGAATTGCAGTGAGGGGGAAAGAGGATGTAAAGCAGAATAGAACCCCACCGCTCCTCCAACTGTTGTACCAAAGACCTGGGCAAAATGTGGCACTCCAGAGGCTGAACTACAACTCCGCAGTCTTAGTCAGCATAGCCAATGTTTAAAGAATGCTGGGAATTAATGTCCAATAGTATATGCAAGTCTGCACCTTGCCTAACCCTCACATAGTGAAATGATCCTGACCACTGGTAAAAGAATGCCTCTCCTGATTTCTTGCCACAACCGCGCACATAGTTTGCTAGAATGTGTTGTGAAGATTGCTACTTTGCATGAAAACCAGCGATGAAGTAGGAAACAAACACATAATGTCATTTTTATGACCCATGGACTCTTCTGCTCAGCACCTTCACAGACTGATGGCAATCCCCTGCAGGACAGACTGCAACTGAGGTCATCCCACAAGCTAGTGCAAAACATACCACACACACACACAAATTGTTGTGAGACGTAGGATATGAAATCACACCCACTCCGTAGGTGTTCACCTAATACAGTGGTGGTGAACCTATGGCACACGTCGGAGTATAAGACGCACCCCGTGATTACCAAAATAGCCCACTATAGGTCATTGTATACAGTACAAAATGCACTCCATTTTTCCAGTGTATTTTAAGGGGGGGAAGTGGGTCTTATATGCCAGCAAATAGGGTATGTTTTTTTTTAATGACTGGTTACTAACGATTGGGACAAAGTGGCTAAAAAAGACTTTCCATCAGGTACCACCTCCTCCCTTCAACTTGGTGCTCTTCCAGATGAGTTAGACTAGGTAAAGGTAAAAGTTTCCCTTGCTCTAAAGCCAGTCATATCCGACTCTAGGGTGCAGTGCTCATCTCTGTTTCTAAGCCGAAGAGCCAGCGTTGTCTGCTTCTGCAGACGTTTCCATGGTCATGTGGCAGGCATGACTAGACACCGGAGCGCACGGAACGCTGTTACCTTCCCACCGAAGTGGTCCCTATTTATCTACTTGCAATTTCTTGCTTTCGAACTGCTAGGTTGGCAGGAGCTGGGGCAAAGACGGGAGCTCATTTCCGTCCTGCAGTACTCGGGAATCGAACTGCTGACCTTCCGCTTCCCAGTCAGCGTCTTAGCCACTACAACACCCATTATCCCCAGCCAGCATGACCAATGCCGATTTGTCTTCCGTTGCTCCAGAGAGGCCTAGATCCAAACCAACAAGTGGTGCTCATCAGGAAGAGACTTTTGAGTAAACACTGGAAGAATCTGCAGGCTTTAAAACAAAGGAGACTGCTACAAAAATGGAGGATTCATCGGCATATAAATATTTCACCCATACTGTATATTATTTCTGCACCTGTGGACCTTACACAGATAGGTTAGTCAAGGAGGGACTCATTTACCAGAACATGCTATCCTTATTTTTTATAACAATTTTAATCATTTTAAAAACTTTGCACTAAAAATTTGCTTAATTGTTATAGTCTCTGTACATTTACATCAGTATTTAAAAAAAGCAGGAAAGAAAGAAAGAAAGAAAACCACAGTGATAATAAAGACAATGTCCCAATGGCATATTGGGTGTTTTCTTTTTAAAGATAAATAAATGAAAAAAGTATTTTAACATGTTAAGTGTTACTGTTTAAATATTTTGAAGACATAAAAATACATAGACAAAAAGCCCAACATAAAGATATGATTTTTTTTAAAATGAAAGAACAAATATATTACTGACTAGAAAGACAAGAGTGAAGGTTTGCAGAAGTTCAGATGTGTGGCGATAGGCCCACCTGTCTCTTATTTTACGGATCCTATCTCTTGAAGCAGATGGAAGAACATTGCTCTTGAAATCTGTAACTCTGGAAATTGCTCTGCAAGCCTCTCCTTTGAAGCAGGAAAGAAAGGAAAAACTAGATTTTCTAAAACCTGGAAACAAAACACAAAAGAGGTACACAAGTGCCCTGAAGGAAAATAATATGATGGTACCAACAGGTAAGTGTGTACTTCTTGATCTTGCAAACATTAATTTCTGGGGATTCCGGAAAGTCTAGTCCCAAAAAAAGTTAAGATTTTCCAAGCTCTCTTTTAGATTGAGGGCTCTTAATGCTCACAATAAAAGGGCGCTGTGGCAGCATTTCATCCTTCTTCCTTAACAGTCCCACAGCCCACCCCTGCTAAGAAAAAGGGAGTTCCACTGGATAACTCAGTGGCTTAGATATCTGGTTGCAGTGTCAGAGGTAGGGAATTTGATTCCCCACTTGGGCCTCCAAGGAGAAGAGCCAGCCTGTGTGGCTTTAAGCCAGCGCTGCCCAAACTACGGCCCACTGGCCGGATCTGGCCCCAATGCCAATTCATCCAACCCACCCCACCTCGTCGCTCCCAGAAGCAGAAGTAAAATACACCCGTACAGGCACATTTTACTTCTGCTTCTGAGAGTGACGAGGGTGGGGTTGGCCAGATGAATTGTCATTGGGGCCAGATCCGGCCAACAGACTGTAATTTGGGCACCCCTGGTTTAAGCAGAGAAAATAGCAGCCTAAAATCTCATCCTATTGCAAAACGTATCTGTTGCAAAACAGATTGCAAGGTGCGTTTTACTTCCGCTTCTGGTGGGAAGAACCACGTGACTGGCCCACTGAACCACATGACCGGCCTGCAATCTGAAAAGATTTTAGCACCCCTGCTTTAAGCAAACTTCATAGACCCAAAAGTGCTCCCAGAGGAAGGGAAATGGGAAACCACCTCTGAGTATTATCTGCCTAGGAAACCCTGGAACAGATTGCCATAAAGTCAGAAGTGACTGGACGGGACATGATTATTATTTTTTGGGGGGTGGGGGAGAGATGAGCAACACAAAGGGAGAACATAAGGGGATGCAAAGTGAAGCTGGTACCAGAGAAGGGAAGTGCTTTGGAGCCATGATAAAAGTATAGCCAAGATGGGCCTGATGCTTGCCTGTGAAAGGCAAGTGATTATAAAGCCTGGCTCTGTCATGATAAGTGCTTCATGTGGAAGTAACATGCCAGCTGCCACAAAGCCATTTTTCAGTTCTCCAAGGGCAAATAGTGAGAGCTCCAATGCAGAGACAACATCAAGAGACCAATGCAGTGGAACCTCGGTTAACATAATTAATGCATTTTCCGGGACGTTTCTTACAGTGAAAATTACTTTAAACCAAATTTCCCATAGGAATGCATTAAATGCAATTTCCCATAGGAATGCATTGAAAAACAAAATACTTTAACCAAAATGCGGTTTTCCATAGGAATGCATTGAAAACCAATAAATTCGGGGGGGGGGGGGGAATCTGTAAACTGAGCCACTATTTTCTATGGATTTCCTTTTGTTATGTGATTTTTATGTTAACCGAGCCATTTGTTTGCTGAGGTTAGAACATAAGAACAGCCTTGCTGGAACAGGCCACAGAAGCCCATCCAGTCCAGCATTCTGTCTCACACAGTGGCTCACCATTTGCTTCAGGGTATTCCCAAGCAGATGCCTTCACCTGCTTAGGATTCCCTGGAAATGGCATGGAGAGATATCCTGCCTATCTCTCCAACCCAGAGGTTGTCCTTAGGTATCCATAATTGTAGCCATGGATACCCTTGTCCTCCATGAACTTGTCTAATCCTTTCTTAAAGCCATCAAGACTGACAGCTGTCACCACTTCTTCTGGCAGGGAGTTCCATAGACCAGTGATCCTCTGGGTGAAAAAGTACTTTCTCTTATTTGTCTGAGAACTAGTACCCAAAAGTTTCATGGAGTGTCCCCTAGTTCTAGTGTTGTGCGATAGGGAAAACAGTTTTTCCTTATCTACTTTGTCCACACCATGCATGATTTTATGAACTTCAATCCGGTCATCTCTTAGACACTGTCGTTCAAGAGTGAAGAGGCCCAACCGTTGCAGCCTCAGATGGTAAGGTTCCACTGTATAATTATGTAGTGTACATTTCCTGAGCAGTTTTTGGGGGAGGGGGGGAATCAAAGATCACTCAGACAGAATTAGGAAACTTTGCCAAGGCCTGGGATGGCTGCGTTCCTTCCCCTTACCCTGGGAACCCCTACTGTCAAGGTTACTCTGCTGTTACTTATAAGCCCTATCCAACCCACATACATCTGGCAAGGGAGTCCCCAAGAAGCAGCAGACCCTAATTTGCCCCCTCCCATTTTAATATCTCAGATCTCACATCATTTTAGGGCAGGGGTTCTCAATGTTTCCATGCCACAGGCTGGACACGTGGGTTCCCCTTGCTGTAAACGTGGCTGTAAACTGCAACGGGCACATTTGCACATGTGCGGGCGCATCCCTTCCGCTTCTGGTGGTTGTCGCCGGGGGCCACATGGTTTGCTGCCAGGGTCTGGGTCCAGCCCATGGGCTGTCGGTTGTGAATCCCTGTTTTAGGGAAACCTGGGGTCCTGGGCACAGATGGTGTGGGTGCCAGGATGGTTGTGCTGTCATCTTTGGTCTCGTAGCCAGGTTCAAATTAAATACAAACAAATAAATTTGATTGTCCAGTAGGAGACAGTGTGAGCTTTGGTCAACTCTCCACCCCCACCACCCCCAATCTTAGGTTTATGATCCCCAAGCGCATCTGGTGTTATCTGCACAGCTCTGCCTAACTTATCTGTGGCAGGGGAAAGGCAATACTGATGGAAGTTACTTCTCTATGTCCACAGTGACATGGAAAAAGCAGGCCATTTCTCCCATAACAAGCAGGAGACCAGACCTTGCTGTTCCGATGGCCAGGCCCCTTTGCTGCAGAGACCAGAGGAACGATAAACCAGGGAGTCCATTATGGGAGGGAGTAACGTCACTGACTGGCAGACAGTACTATCATCCTAGGCCCACCTGCTCCCAGGTAGGTGAAAAAGAGAGGTAAGAGCAAGCCCTGTGCTGCTACCATAGGAGCCAAATGTAGGTAATGGTCAAACGTGTGACCACAGCACCAAAATCGAGAAACAAGGAAAACCTCCGTCAAGGCAACAAACAGCTTGTTTTGGGCCACCGGTTTCAGCGGCCAACAAGAAGTCCTCGCACTGTTTCCGGGTGGCTTTGCATTGTTGTGGCCACAAAAGAGGGCCTACTGAGACCTCCCCATGGCGATAAGGCAGGAAGAGCCACGGTTTCTCCAGAATGAGCGACGAGAACCAGGAGGTGGCGAAGCTGTTCCTTCCAGCCCTGCCTGGTTCAATCCACTGTCTCTTGGGGGAGGGGAGGGAGGTGTTAATGCCCCACTCCACTGCTCCTTCCTGTGGTCACCCAGTCCACAATGATGAAGCTGAGACTCATCACCATGAAAATGAAGCCGAGGGCCGCGAAACAGGCAGCCTGTGGAAGAAGAAAAAGAAGTTGTTTTAGCGTTCGTTCCTCCTCTTTCCACAAGAAAAGAAAGGGACTTTTTATTCACGCAAGGGGAGAGGTGAGAATATAGGATTCATCTCTCATCTACTGAACGTTCCTCCACCACCAGCAGTACCGTCCCCATGCATCACCACACAGCTTACATCTGCACCAAAATGTACCCCCACCACTCCATCATTTTAAAAAGTCTTGAGAAAGGGGTGCCCAAACTATTGCCCGTGGGCCAGATCCAGCCCCCAACACCAATTCATCCAGCCCACACCACCCTTGCCACTCCTGGAAGTAAAATGCCCTCATGCTGACCTCTACCCCTAAAAAAAAAAAGAGAAAAGAATTATCCTAAAATACCTCTTATGCCTTCTAGGAGACATTGGGGGAAATTTCATCACATCTGACTTCATGACACACACCTGTTTTAGGCCTAGATTTTGAAGATCTTTCTTCAAAAACTACAGGTAACTAGAAGTTACTTTCAGGTTTTGAAACAAAAGGTTCTGTCATGCATAAAGACAGGTCAGTCCCCATTCACAGAAAATGTGCAAAACTGTCCCCCTCCCCACTCCCCAGAGGATTAAAGGTAAAAATATGGAGGGACAAAGTTTTTTGGGGGTTTGGGGATGCTGGGAGCCTACACTGGGGGTCCAGTGATGGGAGGTGGATTTGTGCAGCTTATAAATTAAATTTCTCAATTAGTTAACAGACATGAAAGCCATAATTCTTAATACAGTGGTACCTCGCATAACGAACGCATCGCATAGTGAAAATTTTGCATAACAAAGCATTTGTTATGCAAGGGTGATACCCCGCATTACGAAAAAAGATCATTTGTTATGCGGGGTTTTTGGTATGGGAATCCCGGATAACAAACATTTTTTGTTCATTTATCCGGGGCATCTCCCATTAGCTTCGCATAACGGGGGGAAAACGCATAGCGAAGCAACTCGCAGAACGGAGTTTTTTCGTTATGTGAGGTTCTACTGTATTGTGTTGTGTAAGCTATGGTCAGCTATGGTTGTGTAGGTTACGGTCAGCTATGTGAACATTTTGTTAATTCTCCTCTTTTTCTTCATTTTTAATGCCAATAAAGGTATAATAATAATACGGCCTCTCAGAGCTCATGGAGCTAGGTCATCTCCGTGGTTCACAGATGAACTGCGGGAGCTCAAACGGGCAAAGAGACGCCTAGAGCGCCGCTGGGTGAAGACCCAGAGAGACTCCGATTGGACACTAGCTAGAGCCGCTATTAGGGCCTATCTAGTGGCGATGGAGGTGGTGAGGCGGCAATACTTCACCACCCTTATTGCCTCCGCTGATAATCGGCCAGCCACCCTGTTCCGGGTTACCAGGTCTCTCCTTGGTAGGGGGACCCCGGTGCCTGGTTGGCAGGGGTCGGCTGAGGACTTTGCTGACCATCTAGTGGAGAAAATCGATCGGATTCGCTCGGGGTTTAATCCTGGCGTGGATGGGGAGAGTCCGGAGGGAGCTGGAGCACAGTCTTGCCATACCATCTGGGACCAGTTTGATCCAGTTGCCCCTGATGAAGTGGACAGGCTCCTTGCAGCTGTGCACGCCACTACCTGCCCATTGGACCCCTGTCCCACCTGGTTGGTGAAAGCCTCCAAGGCGGTGACAGGTGGCTGGGTTGGGGCTATGATCAATGCATCATTGCGGGAGGGGTGTTTCCTGCACCTTTAAAACATGCCTTGGTGCGTCCCCTCCTAAAGAAACCTTCCCTCGACCCAGCTGCCCTAACCAACTATAGGCCTGTCTCCAACCTCCCCTTTTTAGGGAAGGTGTTGGAGAAGGCAGTGGCGTGTCGGCTGCAGGGGGTACTGGATGAAGCGGATCCTTTCAGTCAGGATTCAGGCCTGGATATGGTACCGAGACGGCATTGGTCGCACTGATGGATGACCTCTGGCGGGAGCGGGACGGTGGTCACCCATCCGTCCTTGCTCTTCTTGACCTCTCAGCGGCTTTCGATACCGTTGACCACGGTACCCTTCTGGAACAGCTCCGAGGATTGGGAATCCAGGACACTGTGTGGTCCTGGTTTTTCCTCATTTCTGAGGGGTCAGACCCAGTCGGTGTGGTTGGAGAGTGAGAGGTCCAGTCCTAGGCCCCTCAAATGGGGGGTGCCTCAGGGCTCGGTGCTCTCTCCTCTCCTATTTAACATCTACATGAAGCCGCTGGGTGAGATCATTCATTCCCATGGGGTGCGGTACCATCAGTATGCGGATGACACTCAGTTGTACATCTTGGCCCATGGGGACCCCAGTGATGCCGTCAAAGTCCTTTCCAGGTGCCTGGAAGCTGTTGGGGTCTGGATGGGGGCTAACGGGCTACAACTGAATCCCAGCAAGACTGAGTGGCTATGGATAAGGGGTCCTGCGTTAACCCGGGAGCTACCATCTTTGGTTCTGGATGGGGCTATTTTGCCCCAGACAGACCCGGTGCGCAACTTGGGGGTCCTCCTGGATTCGCGGCTACTGCTAGAAGAACAGGTGGCGGCTGTGACCAGGAGGGCTTTCGCCAGTTGCGCCCACTCCTGGACCGGGACTCCTTGCTCATGGTCACTCACGCTCTGGTCACCTCCAGACTAGATTATTGCAATGCGCTCTACATGGGGCTGCCCTTGACGACCATTCGGAGGCTACAGCTGGTCCAGAATGCGGCAGCCCGGGTGGTGATGGGGTGTGGGCGTTATGCCCGTGCTTTGCCACTGCTCCGGGAGCTGCACTGGTTGCCAGTTTGTCTCCGGGTGCAATTCAAGGTGCCGGTTTTGACCTTTAAAGCCCTATATGGTAGTGGGCCGGGTTACCTAAGAGACCGCATTCGCCCTGAGGACGTCTGTCCGTCCAACCAGAGCGGACCGGAGGGGCTCTCTAATTGTTCCATCAGCCAGAGGGGCTCGCCTCTCTGGCATAAGGAGGAGAGCCTTCTCCGTGTCTGCACCGGCCCTCTGGAACCTCCTGCCAACAGAGCTACGTCTCCGGACGGAATTGCTGCCTTTCAGAAAAGAACTTAAAACCTGGCTGGCGGGTCAAGTGTGGGGTGCAGGTGGAAGGGTAACCTCCATTGGGTGGTTGGTGTAGAAGAACTCTTCCCCATGGTGCCTTTGGATCCTGCAGCCCTTGTTTTTAGGGGGTGGGTAGTTTTAACTGTTTTTAACATGTGTTTTTTTTTTAATTTTTATTGTGAACCGCCCTGAGTTGGCTTTGGCCGAGTGAGCGGTATATAAATGTGACAATTAAATTAAATTAAATTAAATTAAATTAAAATAATAATAATAATAATAATAATAATAATAATAATAATAATAATAATAATAATAATAATAATAATAATAATAAATTTCTCATACCCAGAAATGTTTCAGCCAGGCTTCACCTGTCACATGCTCCCTACAGCCCATTTTTGTCTGGTTGCTTTTGCTATTGGGCCTCTACTAAACGTCTACTGCCCACAAATACAGAACAGTGCCATTTTATCCACCACGACCCTACAAGCATCTCCTACCTGTATTTTTGACCTGGATAGCAGCGGCTCCTTCTCATTGGGGACAATACGGATGTAGAAGATGCTAGGAAGGATAAAGATGAGGCTGGGGGCTGAGGTGGCTCCTGCAGAAATGAAACCAAAGAAGAACAAGGTCAGATGGTGGGATAACTTCTCGGGTCTGTGGCTATCATAGCCTCCAAGCCCCTGACAGCAAACAAACAAGGGAGGTGGGGGACCCCTGCCCCCCATCATAAACTACAAGCCACCCACGTTTTGTGCCACTGAGAAACTGCTTGTTAGAGAATAAAAACGGAAAGGGTTTCATCCTGTGCTTGGTTCTCCCTCATGGCTACTTTCATTTCTCCCTGCATCCCACTCTGATGATACCAACTTCGTTCTTTGCTATCTCCCACTATGAAAAGTATCCCTTATCCTTCTCTCCCAATTTTTAGGTTGAAGAAGGAAGTGGTGATGATGGAAAATGGGGAGAAGGCAGGCTAATGCTTGGACATAGTATGTGAGTAATTTTCTTCCTCCCTCCCTTTTAGGTATATGTCAGGGGTGCCCGAACTTTTCAGGCCATGGACCAGTCACGTGGTTCCTCCTACCGGAAGCAGAAGTAAAACACGCCTTGCTTTGCAGCAGGATGAGATAAATTTTAGGCTGCCGTTTTCTCTGCTTAAACCAGGAGTGCCCAAACTATGGCTTGTGTGCCGGATCTGGCCCCCAACACCAATACATCTGGCCCATACCACCCTCATCGCTCCCAGGAACGGAAGTAAAACACCATGAGTGGAAAAGAGACAGAGGAGAGATAATGCATAATCCTTTCCCTGCCATGTCTGGGCTTTGCGTGTGTTGAGTCAAGTTTAATTTCCCCACCAACTATTTCCACCTATGATCTGGCACCAAAGGAAAACCTTTCCATTCTCTGAAGCTTTTAAAGGTTTAATAAACATGCTTAATGATTATTACTGTAATCTACTGCATTTTTACACAGGACAGAAGTCTGGAACTGAAGTATGAATGAATGAATGAATGAATGAATGAATGAATGGTGTAGTTAGCTTGCTAGCAACACTCGGTATGGACATTACATCGGGGGCTGTATACACAGAGTAAAAATGTCTCTTTCAAAGAGAGCTCTGAAGCCACGTCTTATCCTTGTACATCACTGAGGCAAGCCCACACCAGTAACACTGTGACACACCCACCTCATCACCTTTCCAGATGTGTGGAATTCTGCAGAGACACATGGAGGGGCGGGCATCTTGCAGCTGTCCAGATGTTGCTGGGCTGCAAATCCCATTCAATCAATGGGGGAAAATTATAGAAGATGCAGTCCAGCAAGATCTGAAGGGTCACAATTTGCTTGTCTCAGTATAATCTTTGGAATTAAAAAACCATGTACAATTTTCTAGAACTGGATTCTTCTCCCTCAACTTTCATGAAGAAATCCACCACAATATTCACACTAAACTGCTTTGACAAGATTTATCATTATAATATAGGAAGGAAGGAAACCATTTTACTTATTAGTGTACATATACATTGCTAATAAGTAAATGTACATTAGTGTACGTTTACTTATTAGTGTACATATTGCATGCTGCACTTAAAACACTATCTTAAAACAGGGTACAAAAAAAGTAGCGAAGAAGCAAAACATAAACCAAAGCGAAAGATTTAAGACAGTCCTGGGAGCCCGGTTGAAACATCTAAAGCCCAAAGGCTCAGACTTACCAATGACCCCAAAAATATCTTTGATGTTGGGCACAAAGATGACAAGGAGGTTGACGATGACAAGGAGGCAGGAGGCAATGATGACATGACGGACCCAGCTGAAATCCTTCTTGTGGAAGAGCAACTGCTGAATGGCCCTGCGGATCTACAGGAGGCAGAAAGGTGAGTTGGGCAAACAGACACTCTCAATGCCTGCACTTGGGCACCTGCTTCTCACTGCGTTGACGCCATGAGGATTTCCCACCTGCTACTCAAAGGCAGGTGCTTTTAGCATAGGGGTGCTCAAACTATGGCCTGTAGGCCAGATCCGGCCCCGATGCCAATTCACCCGGCCTCCACTCCCCTTGTCACTCCCAGAAGTGGAAGTAAAACGCGCCCGTACAGTTA
The DNA here is from genome assembly GCA_035047345.1 of Bradypodion ventrale. Classification (NCBI taxonomy): domain Eukaryota; kingdom Metazoa; phylum Chordata; class Lepidosauria; order Squamata; family Chamaeleonidae; genus Bradypodion; species Bradypodion ventrale. Next base: position 183,597,263 of record JAWDJE010000002.1, read on the forward strand.
ACATAATAATCGGTTTGCGAAAGGAAATCCAGAGAAAATAGTGGCCTGGTTTAAGGATTTATTTCACATAATGAAGCTTTTTTGAGCTGCTTGGGCACACACAGACACATACCACTTTCCACAGTGGTGGGAGGGTATTTGGAGCATTTCTGTTCCTTTCTGATTTTTTTTTTTTTTGCTGCTTTTCGGCAGCTTAAAAGCAGCCTTTGGCACTTCTGGGGTGGCAGGAAAACTACCAGCTGATAGTCGGGATGAGTTACCAAAATGGCCACTAGAAGGCGCTGTTGGAACTGTTGAAAATGCATCGAAATGCATTGAAAACCAATTCCGGAGCTCAGAAATACTGTAAGTGGAAAAAAGTCTTTTATCTGTTCAAATCTCTATAAAATGGCAAAAAGTTCCACACTGCACTTTACAATGAGCTTTGAACAATTAAAACAAGTTTTTTAAATGTTTTTTGATCTCTGGATTACAGTATTTGGTGTTGTTTTTTTAATTAAGTTTTTGCAAAAATACATAAAAATAGAAAAAGATGAAAAAACAAACTTATATCTACACAAAAATATAACACAAAGAATGCAATAATAAACAACGCAGAAGAGAAAAACTTAAGGTACTGTTACCCTCCACGTTGTTGAATTTATCCTTATTTTTATGTTTTATAATGCAATTTAATTCGCTTATCTGATAAAGTAATAAGTGTTTTTAACAATACTCCAAACTCTTCCCAAGATTCTCTTTTTGCCACATACAAAAAATATATATCAAAAGAGTAAGTACACCCTGTGTTATATACAATGCCAAAGAGGGGGGGACGGGGCGGCGTGTCTCCTCATTCTTTCAGTATTTCAAAAAACTCATTTGGTCTGCAGAGTATTTGGTTTTCAATGCATTCCTATGGGAAACTGCATTTTGGTTAAAGTAATTTTTGCTTTAAGAAATGTCCCAGAGAATGCAATAATTACATTAGCCGAGGTTTTACTGTACCATAAATGAGGTAAGAATCTGTGACTATATCAAATACACAAAATTAGAATGTTACAGAAGAATTAAAAATAAATGCTACATTTTGTTTTTGACCATACCATGTCTTTTCCCATTAATGCTGACCTTAATTCCACATTAGACACTGTCCCGTGAGAAAGAATTTTAAAAATAGGCAGATTATTTATTTTTAATAACCTATTTTAGCTGAAGTTCAAATGCAGGCATTTTGGGGGAAAGAGTGGCAGGAAGGCATTCCGCACTCCTAGAAGAAAGGGACGGGAAGTGCAGAGAAACAATTTCTTACCGGGAACAAAACCACGGGCACGGTGAGCGTCACAGCCAGCAGGACAGCCAAGCGGACACTGAGGATAAGCTTGTCCCCAGGGTCTACCTTGATGTATGTGTGTAACATCTCTGCTTCAACGCTCTCTGATGGAAAGAGAATAAGCAGCCCGTGACTAGGTAGCTGGGGTATAGCTTCCCTCAAAATTTTGGGTCGAGGTGCTCATTGCCCTAACTCACAAGCCACCCTCATGTCCATGGCATCAGAGAGATCATGAATATAAAACAATAAATGAACACCCTCAGAGACAGAATTTAACCTGGGCATACCCAAACCAGAGCTATTCCATCAGGCCCGTAATGCGTTTGGCAAACCAAGAAGTAAATAGGGATGCTTCTGCACATGTGCGGATGTGTCCGTATTCATTTCCTGGTTTGGCACAAACGTGTTTGTGCATGTACAAAGCGTCTGTATTCATTTGCAGGTTTTGCGTGCATGTGCAGAAGCATCCGCATCAAACCAGGAAGTGAATAGGGACACTTCTGCGCAGAAGTGTCCGCGCTGTGTCAGGATCTTGATGAACCAAACTACTTCCATTTTATTTCTGACTCCATTTCAGGCTGCTTGGCCTTGGTTCAAAGCAGTGCTCTTTTCCCAGGAGCACTGGGGAAGTCCCTAATCTTTATCTTCTTCTCTAACCAATCAGATATAACTCCACCTGCACCTAAAGGAAGGGGTAGGAGTCAATCATCTTAATTGGACACACTCTTATCAGTGAACATCCTTGATTTGATTCTCTTATCTACACCAAGCCCCTAAAGGTGGAGAGAAGTGCAGTTCCTTGGCTATTTAAGACGTTGCACAAAACTCATTCTTCGGGCTCACTGGCTTGAGACTAACTGGTTTTGCTAGAACGTTGCCCCACTCTCTGAGAAGAGATAAAACATCTACAGAGCAAGCCTTGCCTGAGGCTCTGCCAAAGGGAGAATCTAACTAACTGTTTATTTCTGTATTCTGTCTTTGTTCTTTTTCAGATACTTTGCTTAATAAATTGCAATTAAAGGGTTTATTGAGTGGGTGTCAAGTTAATCAGGCTAACCCAGGTTTCCCCCTAAGCTCTCTGCGTTGTACACTACCACGTAAAACATTGCATGCTCTCGGAAGTTAAAGGATTGGGATCCGCTCAGCAGGCTATGGTTCTGGATTGGTTAGGTGACAGGAGAGATTGTATTTGGGAGAATGCATGCCTAAAGGAGGTTGCAGCAGTCCGTTGATCGATACACGCCTCTCTCTCCTATGTCCTAGCCTAGCTGCAAGCGCAATATGCTGAACCAGGAAATGAAAATGGACACACATGCACAAACACACCCTGTTCCAGGTCATGGTCTCAGCTGTTCTGGGGTGGTGGTCAGGCCCCCAGGCCAAAAAGTTTGGGCACCCCTGATTTAACTAGATATTACCTTTGGCCCAAGGGTAATGGTTGAGATGACAGGACAGATTTTTGTTTCTCTCCACATTAGGAGATATTTCAAATTGCATTTTTAGACGTTGGTGTCAAGATTCAAGCCCACAACTAAACCTGAACTAGTGTAGTGTAATTAGAGAGGGTCCAGGATTTGGATGATCCAGGTTCAAGTCCTCATTTTGCCACAGTAAAAGGATTTGGGCCTGTATCTCTCAGCTTATCCTACCTCATGCCATTACTGGCGTGAAGTTAAAAGGGAAGGAAGAAAACTTTGTGTATCACCTTCAAGTCGTCGGAGGAAAGGTAGAGTATAAACACGGCCTTTGGCCAAAAGCCTGTTGAGATTATGCCTGCATAAGGGTGGTATCATTACCAGCAGAGGAGGATTGCAGTGATCAAACAGTTTCTACTTGACCACAATTAACTTGCAATTAAGTCTAACTGTATATGAGATAAGTGAGCTCCAAAATGAAAGCAGAAATTCTTTAATTACTGGCAATCTCCCTCTGATGGTGACATCATCACCCTTATGCAGGCATAATTTACTCTGCAGGATTCTGACCACTAAGTAACAAATATCTGAATAATGTCAGAAAGAAATTTAATCTTAGTTTTACTTTTGACCTTGCAGTTCCAAGTTCTCATGTTACATTAAAGGTAGTTGTCACCCTAACTGATTCTTACCATAAGTCTCCCTGACTCTTACATCAGGAGCCCTGGTGGCACAGTGGTTAAACTGCTGTACCAAAAGGTTGTAAGTTCGATCCTGGCCAGAGCTCAAGGTTGACTCAGCCTTCCATCCTTCCGAGGTCAGTAAAATGAATACCCAGCATGTTGGAGGCAAAATGTTACTAATTAACTTGTGAATTGCTCAGAAAGTGCACCAAGCGCAATGGGACGGCATAGAAGCATGATTGTTTTGCTTTGCTTTACTCAGTGTTTCTAACAGAGTAACTGGGTTCTGTCTGCCAGTTTTCACGACACCACTGACAGTTCAGGAACTCTGACAAGTCAAACTTCTCCCAGAAAGACGAAGGCTTTTGTCCCACTCCCACCTCCAGCCATGAAGTTTGTAAAATGACTTCAGGTCTACTGCAGTTTCTTCACTGAATTCAATGCAGGGTTGTGAGAATCAGATGGAAGGCAGCAGGGGAACCATGGAGCTGGCCAGATAGCTCAGGGGTTTAGGTCTCTGACAGCACAGCCAAAGGTTGGGAGATCACTTCCAAAGTGTCCCAGCAAGAGTTTAGTGCTGGGATTAAGAATCTTTGACCTTCCAGATGTTCTGCACTAGAATTCCCCAAGTGCTTTGATCACTTGCCATCCTGGCGGCGGCTTCTGGAAATTGAAGCCCAAAGCATATGACTGGCCAAACATTCCTTAGCTGTAGATTAAGAAATTCCTGACTTCTGGACTATGTACTCCTTTTAATAAGGATCTTCCTCTGTCTTACTTCTTTACCTATAAAATGGTGTGTTAACCGTTGGTGTCCGGCATGCACACCCGCACCTGGCTCAACCATCCCGAACCAAGCCGCCTACACTTACCTATTGACCATCCGAGCATTACCGCAAGGGTCCGCCAGCCATGAGTGGGCCAACCGCCCCATGAACACAGCAAGAAAAAAACCTACAAGGCCCAGTGTCCAACGCGCCGTGACACCCCTCAGCCAATGAGGCTGAAGGGCACGAGCGCGGAGGAGGTGGGGCAGCCAGCGCATGCGGTTTTAAAAAAAGACAAAGCACCAACAACTTCCCTCCGGGATACACTTCGTCTCCCGAAGGGAAGCTAACTGGGGCGGGGGAGCGAAATGAGCCATGCCGCGGGAAGGAAAAACCCTGCCGCCTGAAGCACTGCTGGGGTTTCCGCGACCCAGCCAGCGAGGCCAGAAGGCGGGAAGAAAAATCCCCCCCACCCGCGTTGCCTCTGGGGTTCCCGCGGCCCAGCCAGTGAGGCCAGGCCATAAGAAAGGCCCCCCCCCCTGCTATAGGCAAAAGATAAGTTGGATGGGGGAGAGGGACTGAGGGGGGGAAGGTCCCAGGAACCATTCTTTCCCCACCCGCGCAGCTTCGGCAAGATAGCGGGGAGAGCCCAGTCTCCCCGCAGCCTCGGAGGCTGGCGCCATAGCTTGGGGGGAGAGGAAGAGCCCCTCTTTCCCCACCACCACTACCCCTCACACTCCCTGTTTGCCCGGGGACTCAGGGCCGAAGGACCTGGCCACTGCCTCCTCCCCAGGCGGCGGGGAACACAAGGGCGCCAAAGGCACCCGCCCTTCTCTCTCACCCAAGGCAGAGAAAGGGGTAAAACAACCTACCCCTTCCCTCCCGACTCACCCACATGCAGCCTCCTTCATGGCAGCCTCCTCTCTCTGTCTCCCTCTACCTCATTCTATCTGACTCACACACACCCTCTGGTGGACTGATTCTCTGTCTCTTTGTCTTTCTCTCTCACACACACACACACACACACCACCCCCTGCCTTGCTGGACAATTATTATCTGTGTGTTGGTGGTTGGGGTGGTTTTAGGGGGGAGGTGTTTACACACACACAAAAACCACCCCAAACACCCACTCACCCATAATAACTGCCCGGCAGGGCAGGGCAGGGCGAAAAAATGCTAGTTAATCTATATGCTTTGCCTTAGGTATCTTGTATTTCTATGGTTTAAAGCAGGGGTGGCCAGACTATGGCCCGCACCGCCAAATCATCTGGCACATGCCACCCTCACTGCTCCTGGAAGCAAAACACGCCCATGCATGCACAAAACACTGCCGTAAATGCAACACAGCTGTCGTAAATACATTTACAACAGCCATGGGTGCATTTATGGCAGCGTTTTGCACATGTGTGGGCCATACCCATCAAGCGCCACTCCAGAAAATACAGGAACTGCTCTGGCCCGGGTGCGCATGAAAAACTCCTTTGTGCATGCGCAGAACCCCTTTGAACATGCGCAGAACACATTGCGCATGCACAGATGGGTTCTGCGCATGCGTGTGTGTGCAGTAACCCCTTTCCCCGCCGTTCTAAATACGGGATGCTGCCGGGAAAGGGGAGGAACGCACGCCAAAATACGGGATTTCCCGGCCAAGGTATGGTGACAGGTATGGTGTGGGTGTGTTTTACTTCCACTTCCGGTGGGAGGACCCACGTGACCAACCTGCTGAACCACGTGACTGGCCCACAGCGCAAAAAAGGTTGGGAACTCCTGGTTTAAAGAGAAAGGGCCTGGACTAGTCTTGGCACAGGATTAATGAATATCATGAAATAAGTAAGTGAAGCTTCAAACATCTGGTAACTAAGTGTGTCAAGGAAGGGAAGAGAACAAAGCCTCATTTGCCGTGTAAGAAAGTCACTCAAAAGTGCTGCCCTGTTATTAACTACTAGGGAAACTGTAGCTTACCGTAAAATGTGAGGTAGCCAAAGACTGCAGTCAGCAGGTACATGGAAAACATGGCTAGGATTGAGACGTTTGCTACATTCTGCATCCGACGCTTTGAGGCCCTAAAAAAGTCAGAGACGGCTCATGCGTTATTTTATTTTACTTATTTCTTTATTTCATTTATAAGACACCTTTCTCCCAATAGAGGACCCAAGGTGGCTCACAAGATTAAAGAGATCAAATTAAAACACAGGTGTTTTTTTTAACAATTAAGAGCAATTACATATAAAACACTTTAAAACCAGACAATATCTTAGCTAAAAAACCTGCATCCAAGTTAAAAGCCTGCCTGAAGGAATGGGTCTTCAGCTGCTGGCGGAAGGATAAAAGGTTAAGATTAAGGTTAAGGTTAAGGTTTCCCTTGCTTGAAAGCCAGTCGTAGCCGACTCTAGGGTTCAGTGCTCATCTCTGTTTCAAAGCCGAAGTGCCAGCTCTGTCTGCTTCTGCAGACATTTCCATGGTCATGTGGCAGACATGATTAGACACCGGAGCGCTGTTTACCTTCCCACTGAAGTAGTCCCTATTTATCTACTTGCAATTTCTTGCTTTCGAACTGCTAGGTTGGCAGGATAAAAGTGAGGGGCTAACTTAACCTCCAGAGGGTGGGCATTCCATGACCAGGGAGCAGCCAAAGAGAAAGCCCTCTCCTGTGTCCACATAAAACCTACCTCTGTTGGCAATGAGACTGAGGGGAGGGCTTCCCCTGAGATGCTAAGAGCTGAGTAGTCCCATATGGGGAGATAGCCAGGACTCAAGCCGTAGAGGGCTTTATAGGTAATGGCTAGCAATTTGCCAGTGCAGTTGTTGTAAGTAGGGATGCTATACACTCCCTATAGCTGTCCTCAGTCAGCACTCTGGCTGCTGCATTTTGAACCAGCAGAAGCTTCCGCACCATCTTCAAAGGCAGCCCCACATAGTGCACGTTACAGTAATCCGAGTGGGATGTGATTTAGGAATAGTCTACGCCATTATGGGGTAACCTGCAAGGCCCTAATCCAGGGGTGGCCAAACTACAGGCAGTGGGCCAGCCCTGACCCATGGTGTCAAATCATCTGGACCACTACCAGAAGCAGAAGTAAAATGCACTTATGCATGCATATAACTGTAATAGAATAACCTACCTCCTGACTCAGCAGAGGGACATGGGCTGACAATTTTATTGGTAAATTTATGGCTCTGCAACAGGGGGTCTTCATTGAGTATATGATCTTTTGCACGGAGGAAGAAAGGGTAATAAAAACTCCATGTGACTCTCTGAAGCAATTGAGGGCTTGCCTGAACTTTTGAGTTGAGAGAGAGGCAGTCTCAGCTCAGGCAGACATGGGAGGCTGAACTGGAAAGCAGCCAAAATATGAGCTCTTGGAAAAAAGGGGGGCAACGGGCTCCCCCCCCCCCCCAACAGCCTGCTTTAACTCTTTGATTCCTTATCTTTTGATTGACTGTATTCTGTATCCTGAATTCTACCTATGAACCTGAAGAATAAACGACTTTACTTCAACCACCAGCCTAATTCTTTGGAAGGGGCAATACCAGAGTAAGCCTACAAAACTACCCACCTCCTTATTAGTTTTTAATCTCCCCACGTTAGTTACTGGGCAATGTTAAGCCAGTTAAGTCCCAGGGTGCTGGGTTCTGCCACTGCAGGTAATTCCCAGGTAATTGCAGCCTGTGATGGCTGGACGACCATCAGGCTTGCCTGAGTCGGAGGTCTAAGAGGAAGGAATACCTTGCCTACTATTATATAGAATAAAATTGTCTTGAAAGAGTTGTGTCCCCCTTCCTACCAGGGAATTATTGAAATGAGAGTAAAATCCCAGGGAGAGTCGGTGCCTAATGCCAATTAGAAGTCACCTAGAAACCTGCCCTTGTCTAAACCAGTCGTGTCCAACTCTAGGGGTTGGTGCTCTGTCCAAACCGAAGGCAACCTTTCCCTCTTTAACCATTTCCTGCTAAATGCTAAATCAGTTTACTCACCTGCGTATCTCAGTGTAAATGGGAAGCACTTCTGGATGGCAAACAAAGGCAAAAGCCAAGATGGGGATGGCATAAGCAGTCTGCAAAAAGAGAAGGAACTGCAAGTTTGTTCTCTGATTTCAATTGTCTGGCTTCAAATGCGCATAAGGTAAAAGGTCTCTCTTGCTTGAAAGCCAGTCATGTCTGACTCTAGGGAAGGGGTGCATCTTCATTTACAGCAAAGAGCCAGTGCTGTCTGCTTCTGTAGACGTTTCCATGGTCATATGGCAGGCATGACTAAACGCCAAAGTGCACAGAATGCTGTTACTTTTCCCGCCAAAGCGGTCCCTATTTATCTACTTGCAATTTCTTGCTTTCGAACTGCTAGGTTGGCAGAAATTGGGACAGACGATGGGTGCTCACTCCATCCCACACCACTTGGGTCTCAAACTGCTGACCAGCCGACCTTTTGGTTGTCAAGTTCAATGTCTTAACCACTAAGCCACCATGTTGTTGTTGTTGTTGTTCAGTCGCACAGTCGAATCCGACCCTTTGCGACCCCATGGACCATTTTCCTCCAGGCACCTCTATCCTCCACCATCCTCCTCAGCCCGCCCACCTCTGTGACCATTGCGTTCACAATACCATCTAGCCATCTCATCTTTGGACGCCCCCTTCTTCTCTTGCCCTCTACCTTTCCCACCATCAAGGCCTTCTCAAGTGAGTCCTCCCTTCTCATTTGATGACCAAAGTATTTTAGCTTCATCTTCACTATTTGTCCCTCCAATGAACAGTCGGTCGATTTCTTCTAATATTGACCTATTTGTTCTCTTTGCTGTCCAGGAGACTCTCAGGACTCTCCTCCATCAACTTTCCTAATGGTCCAGCTCTCACACCCATACATTATCACCATGGCCCCTCTGAAATGCACATACCCCACCCTACCCTTTATTCTCAAATCTCTATATTCATTGTTGTTTGCTTATATTCTTCATTTTTAACTTTTTAAAAAGAACACCCAAAATCAGTTACAAGAATCTGGATAAATAAATTCATGAGTAGTTCTGGCAATCTTTAGAACAGCAGGAAGCACTTCCATGTGTGCAAGACAAAGTAACTACTGTACAAGTTTTTTGTCAGTCCGTGTTATCTACGGAAGCCCTCTGTGCCCTCTCCTAATTTTGCTCCAGAAGATCTGCCGACCTCTCAAAGTAGCTTGGGGGTTGGGGCGTGGGAAGAGACTGGCAAAATGAGCCCAATCTTGCATATGGAAGAGTGTTTCTAACGAGTGAAAAACCACTACAAGATACAATCTAGCATTGTTAGTTTTATTTTTAAAAAGCCATACTGTAAAACAATAACAAAAAGAAAGAAATTATTTTTGTGATACAATTGCCATTTCCCCCACTTACTGTATTTAATACTGGTAAGTAAAGGTAAAGATCTCCCTTGCTCGAAAGCCAGTCGTATCCAACTCTAGGGTTCAGTGCTCATCTGTTTCAAAGCCAAAGAGCCAGCGCTGTCTGCTTCTGCAGACGTTTCCGTGGTCATGTGGCAGGCATGACTAGACACCGGAGCGCACAGAACGCTGTTTACCTTCCCACCGAAGTGGTCCCTATTTATCTACTTGCAATTTCTTGCTTTCGAACTGCTAGGTTGGCAGCAATTAACTGGTAGCAATTAATAAACAAACACAGCTATCCTAGAGGTAGAACCTATAGCAGTGACCACTGACTTTGGGACTCTGGATGTTCTTGAACTTCAATTCCCAGAAGCCCAAGTCAGCAGTCCTGCTGGTGAGGGTTTCTGGGAATTGAAGTTCAAGAATACCAGAAGTGCCAAGGTTAGCCATCACAGACCTATAGCCTAAGAACTGTCCTTTCTTAAGCCCTGTCAGGATGATGCTAACCAGGACAGAAGGACAAGCAATATCACCCACATATCCATTTTTACTCAGTTTATTGGAAATCTCTTTTCCACTACCTCCAACAGAGTGGGGGTTCATTATGCTAGGCCCAGGGCAAGTGCATCGTTCCTCTGTTCTGGGTGGTGTGTCTCTGGAGAACAAGGTATCTTTGAATTCAGTAAATCCAAGACCTCTCCTCTACCACCGATGGTGGACACCTCTGTTTGTTCTCACAGTCAGTGAGGCTACCACAGCCATAGAAAACTCTGACACGATCTGGGAAGAACATGCATGAAAACATCTCCCTCTACATCTGTGGAGGTGGAGGCCCACGGCACTCTGTGGACTGTGCGATGCCCTCCAAGAGACCACAGGAATGGACTGAAAGCTGTCACCAACCCCAACTACAGCAGCAACAAGTGAGATATGTTCTAAATGACTAAACTGAAAAACAACTGCAACACTAATATCATTGTTACATCTAGGCTTCCAAAATGGACACAACCTACCTTTAAATTTTTTTTTTGTTTGTTCTATTTCTCACATTTTTCTCTCTCTTCCTGGATCTTGGCGTTTGAGTAAGTTTTGACAGGAATGCCTTATGCCAGAGTTTGACTATCAACTTGTTTGACAGTGGGTACATCAGAACGCCAATTTTTAGAGATCACTATAAACGGCATTCTTCTAATGCAAGAAAAAGAAACAGCCATTCTACTCGGTCAAGTTCCTTTTTGGCATCCATTAACAAGGCAGTGCCTTCTGCATTTATAGCATTTAATTTATACACTAAAGAGAGAATTCTTCTGATATTACTTTATAATTATCTTCTTGATATGCTGTCTGCTCCTGAAAGTTGTAGTTATCAATCTTTCCCCTTATCTATTCTAATATGCAAACAAGGTACCAAAAATGTATGTTACAGCTTACTAAGAATAGATATCTATTCGTTTGTTTTCGTGTCAGAGATTACTCTGGGTTGAAAGGATTTTTGTAGGGGACACCCGAATGAGGCACCTTTTTATGTCCCCCATCATGCAGCTCTCAGGTATTGAACCTTTCTATAATTAAATCTTGAAGTACTAGTAGTAACTGTTCTGCATCATCCTAGCACCAACTCCCTGGTAGCTCAGTGGGTAAAAGCACTGTGCTTGGAGACTGAAAGGACAGGGTTCAATTCCCCGAGAGCTGCACGATAAGGGACATGAAAGGAGCCTCATTCGGGCGTCCCTGCAAAAATACTTTCAACCCAGAGCAATCTCTGACACAAAAGCACAAACATCATCCTAGCATCCCAGTATCAGACATCGACACAGACATTCAGTAAGGAAACTTGAGTGGCTGCAGAATTAGAATTCTTCAAAGGTGTTGCAGTATTTGGCAGGAACCGTTTCTCTCCTAAACTATTTTAGACAAAGCTTGCATTGCAGAGATATAGAGCAAGTGATTTTCCCACATGTTGCTAGACTGTAGCTCCCAGTATTCTCTACCAAAGGCTCCTCTGGCTGGGACTAATGGGAAATGCAGTCCAGCAACATTTGCCAGCCACACATTCGGCCTCCTTAGGCCAGGATCTTGCTAGAAAGCCACTTGATAAAAGGACAAAGAACCTCCTTCTGCATGAAAAACAACACCAGAATTGTGAAAAAGGGATCCCTAACTATCTACCAAAACTCACATTTTGGGCTCCAGTGCCCAAAAGGATCCTGTCCAAGATGTATTGCTTGGCATACCTTTTCTCCAGTTACTAAGGCACAAAATGTTTATCTGCATTTGACAATACAGTACTGTACTATAATTTCCTTAATTCTAAGCATAAGAAGAAACCAATAATATCAGCAGAACTATCAGTTTGATATACTGCAGTTATCCTGAAAGTCGATTTTTTTAGATCTTCATTTGATGCCCTTCTCATCACCCTAAAGTCATTCTTCATTACCCAATTACCTGTAGAAGACTTCATCACCCCAAACTCATGCTTACCTGTGAATTGACAGTGAAGTACTCTACACTGCAGGTGTTATCATCAGACCCCACACTGCTGCTGTTTCCTATGGTGTCATTGAGGGAGTGTGGACAAGAAATCTGGAACCTCTTATAGATAACCTTTGCAAAGAGAATGAAACATAGCTAGTGCAAAACAGGATCAGAGAGGGAAAAGAGTGGAAGAGGTTTTTTAAAAATTCATTATCAGAAACACACAAAGATTTTTTGCTGGAAGAACTCCACTCAAGTGACACCCAAATGAGGCTCCTTTCATGTCCCCAATATCTTTTCCCACCAAAGTGGTCCTTATTTATCTGCTTGCAATTTCTTGCTTTCAAACTGCTAGGATGGCAGGAGCTGGGACAGAGACGGGCACTCACTCTGTCCTGCACCACTCTGGTCTTGAACTGCCGACTTGCTGACCTTCCAGCTAACAAGTTAAGCTTCTTAACCACTGAGCCAAGAAGCCAGACCGTCCCCTTCTACACCAATACTCAAGAGCAGAAATGTGCCATGTTAATGGCGAGCAGCTGAATTGGGAGGCAGAATTTTCTTCCTGAGTGAAGCTGGAATTGCTAGAAATTCTTTGTCAACTCACCGAGATGAGAAAGAAACACATGCAGGTGAGTGAAAGTCCACTGGTATAACCAAGATAGCCTGTGAAGATAAGGATAACAAGGGAGAGTGTGTCAAAGCATTATATTTATAATAAAATTTATAATTAACTAGCAGGAGTGCCTGGCTTCGCCCAGGTGGTCTCAACACGGCTAGCTGAGTGCCAGTGTTGCCTGGGAAACCCACTGGCCAGTGGTGGGCCTGTGATGTGATCTTGTCAATGAGATCACACACACCCCCCCTGGTTGGCCTTGCACTGGGGCAGACACAAACCCTCCTGTCGAATATACCCCCCATTGCAGATCAATTTAGGGGGTAACCACCCCCATGGGCTTCGTGACCCCAACAGTGACCTGCTCATGTGCACAAGGTACATGTGTGCCAAATTTCACGGGGTTTGGTCAAGGGGTGCGGCAGCCCATTCCGGATACGGTACCCACACCCCTGCTTAGGTATATAATAAGATAGATGGGTGGGAACAATATTGAAAACTTTAAAAAAGAACAGTATCAGCTGTCTTTTTAAGAACCTCCTAAAACATGGGTTTCCAAACTAAGGCCCCTGGAACCATTTCATGAGGCCCCCCCAGGGCTCTAAGGGCATTTGAGCAACAAAATGGCCATCCCCCTTTGAAACTGTTGGGTCAAAATAGCCACCTCCATAGTGCAGGCAGGGCAAAATGGCCATCTGGACCTCAAAGCTGACTGAAAGAGCGTGACCCGGCCCTGGGCTTGAAAAGGTTGGGAACCCCTGTCCTAAAAGCTTCATATAGTTCATAGTCCTGTCCCAAGGTTTCACGCACACAGCTCTTATTTTCGGACTTGATGGGCTGAAACAATGTTCCTCATCTCTCATTTGTTTGATCTACATGCTCTTTTGTTTCATGCGGAGTGTCATTTTGTTTTTCTTTTGGTGAGTAGGCAACTTGAACAAGGATCCTGTACTTTGACATTTAATGTATTTTTTTATTTATTTGATTTATATAACCGTCTTTTTTGCCTAAGCAACCCAAGGCAGCTCACAACATCAGTTAAAACCCATACCCAATATTAATTAAAACCAAATATTATGAAACTATCTAAAAACGTCCATAAAACCTCCCCAATATTGAAGTTTAACAAGCAAAGTTTCCCCTTTCAGGGAATCTTCATGTCTTCAAAAATTCTCTAATTAACAGCTGTTAAAATAATAATTATTAGAAACCTAACCTGCTTAATTTATGTATGTTTAACTTATTGAAAATACAGGGAAGGGGTGTTAGAGATAGAGAAAACAAGGAAAATATGGGGTTGCTTTATCTAAATAGTTTTATTGTGGAGAGAATTTGGGGATTTCTAGAGCTCCTTCCCTAAAACTATTAAAGGTTACAGAAACCTCGTGTTCTTTTTCCATGTGGTTTCTCTACTGGGAACACACGCCTTGGCAATAAACTCTGAAAGAATGAAAAATGCATTCTTGCATACCAGAAAATTTCCATGGATTTCTACACCAAGAGTTGGGACGAATTCCCAAAGCACATTTCCTAGACCCGTGATGGCGAACCTTGGCACTCCAAATGTCCTTGGACTTCAGTTCCCAGAAGCCCAAGCACCCTGTGAATCCATATGAATGGGTTTACTACAATTCATCCGGCCTGCACTTCCCTCATCGCTCCCAGAAGCGGAAGTAAAACGTGCCCTTACGGAGGAAGGGTTAACCTGGAAGAGTCTTAACTGTACGGGCGTGTTTTACTTCCGGTTCCAGGAGTGGCGCAGGCTGGATGAATCGCAGTAAACCCATTCATGTAGATTCACAGGGTGCTTGGGCTTCTGAGAATTGAAGTCCAAGGACATCTGGAGTGCCAAGGTTCGTCATCACCGTCCTAGACTGAGGAAATATCTAATTCTTCCCAAAAGGGGGCAGCAGAAATATGTACCTAGGCCTCTTATCAATGTGGTGGAAAAATCAACAGGATGTTGCCTTGAACTTTCAGGTAAAAGAGGATCAGCAGTGACGCAAAAACTCTGCCCAATAGACCAGATTGTGTTTACTCAAGCCATGCTGAAGCAAAACACCAGAGCAGGTATCCTGGTCACTTACCCAAATGCTTCATCATAGCCAAGGGCAGGATGACACAAACAGTAGCAATGACGATTAAAACATTCCCATTCATATACCACTCGCTGAAAACAAACAGGAGCAAAGAGTTACAATAAGGAGTTTAGTGTGTCTCTGCCTCCTAAACATGAAGAAAGGCAAAAAGGAGGAGGAAAACACACCTACTATAACTTTAACAATTTCATTAAAGAAGGAACTCATAAGGCAGGGGTGCCCAAACTTTTCAGGCCGCGGGCCAGTCACATGGTTCCTCCCACCGGAAGCAGAAGTAAAACGTGCCTTGCAATCTGGTTTGCAACAGGATGAGATAGATTTTTAGGCTGCCATTTTCTCTGCTTAAGGCAGGGGTGCCCAAACAATGGCCTGCAGGCTGGATCCGGCCCGACACCAATTCATCCGGGCTACACTGCCCTTGCCACTCCTGGAAGCGGAAGTAAAACGCACCCGTACTAAACCAGGGGTGGCAAAACTACAGCCCACAGTCCAGATCTGGCCCCTGATACCAATTCATCTGGCCCACGCTTACACTGATGTAAGTATTGGTGTAAGGGACTGCGGTGGCTCAAGTAGTTAAGACGCTGAACTCGTTGACTGGAAGGTCGGAGTTCGATTCCCAGGTATTGCATGACGGAGTGAGCTCTCATTGTCTGTCCCAGCTCCTGCCAACTTAGGAGTTCGAAAGCAAGAAATTGCAAGTAGATAAATAGGGGCCACTTCGGTGGGAAGGTAAACAGCATTCCGTGCACTCCGGTGTTGAGTCATGCCTGCCACATGTCCACGGAAATGTCTGCAGATGCAGACAGTGCTGGCTCTTTGGTTATAAACAGAGATGAGCACTGAACCCTAGAGTCAGATACAACTGGCTTTTGAATAAGGCTGACCTAAGTATTGGTGTAAAACAAACGATCTGACCCCCAGCCAGCAGTTTCAGATAACCATGTAAAATAACAGGCATTTCTAGGCAGTTGCATTGCAGTATATACAGAGCCCTGGTGGCACAGTGGTTAAACTGCCGTACTTCAGCCAGAATGTTGTGAGTTTGATCCAGACCAGGACTCAAGGGTGACTTAGCCTTCCATCCTTCCTAGGTTGGTAAAATGAGTACCCAGCATGTTGGGGGCAAAATGCTAATTACCTGTAAACTGATACAGAAATGTAATTGCTATTGCTATCACTATTTCAGGTGTTGTTTTTTTTAAAAGGAGGTGAGAGTAGACAGGTTATCCTCTGCTGCTGTTACCTCTTTACTCATGAGTAAACCAGATAACAGTATGGGGTGGATGGTGAATACTGGCAGGACCAACTTCCTTGTTCCCATTATATGCAAACATGCACCCCACATAGTGTGTGTGTGTGTGTGTGTGTGTGTGTGTGTGTGTGTGTGTGTGTGTGTGTGTGTGTGTGTGTGTGTGTGTGTGTGTGTGTGTGTGTGAAGAACAACCAGGAAATAAAGTAGAGAAGTGAGAAGGGAAGCATCAATAAGTGGACAGGGAGACAAAGAGGAGCCAACTGATGCCACCTCTGGATCCCCGGCACAGGAAAATAAATACTGTACAGTAAAACCCCGACTTACGCACGCCTCGAGTTACGTAAAATTCGATGTATGTAATGATTTTGTGCTAAACCCACGTCCCAATTTATGTAAATGTCCTGATTTATGTAATACAGGGTCCTATGGGTTTGCTTTGAGTTACATAAAAAATTGTTTCCCTATGGGTTTACTTTGATTTACATTAAAAAATCATTTTTCCTATGGGTTTGCTTCGAGTTATGTAAAAATTCATTTTTCCTATGGGTTTGCTTCAAGTTACATAAAAAAACTGATTTACATAAAAGCCTATGGAACGAACTTTTTACGTAAGTCGGGGTTTCACTGTATTTGCAGTGTAAAACAGTAGCTTCGCTCCACTGATCGCAGTAGGGTAGTAAGCGTTTTAGAGCAACCCACATTCTCCAGTATGGATATGGGAGTCCATGGGAAAAGGCAAGGAACTCACATTATGGTGTGGAAACCTATCCCCCTGGTGAAGCCATCCTGCCTTCAGGGACAGGGTCTCAAAATTACAACATACAACATACTTCTGCCCTAACAATTCCACAGTTTCTATTATTTAGTCAATACTAGAATGCAAGAGAATGTCAGAAGAGTGGAATTTCAGGATGCCACAAGTAAATGCACACCCAGGAGTTCAAATGAAGGCTGAGAATCATGCACACCCAGCCCAGCCTGTTTTTTCTTATTTACTTTGAATAATGAAGTGATTAGAGATATTATAACACAGTGATAGCTAATCTTGGCACTCTAGCTGTTCTTGGACTTCAATTCTCAGAAGTCCTGATCAGCAGGTGTCATACCCGTCAAGCGTGGCTCCCAAAAATACGGGAAATTTCTGCGCATGCGCACAGAACCCTTTTGCACACACGCAGAGCACTGCGCATGCGCAGTAACCCCTTTCCCTGCCATTCAAAATACAGGACAGTGCTGGGAAAGGGGAGGAACGAGTGCCAAAATATGGGAAATCCTGGCCAATACGGGATACTTGACAGGTATGGCAGGTGTACTGACTTGGACGTCTGGTAATTGAAGTCCAAAAACAGCTGGAGTGCCAAGGTTAGCCACCAAGGTTATAACAAGACTGATATTGTTGTGCTTTCTTCTAATACTAGAGGTGGGAAGAGGTACTTGTGGAATTTTCTGCCTCACTTGCCAAAACTAATGGGCTGCCTTCGGATACTGATCACTCCCGCTTCTTACGATATCTTCTGTAGAAATTCCTAGAACTAACACTCCAGCCTGAACACCCCAAATCTCATCTGGTTTTGGAAGCTAAACAGAATTGTGCCTCCTCGGTACCTGGAGTGGATGATCACCAGAGAAAGCTGGCAATCTCTCTCTCTAGGGATAAGAAAGACTTCTGCCTAAAACTGTAGATGGTTTCTGCCATCGTAACCAGGTACTGGAAGTACAAGGGGACAATTCAATTCACAGGATACAAAACAACTATGTGAAACATGCCCCTCATGTGACTTTTCCCAGCCTGGTGCCTTGATGATCAGGGGGTACTGGGAGTTGAAGCCCAACACATCTGAATGACACCCTGGCTGAGGAAGATTGGTCTAATGGCTCTTTCTCAGTACCAAATATCTTCATCAAGAGGGAGAGATTTGCTGTGGAAAAAGCAGTGTGGGGAGTAGAGTGTTGACCATACTTCTCACCAAAAACTTCCTCTCAATGACAGAAAGTTCCTTCATTTAGAGCAGGAGTGCTCAAACTATGGCCCATTGCCTAGATCTGCCCCCCCCCCCGAATTGGTGTCAGGGCCAGATGAATTGGTGTTGTGGGCCAGATCCAGCCCACAGGCCTTAGTTTGGGCATCCCTGGTTTAAGCAGAGAAAATGGCAGCCTAAAAATCTATCTCATCCTGTTGCAAAACACATCTGTTGCAAAACATATTGCAAGGCACATTTTACTTCTGCTTCCAGTGGGAGGAACCATGTGACCGGCCCGCAGATCCACGTGACCAGCCCCCGGCCTGAATAGTTTGGGCACCCCTGATCTAGAGAAGGTTCCCTGTTGTTCAATCGCACAGTCAATTCCGACGCTTTGCGACCCTATGGACCATTGCCTGCCAGGCACCTCTGTCCTTCACCACCTTCCTTAATGTGCCCATTGTGTCTACAATACAGTACCATCTAGCCATCTCATTTTTGGCTGCCCCCTTCTTCTTTTGCACTCCCCCTTTCCCAGCATCAAGGCTTTCTCAAGTGAATCCTCTCTTCTCATTTGATGTCCAAAGTACTTTAGCTTCATCTTTACTATTTGACCTTCTAGGGAGCAGTCAGGGTTGATTTCTTCTAAGATCGACCTATTTGTTCTCCTCGCTGTCCAGGGTACTTTCAAAACTCTCCTCCAACATCACTTCTCAAAGGCATCTATTCTTCTGCGCTCAGCTTTCCTAATGGTCCAGCTCTCACAATCATACATTGCCACTGGGAATACCATTGCTTTGACTATGCGAATTTTGGTTTGCGAGGTGATGTCTCTACTTTTAACTATGATCCCCCAGGTTTCTCATCGTTTGCCTCCCAAGAATCAGTCTCCTGACCTCAGAGCAAAGAAATGGTCTTGGGTAGCTTTACACACGGATGTGTTACAGTGCGCAATCTGACCCTGAGTTGAAAGTGAACTGGAGTGTTAAAGTGGTGGGTAGAGAAGAGGTTATGGTCGTTTTACAAGGATACTACCCCTGCTTCTTCTCCCCATTTGTTGTTTGAAAAGGTGTTGCCCTGACAGCTCTCTGAGCCATTACGCTGCTGAGCATAGAGAGGAGGGACTTGGATCCACCACTCTCCTCTTAATGGAAGGCATGTGAATAGAGCAGCAGGCCCCAGATGGATCCATTTATAGATGGGGGAAAGGATCCAAAAAGACCAGCTGCTTCCCTCTTTAGAAGTACACTGAGAGCCCCGCGGCAGGCCTAGCTCGGAGGGGAGAGCCAAAGCAAAGAGGCAGCAAGGGAAGAGCATGTTCTCCTAACATGGGTATATATGTGTAAACACATAAGCCCACCTCTGGTTTCATTTGAGGTCACAATGGCCCAAAGCTCGCTCCAAAGGAAAGGTCGCTGAAAGTTCACGTCCTTAAAATAGTCACTAATATGGCTGGTTGTTATCTCCAATGTGCTACAGCAGCGATTCTCAACCTGCAGCCCGTGGGCCAGATGTGGCCCACGGCACCATTTCATGTGGGGGGCCCCACCGCCTCCGCCACACCAGGAAGCACCATGTGGTGGTGGAAGGGCAAAATAGCCATCCGGCCACCGAAGCTGTCTGAGGGAGCGTGACCCAGCCCCCGGCTTTAAAAGGTTGAGAACTCCTGTGCTACGGAGATGAAATTATTAGGTAGCACGCTCTTTCCATTTAAAAATCTGCTGATCCCTGCTTAAAATATCCACCGCTTCGGGCTGGAAATGACTTCAGGTTCCTCCTGGAACGACTGTGGAAGGAATTAATGACTTTGTCAGGTTTTTGTTGTTGTTGTTGTTGGAGGGGGGTGGGCAATTTTCTGCCATCCTAAAACGCTCCAGTGCCTGCAGACACCACCCAAAAAGGGACAGAAGGGATGGGAGAAAGGAAGAGACAAAGATGTAGTGTAAATGTCAAAGGTCTCCCTTGCTTGAAAGCCAGTCGCATCCGACTCGAAGGTACGGCGCCGGTGCTCTTCTCTGTTTACAGCCAAAGATCCAGAACTGTCTGCATCTGGAGACGTTTCCGTGGTCATGTGGCAGGCATAACTAGACACCAGAATGCATGGAGCACTGTTACCTTTCCAACCAAAGCTGTACCCGTTTATCTGCTTGCAATTTCTTGCATTCGAACTGCTAGGTTGGCAGGAGCTGGGACAGACGATGGGAGCTCACTCTGTCGTGCAGCACTCGGGTCTCACATTGCTGACCTGCTGGTTATCAAGCTCAGTGACTTAACCACTAAGCCACTGAAGTCCCAAGTAGCTGTAGTACGCCACAGCTGTAGTGTAGGTTGCTATCAATCTGCTTCTAGTTTTGGAAAAAACCTCGTAATTTGGGATGCTGGATTAGGGGTACCCAAACGTTTCAGGCCGTGGGCCGGTCATGTGGTTCATGGAGCTGGTCATTACGACCCGGGAGCCAGATCCGACCCCAAACGCCAATTCATCCAGCTCGCAAAGCCCTCGTCGCTCCTGGAAGCGGAAATAAAACGCGCCCATACGGATCCGGCCCCTGGGCTGCAGTTTGGGCACCCCGTGTGAGATAATGCCAAGGTGGCCTATTTAAAGGGTGAATGGCCATTCTAGAAGACTTCTAGGAGAAATAATAATTTTTTTGCAAGAAAAAGAGAGGGTAGTGACACCACAAAACCCAAAAACAACACAAGGGAAGGGGTTCTAAGGTGATAATTTACTCAATCCTGCATTAAGACAGCCATCTAGTGCTCTCCAGATGTATGCTCTCCAGATGTATGAATTACAACTCCCATAATCCTAGAGCAGCAGATGTATACTACCTGTGATATAGATGTTGTAGGTCAAGCACCAGATCAGAAGCAGCAAAGGATTAAGTGCTTTAGTAACTCCTAAGAATTTAAATGGTCTTCTTTAATTTCATTCTGGAATAAATTTATGTTTATTTAAGTGTAATCAAAGCTATTTTTTTCTAAAAGGTAGCCAATTGAATAGTTATAGGGTTTCCCCCCTGTAGTTTAGAATACTTCTCTATCCTCCAGGCAAAAGCAAGAGCATATTAGTGGACACTTGGAAACTGAACTGTAGGCACTTTGCTTACCCATTGTTTCTTGTCAGTCCTAAGAAAGTTTGGATCACAAGTGGCAGCTCAGATTTAACAATGAACAAGTAACTGGACATTGCTGTAAAGAAAGAAAACTGTCAGGATGGTCTGCATTTGTCTGGTGGGCAGGAAAAAAAGATCAAAAAGCAGGACGAATTATGCATTTTCTTCTGTCACCATGGCACAAAGGCTACACTCTATACACAACCCAATGCTCAGCCATAAATGTAGAACATGGCAGAGATTTTAACACCCTACTGAATTCCTTACACACATCTTCCACAGCTAGCAAATCCTTAGGTAGCATAAATACGACACATTTCACAGTAGAAACAAATGTCTGTAAATATATCACATAATAAGTAAGAGGCCATGGCATTCCATACTTTTTTTTAGTACAGAGTTTGTGTTACCACGGCAAGGTTTGATTCCACTTCACAGCACACCCTGTCCTGCTTGGTTTTTGCCCTTTAAGCTGGTATGGGAGCAATCTAAGATCAGGTCCTTACCACCTATGTTGTGTATTGAGATTATCACAGCAGCCACCACCTTTCCCCCATGGCCAAATGCCCTGAGTCCCAGCTGTTCATATGCTCTAATTCCTAAATGTGACAGATTGAGAGAGAGAGAGAGGGAGAGAGAGAAAGAAAGAAAGATTGAGATTTGAGAAACACAAATAACTTAAAAGTACTACCCATCACTCTTGGTTGGTGTTGCCACCACTCTAACCCATTTACATATTGCATTACCCTCTTGACAAGCAAGACTTCTTCCACCAGACTACATCCCCAAACTAGAAGCTATTGAATTTATGTTGCATGGAAAATCCCAGCAATTTAGCAGCATGGGATCGCACTGTTTTCACCTGGCAAGACAACCATGGTTTTTCTTAACAGAGATCAGCATTTGTGCAAAGTCAATGAGCACCATGATCCCACACTAGGACATTCCATTCAGCATAAATTTAACAGGATTCTGACTGAAATTCTTCCATATTGCACATACTAGGTCAGGTGTGTCCAAACTATAGCCCATGGGCTGGATCTGGCCCCCGATGCCAATTCATCTGGCCCACCCTGCCCTCGTTGCTCCCGGAAGCAATGAGATCCGGCCCACAGGCCGTAGTTTGGGCATCCCTATACTAGGTGAAGGATTCAAAAGAATGCTATTGGGGTATGGTTTTCCAGGTGTGGTGTTGGTCAAACCACCCTAGGAAATGTAGTGTGGCAAGAATTCCCAGATTTGCCTCACTTTGCTAGTCTCTCAACGTTACCTGGGAAATGAAAAGTCTCTTTAAAGTAAACTAAACCTGCTATGTAAATATTTTCTGAGAGTATTTTATCCAATTAGAAGCCGGAAAGTGCTAAGCTACTATTCTATCCACCCCACCCCACACTTTTATAGATCTCCTGTACTAAAGAAAAGGATGGATGAAATATTGGAACAACAAGGCAGGGTTACAAGTAGAGATCAACACTGAAAACCCCGTAACATTCAGTTAATCAGATAGAGTGAGGATGTGATAACAGGCTTGTGTTAAATTCCTTTTAGTCAATTATTTCCTTCTAGTAGGTATTTGTAGCCTGCACTAAACTCTGTTGGTACACAGTACACAAGAACTTAGTGCAACTTAATCATGCCAAAATAAGTTATGGACAGACAACCATTAGGCATGCTGCTTGTATTACTGACGGCCCATTTATGTCTTCTTCTGGATATTAGATGTGGAAGAATTTTGTGCTGATTCAAAAACCCGTAAAACCTATTTGGTCCGATATGGACCTTGACATAGTTACAAAACAAACATCCTTGTTAAACACAGCGGTTGAAATCCTGTTACCTAGTTAGACACATGCAGAAGGCAAACATCATAACATTCTGTTGGTTCTTGCTGTCAATTAACAAGTCACCACTGAGACTCCACATTGGAGGCAGAGCACTGGAGAATCCCAACACTCAAGAAGCCACTGTCATCTGGAAGCCACTGAAAGTTACACAATTTCCCTTCTTCGTGTAGCATGAACCACCAACAAAAAGATAGAAAGAAACCCACACACCCTCTTTCAAACCTCTTCTAACTTTTTAAACAAAATATTATTAATATTAAACTGTGTCACGCCACCTGCCCCCATGGCCAGAATGCTTTTGCTACATGGCTCATAAAGCACTGCTGCTAAGCCCCTGGAGAAATTAGAAGGGATTCTCCTGGAGTTCACAACTTACCCACAACCCCAGCACACTTCAGCAGCAAGTGGATGGAATAGGAAGAAAGCAAAGCGATGGAGATCAAAAGCACCCTGAAAAGAGAAGGGAGACAAAGAGATGTTAACTCTTTAAGTTTTCCTTTAGGAATAAACCAGGGGTGCCCAAACTTTTCAAGCCGTAGGCCGGTCACATGGTTCAGTGGGCCGGTCACGCGGTTCCTCCCACCGGAAATAAAATGCGCCATGGCAACAGGATGAGATAGATTTTTAGGCTGCCGTTTTCTCTGCTTAAACCAGGGGTGCCCAAACTACAGCCCATGGGCTGGATTTGGCCCGTGGGCTGTAGTTTGGGCACCCCAGAATCAACAGACACAGTAACCAGTAACGCTTTCAATCTGCATTTCAAGCCTAACCCTTTCTACTGAGTTCTAGCCAACTTTTGTCTCAGCTTTTGACTGAAGAACTCTTCATCTCTTGCAGTTTCAGAGAGGTAGCTGTGTTAGTCTGATTCAGTCAGCATCACAAACGAAGGTATGGTGGTTCCTTTAGGACTAAAACACTTAATCAACTGAGAGGTTTTGTGGGTTATAGTCCATCTTCTCCCAGACACGTTTGAAGAAGTGGACTGCAGTCCACCAATGTCCACACTGAAACAAATGTGCACTACTTTTTTTTTGGTGGGGGGGGGGCTTGCTTTTATGATGTGGTTGACCATGCTCCCCAATACATATTCCTGATGTACAATCCTACAGTCAATAGGATGTGTAGGTGTGTATTTCAATCTCTTCCTTGCCCCCGCCCCCCACAAACGCCCAGGTTGTCAATTTCTCCTGGGCAGAGTTTCAAAAGTTATTTCTAAAAGGATTCAATATAATGTGCTGCTGAGAAGGCATTCCCAACCCAGCAGTAGGCAGCTACCGTTGCTCAGCTACGGACAGTTTTAGACTGGCATCATCTCCATTTTCCCTTTCCTGGTAACGTCCCAGGCTCTGCATCTGGACATGGCGCTGTGGAAACATCACTCACACAAACAGGATGATCCCCGTGTTCCTCATGGCGTAGGCCAGGCCCAAGATGCCACTGCCCATGATGGCGTTGCTTAGGTTAAAGACGGATATCCCAAACGAAGTCTTTCCCTCAAACTGCAAAGCCAAAGTATAAGGACAAGACAGAAACCTGGTCAGGAAAAAATGGTTGCAAGAAATGGGGGATACTAGGGTTTTGGTGGGAGGATGGTGACACAGAAAAGCAAGACATTATTACCAGGGATTTCCAACCTATGGCCCATGGGCTGGACCCAGCCTGCCACACCATTTCATATGGCCCACCCCCACCCCCAGAAGTGGAAGCAGGCGTGTTTATGACAGCCATAAAACGCACCCGTGCATGCTTAAGCATGGTTAGGCCCAGTGGTGGGCATCAGCAGGTTCGCACCAGTTCGCCAGAACTGGTAGCAGAAATTCTGGCTGGCCGCGCCCATCCACGTTTTGAAATAAAGTAGCCCTAATTCAGGTGCAACAGCACTTTGCATTCTCTCTGGCCACGCCCACCATACCATGCCCACATGCGTGGTAGTAATTTTTTTTGGAGCCCACCACTGGTTACGTCAGCCATAAATGCATCCGCGGCTGTCGTAAACATGGAAGCAGGCACATTTACATTTACTCAGCTGTCTGGGGGGCATTGTCAGGCCCGCGGTATAAAAAAGCTGGGAACCCGTTATTACTACTAAATAGATTAAACAATACAGCAATAGGGGTGACACAAAGGCTGGACAAACACAGAAATCAGAAAGTTACCTTTTGGACTACAACATACTAAACCTCACAGCCACTTGTAATTTAAAAAAACAACAACACCTTTCCGACTTCTGCTTAGTTTTGGGAGACAGAAGGAAAAGGTGTCTGGCTAACACATTGGGCAAAATCCTATTTAGGTTAACAGTACAGTATAATAATTGTGTGCCATCAAGTCAATTCTGACTTATGACAACTCTTTCCAGGGGTTTTCTAGATAAACAAGACACAGCAGTGGTTTCCCATTCCCTTTTTTGGGGTGTGTGGGGGTGGGGGTGTGTGGGGGTGTATGCCCTGGGACTGTGCTTGTGCAACTTGCCCATGACCACATATATTGGCTCCTCTCCCTGGAGACAAAATGGACAATTGAAACTCCCAACCTCTGGCTCCAAAGCCAGATACCTAAACCAATGACTTATCTAATCAGCTCGCTATTTATGTTATACCAGTGCAAATGTACCTAGCGTTATAGTCACAGGAACATGGAATTGCACTTTGCATTCATGAAACTGGTCACACATCCTAGGTACATTTTGGAGATCACAATTCTGCCGCAAGATTTTGGCCACTGTTAGGGGCTATTGGAATATGGAGGGCCAAAAGGCCCTTTCCTCTTTTGGCAGATGGGAGGATTTCGGAAGACCTTTTGATGGCAGGCATGGAGCTCCATGGGTGGCTGAAGTTCTCCAGCCCAAGTGGATGAATGGAAACATACATACAGGTGAAACTCGGAAAATTAGAGTATTGTGCGAATGTTCATTCATTTCACTTAAAAGGTGAAACAAATATATGAGATAGACTCACTACATGCAAAGCGAGAGATGTCATGCCTGAATTTGTTATGACTGTGACGATCATGGCGTACAGCATACATGAGATTATGTGATGATTATGGGGTACATGAGACTGGGGTGGGGGGTTGGGGTTTTCATAAGCTGTAAGCCACAAGCAGCAATATTGTAACAAAGTAAGGCTTGAACTATCTCGCTTTGCATGTAATGAGTCTATCTCATATATTTGTTTCACATTTTAAGTTGCATTACTGAACTGAATGAACATTTGCATGATATTCTAATTTTCCGAGTTTCACCTGTATATGCCCATGTTAGCTGACAACAAACAGTTATGAGTTCATAGAGAAACAGGCTGCAGTAAGGTGTAAAAAATGTGCCACAAGAGGAACCCAATAGGTTTGAGGGAATTGTATAAAAAAAGAAAAGTTGAAATCCCAAAAAAAGAAAAGGGGCTCAGGTATCAATATGGCTGAGAGAGATAATAATAATGTTGTATCAGAAATTATTCTGGGCTGAAAGTTTTTTTGCGGGAGAAACTCTGCTCAGGGAACACCAGAATGAGGCTCTTTTCATGTCCCCAACAGCTGGGAGAGAGACAGGCACTCAATCAGTCATGCAATCCCCGTGTCTCGAACTGCTGACTTGCCAGGCTTCCAGTTAACAAGGCGAGCTTCTTAACCACTGAGCCACCACTGAGAGAGATGAAACTACCCAAAGACCTGTGAGTTGCAGCCACTTCTGAGATTTACTACTTAAAGACAGCAGGTGGAGGCAATTCACAGTGCTAAATGCTCTCATTATTAATGAAATCCTTCACCATGTGTAAAGCCAGCATGTCAAGGGAAAACATTGTAGTTTAGTTATGGAATCAAAGATATCCTCCCCCCCTTTTTTTTACACTCATGAACTGTTCCCATTTAAGAAAATAACTAATGTGGTTTTCCCAGCTGCATTCTGAATGGTACAATCCATGCTAAAACAAATACAAATCCACGTATTTGTACACACAGAAAGAGTAGAGATGGAAAAGCAAAGGTAGCCAAAGGTGCTAGGTACACAGTTTATGCCCGGGGTGCCCAGACTTTTTGGGCCATGGACCAGTCATGTGGTTCAGCGAGCTGACCACATGGTTCCTCCCACTGGAAACAGTAAAACACACCTTGCAATCTGTTTTGCAACAGGATGAGATAGATCTCAAGCTGCCATTTTTTCTGCTTAAACCAGGGATGCCCAAACTATGGCCCATGGGCCGGGTCTGGCCATTGGGCCATAGTTTGGGCACCCCTGGTTTATGCCATCTCCAGAAAATATGAAAGAAGCATATCCTATACAGTAAATGGCTAGGAAGAGGTTTGTGGATTCTTATGTATTAGAAATCAAAGAAACAGATTGCTGGCTTTCAGTTTGCAGACGTTTGAGAGTCAAGATTCTCACGTTCTGCCCAGGGTGAAACAAGGGTTATCTGGGTGCGGTCCCAGTCACCTACATCAGTGAACTGGTTCAGTTTTTTGCTGGCAATGTGGGGTAGGAATTCCTCTTGCTCAGCCAAAACACGTTCTTCTTCCTCGTAGCTGAAAAAGGGAAGGAGACACAGGATCAGTGCCATGGATGTAGTCCCAAAGAGTCCACTGTTTACGTCCAGTGTCAGCAAAAAAAAAGCCACCCTCAGAATGCAACCACTTATCAAACAAACATGCTTGTTCTGTTTCAATTTAAATGCTCCTTTATAAATGCTGGTAATTGCATTTTTGAAGAATCTGGGTGGGGGGTGGGGAGATGAAATGGAAGAAAGAAGAAATAAACTAGTCTTGTGATGGCGAACGTTGGCACTTCAGATGTTCTTGGACTTCAATTCCCAGAAGCCCAAGCACCCTGTGAATCCACACAAATGGGTTTACTGTGATTCATCCGGCCCGCGCTGCCCTCATCGCTCCCGGAAGTGGAAGTAAAACACACCCGTACGGATAAAACTCTTCCGGGTTAACCCTTCCTCCATACAGGCGCATTTTACTTCTGCTTCTGGGAGCGACAAGGGCAGCGTGGGCCAGATGAATTGCAGTAAACCCATTCGTGTGGATTCTCAGGGTGCTTGGGCTTCTGGGAATTGAAGTCCAAGAACATCTGGAGTGCCAAGGTTCGCCATCATGGGACTTGGAAGCTGGAGCTGTACAGATAAACAGTACAAGAGGACGTACAGGGCAAGTGATTCTGACAGCCACAGAAATACTAAAACCTGTACAGTGGAGTCTCACTGTTGCAAGATGTCCTGTTTCTTTCCCAGGTTACAAGGCTAAACACTTGCTTGACAAAAACTCCCAAGGGTCCACATTCTACATGCCTAACTGAGCAACCAAATGCTCAACTGACTGCATGCCTATGTGCACAACCATGCCTGCAAAACTACTTGCTACAAAATATTTCCACCTTGGTGCAAATTCTGTGCAACTTTGAATTATGCAGACATAACTATACAGTACAACAGTATTTCAGCCAATGTAGGATTACTGTTTGTAATTCGTTCTAGTGTCAAATCTTTTAACGGATACAACACCTTTGTTGTTGTCATTGTTGCTCCCGTTGTTGTTTCAACAAAGCTTTGAAAATATCTGACCAAAATTTGACAACTTTTATGCTCCAGTAAAATTCTGAAAATTAAATACACTTCGAAACTGTCCTTGCAGTATAACTATAGGGACAACATTGACCCAGTTTTGCAATACAGTGCTTACTGTTAAGGGGTTGATTTATCCAATAACTCCTCTGACTCTAGCTCCCTACAATTCACAGCATTCCCCAAAGACCCCACCACCCATCAAACCAGAGAAGGGTTTTAGAGGATACAAGAGGCAAGCTAGTGAGGTAGGAAAGACTGCTCATTCAACTTGGTCCCATGCAGAGACGAAAAAATTGGAGTTTCCAAGCCACTGGAACTGTAACGGCCTCCCAGCAGAGTACATTACAGCAGGGAAGATGAGACCAGTATAACCAGCAAAGGACTTGCAATCTAAGTGACCCCCTCTCCACAGTCAAACAGAAGCACATAACAGCAGTCTATATTCCTTAGATTAGGGGTGCCCAAACTTTTCAGGCACATGGTTCCCCCCACAGGAGGCGGAAGTAAAACATGCCTTGCAATCTGTTTTGCAACAGGATAAGATAGGTTTTAGGCTGCCATTTTCTCTGCTTAGGGGAGCGCCTAATGCGCCTAATGCCAATTCATCCGGCCCACACCGCCCTCCTCACTCCCGGAAGTAAAACGCGCCCTATGGGTTCACTTCCCATTTGCTCAATCTGCATCTTTGCAAATCAGCAGTGGATTATAAAAGGCAACTTGTTCCCTTCACAACCGAGAAACATGAAGCCTTCCTGAAGCTATCCATACCTTGATGAAAGTTAAAGTACGAAACGGAATGAACTATGGTTCCCACCTCTCTTCTCTCTCTCACACACACACACACACACACAAAAGAGGGAGGAGACTCACCCATCCTCCAGAACAGCTGCCTTGTCATGATCAGGCAAAGTCCCATTGAGCCTCTCTGTGTCCATCTCTTCTCCCATCTTCTGCAACTCCATCCTGGATGTATCAATAGTTCCCAGAGAGAGTCAGTCAGCGAGGTCCGTGTGTGGCTAGGGTAAAGCACCAAGTTGAGATCAGCAGCAGCAGTAACAGGAGTTCACCCTGGATCAGCAACTCACCTGGGGACACAAAGAAGAGAAGAATCTCAACAATCCCTGTACACCAAGCATTTGCAGAGGGCTGCCTGGCTTAGAACAGGGTGGTGGTTCTTGCTGGAATCAAGATACAGTACAGTACTCAGTTCCCAGATTACAAAATGGGTGTGGATGAGAGTGGCAGGAAAGGGGGGACGCTGCCAGGAAATCCACTGCAGCTGCCTTCTCATTTAATTTGTTACCTGCCAAGAAGCAGTCAGTGATTCCAACTCCATGCCTGGGGCAGAGTCTGTCCTAATAGGAGGTGGTCTAGGAAAGATGTCATCCAGTTCTCCCACCCACTTTATGCCTTTAGGCAGGAGCTGGCAGGCAGCTCTGATGAACATTTTTGCACATCCTTATGTATGTGAAAGGGGAAGATCACTCTGTCAGCATCAGAGCCCATCCAGTTTCTTGATTTTCTGATCTAAAGTTTATTCAAGTCTCTTAAGAAGCATTTTTCATGTCACTCAAAAGATTTGCATCCAGCTTTATGTACATTTTCTTCCTATCATTATGTGATTTACAAACAAAGGTGAATATTTTTTTACATCATTCTTTGTATGAGGTACATTGCTTTATGCAGTATTCTCTAATGCAGTGGTGGCGAACCTGTTGCACGCGTGCCAGAGGGGGCACTCAGAGCCCTCTCTGTGGGCACCCGTGCAGTCACCTCAGCAGAGTTTGCCCTGCTTCTCTGCCCAGCAGCCCAATGGTAGCGCTTTCTCCCTCCCCCCAGCACAGAGTTTGCCCAGCAGCCCAATGGGAGCGCTTTCTCCCTCCCCCAGCACAGAGTTTGCCCTGCTCCTCTGCCCAGCAGCCCAATGGGAGCGCTTTTTCCCTCTCCCCAGCACAGAGTTTGCCCTGCCCCTCTGCCCAACAGCCCAATGGGAGCGTTTTCTTCCTCCCATGTTACTTTGTTGGCACTTTGAGTTAAGTAAGTGGGTTTTGGGTTGCAGTTTGGGCACTTGGTCTCTAAAAGATTCGCCATCACTGCTCTAATGCATGCATTCTTATATACCCATCTTACATGCCACTGGACAACTCTATCATAAAAGCACAGGAACAAATCTTTCTCAGTTCACTCGTTGGTTTCAGAGATGTAAACTAAATAAGTTTGTTATAAAGCATTGAACTGAATAAATTTTCCCATAGCACAAAGGGCAGCATTTATGTATTTTACTTCATGCAACTTCCTGTCTCCAAAAGAATCCTTACTTTCAAAGTTTTAAGATGATAGCTTTTGTTGTTGTTTTGAGCAAGGGTGAGTATTGGAGCTTTAAAGCAAAGCAAAAGCAATTACACTTATATACCACCCCATAGAGCTTAGTGCACTCTCTGGGCAGTTCACAAGTTAATTAGCATTTTGCCCCAAACATGCTGGGTACTCATTTTACAGACCTCAGAAGGATGGAAGGCTGAGTCAACCTTGAGCCCTGGGCAAAATTGAACTCACAACCTTTTTGGTTGCAGGACAACAGTTTAATCACTGCACCACCAGGGCTATGCAGGGTCCTGAATGTCAAAGGGCAAGGAGAGGGGAAGGGAGTAAAAGACAAATCCACAAATACTGTGATGAAGCGGATGGAGTGAATTTAATTTAATTTTCGCACTTGTATGCCGCCCAATCAGGAAACCCGACTCAGCGTGGCTCACATGGTAAATAAACAATATACAGTGGTACCTCATACAACGTCCAAACTTGGTTCCACAAGTTTGGACTTTATACGGATTTGGACTTTGTATGAGGCATGCAAAATCCTAGCCGCGATGCCTCATACAACGTCCAAATCCTTGCCGCGATGCCTCATACAACATCGTTTCCATAGAGATACATTGTACTGTAACAGCACAGACTTCAGGGCCAAGTCAAGGAAACAGACAGGAAACTGACAGAACTTTAAGAAATCATTGTCTAAAGGCTAAATACATTACAAAAACATGTCAAAGAACCCTGATTTTAGGGGACAAACCATCCTGGGGAAAAAACCCAATGCCTCATACAAAGTCGCAGCGACTTTGTATGAGGCAACTTTTTTCAAGGAATTAGGCAATGTTGTATGAATTTGATGTTGTACGAAACGGACTTTGTATGAGGTATTACTGTACTGTACACAATATACAATGCACAACATACACAGTAAATACACAGTAATACAATATATAAAATTAAATCTACCAAACAGCATATAATAATAATAATAATAATAATAATAATAATAATAATAATAATAATAATAATAATAATAATAATAATAATAATAATAATAATAATAATAATAATAATAATAATAATAATAATAATATACCACAACACAATCCTATAACAGCCTCTCCACCCTGGCCACAGTCAAATTCCAAAGGTGGCGGCGGCAAGGTTCAGCCACCCGCCACCATAACGGCCCTTCCAAGCCTGGAGGGGGACAGGGCCCAGGAGCGCTGGCAGGTGGAGTGGTCCTGGCGCCCATGGACAGGGCTTCTTTGCCCCAGCCGAGGCCAAAGTTCATGGGTGGCAGCGGCGGAAAGTCCAGCCGCCCGCCGCCATAGCGGCCTTTTCAAGCTCGGCCCGGGGCGGGGCACAAGAGCGCCAGCTGGCGGGGTGGTCCTGGCGCCCTTGGCCGGAGGGCCTCTTTGCCCCAGCCGAAGCCAAAGTCTGTGGGACTTAGTAGCCGCCCGAGCCACCCAGCTGCTGCTGCTTCCCTCCAGGCCGGGTGGCTGAGAGAGCGTCCGGTTGCAGATATGTGAGGAGAGAGCAGGCACCTTTGTTATTACATGGAAAATGTGAATCTTTGGATCTAAAAAGTCACCTCTATGCCAAGTCAGACTAAGGATGTATCCAGTGGTGGGCATCAGCAGGTTTGCACCAGTTCGCCAGAACCGGTAGCAGAAATTCCGGCAGGTTTTGAAATAAAGTAGTCCTAATTCGGGTGCAATGCAGGGCTTCCCCCCTGGCCATGCCCACCATACCACGCCCACAGTGTGGTAGTAATTTTTTTGGGAGCCCACCACTGGATGTATCTAGTCCAGTGATGGCAAATCTTTTAGAGACCAATTGCCCATACTGCAACCCAAAACCCATTTGTTTATCACAAAGTGCCAACATAGCAACAGGGGTGGAAAGAAACGCTCCCATTGGGCTGCTGGACAAAGGGGTGGGGTGAACTCTGTGCTGGGGGAGGAAGGAAGCCCTTCCATTGGGCTGCTGGGTTGAGGGGCGGGGCAAACTCTGTACTGGGGTGACTGCATGGGTGCCCGCAGAGAGGGCTCCGAGCATCACCTCTGGCACACGTGCCAGAGGTTCGCCATCACTGATCTAGTCCAATGCTACCTGTCGTGCCACTTCCTAAGGTCTTTTGGCAAGAGGTTTCACATCTCTGCTGTTTTGGAAATAAAATAAGCTCCTCCCCCCCCTTTGTGTTATTATAGCCATAAGAAGGCGGGGGCAGACTATGAAGGGGGACTAGCCAATATGGGGAAAGTGAAGAACCAGGAGTTGCACATAATTTTCCACCCCACCAATTCATTCTGCATAAGTATTTTGCATGTGTTAAGTTACATCAAATTAGACTGTTTCCCCTGCTTTCTTCCTTCTCCCCCAATATTGTATCATTTTTTTCTTTCTTACCTGCCCTCAAGCCTTGCAGCTTTGGAGAACCAGACTTTGGAAAGGAAAATTGATATGTTTCCATGACTTGTTATAATGTTGTCGAAGTAATTTACTGCCACACTTGTTACAATATTTAAAAAACAACCTGCTGCATTGCTTGGTACATTTTGTGGGGGAGGGGGCTGAGTGATGAGATGATGGCAGAAAACTTTTGAATCATGCCTTTTAATTCTAAGAAGCAGCTAGAAAATATTACTTGTCACATCACTAAAATAGCCCAGCTCCTACTTGCTGTGTTTAGAAAAATGATAACTTCATTACACTCATTACTAAACAAATCCTTAATTTTTACAAGTAACTGCATTTCTTATAACTCATTTTGATATGTGTACAGTGGAACCTCAGTCAACTTAATTAATGTGTTCTCCTAGACGTTTCTTACAGTGAAAATTACTTTAACCAATTTTCCCATAGGAATGCAATGAAAACCAAAATACATTACCATATATACTCAAGTATAAGCAGACCCGAATATAAGCCAAGGTACCTAATTTTGACCTGAAACCCAGGAAAATAGATTGACCCAAGTATAAG
This sequence comes from Bradypodion ventrale, assembly GCA_035047345.1. NCBI lineage: Eukaryota > Metazoa > Chordata > Lepidosauria > Squamata > Chamaeleonidae > Bradypodion > Bradypodion ventrale. The sequence goes on from JAWDJE010000002.1 coordinate 183,631,027, forward strand.
CCAAGGGTGGGAAATGCAGCAGATGCTAGTGAGTTTCAATAATCAAAATACATGAAGATATGGTAAAATTAATTAAATTGTGAGCGCATCTCAATCCGGCACAGTCTTCAGACACTTGTGGTCATTGACCCCAGTATGAGCTGAGTTCCCCTTTTAGGGTTCATTTTTGGGGATAAAAAACTCAGCGTATACTCGAGTATATACAGTAACCGAAATGCAGTTTCCCATAGGGATGCATTGAAAACAAATTAATCTGTTTCGGGGGGGGGGGGGGGGGGTTTGTAAACCGAGCCACTATATCCTTTTGTTGTGTGATTTTTATGTTAACCGAGCCATTTATTAACCAAGGTTCCACTGTATATCTTTTACGTGAGTGCTGTTCCTGTCATTTGATTAATAGGCTTTTATCATTGCTGGCTTAGAAACAGAGATGAGCACTGCACCCTAGAGTCGGATACGACTGGCCTTCGAGCAAGGGAAACCTTTACCTTTACCTATCATTGCTGGCTAATATATTTTTTTTGTGCAGCTCTGTCTGTGCAACAGCAATGACATCGCTGTCAATGGTGAATTCTTTTTTCTTTCTTTTTGTTTCAGGATACTCACAGCTCACATGCAGTAAGACAAAGTTGCGTGCATCTGAAAATTGAATAAGGAAGTCTTGAATCAGCAGCAATCTGTTGCCGACAGTCTCATTCCAGGATTGGCAATTTAATGTAATGATGTTCCACCACTACCATTTTTGTAAACCACCTGGGTCCCTGAAATTGGAAGAAACACAGTATACAAAAGAACTGAAATCACTAATAAGAAAAACTAAACACAACCTCAGGTTTCAACTCCTTTGTAGGGGTGCCAGCTTCATTTTCAGGCAGAATTCCTATGTTTTTAATCTGTGCAATAAATAGGAATTAAGAGTAACAAGAGTCTTACAAGGAGGAAGGAAAGGCAAAACCATAATCCATTTCCGTTGGGCCAAACTGCTTATTTTGGGTCTTTTTAAAATGAAAAATGAAAGTCATGGAGGAGATTTAAATTTTCTTTCAACACTGTAATTACCTTCTTCTCAACCACTCCTGGGACTGGAGGAGAAGTTCCTATCAGTGTAATTAGAGCTTTTGTGTTTCTACATAATATAAGCCTTCTCCAGAGATTTTAAGGTTTTCCGGGGATGGCCTTTTCTTGGCTCCACCATCCCTACTGACATGTTTAGTGAAGAGAGGGGGCTTTCAGTGGCTGCCTGCAGTTTATACAATTCCATCCCAAGAGATATTAGGTTGGTTCTTTTCCTACAGTCCTACTTGCAGGTAAAAACCTATAACCACGTCTTTGGAAATAAAATGCTCTTGCATTAAAAAGCACACATGATTTATAACAGGGATTCTCAACCAGCAGCCCATGGGCTGGATGCGGCCCACAGCACCATTTCATGTGGCCCCCACCGCCTCCACCACACCAGGAAGTGCCATGTGGTGGAGGAAGGGCAAAATGGCCTTCCATCCCCCAAAGCTGTCTGAAGGAGTGTGACCCGGCTCCCAGCTTAAAAAGGTTGAGAACTCCTGATTTATAATAAGAGTGTAACATACTTTACTACTTTTAATGTTTTAAACTGGCTGGCGACTTATTTTTAACAAGCAGTTTAATAATTTTAAATTTGATATTAAATACAGAAATTGCGCTGGGCTGGACACATTTTTTGAATGATAGATGGCTGTTGGACAGCAGCAGTCACCGAGTGGTATCCCAGAGTAAAAAGACCGCCTGGCAGCCGCCGCCCCCCCCAAAAAAAGGGGGGAGGGGAAAAAAGAGAAGACTCGGTTGTGAAGTTTTGGTCGAACCTGGAGAAAAACGCGGAAGCGAAGGGAATGAAAAGCGAGTTGCAATCAGCAGGAATTCACCCCCAACAGTCTGGTCAAATGAGGAATCAAGGATTTTAATACTCAAATGTATTGAGATTTAAATTGTCTGTGTTTTTAGTCATTTTGAAGTTGCCTTGGGGTCACTTTTTGGGAGAAAACCAAGAAATACAGTGGTACCTTGAGTTACGAAATTAATGTACCTCTAAATGTTGTTTCCCATAGGAGTGCATTGAAAACATTTTTTCTGACCTCCAGAATGGATTAATTGGTTTTCAATGCATTCCTATGGAAAACTGAATTTTGAATTATGAATTTTTCGCAATTTAAATCCGCAACCTGAGGCATTATTTTCAATGGATGTCCTTTCGTAACGTGAAGGTTACGTTACTATGTTACTCAAGGAGTTTGTAACTCAAGGTACCACTGTAAATGGATGAATAACCACTTTTACTAAACTGAAATCTCTTGAGCCTAGTATGTCAAGAGTTAACCCTCCTGCCTATGCCTGGGAAAGAACTCTGGAGGCTGGGTGGGGCAGGAGAAACTTCAGTGAAGATTTCTGGTTGGTGCCTTGATCTTTAACCACATCCTTAGCTCAAAGTGAAGTTCCCACAGAAGATACGAAACACCTGGATACTACCCTCATGCTGACAAGAGAATGGGGGGCATATCAAGTTTGGAGAAAGTGGCTAGTAGCCAGGATTACGCAGTTCCTATTTCTGTCTCTGGAGGCTGCCAACAGCACAACTCCATTAAACTGTATGTCCCAGATTGTGTCTCCGTCTGCCCTCCCAAAATACTTTGCATTACACCATAGAGATTCAAATGTTTGGCCTGCAATTACCATCAACCTCTCCTAGCTCAGCCAAAAATGGGGAGGGGGTTATGGAGTCCATCCCCCCCCCCCCCACCACCACCTTTCAAAGGTTGTGAGCAAGGGCTTCTCACATCCAAAGCAAGAGATCTGCTGATGGTTAAGGCAGAAGTAGGAAAGCGTTTATTTCTGGAGGCTTAGGCGGCTGCTTTTCCTGGCTAACAAATAGACAGTTGTTCCCATCCCTTCCTTCCACCTGTGGTTTCCATGCTTCCTGAAACACACCTGGATAGGTGCTACCTTATATCTAAGGTGTGTTGCCAGGAACTGAAATCTGGGCCAGAGGTTTGTTCTTGCTGGTGGGGGTTGGACTAGGAAGCTGAAGGCAGACCACAGAAAGCCTCTTAGAACATAAGAACAGCCTTGCTGGAACAGGCCACAGGAGCCCATCCAGTCCAGCATTCTGTCTCACACAGTGGCTCACCATTTCCTTCAGGGTATTCCCAAGGAGATGCCTTCTTCACCTGCTTAGGATTCCCTGGAAATGGCATGGAGAGATATCCTGCCTATCTCTCCAACCCCGAGGTTGTCCTTAAGTATTCATGATTATAGCCACTGATACCCTTGTCCTCCATGAACTTGTCTAATCCTTTCTTAAAGCTGTCAAGACTGACAGCTGTCACCACTTCTTCTGGCAGGGAGTTCCATAGACCAGTAATCCTCTGGGTGAAAAAGTACTTTCTCATATTTGTTTGAGAACTAGTACCCAAAGGTTTCATGGAGTGCCCCCTAGTTCTAGTGTTATGCGATAGGGAAAACAGTTTTTCCTTATCTACTTTGTCCACACCGTGCATGATTTTATAAACTTCAATCCGGTCACCTCTTAGATGCCATCGTTCAAGAGTGAAGAGAACCGTTGCAGCCTCAGATGGTAAGGAAGGTGTTCCAGCCCTCTAATCATTTTGGTTGCCCTCCTCTGCACTTTTTCCAGCTCCATAATATCCTTCTGGAGGTATAGCGACCAGAACTGTACACAGTATTCCAGATGGGGCCTCACCATAGATTTATAAAGAGGCAAAATGACACTTGCTGACTTATTTTCTATACCCTTCCTAATGATCCCTAGCATTGAGTTGGCTTTTTTCACTGCTGAGGCACACTGGGTTGACACCTTCATTGAGCTCTCGTCCACCAGGACACCAAGGTCCCTTTCCTGGTTTTTTTTTCCGCAGAGAGTTCAGATCCCATCAGTTTATAAATATAATTGGGTTTTTTTGCCCCAACATGCATCACTCTGCACTTACTAAGGGAAGGGGGTTGGTTGGGGAGAAACGGCAGCCAAGATTTTGAACTCCTTGCTTACCAACTAGTAGCCAAACACTGGAGAAGTGCTCAAGTGTCAAAAGCTGGTTCAAAGCAAACTGTTGGTCCTGTGTACACTGGCTGTGTCTGGGTTTTCCAGGGTTGCTTGAAGATGGGGGAGAAGCTAAAAAAATGTTGAGCCTGCTTTGTTCTGTCTACACAGCCGCACTGCTGCCAATCTGGTGGGAAGCAGCTGCTACAGCTGTGCTCCCACTGATCACAAAATGGGGTGGGATGAGTCTGATAGATCCACTCCATTCACACAACACGTGTGCAAAGAATCGGACCAACCTTCCCTCAAATCACTCTAAAAAGCAGGCTATATGCCCATGTAGACTACCTCCTGTATTTTATATTAACTACTAGCAGAGGTTGCCCGGCGTTGCCGGGCTGTTTTAAATTGTGTTGGAAGTTTAAATTGTGTTAATGTTTTTTAAAAATTGCTTAGTCTGTAATTTTAATTTTTTTAAATGTTTATTTATGCAATTTTTTTTGGCTTGGCTGTTATTAACTGTGATCTGCTTTTTTGGGGTTTTTTGAGGATTAATAAAAGAACAAAGTATGATATAATTTTTTCAAATTGTTTTATGTAAGCGAATAATATTTTAGTTTTTTGAATTTTTTTAATTAGTTGTACCATAGTTAATAATTTTAATAATGTAAAAGTAAATGTTTTTACATTCAATGTTTTAAAAATGTGTTTAGATGTTTTGAGTTTAAATTTGAGTTAAAACTCAGCACAGGATTTTTAAAAGTTTCTATTGTATTTTATTGACATATGTTTGTGATTTGTGTTAAAGTATGTTTTAGTGTAATTTTTTTGACTTGTTTTTATTGGTGTGACCTTTTGTGTAAAATTGTGAATTTGTGTTATGTTTTTGGTTTGTTTTTATTTGGAGCTGTTGTGTGTTTTTGAATTGTTTTTACTATTGTGGCGAGTAGGTGGTGCTGGTAGGGGTTATTGCATTTTGACTGTTTTTTCTCTCCTGGCCTCTGGGTGGAGCTTCTTCTGGTAAGTAGTCTCTTTCTTTATTCATTTCTTTTCCTGTCCTGGTGAAGGTAGGACATCTTTTGGTAAGTTTGCTTGTTTTCTTTCTTTTGTGTGTGTGTGTGTGTGTGGGCAGGGGTGTGTGTTGGAATTTGTATTTTTTGTCTGTTTGTTTTGTTTTTGATTGTGTCTTTGTTTACTTCATATTGTTTTTGGTGTTTTTGTTTTTGTGTATTTTTGGATGTGTTTAACTGTTTTTAGTAATTTTGTAAAATTTATTTATTTGGTGGTGGGGAAGGGACGTGGTCATTGGGGGTTAGGAAGGGTGGGCTAGGTGGTGGGGAGAGGGGCATGGTCATTGGGGGTTAAGAAGGGTGGGTTAGGTGGTGGGGAGGGGGCATGGTCATTGGGGGTTAGGAAGGGTGGGCTAGGTGGTGGGGAGGGGGTCGTGGTCGTTGGGGGTTAGGAAGGGTGGGCTAGGTGGTGGGGAGGGGGGCATGGTCATTGGGGGTTAGGAAGGGTGGGCTAGGTGGTGGGGAGGGGGCATGGTCGTTGGGGGTTAGGAAGGGTGGGTTAGGTGGTGGGGAGGGGGCATGGTCGTTGGGGGTTAGGAAGGGTGGGCTAGGTGGTGGGGAGGGGGGCATGGTCGTTGGGGTTAGGAAGGGTGGGCTGGGTGGTAGGGAGGGGGCCTTTATTGTGTTATGGTGCTTTGTTTGTGTGGAGTCGTGAAAGTAGATCGGGGTTTTCCCTTTAATATCAGTGGGTGGGGGGTTGCGACCCCCCTCTCCGCTGGCTCCCCTGAGGTTGGGAGGTTTGGGGGGACAAAAGGGGTATGTCCCCCCAACTCTTCTGGACCCAGGAGACCAGGGAGAGGGGATCGATTCCCCCCCCCTCCTTAAAACAACTCCGTTTTTAAAGAGAAGAAACCGCTTGGTTTCTTCTCTTTAAAGACGGAGTTGTTTTAGGAGGGGGGGAATCGATCCCCTCTCCCTGGTCTCCTGGGTCCAGAAGGGTTGGGGCAACATACCCCTTTTGTCCCCCCAAACCTCCCAACCTCAGGGGAGCCAGCGGAGAGGGGGATCGCAACCCCCCACCTACTGATATTAAAGGGGAAACTCCAGTCGAGACCTTCAGGCGCCGTGGGTGAGGGAAAGAAAGCCGGCTGGTATTTGCTTGGCTGTGAGGCGGTGAGTTGTTTTTCTTTTTAATTTTTCGGGTGCTGGTTTCCTCAGCATTCTGCACGCTCATGGCGCGCAGGACGCTGGGGCTTGTAGTTATGGGTTGGTGCTTTGTGTTTGTGCTGCGTTTTTTTTAAATGCTTTTCTTTTGATTGGCTGCGGCGCGTTTCCGAACGCTGCGCCGTGCGAGAGCCTCTCAGCTTGATTGGCTCTGGCGCGGCGCAAGGAATGTTGGGAAGTGAAGTTGTTTCCCTTTCTTCGCGTTTGTGGGGCTGTTGCCCCACTGCCGGTTTTCTCAATCTTTCGTTGACCTGCGTACCCAGATCGGCCGTGTGCACGAAGGGTGAGTGCAGGCAAGTAGGGCGAGGCATAGCAACCTATAGCCAGTTCCAATGGTTAACCCTTGGATTTATAGGTTAAGATGGTTGACAATGATGCCGATGCAACCCTTTGTGACAGTTAACTCTGGAGGGAATTGGATGGGGCATGAGGAAAAAAAGACTTGCATTTCCCAAACTATGTTCCATGGAACACTGGCGGACTTCAATTCCCAGAAGCCTATGTCTGAACACTGGCTGATCAGTGCTTTGGGGAATTGACTTAGGCTTCTGGGAATTGAAGTCCAAAAAACAAAGGTAGGGAAACACTGGACTACAAAATCCTCACAGCATCTTAAATCTAGGTGAGCCAGAACTAGTTGCGGCTCTTTGGCTGGTGGGAAAAATATCCTATCTATTTCCTCCCATTTCCAAAGTCAGCCCTGGCGTGTGGCCAACTAGGTCTGTGTCTCAGCCAGAGACAGCCCCATCACCAAAAAAAGTAAAACAGCTGCTTCTGTTAGCCAATTTTGGAGAGGGAATGTCATCAAAATGATAGCAATTGACTACTTATTTTATTACTATATTTGCAATGGGTCGGGAGAAAGATTTGTGAGGATCTCTGCCAAAAAAACTCCACTAGGTTTGGGTACGGTAGTAGTATGCTGCTGCCGTGCTTCAGGCAGCAAAATTGCTTGGGACAGCCTTGAGTTCTCCTCTGACATGCTTTGGCTCAAATTATGTCCTGCAAAGCTATTACAGATTAGCCTGGGCACTTATAAAGCAGAGTGGCTAGCGCAGGATTCCTCAAACTTGGCTCTCCAGATGTTTCTGGATTTCAATTCCCAGAAGCCCTGATCAGCAGGTGTACTGACTTGGGCTTCTGGTAACTGAAGTCCAAGAACACCTGGAGAGCCAGGTTTAAGGAACCCTGGGCTCTAGAGTATAAAATGTGGACATGGCAAACCAAGGTCCATATATCTAAGTTTCCTTGTGAAATTGAAAAGGTGGCAATTTTGATGGACCCATACTCAGAGTTTGGAGCAGTTCTTTTTTGGACTACAGTTCCCATAATCTCTGAGCCAGAAGCATGATCAGTGCTGTCTGGGAGATTCTGGGACCTGTAGGCCAAATCAGATCTTTCCCAAGGACTGTGCATGCTAGTCTCTATTCCTCAGATGTTGTACAAACGACACAAGGCAACATTTGAACAGCAGTGAAAAATCCAGCTCTCCACTCAGTGTTGTAGTGTGGCCAGTTCTCACCGGTTCTAGCGAACCGGTAGTAGAAATTCCAGGCCTCTCGGCCTCCCCCCCCCCCCCAGTGCCGCCGGAAATGCGTCCCATTTGCCTCGCCCAGGGCCGAAGGCGCGCTTTCATCTCCGTATTTCCCTTGCGCCTTCGGCCCTGGGCGAGGCAAATGGGACGCATTTCCGGCGGCGCTGGGAAGAGGAGGCCAGACAACGCCAGCCCACCAACTCGCCCTGCTCACCTCCCAGCAGCGCTGCCAGCAGGGACATGTTTCCGGCGGTGCTGGGAAAGGGAGCCCAGCCAGCGCCAGCCCACCAACTCGCCCCGCTCACCTCCCAGCAGCGCCGCTGCTCTGGGACTCTTCCATCCTGTTCCTCATCTCCGCGAAGAAAGAGAGCAAGCTAGGTTTCTTTTCGGGGTGCGGGGGGGGGGGGGGGGTTTGAGGCCACGCCCACAGATAACCATGCCCACTGAGTGGGTAGTAAATTTTTTTGCCATGCATCACTGTCTCCACTATTTCATAAACTCCAATAACTGCCATTAATATTATGGTGAAAACCCAACCACTGAAACGTATCAGCACCATTCAAAACCAATGGCATCAACGTGCTACGCATTGGGCACTTTTGTAAATCATACAAAACATAAGCATGCGTGAATCATCTCTAGCCCTCAGCCACCACCTGGTAACAGCAACCCTGATATTCTGCAGACATGAGTTGGTGTTAACTAATCACTTGTGTCTGCGCCAGGTTAGGGAACACAACTTCCCTTCTGGGGATGGCCCTCCCTATTTCTCTTGTACCCTTCCTGATTTGTTCCTTTATATGTATCACAGCTAAGCAGTTGTTCTTTGTCAACTTTATGGTGGATATAATCCTGTTTATTTGTCTTTTAAACTAGCTTTTAAATAAAAACTAAAAACATTTTTTTCCTGTTCTTTTGGCTACAACAGTCTTCATTAAAATACATTACTATATGTTCATTTTTTAAAAGCCAAATGTAACATCAATTCTTTTTTTAAAACAAATTGGAAAAATAATCTTTTTACTTACTGATCACCAACCACATAGCAAAATAGTACACGCCTCGTTGCTATTTAGTCTTAATATTAGCTTCATAGCATTGTAGTGTTATAGCACTGCAACAGTTTTTCATTTTTAAAACGTTATTCGTGTGGAAAATATTTCAGTTCTAATTAAGAGACCCACATCATAAACTGGTGCCCACGAGGCTTACACTCATGTGTTCTGGGTTTCAAATGACCCCACCAATAGCATTTTTGCATGATTTAATAAAGTGCCCAATGTGTAGCATGGTGATGCCACTGGTTTTGAATGGTGCTGATACGTTTCAGTGGCTGGGTTTTCACCCACCCACAGCAGTGCGGATGGAACACTGCAGAAACATACGCATAGAGAAAAGCAAGATAGTCACAATGTGGAAAATCAACCGCAATCTGATTGGTAGCTAGAACAGAAGAACATTGACTAAGCAACTCTTTATGTGCTGTCAAGTCAGAACTGATTTATAGTGACAATAATAGGGTTTTCAAGGTAAGTGAGATATTTAAGGAGTACAGCGGAACCTCATACAACAATTGCCCCGTATAGCAACGAAATCGCGTAATAGTTAGGTTTGTGTGTGTGTGTGTGGGGGGGAGGGAATGGTATCCCCCATAACAATTTTCCCTATGGAAAAAATCATACAACAATTTTTCAATGGGAAAAACCACTTAGCCAAAAAAAATCATTGTACGATGCATCCCATAGGGAAAATCGCTATACAATGAATGTATCGTATAGCAATTGTTTCGTACAACAATGAGCCCTGTGGAATGGAATGTATAAGGTACCACTGTAGTTTTTTCCAGTTCCACCAGCACCAGCACCAGCCAGTGGATTTCCATGGCAAAGTCAGGAAATCAAAATCACATCTTGTCTTGATCCATTGCTCTATCCATTACATCACATTGGGTACCACAATCTTCTTCTTCCATGTCCAGGCCAGAAGTGAAACTACCAAAATGAAGCCACCTTTTGGTTTGTTAATTCTGCAGTTCCTTTTGCCTGACCTAGTGTGAGAAAGATTAGCAGGCACAACAAGGTGGCCATTGCCTGGGTACACTCGATTGTGTTTCAAAAATACCACAATCTTCAAGGAGGCTCTTTCAGTGTACTGTACCATAATTAAGAAGTACTGTACTGTACTTATTTGGAAACAGCTTGCAACTCAGCCACTGGATACTTAACTGAAACAACCCATATATTATAATATGGTGGTCACCTTTAGAATCTTGCATGCATTCCTGGTTTCTCTTAGCCCCAATACAAACATAGTAAAGCTGGATAGAGTAATAAAAAGTGGAATGCAAAATCAAAAGTGGAATTTTTTCTCTTTGGAAGAAAAATGACTCTTTAAACCAGGGATTCACAAAGTTTTTGCGCTGCAGGCCAGTCACGCAGAAGGCATAGAATGTGACCCTGAGGGGGTCACATAGGTGAGCGGGCTGAAAGCGTTCTTCCTGCTGCTTCCCCCACTTCCAGTGGCTGCATTTGTAGCACACTCCCTGATGTTTTCGCTGCTTCTGTTACTTCCTGTGGTGGTGAGAGCAAGGGCGGCATGTTTTTTCACCAGGATTTCAGGTGTTTTCACTGTGTTTTCGCCGCTTCTGGCACATTTTCGGTGCTTCTGGTGGCAGCTCTGGGATCCTCACTGTGGGCTGAATTAGTTGGCACCGTGAGCTGGATTAGGCCTGCGGGCCGTAGGTTGCGAATCTCTGCGTTAAACCTTGGAGGAAAGGTTGTTGAATATCTGGATGTAAACTATGCTTATGTGTTTTCAAAAATCGCATGAACAGTAGCTGTTTTCATTTTCATTAATATTACTTCTCGGCTACCAGTTATTTTGCCCGGCCTTGCCGGGCAGGTTTTTTTGCTTTTTTGCTTTTTGCTTTTTTTTTGGTGTTGGGGTGGGTTTTTTTTTTGGGAGGGGGTGGCAAAGGAAGAAGGGGACAGCCAAAGACATGGCAAGGGAGAGAGGCAGGGATCCGCCAGGGAAGGCACCTTCCCTGACGGATTCCTGCCTCTCGCCCTTGCCATTCTCCTTCCGCTATTTCGAAGATAGCCCTCAAAACAACGGAGGGGAAATGGCAAGGGCGAGAAGCAGGAATCTATCAGGGGAGGTGCCTACCCTGGCGGATCCCGTCCTGGCACCTTTGCATTTTCCCTTCTGCTGTTTCAAGGGCTGTCTTCGAAACAGCGGAGAGGAAATTGCAGGGCAAGAGGCAGGAATTTGTCAGGGTTGGTTCCTCCCCTAATGGATTCCTGCCTGGTGCCTCCTCCCAGGGAAGTGGCTCACTTCCCTTGGTAGGCAGGGGCAAAGGCAGCCGTGGTTTCTGCCCCCGCCCCCTGGAAGGCACTCGCTTCCTTCCAGGAGGCGAAGACAGAACAGAGCGCTTCCCCTGGGAGGCAACAGCAGAATGGAGCGCTGTTCTCTGCCTTCGCCTCCCAGGGATGTGGCTCGCTTTCCTAGGTAGGTGGGGGCCGAAGGCAGCCATGCTTGTGGCCCCCGTGGTAGGTGCTCGCGCATCAGTCATTTTTTTTAGCGCATGCCGGCTGTCCCGCCTCCTCTGTGCTCACGTCCTTCATCCTGATTGGCTGAGGCATGCCACAGCGCAGAGGACACTGGGTAGTGTAGTTTTTATTTGTTTCCACGTTCATGGGGCATTGGCCCCACTCTTGGTTCTCTGACTCTCGCGGCGATGTTGTCAAGGACATAAGGTAAGTCTGGCCGGTGCATTATGGGATGGGCTGGACGTATGCAGACACGCATGCTGGACACGCACGGCCCAACCCTCTTTTTATAGGTATAGATTAATAGCTACGCTGCCCAGAGTGTGCTCTAAAAGCGATGGAGCTACATGTAAGTGTAATTGCTATGCAGTGGTACCTCATACAGAAGACCCTCACATAACGACGTTACTTGGTTCCCCAAGTAGCGTTGCTAAGTGATTTTTGTTGTTATGTGGGTTTCTATGGAGTTTCCCGCATAACGTTTTTAGCGTCGTTGTCTGGATAATGACGGTTATTTTAGCGTTGTTGTCCGGACAATGACACTAAAAACGTTGTTATGCAGTGAAACACGTGAGGCATAATGATGTGTTAAGCGAAAATGATGCTATCCGAACGCGTTGTTATATGAGGGTTGACTGTACAATGATTTTAATCCGTTCCATGGGGCTCGTTGTTGTACGAAACAATTGCTATACAATACATGCATTGTATAGCAATTTTCCCTATGGGATGCATCGTACAATGTTTTTTTTCTGTTTTTTTTTTTTTGTTAAGTGGTTTTTCCCATTGAAACCCAATTGTTATGTGATTTCGTTGCTATACGGGGCAATTATTGTATGAGGTTCCACTGTATATAAGAACATAAGAACATAAGAAAAGCCTTGCTGGAACAGGCCACAGCCCATCCAGTCCAGCATTCTGTCTCACACAGTGGCTCACCATTTCCTTCAGGGTATTCCCAAGGAGATGCCTTCACCTGCTTAGGATTCCCTGGAAATGGCATTGAGAGATATCCTGCCTATCTCTCCAACCCCGAGGTTGTCCTTAAGTATCCATAATTATAGCCATTGATACCCTTGTCCTCCATGAATTTGTCTAATCCTTTCTTAAAGCTGTCAAGACTGACAGCTGTCACCACTTCTTCTGGCAGGGAGTTCCATAGACCAGTAATCCTCTGGGTGAAAAAGTACTTTCTCTTATTTGTTCGAGAACTAGTACCCAAAAGTTTCATCGAATGTCCCCTAGTTCTAGTGTTGTGCGATAGGGAAAACAGTTTTTCCTTATCTACTTTGTCCACACTCTTTACTTCCCTCCACTTGGAGAAGTGTCCATTTAGTGCTACCCTCTGTTTCCTGTCCCTTAGTCAGTTGCTGATCCAGGACAAGACCTGTCCAATTATTCCATGACTGGTAAGTTTATTCAAGAGCCTTTGGTGTGGGACCTTGTCAAAAGCCTTCTGAAAGTCCAGATAAACAATGTCAACTGGATCCCCCTTATCCACATGCTTGTTGACACTCTCAAAAAATTCCAACAGATTAGTGAGGCATGATTTGCCCTTGTAAAAGCCATGTTGGCTCTCCTTTAGCAGCGCCTTCTCTTCTATGTACCTATTAATTCTATCTTTTAGGATGGTTTCCATCACTTTATCTGGGACACATGTCAAACTGACAGGTCGGTAATTTCCTGGATCACCCCTGGATCCTTTTTTGAAAATTGGTGTTACATTCGCTACCTTCCAGTCATCAGGCACAAAGCCTGATTTGAGGGAAATATTATATATTTTGGCTAGGATATCAGCAATTTCATCTTTAAGTTCCCTGATAACTCGTGGATGGATGCCATCTGGTCCTGGTGATTTGTTAGTGTTTAGCTTAACAAGACATTCAAGGACCTCCTCCCTGGTTATTTCTATCTTGCTTAATTCTTCGGTTTCCCTCCCTACAAAGATAGGCTCTGTTTTGGGCATGTGGTCTCTGTCTTCTTCAGTGAATACTGAAGCAAAGAATTTATTGAGTCTCTCTGCAATCTGTTTCCTCTTTAATAACCCCTTGCCTTCCATTGTCATCTAATGGTCCAATAGCCTTCCTAGTTGGGTTCTTACTTCTAATGTACTTAAAGAAGTCTTTGTTATTTCTCTGAGTATTTTTAGCTATACGCTCCTCAAAGTCTTGCTTTGCTTTCCTGATTGTTGCCTTGCATTTGTTCTGCCAGAATTTATGTTTCTGCCTGCTGTCCTCATTCGGACAAGCCTTCCATCTTCTAAATGAGCTTTTCTTGCTTTTGATCACTTCCCGAACAGCTCCTGTAAGCCACATTGGAGTCCTCTTGGACCTGGCAGTGCCCTTTTTCCTTTTGGGTATGCATTCCAATTGGGCCTCTGTTATTGTTTTTGTAAACAGCCTCCATGCCTCTTGGAGTGTTTGGACTCTCTCAATTTTCCCTTTCAGCTTCTTTTTTACTAGTTTCTCATCTTTGGGAAATTTCCTTTTTGAAAATTTAAGGTCTCTGTGTTAGATTTTATCAGTGACTTGCAATCTATGATTAAGTTAAACATAATTGAGTTGAGATATGAATCCCATTCGGAAGGGAAACAGCATCTCAACTCAATAATTCACAGTTAAAAAGAGATCTGAGAACAGGTAAGAAGACATTCCTATACACACAGAAACACACTCACATGGCAGGAGGTTATCACACAGCTAAGTTTTACCATGTGACATCCCAAAGAAAAAGAGATATATGCTAGAACACAAGAAAAGTGTCACCTTTGTAAACCTATGCATCTGCTGTGTGTTTACACAGTCTTGTGAAACAGGTCTAGAAACGTCATACCTCTCTGTTCTCAGTAAACAGCCAGCGGAAGAGAAAAACCCTTTATCTTTCACAGAAAGACAACACGTACATCCTCTCCTGTAGCAGGACACAACGAATCCTGGGCTTGTTAATCTAAAGGGTAATATTTCCAAAGCCCTGCTCTCTGACGAAAATATGATCAGCTATGGGCACCAAGAATTTTCGGACTGCACACTCCATAACCATTTACCAATGGGTAGAGTGATCAGAAGTTGAAATAAAAGACCATCTCCTGAACAATAATTGTCCACTCCTGACTATGAAGCTAAGCTATATTCACGTTCCTCTCCCATAAACTAAAATTCTATTACAGGAATAATTATAATATTTTAATGTTACCCAATTATAATCCTATTGCTTAACAAAATAAATCACACTAGCATAGGCCCATGGTGATTTTAATGAGTCAACTCCTCCATACGTTCCATTACTCCAAACGGGCCTATTCTAACTTGACTTACTAAGTTGTGGCTAGAGTAGGTCGACTTGAATCAATGGCACTTAAGGATGAAATAACTAATTAAGTTTTCATCAGTTCATTGGGCCTGCTCTACTGCAATTTATTTGCTGAGCAATAAGAATATGGCCAATAAAAGCAAGAAACAATGGCAAAAGCATGTAATGATATACAGTATAAAAGTATACATGGTATCAAAATGACAAAAGACAGCAAGGCTTTTGACAAAGTATAAAATACTTCAACTAGGATAACTCTAGCACAGTACTATATTTATAATAAACTAGCTGATTACCCAGCCTTGCTTGGGGTTTTTCCCTTTAAATTAAATTAAATTTAATTTACTTTTCACACCTGTATGGCGCGCAATCAGGGAACTCGACACAGGGCGGCTCACATGGTAAAAGCATACCTGTCAACCCGCGGCTCCGGAAAAACGGGACCTGCGCACATCGCTTGTGCGCAGGTCACTTTCCACGCGTGTGTGGAAGGGTTTTACCTCTTCCACGCATGCACGGAAGCGCTACGCTGCTTGTGTAGGGGCTGCACAAGCGGCGTAGCGCTTCCACGCATGCACGGAAAGCGTCTCCCCCCGCTGCCAAATTATGGGGTTTTGGCAGTGCGGGGCGGGTTATGACATCAATCGACGTCAAATTACGGGGTTTTCCCGGCCAAATCGGGATGGTTGACAGGTATGGGTAAAAGTCCGTGGACGGTGGAGAGTCTGTGGGATGGTGGCGGCAGCAGAGGTTTTAAAGCTGCCTGAGCCACCCAGCTGCTGCTGCCTCCCTCCAGGCCAGCTGGCTGAGGAAGCGTCTGGGGATGGCGGTGGCGGCGGAGGTTTTTAAGCCACCCAGCTGCTGCTGCCTCCCTCCAGGCCAGCTGGCTGAGGGAGTGTCCGGGGATGGCGGCAGCGGAGGTTCTAAAGCCGCCCAAGCCGCTGCTGCCTCCCTCCAGGCCGGCATGTCCTGCCTTGTAGGGGGTGTACACAGTGCTGTCGGCTGTGTTGCGCGTGCACAGTACTACTCTTTCGTTGCTTTGTATCCAGCCGGTGGGGGTGTCCCCTTTGCATCCCACTTTGGGGGGCATAAACCCCCAAATGGGGTTTGAGACCCCTACAGTGCTGATCTCACAAGCCCAAGGTATGTATGTGCCAAATTTCAGCGAGATTGGTCCAGGGGTGTGGGTTCCTTTGGAGCACATACAAGACTACACCTCTGTTTTATAGAGATAGAAGATACATTCGTTAATGGAGGGTTTTAATACAAAGATTAATGAAGACAGAAGATAAGCTCAGTCATAAAGAAAGCATTCTCCCTTTTCTCACACACAGCAGAACGCGTTCTGGAACAAATATATTAAGACACATGTTGCATATAGACAAAAATATTTTTGTCTTGCATGTGTACTGCTGCTTCTATCTTTAAACAAAAATTACAACTCTGGGAACAGAAAGCACCGGATGAGTTCAATTCAGCCTTTGCATCATGTGGTCAGTAAAAAATAATTTGAATTCACCCGTTTTATAAGCGGAGCAAATCCTGCAGTTTTTGATGTAGCTTCATTAGTTAAAAGCCCTACATTAAATAAGAAGTTCATTCACAAGGCCTGGCAGCTGTACTCTAGAATACTGCCATCCAGAGTTTAAAACATCCCTCCCCGAAACCATGAAGTCCTGCATGTTTTTAAAGTGAACGGCAAGGCATTTCCCCCCAAAAAAAGAATTGATTCCAATTAGAAATGGCAGATTTGATCTGGCACTTTATATGCTTAGGAACCACTTGGGATTCCATGCCACACATATAGAAAATGATCAAGACATCTTTTTTGGGTGGGACGGGTGGGTTTTGTATGGGGAATGGTTTTAAATATTTTTATTGTATTTTTATGAGTGCTATTATGTGATTGAATTGTTAGCTGCCTGGAGTAGCTCCGGCGAGGGGGCGGCGATACAAATATGAAAATTAAATTAAATTAAAATTAAATCCTATACTAGTGATGGTGAACCTTGGCACTCCAGGTGTTCTTGAACTTCAATTCCTAAAAGCCCATGTCTCTTATTGTACTGTGCATACGCAGTAGTAAAACCATTCGTGTGGATTCACAGAGACTTGAAGTCCAAGAGCACCTGGAGTGCCAAAGTTCACTATCATGGTCCTATACACACTGCACGCCACCAAGTTCATTTTTAACTTACAGCGACCTTTCCAGGGTTTTCTAGTTAGAGAAACACAACAGTGGTGTACCATTTTCTTTTCCCAGATGGGCACCCTGAGACTACGCAACTTGCCCAAGGCTACACAGCGGGCTCTTCAATCTGGAGGCATAGTGGGGAATCGGACTCCCAATATTAGATACCTTGCTCACTGATCTATGGGGAAACGGTACACAGAGAGTATGCACCTGTGTGTGTTTATAGTTAGCAACAACCCACTACATTTCCTGGTTCTTACTTCTAGGAAAGTAGGCACGGGTGGCATCACCCCTACCTGGGAATAAGCTTCACAAGTCAGTGGGGTTTATTTCTGGAGAAGCATGCAAATGCATTTTCCTGCGGCTGCACTCGCCGAGCTGAAAAAACAAAGTGAGGCCCACTTTGCTCCCAGCGCCAGACACAACGACAGACCTGTTCTACCCACAGCTCTCCTCCACAACTCCCGTCCCCATCTTGCAAAGGCTAACACACACACACACACACACACACACACACACACACACACACACACACACACACACACACACACACACACACACACACACACACACACACACACACACACAAGATCTCCTTAGTTTACTAGAGTGGCCAAATAGGAAGGATGATAGTGGTCTTGCATCTTTAAAGACGGTGACAAAGAGGGAATTTCAGACGCTGATCCTTACTGATGAGTCTTTGAGGCATATCTCACTACTAGGTTGAGTCTCACAAAACCCAGCAATGAGCAGTTCAGAAACTGGTTCAAAACACAGCTTCCAGACCACTAACTGGGGCCATTTAGAACAGGGGTGTCCAAACTTTTTGGGCCGTGGGCTGGTAATGTGGCTCAACGGGCCAGTCAAGTGGTTCAGCGGGCCGGTCATGTGGTTCCTCCCACCGGAAACAGAAGTAAAACGCACCTTGCAATCTGTTTTGTAACAGGATAAGATAGATTTTAAGCTGCTGTTTTCTCTGCTTAAACCAGGGGTGTCCAAACTACGGTCTGTGGGCCAGATCCAGCCCCCAATGCCATTTCATCCAGTCCATGGTCCTCGTCGCTCCCGAAAGCAGAAGTAAAACCTGCCCATACGGGCCGGATGAATTGGCATCGGGGGCCAGATCCAGCCCACAGGCCGTAGTTTGGGCACCCTTGATTTAGAGGGAGCATACAACTACTACTCTTGCTACAACAATTCAAAGTGCTGCCATCACAGGCATGTTTGACACATAAGAACACCTCCTTTGTGACTTCTCCCAGGTTGTGAAATGTTCCCCCTTTTATCCTTCCACCAACAGCTTGATGATCTCTCTCTTCAAACAAGGCTTTTAACACCTGTGACTGAGAGTGGATGGTGAGGTTTGTTCCTTGCTTGTTTTGGTGTTTTAAGTCTGTTTTAAACACATTTTAATTAGTGGATTTTTAATCATCACTGCATATTTTTAATCACTTTCTAGTCTGTAATTTATTGTGCTTTTAGTATTACTTGTTTTAACATAGTGAGCCACTTCACCAGAAGGCTTACAAATGATACTAAATAAAATTAATGATAAATAATAAATAAATGCCTAAAATGCCTTTGTGTTTAATTCATTAAATACCATCAAAACCAACTTGTACTCAGCTAGCAACTCCCTATGGTTGCCTTTGAGACAATATTTAAGTAAGTGTAAAACAAGCGTATAGCTTAGTAAACAAAACCTTTTCAATATGCTGTTATTACCCATCTGAACCACAGGTCTATCTATCATCTGTGGGCCTCAAATGAAAACAAGAGCAAACTGTTCCTACAGAGATGCCAATCTGTGTTCTGCACCTTCCTCTCCTGCGTGATGGTGAACAAGACAAATGGTACAATGCAGAACTGCTTCTTCATGTCATACTCCAGGCTGGCCCTGCCACTATGCAGAATGAAGTACTGTATCTGTCTCTGGTAGCAGACTCATGATGTCAGATTCCCAGCACATTCCCAGTTATTTCCTTTGTTATGATTCCATTGTGGCAACAACAGAGACTTTTGAGTTTCTGCACACAAACTGAAACAGAATCATAGAATAACTAAATTGGAATGGGCCTTTTAGGCTCAATGCAGGAGTCCGAATCGAGGAGAAATAAACTACAGTAGTTAGGTTTGAATGACCTGGGTTATGGAAGAGGGAAGCCCATTTTTGTCTCAGGGAGACAACAGGAGCTGGCTGCATTCACCCACACATGCACACGAACAGCTTCCATCTTGCTAGATCAGGGGTTCTCAACCTTTTCGCACCACGGGCTGGACCACGCTTCCTCAGACAGCTGAGCAGCTGAACACATGGTTCCCCACGGCGTAAATGCTGTCGTAAACTGCGGTGGGCGTGTTTGCGCAGGTATGGGTGCATTTACGGCTGTTGTGAACACATCCGCTTCTACTTCCGATGGCAGCAGGGTCATCGCCTCAGGCCAGATGATTTGTCGCTGCAGGCCAGGTCCGGGTAGTAGGTTGCGAACCCCTATGCTAGGTTGTCGAAGAGGTGCTAATGGGAAAGTATTAAAGAACTCCCCATGCTTTCAACATACTGTATGTGCAATGCTGTGTAACAACATCTCCAGTGGCTATGAATAGCAGTGGCAGATCACTGACCAAAAGCAAAACCGTCAGAAATATGGAGGGGGGCTATGATAGAAAACACTTTCTCTCTAAGATCCCACCCCTCAAGAGACTCACTTGACATCTACCATATGTTGATGGATTTCTGTTTTTATAATTAAAAAAATCATGTGAAGCATTTGCATTGAGAAGTTTTCAATTTTCACAGACTGTCTTCACATTATTTTAACACAATTATAAAATATTAGAACTTATATTTCATGCTCTGCTTTTTATAATAGCTCTAGTTCTGAGGATGTTTTTAGATATTTGATTAGATTAGTTTACACAACCACTGCTAGAATTATTTTCTCTGTTTGGATGTGCTTGTCTTGCTTTATTGGATTTTCATGCTGTTACTTTACAATGCAGAGCATTTAGGCTTTTAAAATGTTTTAATTGTTCTTCACTCAGAAAACCTTCACTAGGAAACAACTACTACTTTTTAAAAATAGAAACTAAGCAAACATGCATTTTTACATTATTCAGTTTTCCAAACACATATTACTTAGGTGCGCTATGCAAGACATGAATATTGTGGTGATCCAAAGTCAGACATTATCCAAAACTTTATATATACAGCCACCCCTTGCCCCAAACGTTCCTTCAATCGACGGCGGCAGTGGCTGCTACTCGTGTCCAAGTATGCATTTTGCCTCTGAAAGTTTCAGGGGAAATGCCATCAGTGTGAATTTGTTTAAGGTTGATCCCAGCTTTCCATGAAGTGACCTACACACTAGGATCACGGAGCCATCTCCTGTGGTACGTATGAAATCAGACATGCAGGATTTGACACCGAGACTGAGGATATTGACAAGGTGCGCCTTCACAGCCAGTACATCTGGGATGGCCTTTTTCACCTCCATGACCATTGGGAATCAGAATAGTGAAGTAGTTCCCCCTCTGCTCATATTGCTGTTGGGCCCAATACAATGGTTTCCAGTGGGATTTCCTCCACTGAGGGGGACCATCGTTCCCACCTAAAGGGGCTCATCTGCCCTTAGCCATTGGCCCCTTTAGGGAGTCAGGTTATTTACCACCACCAACACTCAGTGATGAGTTGCTGGCTGTATGATCTACTCCATTACCATAACAGGATGTCCACCCAGCCAGAAGTTCCTTCAATATCATAACAAAAATGTCATTTGAAACAGCAGTCATGGGGTGAGGGAAAGAATGGTGGCATCTGGGGTAAGCTGCCCAGAATCCTGCTCAGAAAACATCAAGGCTACCACTGTCAAAGCAAAGTTTCTTCCTGAACATTTTGCAAACTTACACACACAGATGAATTTCATGACAGATTTCTGTAACTTATATTTTTAACTAGCTTAACACCAAATCTATTTAATGCCAGTTAGGTCTCCCTTGCTCAAAAGCCAGTTATATCCAATTCTAGGGGGCGGTGCTCATCTCAGTTTACAGCCGAAAGCCAACGCTGTCTGCATCTGCAGACATTTCCGTGGTCAATCAAAAAGAATTAGTCAGGGGGCTCCTCACAAGAGCATCTGACCCTTGTGCCTGGAGCTGACTGACTGAGCTCGGCTCGCACAACTGCGAGAAGCTCTCTTAAAGGGTTTTAAGGCCTCGCCCAAATCCACGTGGCCAACGTTGATTGGTTTAGGCCACACTCCTCCCAGAAAGGGTGGTGCTTATGGGTGGGTTTTGGGTTTTCCAGATTGGTCAGCTTGCCTTCACCCTGTGGATGTACCAATGAGCATTATAGACACACGGGAAACGCCCCTCACATTACTATATGAAGCGCACGAGGTGTTGCCGCACTCTATCTCTGATCTGCAACAAGTAGCTGCTCAGCCATGCAATCTTACAGAGAAACAAACTCCTCCCGCCCCCTTGAGCTGGCCCCTGGGAAGTGGGGATAGAATACATGTTGGCCCAGTGCATATTGGAGTAAGACCTATAGCAAAAACTATAAAGAGAAGATGCTTAAAATGTGAAGCGATTGTTGAAAGTCTGTGTGACATGTATGAAACTGCCATAAAGATGATCATTGAAAGGCAGGTTTATGGTTCCCTTAAAAATTTCAGACTTGAGATGGAAAAATGGGTTGCTGACAGTCAGCCCCACTGTCTCCAGCAAATGGAATCTCCTCCTAAAGACAACAGTTATGAAACAGAGATTTCAAGCAGAGAGGATGAAGAGCCAAGCAGCATGAAATCAAACATGATTTCCCTTATTGTACTTTTGCAAATGTTGCATATCCACCAAATCAGCCTGACATTGAGCATCCACATCCAAAACAACTGTTTCCGACCAGTGAGTAGGCACCCGGTAGAGAAAAGAGTAAAACCTTTTCAGTACAGGAACAGGAGCTCTGAGCACTCAGTTTCCATGGAGGTTACAGCCCTGATGGCATTGAAGCAATCAGACCAACAAAAAACTGAACAAAAAAAGCAGGACTACCTGTCACTTCTTGTTTGATGAAAGGTGCCCCTATATTCTTCTTACAATGCTTGTGTGTGGAAAACAGAATGTGAAGAAAATACGGTAAGAAGAGCAAAAGATTCGGAAGTGATCCATAGATATTTTGCCAGTTGTGTTTAATCGAATGTTGTGGCTTTTTAGACATGAGAAGAGATAAGTGCTGGCTGCAGCAGGTTGGCAACATAACAAGAGAAAACATCACAAGACAAAGGGTGTGGAAAAGATGCGCCAACCATCCCTGAAGGATAACAAATCCCAACAGCAACCATTCTGGTTTTGCAAAGGAACTGGGCTCCATCCAGTCATCCTAGAATGGGATTCATGTTCACCCCATACATTTTGCTTTCTGGGAAGTCAAATAAGCATTTTAAAAATTGAATTTCAGGAAAAACAAAAGTTATGCATACATTTATTTATTTTTACTAACTGCTTAATCAGAACTAAAGTTACCAGTCTTGTTCGCCCAATAATTATTACTTACACTACCCTTTTAAACAATTTGTTACCCTCACAATCAAGTGGGCAACCACTTTCAGTACATTACTTAGGCCAAGTGATTGTGAATCAAGAATTAAAGGTTTCCCTTGCTCGAAAGGTTTCCCTTGCTCGAAGAAGAATTAAGAGTGAAGAAGTTACTTCAGGGTTATTGTTGAGAAATACCATGTCATGGTTCAGTACACAACGTTGATAATAGGACAACAGAATGTGTGGTTTATCTATACATTCTTCACTACCTTAGCTAGGCTTATGGGGACTCCCACGTCCCATCCAACAAACATCTGGAGTTCCTTATGTCCCTTCTCCTGCTTTACAATCTCACACTCTCTTTTGCACACAAAAACAGATACCCCACTTATACCGTATACTAACTAACCAATCCAAAGCTCTTCTACCAGGAGGCAGAGCAAGAAATCAAACTCCCAACCTCTTACCTAACCCAATAATCACTTCTCAGTCCCTTGGGTCCATCTGCTGGGAGCAAGATGGTCCATAAATTAAGTAAATTTTTAAAAAGATCAAACACCACACCTTGTAACTTTATTTCAGGGAATAAACAAAGCAAAACAAAAAGACAAAAAACGTTGTGGCACCTTGAAGACTAACTGCTGTATTTTAATGTTAGCTTTCGTGAATCAAGTCCACTTCATCAAATATAAGAGTGAGACTTCATGACATCATGTATTTTAATGCTAACATCAAAATACAGTGGTTAGTCTTTAAGGCAGGGGTGCACAAACTACGGCCCGTGGGCCGGATCTGGCTCCCAATGCCAATTCATCTGGCCCATGCCACCCTCATCGTTCCTGGAAGCGGGAGTAAAATACGCCTATCTGGGACCTATGAAGGACTTCAGTGGCTCAAGTGGCTAAGACTCTGACTGGGAGGCGGAAGGTCAGCAGTTCGATTCCTGAGCACTGCAGGATGGAATGAGCTCCTGTCTTTGTCCCAGCTCCTGCCAACCTAGCAGTTCGAAAGCAAGACATTGCAAGTAGATAAATAGGGACCACTTTCGTGGGAAGGTAACAGCGCTCCGTGCGCACCAGTGTCTAGTCATGCCCGTCACATGACCACGGGAATGGCTGCAGAAGCAGACAGCGCTGGCTCTTCGGCTTGGAAACAGAGATGAGCACTGCACCCTAGAGTCGGATACGACTGGCTTTCGAGCAAGGGAAACCTTTATTAGGAGCAATGAAGGCGGCATGGGCCGGGGGGGTGGGGCAATCCGGCCCATGAGCCGTAGTTTACGCACCCCTGATTTAAGCAGAAAAAATGGCAGTCTGTTGCAAAACAGATTGCAAGGTGCTTTTTACTCCTGCTTCTGGTGGGGCCCCTGAACCACGTGACCGGCCTGCAGCCCAAAAGGTTTGGCCACCCCTGCTTTAAGGTGCCACAATGTTTTGTTCACTCTCTGATATGCTCTCACAGACTAACACGGCTACCCCTTCCATAATTGTGCCTTTAGTTATACTGTATGTGGCAATGCTGGGCGTCATTTACTCTCAATGTTCCCCCCTCACACAAATACAAAGAGCATTTTCTGCCCAGAAATTTTGACTTTAAGGGGGGCGGGCACAGTGAGGTGGGTACAAGATACTCTCTTTCATCTCCTATTACCAACAGACAGCAACAGCGGTTGCTCTCTGGCACCGGCCCCTCCTTGGGAGAGCTTTACCAGGCTCAGTTTACAAGCAGGCAGCCGCCCCCAAGGGGGTCCCCCCTGAGGTAATGTTCTGGGGGCCAGCGTGGCAAAAGGCAGGCACTGCTCACAATCTGCCAGAGCACAAAATGAACCCCACACACACAAAGCCCCGCGAGGCCTCCCCAGCCCACAACCCCTTCCATGTTCTAACATAAAAGCACATTAAACCCCAGAGAATTACCCCATAGGAGCCCCCTTTGTCTCTTGCCCCGCAGAGGCCGCACAAAAAGGGGACCCCGGCTTAACCCATCCTGGGGCCCTCTCACTACCCTCCCCACACAACAGCACTATTATTACAGTATTGTGATTGGATACAAATCAATCATTTGATTCACAGTGGAGGACTGGAATAAGATTAACAGTTCAAGCCCTAACCACGGCCCTAAGGACTGTTAAGGTAACATCTGAGTAGATATGCAGTTCCTAGTAGTTTGATGGTTTTTGGGGGGGAGAGTCAGGATGGTCAAGTCCAAAATTTCCAAATATCTAGGGAGTCCTTTGGGTATTGCTCCAAGGGCTCCGACCACTATGGGTACCACAGCAGATTATTTCTTCCTCCATAATTATTAAGATCTCCCTATTATTATTATTATTATTATTATTATTATTATTATTATTATTATTATTATTATTATTATTATTATTATTATTATTATTATATCCCGCCCATCTAGGATATTTCCCCACTCAAGAGGAAATTAGACATAAATAATCAACAAACTAAATGAATTATAGTAACAAGTACATAGTACATAGTAACAAGCATATAGTACATAGTAACAAAAAAAATGAGAATGGGGGGACACTAGGCTTCCTGCTCCCCCTTCTTTAAAAAAAAAGCCCCAAACCAAAAGTTCTCCCCACCACCCCAAGGGGGATTCTAGCTGGGGTGAAGAAAGTGGCTTCGTTTTGGCAGTCCAGGGTCTGATCAGGACACGAAAAAGAAAGGAAGGAAGAAGCTGGGGCGCTTTCCCCGTTGACAATAAATATACTGTATGGTATGATCGAGAGAGGACTGGGCTCGATCCCCTTCCCCAAAGGGGCCTCTCCCCCTTTGGGGGATTCTGGAAGGCTGGCAAGGGCCCCCTCCAATTTTGCCCCCCGCCCCCCCAATCCCATTAAAACAAATTTCCCTATTCCCTTCTTGCAGCGCGTGGCGTCTGATGCAACAGGCGAGTGGCGTTGCAAGAGGGAGTTGCATGCATGCATGCAAGCGCCTTGCTCGCTGGCTTTCCTGCCTCCTCCTCCGCGTCCTTACACGCCCGAGAACTGCTCCCTCGCGTGTGAAAACCCCACACTCACCCCTCTCTCCGTGGGTCCCGGGGGGAGAACCGTCCCGCTAAGGGGTGCCTTTTCTACACACACACACACATACGAACACGCTGACTCCAGTGAAGCTTCCCCAGGCGGAGGAGCAGGGCTGGCCTGGAGGGAGAGTGTGTGTCTGTGTCTGTGTCTGTGTGCGTGTGCGCGCGCGCGCCTGCTTTGCCTTTTTTGCCCAGACTCAGAGCCACATGGACGCACACAAGGCCGCCCAGAAACACCAAATGCTGTAGTACACACCCAAGCCCAGACGTGAGCTACCCGCTCAGCCAATCATGCCTGAGGGAAGTGTGAGGCTTGGGTCGCGAATAAATAGCGGTCAAAAGCCTGAGTGGGTTCCCACGTGGGAATGGGAGCAGGTAGAGCGTGACCATAGCTGTCAAGTATCCTTTATTGCCGGGAAAACCCCTTATTTTACCCTCTTTCCCGCCGTCATCCCTTATTAATTAGTCTGCAATGCCCTATTGCCACCATTGGAGGGCAGCACAGGATAAGCACAGCTGTCAAGTATCCCGCATTTGCCGGGACATTTCCCTTATTTCCAAATCCAGTATGTCGTAACCCACCCACGCGTGTTCCCTCCAACCCGCCGTGTGGCTTTCGACTTTCTCCCATGG
The DNA here is from genome assembly GCA_035047345.1 of Bradypodion ventrale. Classification (NCBI taxonomy): domain Eukaryota; kingdom Metazoa; phylum Chordata; class Lepidosauria; order Squamata; family Chamaeleonidae; genus Bradypodion; species Bradypodion ventrale. The sequence continues at coordinate 183,657,083 of JAWDJE010000002.1, forward strand.
CTGAGCCTGAAAGAAATCCTAGTGTCTGGAAGAGTGTGGGGTGTGTGCGCATACCTGAGGCCGATTCCATGACTACCAGTGCTTTTTAATTAAAATTGGATTATTATTATTATTTTTAATAGTAGCCGTGTTAGTCTGTGGTTCAGGCATATAGGTAAAGGTAAAGGTTTCCCTTGCTCGAAGGCCAGTCGTATCCAACTCTAGGGTGCAGTGCTCCTCTCTGTTTCAAAGCCGAAGAGCCAGCGCCGTCTGCTGCTGCAGACGTTCCCGTGGTCATGTGGCAGGCATGACTAGACACCAGAGTGCACAGAACGCTGTTACCTTCCCACCAAAGTGGTCCCTATTTATCTACTTGTAATGTCTTGCTTTCAAACTGCTAGGTTGGCAGGAGCTGGGACAAAGACGGGAGCTCATTCCGTCCAGCAGTACTCAGGAATCGAACTGCTGACCTTCCGCCTCCCAGTCAGCGTCTTAGGCACTTGAGCCACTGCAGGCATATAACAAAAACAATAAATAAATAAATAAAATAAAAACACTGCAGCACTTTAAGGACTAACTGCTATATTTTTACTGCAAGCTTTCGTAGATCAAGTCCACTTCATCAGACAAAGGAGTAAAACTTCCAGGCATGGTTTATATACACCAGATGCAGGGGTCAAGATGTCACAAGGCAAATGGATCCCAAAGCAATGAGGTAAAGAGAAATCAAGCAGAATGACAGACAAGCATGCTTCCTACAGACAATGACAGACAATACAGATTCCTACAGCTAGTAGTAACAAATGATTGTTCAGATTAGTTTTAAATGTCCCCCTTTCAATCTTAAAAGTGTGAAGTTGTTTATTTTGTCTTTGCAAAGCTTGGCTCTCACCACTAAATCACACTACTGCATTGGATCTGGATTAGCCTAGTTCAGTGATGACAAACCTTGATACTCCAGGTGTTCTTGGACTTCAATTCCCAGAAATCCATGCCAGCACTCCTGGAGATCAGGACTTCAGGGAATTGAAGTTCCAAGGTTGGCCATCACTGGCCTAGATCAGTGATGGCGAACCTGTGGCACGCGAGCCAGAGGTCGCACACGGAGCCCTCTTTGTGGGCATCTGTGCAGTCACCCCAGCACAGAGTTCGCCCTGCCCCTCTGCCCAGCAGCCCAATCAGAGTGCTTCCTCCCCCCAGCACAGAGTTCACCCCGCCTCTCTGCCCAGCAGCCCTATGAGAGTGCTCCCTCCATCTCCCAGCACAGAGTTTGCCCCCACCTCTCTGCCCAGCAGCCCAATAGGAGCATTTACTTCCTCCCCTGTTGCTATGTTGGCACTTTGTGATAAATAAGTGGGTTTGGGGTTGCAGTTTGAGCACTCAGTCTCTAAAAGGTTCGCCATTGCTGGCCTAGGTCAATACCAAGTAAAGGTAAAGATCTCCTTTGCTTGAAAGCCACTCCTGTCCAACTATAAGGGACAGTCCTCATCTCCATTTGCAGCCAAAGAGCCAGTGCTCCGTGGTCATGTGGCAGACTTGACTAGACACAGGAGCGTAAAGAACGCTGTTACCTTTCCCACTGAAGCAGTACCTATATATCTACTTGCAATTTCTTGCTTTCAAACTGCTAGGTCGGCAGGAGCTGGGTCAGACGAGATGACAGGAGCTCACTCCATCTCGCAGCACTCGGGTCTCGAACTGCTGACCTCCCAGTCATCAAGCTCAGTGTTTTAGCCGATGCTTGAACCTGGTTGCTTCATGAATAAGAGACATCTGATAGGCACAATTCACACGTGTGTTCTTATCACTCGGTGACAGCCAACATAATTTGCAGGTGTACAAGTGGCATCACAAATGCAAATTCTAAGTTAAGAAATGGCAGTGTCAGCTTATGTCCCTTCAAAAGCAAGATTTCTTTTTTCCAGTGGAGGCATTTTCTTATGCTGCAAGCTATCAAATATGCAGCAAAGTTTAGAAAAGTCACAAGATACTCGCATTTGTTCACCCCTCATGCAAAACATGTGAACCGCTTCCTTTGAAATGCATCGTGCTGGTGGTGATGTTAAAAGGTATTTTGTGGTGTTAGACCTCAGATGATGACTCATCCAGACAGATCTGATGTTGCATGATCATCAAGTCATAGGCACAAAAATGTACCAGCACATAATAGTTATTGTTACCTGTATGGATTTAAAAAAAACAGATAGTAAAGATTATGCCTAGCTGTCGTTTACTGTCATTGGCAACAGATGTTCACGCTGATGAGACTTCAGACTCCAGTTCAAAACAGTAGCACAGTGACTTAGAAAAGGAAACTAAGGGATTCCAGTTTTTCCCAACGTGGGGCTCACGCCCCACAGGGAGACTTCAATTCCCAGAAGCCTAAATCAGTACATTGGCTAATCAGTGCTTTGAAGGATTGACCTAGGCTTCTGGGAATTGAAGTCCAAAAAGCAAAAGTTGGGAAACACTGGATTAAAGGTTTTCCTTGCTCAAAAGCCAGTCGTATCCAACTCTAGGGTTGAGTGCTCATCTCTGTTTCAAAGCCGAAGAGCCAGTGCTGTCTGCATCTGCAGACGTTTCCGTGGACATGTGGCAGGCATGGCTAGACACAAGAGCGCACGGAACACTGTTTACCTTCCCACCGAAGTGGTCCCTATTTATCTACTTGCAATTTCTTGCTTTCGAACTGCTAGGTTGGCAGGAGCTGGGACAAAGACAGGAGCTCATTCCGTCCTGCAGTATTCGGGAATCGAACTGCTGACCTTCCACCTCCCAGTCAGTGTCTTAGCCACTTGAGCCACTGCAGTCCTGAAGTTTTAATGGAAACGTGTGAGATCTGAGCAGGGATTTCAGAGAAAGTAAGGGAGTGAGAGGGAGTGAGAGGCAGACAGTGTGATGCAGGCGCTCTGGGAGAGAGTAGATCCACACTAAATGGTTAAAAAGCAAGCAGTGTTTAAATGAAACAATTTAATAGGCTGACAATCCTGTTTGCTTATCTCATTCAAAATGCAAGTAGCAACTCTCTCCCAGTTCAAAACGTTGTGTGTGTTTGCTCTGCAGAGGAGACACTGCTCTTTTCTATGTGCTTCAGGCTCTGCAATAGAAATCATCACCTCCGCCTGTTTTGCCTTCCTCCACGGTGACGTTCTCTCTCACATATTCAACAACACTCTATTTTGGGGTGAAACACTACTCTGTAAACCAGGGGTGGTCATTTCATACAACCCGCTACCACCCTCACCACTACCAGATGCATTTACGATGTCTTAACTACTAAGCCACTGCAGTTAAGGCCATAAAATATCTAGACTGTAAGATGGGGGAAAGGTATTTGCCCTTCTAATCTACAATAAAACCCTTACTTATGTAAAAAGTCTGTTCCGTAGGCTTTTATGTAAATCGGTTTTTTACTTAACTTGAAGCAAACCCATAGGAAAAATGAATTTTTTACTTAACTCAAAGCAAACCCATAGGAAAGTGATATTTATGTAAATCATGATTAGGGAACTGGAACACCTTCCTTACCATCTGAGGCTGCAACGGTTGGGCCTCTTCACTCTTGAACGACGGCTTCTAAGAGGTGACCTGATTGAAGTTTATAAGATCATGCACGGTGTGGACAAAGTAGATAAGGAAAAACTGTTTTCCCTATCGCACAACACTAGAACTAGGGGACACTCCATGAAACCTTTGGGTGCTAGTTCTCAAACAAATAAGAGAAAGTACTTTTTCACCCAGAGGATCACTGGTCTATGGAACTCCCTGCCAGAAGAAATGGTGACAGCTGTCAGTCTTGACAACTCTAAGAAAGGATTAGACAAGTTCATGGAGGACAAGGGTATCAATGGCTATAATCATGGGTACCTAAGGACAACCTCTGGGTTGGAGAGATAGGCAGGATACCTCTCCATGCCATTTCCAGGGAATCCTAAGCAGGTGAAGGCATCTCCTTGGGAATAATACCCTGAAGCCAATGGTGAGCCACTGTGTGAGACAGAATGCTGGACTGGATGGGTTGTGACTGTTCCAGCAAGGCTGTTCTTATGTTCTTATGTAAAGCAACCTCACAGGGAAAAACGATTTTTTTTAAATGAAACTCAAAGCAAACCCATAGGAAAAAATGATTTTTTACGTAACTTGAAGCAAACCCATAGAAAATTGTGTTATGTAAATTGGGACATTTATGTAAATCAGGACATGGTTTTAGTGCAAAAATCATAATGTAAGTCGAATTTTATGTAATTCAAGGCATATATAAGTCGGGGTTTTACTGTACTCTCAGGGCTGTCAATGGTGAAGAAACTCCCTCAAGAGTGGTGCAGTGGTTAAACTGCTGTTGTTGTTCAGTCGCACAGTCGATTCCGACCCTTTGCGCCCCCATGCACCATTGTCCTCCAGGCAACTCTGTCCTCCACCATCCTCCTCAACCCACCCAGCTCTATGCCCATTACATCTACGATACCATCTAGCCATCTAATCTTTGGTCGCCCCCTTCTTCTTCTGCCATCCCCCTTTCCCAGCATCAAGGCTTTCAAGTGAATCCCTTCTTCTCATTTGATGACCAAAGTACTTCAGCTTCATCTTTACTATTTGACCTTCCAAGAAGCAGTCTGGTTTGATTTCTTCTAAGATTGACCTATTTGTTTTCCTCGCTGTCAAGGGTACTCTCAAAACCCACCTCCAACACCACATTTCAAAGGCATCTATTCTTCTGCGCTCAGTTTTCCTTATGGTCCAGATCTCACAACCATACATTACCACAGGGAATACCATTGCTTTGACTATGCGGACCTTTGTAGGGTGATGTCTCTACTTTTCACTATGTTCCCCAGATTTCTCATAGCTTGTCTGCCAAGAATAAGTCGCCTTTTTATTTCATGGCTGCAATCCCCATCTGCAGTGATCTTGGATCCTAAGAAAGTAAAATCTGTCACTGCTTCTACTTCTTTCCCATCTATTTTCCAGGGACTGATAGGGCCTGTTGCCATTATCTTGGTTTTCTTGATATTGAGTCTCAGGCCAGCTTTTGCACTCTCTTGTTTTAACCTAATCAGGAGCTACTTTAGGTCTTCCTCACTTTCTGCCATTAGGGTGGTATCATCTGCATATCTCAAATTGTTGCTGTTTCTCCTCGCATTTTGATCCCATGTTGTGATTCCTCCATCCCTACTTGGCACATTATGTGCTCTGTGTATAGGTTGAATAAACAGGGTGATAAGATACAGTTGCTGTACTATAGCCAAAATGTTGTGAGTTCAATCCTGATGGGATTAAGGTTCAGCCTTCCATCATTCCGAGGTCAGCAAAATGAGCAGTAGTGGGACTGTGGGATTCAAAAAAATTTACTACCTACTCTGTGGGAGTGGTATGGCGGGCGTGGCCAGGGGAAAAGCCCTGCATTGTACCTGAATTAGGGCTAATTTATTTCAAAACTTGAATGGGCGGGACCAGCCAGAATTTCTGCTACTGGTTCTGGCTAACTGGTGCAAAACTGCTGAATCCCACCACTGAAAATGATTACCCAGCATGTGTGTGTGTGTGTGGGGGGGGGGCAAAATACTAATGATCTTGTGTACCACCCAGAGTGTGCACTAAGCGCTTTGGGGCATTATATAAGTAGTTATTGCTATTGAGGTAACAGATATGGTGTATGAGGTAGCAGCAATGGAGTACCCCCCCCCCATATGTTGCTCTTTAACACCCCCCACCCCCCACCCCGCATTTCCCCACCCCCACCCCCCACCCCGCATTTCCCCTCTCTTCCTGGACAGCACTCTGAGTGCCACACAACCTATCCTGCATCTCTCACCTTGTGTACTGTCCTCAAACCCTGACCCACTGCAGGTGTAAAATTTAGCAGGCTGTCAGTGGTGCTTTTCTTTTTTTGCCTCAGGCAGCAAAATGTCTTGAGACACCCCTGATTATGGCAATTGCAGGGATAGAGAATACCATAAAGGTTTCCACTATTGGCGCCTGAAGATGAAAACTCAACTGGGCGGGTTTCTTTTTGCACTGTTTATATTGCATGAGAAGTGTATATTATACCCACCAGAATTTCCATGGCTGTATAAGGGTTTGTCCTCTAAGCTCAGCTCCTGCTGCAGCCTAAAAAAAAACATCTTCCTTTGAATTCCCATATTCCTCCAGAAGCCGGGCCTTTAAAATGGGCTTGTGCCTGACAAAGGATATAATTATGCCCCCTTGCTCATTAGGTATAATTATAAACTGTTTGTTAAAGCAGCTTGGGATTCCAAAGGACAAAGGATAGATGTAACCCAGGAAGAGAGCTGATGATACACAAATGCCAGGGGCTCTCAGGGAATCGTGAGTGCCAGCTTTAACTGCTGGATGTTACTGCCTCTGCAGGCCATTAAACTTGACATCAAAGGGCACTAATTACATGGAGAGGCTGCTGATTGTAGCCTCTGGCCATAACAAAAGGCCAGCTCTTAGCATATTTCTCTAATTATACAGAAGTCAGTGTAGGAATCGGGGCCACTGGGGGCCGGAAGGTCCCGGAGGAGGACTGATCAAGTAACGACACGAGACAAGCTGCTGGATAGATCAGACACTTTATTGGTCAAAGGCAGAATCATTTATAGGGAAAAAGTGCAACGGTGGCAAACTGTCTCCTGGCAAGGCATTACCTCATGCGTTGACACATGTTAATGGGAAAACCTTCAAAGGGGAAGTTAATTAACTCGGGTAAACAGGGAACAAGATTGACCATTGTCTTGGGGCTTAGGCAGGGGTAAACATGGCTTGTTTGCACCAGGGATTTCCCCAAACCGGGAGATGAGTCATTATGGTTCATGAATCAGCTATCTGCTTACTCGGCAGAGTCGCGGGTCAGGTCACCTTAATTGGGTGAATCAAACCCTATACTTTATTCACCCCCCTTAATTTGGCGACCGGTGAGCCCACTGGTCGGGAGCCTGTCTCACCGCAGTGGTCTCTGGTCTATCCCGTGTCCTGTGGGGCACGGGGAATCCATATCTCCCCTTTATTTTCTATTTAAGAACCTGACCGGCGACCCTACGCAAGATAGGCATCAGCTGTTGAGCTGGGATGACGTCACGGGATTTCCCTCTGGGGCGGCACTTGGAGATCAGCGAGGGAATACACTGAGCAAAGCAACAGAGCGTAATGCCTAGTATGGCTATTCCCACCACTATCTGAAGCACCGTCTGTAGCCACCCCCAGGGGATCCATGACCACATCCAATTCCATAGGGAATCCCACCAGGCTCCCCACGCGGAGCCTTCCGTAATGCCTGCAACAAGGGAATGCAGGTCCTTGATCTGGTTTTGTATTTTCCGGGAGTTGTCAGTAAGGTTAAAACAGCACATCCCATGGACAGATTCGCACCCCAGGTGGTGCAATAAGAGGAGGTAGTCGATAGCCGCTCGATTATCAAGAACAGCTTGGCGGAGTTCCACCTGCTCTTGATTAAGGAGCGCTATCGCTGAGGAGGTATGATTGATGGTTTTTGCTAAACCGCAGGCCAAATGACCAATTCTCCGTGCGTTGCCGGTGGCCAACCCCGGCACGCCGATCAAACTGACGGATAGGGAAACATACTCAGCGGGACTCATTACTCTGATGCTGCTGTCACAAGAGCTGTCTAACTGGGTTGTGCGTGTGTGCCGAATGAGCGGGGAAACATTCACATGGGATACATTTGTGTCACTAGAACGTGGGGCAATCATGTCCCTGGTAGGGAGTACAAGTGTCAAGCGACTAATACAACACATTGAGTCCGACAGATTGGCAGGGATGTAGTTCCAGGTGTGCTGGTTGCAGGTAAAGAACCACCCTGAGGGCAGGGTGACATGAGCGTACAATGAGATGAGGGTCTCCGGTTTACTGCAAGTCCAGTTGCCAACGCCAGGGTCAATACAGCGGCGCCGTGCCTGACCGTCTGCGGTGCAACCGGTCATGCGGGTACAGGCGGCGCCCGGGCTGACCGCCACCCGAGGGGTATGGAGGGTGGCTGCATCAGCCGGCAAGGTTGGGGTAAGTTGCTGTCCCCCCCAGCGTGCATATGCCGAGAAGGCGGTAGGAGAGTGAGGGGCAAAGGATGCTTTTCGCAACCAGGCACTGTCCTTGGTGCGCGCGTCCGGAGTATGGCACACCGGGATGAGACAGGTGCTGAGCATGGATGCAGAACCAACGTCCTGCTGTAAGCAAAAATCGGACTGGTTGACGAGACCCGCCAACCTTTCCCACAAGTTGTACTGCATTCGTGTAGACAGGTCTTCACCAGGCGACAAACCGTCGGCCTGGATTGAGGCTGCCTGGGCGCCTCCCCCCAAAAGCAGGGAGAGGGCCAGGACTATGGAGATCGCCACGGTGTTGGCGTGAATCTGGGCCAAGACTGCTGCTGTGAGGTTCTCCGGCGTCGGTTCCTTCCCCTCGCGCTGGACGGCGTCCTGAGCGTCATGGCAAAGAACCTTGACCATCCCCCAGGTGACTTTAGGGATCGGCTGTCGCCTCCTCCGACGGATCCTCTCGTGCAGGGTGAGGTCCTTCATCTCCGGTATCGGACTCGGGTCGGTCTGGTTCCACGCCATGCGGTTCCGTGTGGGGTTTGACACACCGAGCTGGGATCCAGATGACACCTGTAGGAGACATAACTGCAGCATACCCTCTCCCCCAGGTGACGAGCGGCACCGGCCCCCTCCAAGTGGGGTCCGGTGGCACTCGGTACCGGACCATTGGTCGCGGGAGAGCTTCCGAACGGCGGAAATGCCTCTCCTGCGGCGTGCAATCCGAAAAAACATTAAGGTGATTATATGTGAACAAAACCTTGTTTAAGCAAAACTGTGCTGCTCCTTGTGACTTGGGGAGGGCAGGAGGTTCCCCCCTTTCTATTTGTTTGTCAAGATAGGACTTTAGCGTCCGATTGACACGCTCTACAATCGCCTGCCCTTGCGGATTGTAGGGAATTCCAAAAGTGTGCTTGATGTCCCAAGTCGCCATGAAGGCGGCCAACTGCCTAGAGCAGTAGGACGGTGCGTTATCCGTTTTCACGTGCCGTGGCTTGCCCATCGCCGCGATGCAGGAAAGGAGGTGCTGCTCCACGTGGGTAGCCGTCTCCCCTTTCTGCGCCGTGGCCCAAACGAACTGGGAAAAGGTATCAATGCAGACGTGCATGTATTGCCATCTGCCAAACTGCGGCACATGCGTGACGTCCATCTGCCATACCTGGTTGGCCTCAGTCCCCCGTGGGTTGACCCCCCACGAGGGCCCCCCCGGCGCCCCTGCGCAATGCTGGCAAGAGCGGACTATACCCTGGGCTTGAGAAAGCGGCAGATTGAACTGTCTGGCGAGTGCCTTGGCATTTTGGTGAAAAAAAGCATGACTTTGGATTGGAGTAGTGAAAACTCCCAAAACTGAACGTTGCTGAATTTCCTTTGCGGCCGCGTCCGCTCTGCTATTGCCCGCGGAAATCGGACCCGGTAGGTCTTGGTGACTTCGGATGTGGGCAATATAAAGCGGCTCCGTGCGGTTACGCAAATGAAATTGAGCGGTGAGAAACAGACTTAGTAAATTCTTGTCTATCGCGGGAGTGATGTAAGCTCCCGGTAGACTGTGCAACAAATTCCTTACGTACAGGCTGTCAGTAATAATATTCAAACGCTCCTGGGCGAAGGTGCGCAAGGCAAGGTTCACGGCTGCCAACTCCGCCCGCTGAGCGGACTTCTGTGGAAGAGTTAGCAGCGTGTGCCAAGCTTCGCCCTCCTGCCAGGTCAAAACACCATAGGTGCGACCTCCGTCTGTGAAAACTGTCCTGGCCCCCTGAAGCGGGACCAGCGAGAGCAATTCGAACAAGCTGACTGTTCCTGTCTGTAGGGAAACGAGTCTAGGGTCCTTGGGCAAGTGGTACGCTAAACTCCCAGTGAAACCTTCCAAGGCTATCGGAAGCGAGTCACCTAGCTGCATTAACTGGTGAATTTGTTCCTTGGTGAAAGGAACCACAATTTTGGCCAAATCATTTCCTGAAATGTCCCTAGCTCTCAGCCTGCCGCGGTAAATCACCGCGGAAACCAGCTCTTGGGGCGGAACGATGTTCCGTGGTGATGTGTTAGGCAAATAAACCCACTCCACAATTTTCGCTCCCTTCTCTGAGTCTACGCCTAACGCCCCAGTGAACATGGACCCTGACCGTACGATGTACAAATTCAGGATCGGGGCGTAAGGCCCCTGGGCGATCCTATCCACCCACCTCTGGCTGAGAACTTGGTTCACTTTCTCGAGCGCCAAGCGCGCGTCTCGAGAGATTTTTATCCGGTCTGCCGGCTGCTTACCTAAAGTTAGCAGCGAGAAGAGCGGCTTTAAGAGATCCGTATCCAATCGGAAATACGGTCTGGCCCAATTAATATTCCCTAAAATTTGCTGTAACTCTACCAGGGTGACTGAGTCCTGTAAAGCTATCTGGGGTAAAACCGGTGCGGCAAAAGAACGGAGAAGCCGATGACCCAAGTATGAAAAGGGCTCGGTTTTCTGCACCTTCTCTGGGGCTATGAGTAGACCCTTGTCCCCCAGGCTGGCCTGGAGGTCAGAAAATATTTCGCTGCCGAGTTGCGGCAACGCTACTAAGATATCATCCATGAAATGACACACAATAGCTTTAGGGTAAAGGCTTCGAAACTTTGCCAGCGCGTTGTGAACATAAATTTGGCACAGGGTGGGCGAATTGAGCATGCCCTGTGGCAAAAATTTCCACGCGTAACGCTGCGTGGGCTCTCCGTGGTTCACAACCGGCACGGTAAAGGCGAACCTTTCCCGGTCCCGGGGGTCTAAGGGGATTGTATAGAAGCAATCCTTGAGATCTACGACTAGAATCTCCCACCCCTCGGGAATCATATTTGGATTCGGGATGCCGCATTGAAGCGGACCCATGGGCTGAATACATTTATTGATCTCTCTGAGATCGTGGAGGAGTCGCCACTTCCCCGACTTCTTCTTGATTACAAAAACTGGCGAATTCCAGGGACTAGTGGACTGCTCTATATGTCCTGCGTCTAGCTGTTCCTTCACTAGCTGCTTTAAGGCAACCAGTTTCTCTCCCACAACCGGCCATTGTTCTACCCAGACCGGAGTATCGGTGAGCCATTTAAGCGGCAACGCCATTACCCGAAGGTAAGGGTGGCACCGTACTGCTGGAGAATGTCTCGCCCCCAAAGGTTGACGTGCACGTCAAGAATGTGCGGCCGAACTACCGCCGTGCCGTCAGCCCCTGGGATGGTGACTTCTACCCACTCTCTGCTCCTAAACGCTTCCTGAACGCCACCTACCCCCCACACATCGGAGACCGGCTCAATGGCCCACTCCCTCGGCCACTGGCTCCTACTTATCACGGATACGTCAGCTCCGGTATCGAGGAGGCCTGAGAACACCCTTTTGTTCAAAAATACCTCGATAACGGGGCGCTGCTTCCACTCAATGTTGGTCTCCACTGTCGCTAAGACCTGGTATCCTTGCACTGCCTCAACCGCGCTCAAGCGGTCTGCTGAGCCGGGCTCTGAGCTGTCACTGAGCCTCCCCTGGCTGCCTGCTGGCGAGTGACAAGGAACCATGATCAGTTGCGCTAAGGAATCTCCCTTGTGAATGGTCTGGGGCAGGTGTGTCCAGAGTTGGACCTGGAGAATGCCTGAAAAATTCGAGTCAACGACTCCTGGAATTATGAAAATTCCGCGTGCTCCAGCTACACTGCGGGGCAAAACTAAACCTAAAAAGCCTCTGGGCAGGGGACCCATGTACTGGGAATCGACCAGATAGACTGTGCCTGGCAGGTCGCATGTAACGTCTGCCTGACAAGTCAATTCTAGCCCTGTGCTACCCTTGGGGCTGGCCTGTGCCCTCGTAGTGCCTGGAATGTGCCTGGAACCTAGTCCAGCTCTGGGAAGTCCGGATTCTGGGGAATGAGAGAAGTCTCTGTTTGGACTGGGGCCAGAGACATGCCCGCGTTGCGGTTTCCCGAACTCGGACAAAACTTGGCCCAATGATAGCCTTTCTTGCACTTTGGACATGGGGTTTTCGGGGCTGTGGACTGGCTGGACCTTTGTCCGCCTCCCTTTGATCGGCATTCTTTGGCGAAGTGCCCGACCTTGCCACAAGTGTAACAAGTTCCCCTGGTCTTTCCCTTGGGGTGAGATCTCTTTCCCCCCTGTACTGCTGCCGCTAGCAGACCCATCTTGTAGGAGTCCGTGCCGACGTCAGAACAGGCTCTAATCATGTCTGTCAGTGTCAGGTCAGGACGATTGCCTAGGGACTGCAAAATCCTACGGCAGTCCAAGTTGGCATTGTCCTTGGCTAGCTTGATCATGAGCTCTTGCTGGGCTTGCTCATTGTCAATCTGCCTGGTGATGGCTTCTTCCAGGCGATTGATGAAGTCCATGTAGGGTTCCTGGGCTCCCTGCTTGATAGCGGTATAATTCTTAGCCGCTTTGCCAGATGCTGGGATCTTGAAGTACGCCCTATAGGCGGCTTCAGCGGACATTTCGAGAGTGGCGAGAGGCAAGTTGATTTGGGCGTTAATGGCCTCAAAGGCACCTGAGCCATATAGCTGCTCAGCGATTACCGCGCCTCCCATTCTCGCGGCTCTGGCCTGTGCCTCGAGCCGGTACTCGCTGTCCCAGATCATATACTGGCTAGGGGTTAGCATCATCCTCATGACGGCTTTCCAGTCGTGAGGAATCCACATGGTGGTCTCGCACGCTTGCTGAAGCGTGCCCCTAGTAAAACGACTTTGGAGCCCTGTCTCTGAGATTGCTTTCCGTAAAGCCATGAGAAGCTTGTACGGGACTGGGGAATGAACTATCTGTTGCGCGCCTGTGAGCGCGTCCATCTCCATTCGGATTGGACAAATCTGTCTAAGCTCAGCTAGTTGTTCTGCTGACAATTCCCCCTTCTTGAGCTCTATCTCTGCTGTGCGCTGAAGGGCACTCTTTACAACTAGGGAAGCTGGCGCTGTCAGAGGAACGCCTGCGCTCCTCATTCCTTGCGTTCCTTCGGTGACGTCTGCAGCTGTCACCGGGGGAAGGCTTCCCTCGCTGCTATGCTGATAGCTGAATGACGGACAGAGCGCCGTGGGCGCAGCCGGGTGGACTGGCTGACCTGAGGGCTCTTCTAACGGGGGTTCTAGGGCCTCTGTCCGGGCTGGCTCGACCTGCTCTAAGAGCCTTCTACACTTTTTCCATGTGCTGACTACCCTGCCGGGCGCTTTGGGGGGCTGCTGGATGCAGTCTCCTATCTGATCCCAGAGCTTCAAGGTTAACGTACCTACTTCTGGGTAAAGTAGGCAGTGTCCCCTGAGGTACGCCAAAAGTCTCGCTAGCTCTCCGCTGTGAAATCGCAACTTAAAAACCCTGGCCAGGATTCTGAACTCCTCCTCTCGAGTTCTTTGGCTAGCGGACGGACTTGGTCTATGAGAGCAAGTCCCCATATTACCTGTGATGGGTCCCTCGAAGTTTCCTTCTCGGGCCGAGAGTCGACGCGTCCTTTTACAGGTAACAGTTCTGGCGACGAGTGTCTGGGGTAGCTGTCGGAGCGTGGATCGTCCTGTCCCGGGCCCTCGGCGGCCACTGCAATGTCAGGGGCTCACAGCCTGCCCTGACCGGAACGCGTTTTTCCCTTCGCGAACCTCCCCAAAGCCGGGAAAAAGGTAGGTAGGAAAGTCTCTTGGGAATGCCTCGCCGCGGCCACTCCTCTGTCCGGCTGGCTGCCGACCAGAGTGCCGCGCAGTCCTCCGGGACAACGGGTCGCGGTTCAGGCATTGAACCGGACCGCGTGGATCGTTACTCACGAGTAGACCTCTCCGGGGTCCTCTTACTCACGAGTAGTATCACGTCGCGGGGCACCAGATGTAGGAATCGGGGCCGCTGGGGGCCGGAAGGTCCCGGAGGAGGACTGATCAAGTAACGACACGAGACAAGCTGCTGGATCGATCAGACACTTTATTGGTCAAAGGCAGAATCATTTATAGGGAAAAAGTGCAACGGTGGCAAACTGTCTCCTGGCAAGGCATTACCTCATGCGTTGACACATGTTAATGGGAAAACCTTCAAAGGGGAAGTTAATTAACTCGGGTAAACAGGGAACAAGATTGACCATTGTCTTGGGGCTTAGGCAGGGGTAAACATGGCTTGTTTGCACCAGGGATTTCCCCAAACCGGGAGATGAGTCATTATGGTTCATGAATCAGCTATCTGCTTACTCGGCAGAGTCGCGGGTCAGGTCACCTTAATTGGGTGAATCAAACCCTATACTTTATTCACCCCCCTTAATTTGGCGACCGGTGAGCCCACTGGTCGGGAGCCTGTCTCACCGCAGTGGTCTCTGGTCTATCCCGTGTCCTGTGGGGCACGGGGAATCCATAAGTCAGGGGAGGGTTAGGTGGGGTTGAGCCTGTAAAAAACAAACAAACACACAGAGTGGAACCTTGGTTAACGTGTTTAATGCGTTCTCCGGGACGTTTCTTACAGCGAAAATTACTTTAACCGAATTGCCCATAGGAATGCATTGAATGCAATTGCCCATAGGAATGCATTGAAAACCAAAATACATTCACCGACATCGGTTTCCCATAGAAATGCATTGAAAACCAATTCTTCCAGGTATTGCTAGAGCTCTGTAAACATGGGGAAATCTGAATTTTTCAGAACACACATATACATAGTGCTAATTTTCTTTTGTACCCAATTTTCAACAATTTTACCTTTTTTCCTGCATTTGCTAGCATGGGAAATTACACAGTTCTGGGAAGGGTGTGAAAACCCAACCCTGGTAACTGTATTCGGGCTGCCTTCTAGATTTTGCACTGATGGCAGGCCTTGTCTATCTTCTGCTTTCAAGAGTGCTGGCACCTGTTATGGTAAGAAAATGGATTATAAATACTGAATGAAATGACCCCAAAAAAATTTGAGTGAAGAGAATACACACCTCAATCCAGATTTGACATGGTCCATTGAATTTTCTCCGTTGGCCAACCAAATTAGAAAAATTATCCACAGACATTGGCATATTGTACAAGATATCCCAGTGTGCCAACAAAAACCATGTATAGGTTTCCGCAAGACTCAATCCTTGCGCAACCTTCTTACTAATTCAGACTGTTTAACAAACCCAGTGTCAGATGTATCGCAACCCAAAGGCCATTTTAAGTGCCACAATTGTTAAAATTGTAAACACACCTGGGAAACTAAAACCATTGACTTCCCAGATGTAAATTTTAAGCTTGTCTTAAAAGATTTCACTAATTGTGATACAAAAAATTCAGTGTACTTTCTACAATGCCCCTATGGACTCAGATACATAGGTAAATCTACCCGTCCGATTAAAGTTCGTATTAGCGAACATAAGTCTCGAATTAAGAATTAGCTGGAGTTAGCTCCCTTAGTAAATCATTATAGAGAAAAGGGACACTCCGAAGATCTTTTGTTTACAGTCATTGAGGCAGTACGTCCAAAAATGAATGAAAGGGTGAATATTGATAGGGTTTTACTACACAGGGAGGCGTTTTACATATTTGGAATGAAGACCAATTACTCTTTTGGATTAAACAATGAATTGGATTTAACGTGGTCACCAAGATCGAAGTAGGTTTATTCAATTAATATTTTGCACCTGTGAGAACCTCATTTAAGAGCTTCAGTACTATAGGAGTTAACGTTCATGAGCCCAAAAGGCAGTGGTGGGCACCAGCAGGTTCGCACCAGTTTGCCAGAACCGGTAGCAGAAATTCTTGCTGGCTCCACCCATCCAAGTTTTGAAATAAAGTAGTCCTAATTCAGGTGCAATGCAGGGCTTTCACCTGTCCATGCCCACCATACCACAGCCACAGTGTGGTAGTAAAAAATTTTGAAGCCCACCACTGCCAAAAGGAGTAACACTAGTGAGGCATCGAATGCGATTGAATTGAAAAACTATTAGGTATGTTTTCGCATTCTTATATACTATGCAACTTTATTTAGAAAATTGATTTTGAGAAGGGTAAGGTAATGATAACAAGTTTTAAGTTAATTATACATTGTTAGTTTGTATTTATGTATTTTTGTTGTTACAGTAAATGAAATATTAAGCAATTTCTGAAGAAGATATATGTTCGAAAAAGTACTTAATCCGGAAGACTTTCAAAGCTACAGTTACTTTATATATTTGTTGAAAATTTGGAACCATTAAAGCTACAGTTACCATTAAATATATATGTTGCATGGACTCAGTCATACCCATGAATGGTTTTTGCTGCTTATTGGGATTCACACCGTTTGGCCATATATTGTACTTGGAAATTGTACGAGCATCCAAGTTTTCTCTTCACTAAATTCTTGGGGTTTTAATTTTAAAAAATATTTTTGCATTAAAATCTTCAATCAACAGTTGTGTCACCATGAGCTTTTTCCTACCTCTGGTGTTATCTCTTTGTAGAAACCTTCTACACATCATCATCATCCTGTGTTGTTACTGGGGTGTATATGTTGATTATCTTAATATTGTGACGTTTGATATTTTTACAATAATATGGAGCCAAGAGTCTGACTCAGTCAAAGGCAACTTTCTTACATACCCATTCCTCCTGTGCTTTAACCTGACCGTTCCTTTGCCTCTACAGTATAACATTTTGCAAACCTACAGACAGGCACAAGAGATATGTCTGGCTGAGCAGGCCCCCTAGAGCAGGAGTGCCCAAACTTTTCAGGCCATGGGCCGATCACATGGTTCAACAGGCCGGTCACCTGGTTCAACGGGCCAGTCATGTGGGTCCTCCCACCGGAACCGGAAGCAAAATGTACCTTGCAATCTGTTTTGCAACAGGATGAGATACATTTTAAGCTGCCATTTTCTCTGCTTAAATTAGGGGTGCCCAAACTACCACCCCGTGGGCCAGATCCAGCCCGATGCCAATTCTTCAGGCCAATACCGCCCTTATCGCTCCTGGAAGCAAATCACACCCATATGGGCACTTTTTGCTTCCGCTTCCGGGAGCGACAAGGGCGGTATGGGCCAGAAGAATTGGCATTGGGCTGGATCTGGCCCATGGGAGCGTAGTTTGGGCACCTCTACCCTAGAGCTTAGATATGATAATTACTGCTTATTCTATACATGGAGAGGGTTGGTGTACGTTTATAGTCATGGGGGCAGGATAGAGTTGCCATATATCCTAATTTCCCAGGATTTTCCCAGGTTAAAGCAGTCCCGGCTGGTTCAAGAAAAAACATGTAAAAATCCCAGAAACAAAGGGTTAATTTCATAGAGTCGCTATTCCTAGGGAGGGAGGACAGAAAGTGAAGAGTTGTCCATTGCAAAATAAGTCCCTTCCTGAGAGAGAGAGGGGGGGAGGTGACCTCAGGGGGAGGAAAGATGGTTTAAAGAGTGACCCAAGAAATTTTAAAAAGGTAAAGGTTACCCTTGCTCAAAAGCCAGTCATATCCAACTCTAGGGTTCAGTGCTCATCTCTGCTTCATAGCTGAAGAGCCAGTGCTGTCTGCATCTGCAGATGTTTCCATGGTCATGTGGCAGGCATGACTAGACACCGGAGCACTTGGAATGCTGTTTATCTTCCCACCAAAGTGGTCCCTATTTATCTACAGTACTTGCAATTTCTTGCTTTCAAACTGCTAGGTTGGCAGGAGCTGGGGCAGAGATGGGGAAAGAAATAAAAATAGAACCATCAAGAATCATCTTTTGCAAGAAGAATCATATGGGAAACAACCTCTTGACTACAGCTTTTTTTAAACTGATGGTGGCTGCCTGCCCTGGACGGGGATTCTGTGGGGTCTTAGAGCTGCGGTCTCCATGACACATGCACAGTTTGAAGAATGCAATGATGTCACATGGCTGTCCCGGTTTGGTGGGAGAGAATTATGGCAACCTTAGGATAGCAGGCATTCTGTACACAGAGCCTTTCCCATTCAGGGCCTTGTTGCAATCTGGTTGTGAGACTGCTGAACCCTAGTAAGCCCAACCCCTCATGAAAATGCCCCTGGCGAGGCAGTGGGATATTTGGTAAAGCCAGGTTCCCTTCCTTCCACAGCAGCTGCCCACAGGGTCTTTCCCAAGAAGGAAAGCAGAGCGTTAACCTGAACCAGCCAGCCACAGGCATGTTCCCTGCCCTGCCAGAGTGAGCGAGACGCTTCCCCTTCCTTCTCTCTGGCGGCTGCTGCCCAGACAACAATCTCACCCATTCAAGCCTCCACACTTCCAGGCCTGGCTGCAGTTTGGCCAGCCTCGAAGGCATCCAATGAATTTGCATGGCACAGCCTCTGACTATGTGCCAGCAAAGCCCTAATGGCTCTGTGCATACCTAAAGAAGCACAACTACTGGAAACCAGAACTTGGAAAAGTTACAATTTGGAGCGCACACACACATACCCCCGCCAGTTACCCAGGCAGCATGACCTGTACCTGAATGGGTTGCTGGAAAACCTTGAGCCTGTCAAACACCCAATGATGTGTGCTCACATAGGCCAGGGGTCAGCAACCTACGGCCATGGGCCAGATCTGGCCCATGGCACCAAATCATCCAGCCCGTGCCCTTGCTCCAGCTGCTGCTGCCGGAAGCAGCCACAGCCGCATTTATGGCCACATTTATGGAGGGGGTGGTGTTACCAGCAGTCCAGTTTCCTCAACTGTCTGAGGGAGCGTGACCCGGCCCCCGACTTAAAAAGGTTGCCAACCCCTCACTTAGGTTATGGATCCTCAAAAATGCCTAAGTATTTTACACTTTATGCTGAATGGGCCAACATCTGGCTCTGAGCTCTGGAATCTGTTACCTTTGGAATAGGGAGAAAAGAGATAAACCTGCTCCTGAGCATTGCAGAATATATTTCTTTGAATGAGGTATTTTTGGGAAACTTCCCCATTTAAGAGTAAAGGCTACCAGACAAGCCTCAATTAATGGTACAGTATATATGCTGCTCAAAAAAATGAAGGGGACACCTAAACAACACAATGTAACCCCAAGTCAATCACACTTCTGTGAAATCAAACTGTCCACCCTGGTAGCAACACCGATTGACAATCAATCCCACATGCTGTTGTGCAAATGGAAGAGACAACAGGTGGACATCAGAGGCAATTTGCAAGGCATCCCCAATAAAGGTGTGGTTCAGCAGGAGGTGACCACAGACCACTTCTCAGTTCCTTTGCTTTCTGGCTGATGGTTTGGACACTGTTGAACGCTGGCGGTGCCTTCATCCTAGTGGTAGCCTACAACCCACACAAGTTGCTCAGGTAGTGCAGCTTGTCCAGGATGGCACATCAATGCGAGCTGTGGCACGAAGGTTTGCTGTGTCTGCCAGCATTGTGTCCAGAGCATGGAGGCGCTACCAGGAGACAGGCCAGTACACCAGGAGACATGGAGGAGGCCATAGGAGGGCAACAACCCAGCAGCAGGACCGCTACCTCCGCCTTTGTGCAAGGAGGAACAGGTGGAGCACTGCCAGAGACCTGCAAAATGACCTCCAGCGGGCCACTAATGTGCATGTTTCTGCTCAAATGGTCAGGAACAGACTCCATGAGGGTGATATGAGGGCCTGACGACCACAGGTGGGGGTTGTGCTCACGGCCCAACACCGTGCAAGACGTTTGGAATTTGCCAGAGAACACCAAGATTGGCAGGTTCGCCACAATGCTGTTCACAGATGAAAGCAGGTTCACACTGAGCACATGTGACAGACGTGTCAGAGACGCTGTGGAAAACGTTATGCTGCCTGCAACATCCTTAGGTACTGAGATGAGATCCTCAGACCCCTTGTGAGACCATATGCTGGTGCGGTTGGCCCTGGGTTCCTCCTAATACATGACAATGCTAGACCTCATGTGGCTGGAGTGTGTCAGCGGTTCCTGCAAGACGAAGGCATTGATGCTATGGACTGGCCCGCCCGTTCCCCAGACCTGAATCTGATTGAGCACATCTAGGACATCATGTCTTGCTCCATCCACCGACGCCACATTGCACCACAGACTGTCCAGGAGTTGGGGGTTGCTTTAGTCCAGGTGTGGGAGGAGATCCCTCAGGAGACCATCCGCTGCCTCATCAGGAGTATGCCCAGGCGTTGTAGGGAGGTCATACAGGCACGTGGAGGCCACACACACTACTGAGCCTCATTTTGACTTGATTTAAGGGCATTACATCACAGTTGGATCAGTCTGTAATGTTTTCTTCCACCATCACTCTGAGTGTAACTCCAAATCCAGACCTCCAAAGGTTGATGAATTTGATTCCCATTGTTAAGTTTTGTGTGATTTTGTTGTCAGCACATTTGACTACAGTATGTGAACAACAATGGGAATACAGTATTTCAGTCATTCAGATCGTGGGATGCCTTATTTTTGTGTGCCCTTTATTTTTTTGAGCAGTATACTTTAGAAGAGACTACAGTGGCTCAAGTGGCTAAGACGCTGACTTAGTGAAGGCGGCAGGTCAGCAGTTCAATACCCGAATACTGCAAGACAGAGTGAGATCCTGTTTCTGTCCCAACTCATGCCAACCCACAGTTCAAAAGCAAGAAATTGCAAGTAGATAAATAGGGACCACTTCAGTGGGAAGGTAAAACAGCGTTCCGTGTGCTCCGGTGTCTAGTCATGCCTGCCACATTGTTGTGTTCTAATGGTTTTACCTTCCACTTGGATTACAATGTATCTGAGCCAATGTAACCGTGCCCATAGCAACAATGTAACCTACAGCTGTATCATATAAACCCTGTAAGAGGACGCGAGCCAATGACCACCAGCTGGCAGCAGCGAGCGTCCAAGCTCTCTTGGTCCGAACTCATCAAAGGCAACAGCGCGGGAAGCTTTCCCGCCACCACCTACACCTGGACAAGAAGGGCGTGACTCAAAATGACGTCACGCAGGCAGTAGCCAATGGGCTACCATGGCACCACGTTCAAATGTATTACTGCAGTATATAAAGAGCTATCGATCCGCCATTACCTCATGTTCCCTCTGTCCACGATGCAATAAACCTGAGTTAACCCAGCCCGAGGCTGTGTCCTGTGTCTTGGTTTTCATACACCAAATTGGCGACGAAGGTGGGATCATGGAGTCCCAAGGTGCCAGGACACAGAGCGGGTTCAATATTACCAAGCCGCAAGACTGGACCATCTTTAACATGGATTTCAAGGCGGCATTGGTGGAACTCAAAGTCAAAGACGACGAGGAAAGGAAGAGGGCCATCCTCACCCGAATGCTGGGAGTAGAGACCAAGCGGACGCTGGTGGGCATGATCGAACCGAAGACGTTGGATGACTTCAAAACCGACGACATACTGAAGTTGCTGCGTGAGCGTTTCCAACCCTCGAAGGCAATGTTTCCCGCTAGGAGTGCGTTTTGGAGGCGAGTCCAAGCGCCGGATGAGTCGGTAGAGGCTTTCGTGGAGGCCCTGAGGGTAGCCGCCGTCCCCTGCAAGTGGGACAACCTGGAGATGATCATGAGGGACGTCGTGCTGTGTGGCCTGAAGGACAAGGAAGTGCAGCGCAGCCTGATGAACAGGGAGCCGCCACCAACGCTGGCCGAGGTCGTAGAGACCGCGGAGTCCGCGGAGTCCACGAATGCGGGAGTGGACGAAATACACGAGTGGCGTGAGTGGCGTCCTAGGGCCAGCAAAGCGGAAAGCTCGGTGCGCGGCAAGTCAGGACAGCCGGTGCACGCGACCCGACGAACCTCGAGATCCTCTACAGATGGCAGCGACGGCGAAGAGGTACAGAAGGTCCGGAAAGGGGGGCGCCGCTGAGATGGTTGTGGGGCGGCCCACGAGCGTGCGAAGTGCCCTTTCAGGAAAGCCGAATGTTACAGCTGTGGCCGGCGCGGGCACATCGCCAGGGCATGCAGAAATCGGAAAGAGGGCCGGAGGCATTCGAAAGACCGTTCGGCCAGACCGGACCGTTCAGCGAGACCCCAAGATGGCGCCCGAACCACGAGGAAGCAGGACGGCGTGGGTCGCGTCTCGGACGGCAGTGAGGACGACGCCCCCGTGTTCAGCGTGTCCGCGGGACAAAACCATTACTTCGTTGAGGTAATAGTACAAGGGGCCCCTGTTAGGATGGAGATTGACTCGGGGTCCTATTATTCCATAATTCCCCAGAAAGAGTTCTTGAAGATCGACCCCCAAGCGCGGCCCAAACTTAAGACTCTGAGGTCCACGCTACGAGATGTACAAGGGAACAGCATTCCAGTGCTGGGGGTCGGGAAATTTCGGGTTCGTTATAAAAGACATTCTGCAGAACTCCCTTTAGTCGTTCTCAAAGGGGGAAATTGTAGCCTCCTCGGGACGCAGTGGTTTCAGCCCTTGGGTTTGTTCATAGGGGGGGTGCATGCCGTGGGCGCGGATCCGATTCAAGCGGTGTGTGACGCGCACCCCGCCGTTTTTAAAAAAGGACTTGGAAAGTTCAAGGGGCCCCCCGTAGCGTTCGACCTGGACCCGGAGGTCCGCCCGATAAGACTCAAGCCACGAAGGGTGCCGTTCGCACTCAAGGACAAAATAGAGGCGGAACTGGACAAACTGGTGGGCCAGGGGATTCTGATTCCTGTTGATTCCGCGGAGTGGGAAACTCCAATCGTAACTGCACTAAAGGCTAACGGGGAGGTGCGCATTTGCGCTGATTATAAGTGTACAATTAACAAGGCCATCCGCCCTAATGCATATCCGGTGCCCGTGGTCAGCCACCTTCTGGCCAGACTAAATGGGGGCAAATGTTTCGCTAAACTCGACTTAGCACAGGCCTATCAGCAACTTCCCGTTACCCCCGCCACGGCAGCGGCCCAAACAATAGTCACACATAAAGGGGCGTTCCAGGTGTCGCGGTTACAGTTCGGCGTGAACTCGGCACCCGGTCTTTTCCAATCGCTTGTGGAACGCCTCCTGAAGGGTTTGGAGGGGGTGTTGCCTTATTTTGATGACGTATTGATAACAGGGGGGAGTGAGGCCGAACTGGCCCAGAGATTGGATAAGGTGCTGACGGTGTTCGAGAAGGCGGGGCTGCGGCTCAGGAAAGACAAATGTGTTTTTTTCGAAACGGAGGTTGAATTTCTAGGGTTCCGTGTCACACCCGAGGGAATTAAGCCCTCCCAATCAAAAGTAGCCGCCATCAAGAAGGCTCCCCGCCCCACATCCAAAACCGAGCTACAGTCATTCCTGGGGCTCTTAAATTTTTACCACACTTTCCTTCCTCGGAAGGCGTCCGTGGCCGAACCGCTCCATCGGCTGCTTAAAAAAGAGGAGGCATGGCTGTGGGGGAATGAGCAGGAGAAGGCTTTTAAAGAGTTGAAGCAACTCCTAACGTCCGAAGCAATCCTAACCCATTTTGATCCCAAACGGCCAGTGGTCCTAGTTTGCGATGCATCCCCGGTGGGGGTGGGGGCGGTCCTTTGCCACGTATTGAAAGACGGGAGGGAAGCCCCGGTAGCTTTTTATTCAAGGTCCCTGTCCCAGGCGGAGCGGAATTACGCACAAACCGACAGGGAGGCATTAGCGATAGTAGCGGGCACAAAGAAATTTCACGACTTTCTGTATGGTCGCCCGTTTACGATCGTGACTGATCACAAACCCCTGCTAGGAATCTTTACTGCAAATAAGCCCACGCCACAGATACTGTCCCCGAGGATGCTGAGGTGGGCTATTTTCCTTAACGCTTACCAACATGTGTTGGAATACCGGCCAGGAAAGGAGATCAGTCACGCAGATGCGCTCTCGAGGTCTCCTCTACCATTGACGGGCAGCCAACAGGCAGGGATAGAGAGGGACCGTCAGGTGTTGCTGATAGAGGTGTTAGAGGAACCCCCGATAGTACCGGCCGACATCGCCAGGGCGACAGGAAAAGATAAGACGCTGGAGAAAGTGACCTCGTGGGTACAGAAGGGGTGGCCGGCGTCTTCCCCGGGTCCAGAATTCGACCCATTCTTTAGGAAGAAGATTGAGTTGTCCCTAGAAAGGGGATGCCTGTTGTGGGGTCAAAGGGTGGTGGTCCCCACATCCCTGCGATCGAGGGTGCTCAAGCTGCTGCACGTCAGCCACCCGGGCATCGTCCGCTCCAAGGCGCTGGCCCGGAGCTACTTTTGGTGGCCCCAGTTGGACACTGATATAGAGTACATGGTCGGCACCTGTGAAGCCTGCCAGGCCTCCCGACCGGAGGCGACCCGACTTCCGCACAGGGAATGGGACACAGCAAGGGGGCCATGGTCCAGAGTGCACATTGATTTTGCTGGCCCGTTTCGAGGAACCCTTTTTCTCCTAGTGGTGGATGCGTACTCCAAGTGGCTGGAGGTGATTCCGGTCAAGAGCACGTCCTCCACCACTACGATAAATCAGTTAAGGCGAATTTTTTCCACGTTCGGTTTACCCGACACTTTGATCAGCAATAACGCCAGTTGTTTCACGTCCACGGAGTTCAGGGCATTCACCGAGGCTAATGCCATTCGGCACGTTACGTCCGCGCCGTTTCACCCGGCCACGAATGGCCAAGTGGAACGGTTGGTGCGCACGACAAAGGATGCGTTGCGGCGCATGGGCCCCGGGGACCTAAATCACCAAATTTGCCAGTTCCTACTAGCGTATAGGGTGACCCCCTTAGCGTCAGGATACTCACCGGCAGAATTGTTGATGAAAAGGAAGCTGACCACACTTCTGACCAGGCTAGACCCGACGAGGGTCGAGGACAAAGGGAGGAACGTGGAGCTGGCAGTATCGAGAAGTTTTGCAGCCGGCGATCTGGTACATTGCAGGAATTATACTAGCGGAGGGCCGGCCTGGGTACCAGGAAGGATCGTAGAACAGACGGGACCGGTGTCTTATAGGGTAGAAACGGGCGCCGGCCTGCTCTGGAGACGGCATGCCGATCAACTCCGCAGCCGCGTTCCCGAAAAGCAGTCCACGGACGGCGCGGAAAACGCCTCAGCGTTAGGGTCCTCCTCCACCCGTTTAGCCCAAGGGGGAGACAACGAGGGGCATCAGTCCCAAACAAGGGGGGGGAAGCAGTCGGACTCATATCCTTTTGATACGGCAGTTCTGTCAGGGACCGGGGAAGAGGGAGATGAGTCTGCGACAGATGAGTTTGCGACTGCTGCCCCCGATTTTGATTTTCAGTTACCGAGCCGGGGGGGGGTTTCGGGAGTGTTCCCCCACCCATCCAAGCGAGAAGAGGGGATTTTCGTTAGTCCCCAGTGCCCCCGGTTCAACCACAGCCCAGCGTTCACCTCCCCAAGAAGCCGCAGAACCGCGGCAAGTAACTAACAAGTCTCCCTCTCCAATTTCAGGACAGGAAGACAGGGGACAGAGTGAAGGTAGCAAACCCGGAGCAGGGCAGCCCGCACCGAGGCCCCAGCGTGTTCGAAATAAGCCATCTTGGCTGAGAGACTTCGTCTCATCCTAGGGGGGAGGGGTGTTGTGTTCTAATGGTTTTACCTTCCACTTGGATTACAATGTATCTGAGCCAATGTAACCGTGCCCATAGCAACAATGTAACCTACAGCTGTATCATATAAACCCTGTAAGAGGACGCGAGCCAATGACCACCAGCTGGCAGCAGCGAGCGTCCAAGCTCTCTTGGTCCGAACTCATCAAAGGCAACAGCGCGGGAAGCTTTCCCGCCACCACCTACACCTGGACAAGAAGGGCGTGACTCAAAATGACGTCTCGCAGGCAGTAGCCAATGGGCTACCATGGCACCACGTTCAAATGTATTACTGCAGTATATAAAGAGCTATCGATCCGCCATTACCTCATGTTCCCTCTGTCCACGATGCAATAAACCTGAGTTAACCCAGCCCGAGGCTGTGTCCTGTGTCTTGGTTTTCATACACCAAACACATGATCATGGAAATGTCTGCAAACGCTCTTTGGCTGTGAAACAGAGATGAGCACTGTACCCTAGAGTCAGATACGACTGGCTTTTGAGCAAGGGTGACCTTTACCTTTTCATACTTTAGAAGGATAGGGCTATGCATACATTGTGATTGTGGGTGTAAATACACCAAATACACACCACCACTCCCGGAGGTTATATTGCAAATGATCTGCACAACAGTCCTTACCAGCAGTTTTCCAAGTTGCCTGAGGGTATTGTTCTAGACCTGTGATGGCGAACCTTGGCACTCCAGATGTTCCTTGACTTCAATTCCCAGAAGCCCAAGCACCCTGTGAATCCACACGAATGGGTTTACTGCGATTCATCCGGCCCACGCTGCCCTCGTCGCTCCTGGAAGTGGAAATTAAACGCACCCGTACAGAGGAAAGGAAGAGCCTTAACCGTTCGGGTGCGTTTTACTTCTGCTTCCAGGAGCGACGAGGGCGGCGCAGGCCGGATGAATCGCAGTAAACCCATTCGTGTGGATTCATGGGGGCTTGGGCTTCTGGGAATTGAAGTCCAAGAACATCTGGAATGCCAAGGTTTGCTATCATGGGTCTAGAACAGCTGGGGGCAACCGGTGGCCCCCTTTAGTTGTTGTTGGTCTGTAAAATCCATCAGCCCTACACGGCAATTGGGAGAGATCCCGGAAGCTACAATTCGACAACATCTGCAGGGCTTCAGGTCGCCTTCCTATGTTTGAAATGAAAGAGTGGCCCCTGAGAACTGGTTTAGGATGCATCACCATGCAGGGGTCGTCGTCGTCGTCACTACTGATGTTCCACTGCCTCTCAAGCTTACCCAGCTGTTCTTCCTGCTCCTTGCCACGAATACAGCTGACTTCCCCACTAGTCATCATAACTAGTCATAGCTCTGCTGGTAAGAACTGCTCTTGCTCCCAAGCAGGGAAACAGCTGCCAAGCTTCTACACTTCCCTGTGACTTGGAAACTCTGGAGAGGGAAAGTATTTCGACAGCTTCCCACATATCCAGAATTCCAGACAGATTGCAAGCATCTGTGTGCGCACTTTTAAAGCCAGAAAAATAGCATGGCAGGAGAGGGTTTTATCCCCTCCTGGCCATCTGCTCTTTTTTTCTTCAGCTCCCAGGAAGCTGTGGGTTCAGATGCTGGGAGGAACAGAGAGGCTCAGAAAGAAACAAATTTATATTTCTGGAACCAGGGGACACATATATAAATGAAATATAATGATAGAGAGTACAGTGGAACCTCAGTTTAAGAAATTAATGCATTCTCTGGGACTTTTCATATTATAAAAAAATTGTAAACCAAATTTCCCATAGGAATGCATTAAAAGCAATTTCCCATAGGAACAGGGCCCTAGCCAGGATTCTAGATATAAAACCAAAATATGTTAACCAAAATGTGTTTTTCCATAGGAATGCATTGAAAACCAAAATATGATAGCCCAAACGCAGTTTCCCATAGGAATGCATTGAAACAAAAAGATGTTAACCGAAACACGGTTTCCCATAGGAATGCATTAAAAACCAATTAATCCATTCCGGAAAAATCCGTAAACTGAGACATTATTTACAATGGATTTTCATTTGTAAACTAAAAATTACGTTAACAGAGGTGTTCGTAAACTTAGGTACCATTGTAGTTAAATCAAAGTCTCTAATGTCCCACTAGTGATGGGTACATGTAATAGTAGTATATAAGTTTGTTAAGATGCATGTGTGTGTGTTCTTTTATTTCTTTTTGAAAAGAAAGAACTTCTGCTAGCAGTCTACTGAAACAGGTGGACTAAGAAAGAGTAAGCTAGGGTGCGTGTGTTTGAATCCAGACTCTCAACTTCCAGCACCAGCTGTGCATAAACCAAAAGGCATATAAAGCAGTGGACGCTTTTAACAAAGGAAAGGGCTAAAGCTGATAGATTCCTGAAAACCAAGTTCTCCTCCCATATCCTAGGTATCTGGAAACAGGTCTGCTCTAGGTTGACAGCATTAAAAGAACTCTATCTGTGCATGGTCCCGAGAAATTTTCTCTCTCTGTTTTCATCACAAGCCATGTTAATTTATTTTGCTTCAGTTCTGTCCCTGTGGTAAGGATCTTAAGCAAGACACAGAAGTACTGTAATAACAATAATTTCATGTCAGAGATTACGCTATGTTGAAAGGATTTTTAGGAGTAATTAGTTTCATGTACTGAGTTGCTTTTTACCACAAACAAAGCATAAGTAACGTGCATTATTATAACTATAAAGCAAAGAGGGGTAACTTCATTCCTTCTGTACTATAACAGGAACTGGTTTTTCAAATACTGCTATAGTCAAAGGAGGTGCACAACTTCATTAATTAGGTGTGTTTTGTTATGAGACAGGTGCTTTACAGTGGTTCCCAGCGTGGAGCCCACGCCCCAGAAAGGGACTTCAATTCCTTGAAGCCTAAATTAGTACATTAGCTGATCAGTGCTTTGGAGAATTGACTAAGGCAGGGGTGCCCAAACTTTTTGGGCCGCAGGCTGGTCACATGGTTCAGCGGGCTGGCCACGTGGTTCCTCCCACTGGAAGCAGAAGTAAAATGCACCTTGAAATCTGTTTTGTAACAGGATTACAGATTTTAAACTGCCATTTTCTTTGCTTCAAACAGGGGTGCCCAAACTACAGCCCACGGGCCAGATCTGGCCCCCAATGTCAATTTATCCAGTCTGTGCCGCCCTCGTTGCTCCCGGAAGCAGAAGTAAAATGCGCCTGTACAGGCCGTAGTTTGGACACCCCTGGACTTAGGCTTCTCAGAATTGAAGTCCAAAAACCAAAGATTAGGGAACACTGGTTTAAAAGTAATCCTCCACTTCAAAGTGCTGCCAAAGGTTGGGAAATTGCTATTTCGATGACAACTCTCCGAATCCTGATGGCTGTGCTAGCTGGAGGATGGTAGGTATTGGAATCAAAGAAAGTAACTTTTCAGAGCTCTGACTATTCTGTTTCTTGGGCTGTAAGGTCGCTCTTCCTCGAAAGCCAGTCATATCCAACTCTAGGGTTCAGTATTAACCTCTGTTTATAGCCAAAGAGCCAGCGCTGTCTGCATCTGCAGACATTTCCGTGGACACGTGACAGGCATGCCTCAACACCAGAGTGCATAGAAATCTGAGACTGATGAACATGAAAAGAAAACTGCCTGCGGGATAGTGTGATAGTTTGGGGAAACAAAACTTTAGTGTCTTGCACGGAAGACAAAGAAGGAGTCGCAGGAAGGACTAACACAGGTTTATTCAGTGATGCTCGGCAGGAACATGAGGTAATGGGGCAGATACATCTCATTATATACCATAACACAATACATTTGAATCTTGTTGCACGGTAGCTCATTGGCTGCTACCGGCGTGGCCTCGCCCAGGTCACGCCTCTCTTCTGCAGTTGTTTTCTCTTCTGCAGTTGTTTTCTCTTCTGCAGTTGTTTTCTCTTCTGCAGTTGTTTTCTCTTCTGCAGGGAATTTCCCGCGGCTGTTTGTGATTTGGGCAATGTGGACCATGTGAGACTGAACGCTCGCAGCTGCCCTCTATGGGCGGCTTGCTCGCGTTCCTTAACAGCTGAGATACATTGTGATTGTGGACTGGTTACATTCATATATTTAAAGTAACATTGTACATGCATACATAACATCCCTCCCCCCTAGGATGGGACGAAGTCCCTCAACCATTGTGGCTTGCCGCATGTGCGCCTGGGGCGTGCGGCCGCCTGACTTAGCACAGGGGAGCCGGAGGCTCCTGGTTCCGCGGAGTCCTGCCCTGCAATGGAAAGGGGGAACTCATTAGCGGCTCGGTGTGGCGTCTGTGGCACCCTTGCATTGGGGGACGGGAATGGAATGAATAGTTGGGAAGTGAATCCCTGCATGCCGCTTGAGGAGTTTGGGGACCCCCCCCCAGTACGAATCTCGGGACCGACGAAGAGGCCCTCGTGGCCTCGCCACCCCCCGCTGCCTGTCCGGGCGTTCTAGAGACTGTGGTGGGCGGACTCGCCCCTGTTGCCTGTCTTGGGGGTGTTGGTCTCCGGGGGGCAGGAGCTATTGCATACTCCAAAACAAAAGGGCTAGGGGGACTGGAAGTACCAGGGGCTGAACTGAAACCCCTCTTCTCGCTAGGACGGGTGGGGTACCACTCCGCTACATCCCCCTGGTACTGCAACTCGTAATCATCATCAAACTGATCCCTCTCTTTGAAAGTATCCTCCTCTGTGTCTCCCCCTTGGATAATGCGGGTGGGGGAGGACCCTAACGCTGATTCCCCCTCGCCGGTGACTCGCCTTCGGAGTTGGTCAGCGTGCCTTCTCCAGAGTAGACCTGAACTAGTCTCGACCCTGTAGGATACCGGCCCCGTTTGCTCAACAATTGTCCCTGGCACCCACGCTGGCCCCGAGGCCGCGTAGTTTCTGCAGTGAACCGGGTCCCCTACCGCAAAACTTTTGGAGCTCTCTCCCCCTATGCTTATGTTTCTCCCTTCATCCTCCACCCTGGACGGATCCATCCGGTCAAACAGTGTTACCGGACGCCTCCTCATGAGGAGTTCGGCTGGGGAGAAACCTGACGCTAAAGGGGTTGTCCTGTAGCAGATGAGGAACTGGCACAGATGCAGGTTCAACTCACCGGGACCCATGCGCCGCAGTGCGTCTTTCGTAGTGCGCACTTGGCGCTCTACCTGACCGTTTGTGGCAGGGTGAAACAGGGCAGCGGTTATGTGCCTGACGGCGTTCCTCTCCATAAACGTCTTGAACTCTGCCGACGTGAAGGTACTCGCGTTATCGCTCACAAGGACGTCTGGCAGGCCGAAGCAGGCAAACAGCTTTCGCAACTGTTTAATGGTTGCGGCAGAGGACGTGCTGTTCATGGGGATTACCTCCAACCACTTGGAGTAGGAGTCGACTACCAGGAGAAACATGGACCCGCGGAAAGGGCCGGCGAAGTCGACATGGATCCGGGACCATGGCCCGCGGGCCGTATCCCATTCCCTATGGGGTAACCGGGACTCCTCGGGCCGAGAGCTCTGGCAGCTCTCGCACGTGCCCACTAGGCATTCTATGTCCCCGTCTATCTGGGGCTACCAAAAGAAACTCCTGGCCAGAGCCTTGGAGCGCATGATCCCGGGGTGGCTGGTGTGCAGTAGCCTCAGCACCTTGGCCCTCAGCTTCTCTGGGATAACCACCCGCTGGCCCCAGAGTAAGCAGCCCCTTTCCAGAGAAAGCTCTACTCTGCGCCTGAAAAACGGCTTGAAATGTTCCTCGGGGGGAGAGGTGGGCCACCCTTTTCTAACCCAGGAACTAACTTGGGCCAGGATCTTGTTGGCCGCCGTGGCCTTGGCGAGGTCGGCCGGCACAATTGGGGGTGAGTCGAGAGACTCAATCAGCAGGACTTGGTGTTCCTGCTCTACCTCACACGTGGGGTCCCCTAAACTAGGGAGAGGGGATCGGGACAGGGCGTCCGCATGGGAGATCTCCTTCCCTGGGCGATAGACCAGCTCATATTGGTAGGCGTTGAGAAAAATGGCCCAACGCAGCATCCTGGGGGATAGAATTTGTGGGGTTGGTTTGCCGGTAGTGAAGATCCCCAGCAGCGGCTTGTGATCCGTCACTACCATAAACTTGCGGCCATATAAGAAATCGTGGAACTTCTTGGTTCCCGCGATTATTGCTAGGGCCTCCCTATCTGTTTGCGCATAATTGCGCTCAGCTTTCGAGAGGGACCTTGAATAGTACGCCACCGGGGCTTCCCTTCCGCTCTCCAACACGTGGCACAGGATCGCCCCCACCCCCACCGGGGACGCATCACAGACTAGCACCACTGGTTTTTTCGGATCAAAATGGGTCAGGACCACATCCGAAGACAGGAGTGACTTAAGCTCCTTGGATGCCCTCTCCTGCTTGTCCCCCCACTGCCAAACCGCGTCCTTCTTAAGTAGCGCGTGCAGTGGCTCCGCGACCGATGCCTTCCGAGGCAGGAAGGAGTGATAGAAATTTAGGAGCCCTAGGAATGACTGCAGCTCTGGTTTCGCGGTGGGGCGAGGGGCCGCTACCTTGGACTCGGAGGGTTTGATTCCGTCCGGGGTTACCTTAAACCCTAGAAACTCTACCTCCCTCGCGAAGAATACGCATTTGTCCCTCCTCAATCGAAGTCCTGCCCTCTCGAACACTGAGAGAACCCCATCTAGCCTCTTGGATAACTCTAATTCGCTCCCCGCTGTTATCAACACGTCGTCGAAGTATGGGAGGACGCCTGGAAGCCCCTTTAAAAGGCGTTCCACAAGGGACTGGAAAATTCCGGGGGCCGAATTCACGCCAAACTGAAGGCGCGTTACCTTAAACGCCCCCTTGTGCGTTACGATCGTTTGCGCGGCAGCAGCAGCCGGGGTTACAGAGAGCTGCTGATACGCCTGGGCTAAATCTAACTTGGCGAAAAACCTCCCCCCATGTAGCGTGGCCAGCAAATGGCTGACCACGGGCACCGGGTATGCATTTGGCCGAATGGCCTTATTTATCGTACATTTATAGTCCGCACAAATTCTGACCTCCCCATTTGACTTGAGGGCTGTAACAATCGGCGTTTCCCACTCCGCCGAGTCAACTGGAACCAAAATCCTCTGCCCCACCAATTTGTCCAGTTCCGCCTCAATCTTGTCCTTGAGGGCGAAGGGCACTCTCCTTGGCTTGAGGCGGATGGGCCGGATTTCTGGGTCCAGCTCAAAGGAAACCGGGGGGCCCTTGTATTTCCCGAGCCCCTTCCTGAAAACGTCCGGGTGTGCGTCGCACACGTCCCGCATTGGGTCAGTCTCGATGGCGTTAATGCCGGACAGTTCGATCCCCAGGGGAGCAAACCACTGCGTTCCCAAAAGGCAGCACCTCCCCCCTTTTAGGACCACTAGGGGCATTTTCTCGGAGTAGTTCTTGAACTTCACCTTGAAGTTCCCCATCCCCAACACTGGGATCCCATTTCCCTGCACGTCCCGTAGGTTGGATCTCATGGCCCGCAGTTTGGGCCGTTTCTCTGGGGGAATGCGCATAAACTCTTTTTGGGACAGGATGGAATAGGAAGACCCCGAGTCTATCTCCATCCTCACTGGGACCCCCTGCAACAGTACCTCTATGAAGAACCGCCGGTGCTCCAGGCCCACGCGGTTCACGCCGTCCTCGCTGTGGCCGGCTGAGACCTTCCTGGTGCCGGCCGCCTTTCGTTGGTGTGTCTGGGAATGGCTGGAACTGCCCTTGTCCTCGACTCGTCCGCGCCTGCATACCCGGGCGATGTGTCCCTTTCGGCCGCAGTTGTGGCACTCGGCCTTCCGGAACAGACACCTCGTGCGGTCGTGGGCCGCCCCACAACCGTCGCAGCGGCGGTCCTGCCGTTCTCGGGTCTGCCGCTTCTCCCCTCGCTTCTTGATCCTCTGGACGTCGTCGTCCTCGCTGGAGTAGGGATCCGCTGTCGTGGAGGACTCCTCAGACGACGTTGGTGCGGCGGCGGGCGGCTTGGGGGCCCGCCAGGCCGTCTTCGCTGGTGTCCGCCGGGCCACCTGCACTGGTGACTTGGCCCTCTCGGACGTGGCCCCTCGAGACTTGAATAGCCGGACGCCGCTCCTGGCCTCCTCGGCTGCTTGCGCCTCCCACAGTACCTCGTTGAACGTGAGGCGATGGTCGCGGGTCATGAGCCTCCTCTGAAGCTCCTCGCACAGCATGCGGTCACGGAGGGCCTGGTCCAGGTCGTCCCACTGGCAATGCACCGCTGCAAGCCTGAGGGCCGCCGCATAGGCGGACATGGATTCGCCCGGTCGCTGGTCTCGCCTGTGGAACGCGACCCGGGCTGGGAAAATCGAGACGGGCGGCTGGAAATGCTCACGCAGTCTCTCCAGGATACGGTCGATGGGCACCTCGTCCACCTTCCGGGGGGCCACCAGGGTCATCAGGATCTGCAGCGTGGCCGGCCCCACCTGAGACAGGAAGTGCGAGCGCATCTTCGCGTCGTCGTCGACGCCTGCAGCCTTCATGGCGTGCCGAAACTGGCACTCGTAGAGCTCCCATTGTTCGGGCTCGCTGACATCGAACTGGTACGGCTTGACCTTGGGATTCGCCATCAATCCCACCTTCGTCGCCAATTTAGTGTCTTGCACGGAAGACAAAGAAGGAGTCGCAGGAAGGACTAACACAGGTTTATTCAATGATGCTCGGCAGGAACATGAGGTAATGGGGCAGATACATCTCATTATATACCATAACACAATACATTTGAATCTTGTTGCACGGTAGCTCATTGGCTGCTACCGGCGTGGCCTCGCCCAGGTCACGCCTCTCTTCTGCAGTTGTTTTCTCTTCTGCAGTTGTTTTCTCTTCTGCTGTTGTTTTCTCTTCTGCAGTTGTTTTCTGTAGCTCCTGATCATGTGGGGAATTTCCCGCGGCTGTTTGTGATTTGGCCAATGTGGACCATGTGAGACTGAACGCTCGCAGCTGCCCTCTATGGGCGGCTTGCTCGCGTTCCTTAACAGCTGAGATACATTGTGATTGTGGACTGGTTACATTCATATATTTAAAGTAACATTGTACATGCATACATAACAAAAACCCCACACTGTATTGTCTCACCCAAAAGAAGGAAAACCAATAGCTGAGAAAGAAGAGAGCGTTCACTAGTAGAGTTGGTCAGAAGCACAATTTCAAGATAGGGTTGAAGGGTGGCTGATTCACACATCAAGGTCCATCGTCATCATCTTTAATACTTTCTAGATTAATTCAAAAGATAGAGTGTTGTGTATCTGATATTGTGAATAACAGACCACAATAGTTTATATTGCTCTGCTGATGTATATTTCATAACATTGAGAGGTACACCCTAATAATGTGAGTCACCTCGAGTTCAGTTCTGGAAGGCAGAATATAAATCAGAGTTGGAAGAGGTGCTAAAATTAGAATTTTAGATAAATGGATGAAACAATTAGGTCTGAAGGATGTCTGGAGGGAGCCTAAAGGGTCAGAGAGAGTTTATACTTATTTTTCACAGGTTCATAATACATATTCGAGAATTGATTACATATTTGTTACAGAAAATATGATCAAAAATTTAGAGGATGTAGAAGTTGGAATCTTTAAAGAGTTGATCATGCAAAGTTCTGGTTGGAGTTAAAAGTAGAAGGGAAAAAGAAGACTAGGAAAAGTTGGAGATATGATGATAAATTGTTTCAAGACAGCAGGAGTTGATGGTATACTATCGGGCATTTCAAATTAAGAATGTTGTGAAGATCTTGGCAAGGGAAAAGGTAATGTGGGAGGAAATTGAGATGAGGGATTATAGACACATGGGTAAAATGATTTTTCTAGGCTGTAATTTGGGAAACGCAGTGACAAAAAATTTTATGATGAAAGGATTAATGAGTGTATGGAAGAGGGTGAAGAAGGAATGGTTCCGAATGTCTCTCCTATATTGGAGATTTCAGACTTGGCAAGTTTTCCAATTAATATAAATGAGGGGATAAAGGAGATATTGAAGAAAAATGAGGTTATCCTGTTAAAAGACTGGTTCCGGATATGCAGTAACGAGAGCAGTAGGTTAAAATTGTTTGAGCAATTAAAAATTAATTGGTTTCAGAGATTAAGAATTGTTAATTGGAATAAAAAATATATGAGGGATTATGATTTTGAAAGAGAAAAGCCTAAGTTTGAAGAATTAATTTCAAAAATTAGAAACGGAGAAAAAAATATCAAGGGATTAGTCAGTAAATTATATACAATCCTAAATAAAGTGGGCGATCCACAAGAGGAATTGAGATTAAGAACAAGAATTCAACACAAAGATAGAAAAAGATTTATGGAGAAATAAATGGAAAAAGAGGATTATGAGAACTATGTCGGTTAGAATAAAGGAGCACAACTATAAAATGTTGTGGAGATGGTACCTGACCTCAGTAAGGTTACATCAAATGGACAATAAAAAAGAGAATAAGTGTTGGAGATGCAAGGATACTATTGGAACGTATGAACACATGTGGTGGAGTTGTAATGTGGTTAAAGATTTTTGGAATAGAATTGAAAAAGAAATTGGAGAAATTTTAGGGTAAAATGGTAAAATTGGGGTCAGGCATTACTCTACTAACAAATGTGGAAGCCACTAATTTAAATAAGGATAAGAAAGAGTTATTAGAAATAATGATAACAATAGCTAGAGGATGTATTGCTAGACATTGGAAAAATGATGTAATTATACAAACTGAGAAGTGGTATAAAGAAATGTGGAACTTGGCGTTGAATGATAAATTGACTTGGGAGATAAGGAAAAAAGGGATAATTTGAAAGAAAATAGATTTTGGATTATATGGAAACCTTTTGTGGATCACTCCCTTAAGGGGGATGAAATAAACAGACCTGTACCAGAACAAAGTGGATTTTGGAATTAAATTAGTGAGAAATTCTGAGCTCTCCAGGGCAATGTAAATAGCTTAAAATTATTAGTAAGAGCAGTAAAAGAAATGAGGAGTAAAAGAGAGATAGGAGTTTTGATAGATAAAAATGGCACGAGATGTAATAAAATTAAAGATAAGCTTAAAATGGTCAAAGATTTTTATCAGGAATTATATACAAAAAAAGATAAAAATTTGGAAAAGTTGAGGGAGCAAATGGAGAAGCATTTTCAAAATAAGATAAATCAAGAACATAAAATTAGAATGGAAGAAAGAATAAATGAAAAAGAGATAAAAGATACGATAGCCAATTTGAAGTTGAATAAATCCCCAGGGGATGATGGACTTCCAGCAGAGTTCTATAAAGAGTTTAAAAATAGCGTGGTTCCAAGATTGTTGAAGTTGTTTAATTATATATTGGATGGGGGAAAGTTTCCGACATCATGGTATAGAATGACAACTGTTTTACTGCCAAAACCTGGAAAGGATTTAGAAAACGTGGAATCATATCGGCCCATCTCTCTGATAAATCAAGATGCCAAGATATGTTGGGATCTGATTCATGTAAGATCTCTTCTCATTCAGTCTCATGAAGCAGCAATTTATATCCTCAGATCTTTTAAGATAGAAACTTAAGAGTCCACGAAGTCCAGCTTCATTAGGCTCAGAGTAAGGAAAGAACAGAGAGAGACAGAAAACAGGACTCCAGTCTTTGGCTGAACAAACGATACTAATACTACTCTTTATTCAGGCAGAGTATAACAGGAACGAAACTTAAGCAAGCAGAGTATACCAGAAACGAAACTTAACAGAAACAAAACCTAAGGCCCACAGCCAATCAGAAGTGTCAGAGCCCAAATAAGGAGAATACTTTTTCACTATTCTACGCATGCAAGCAAAGAGGCTTTTGGTTACAAAATGTGTCCGAGACAGCCTGACAGAATCCAGATACATTCCCACATGTCCTCCTTTTTCATTTAAATTTGAGAGAGGGATGGCTAATCATACCCCTGCATGTCATCATACTCCATAACTACTCCTCCATATACATCATCACTGTCCTCCTGTACATCGTACCCCTCCTGACTCATGGTACCTTGTTCCGGAGGATGATACCTCATTGAGTACAATTGCCGTCGTGCAAAACCCGATGTCTCCCTTTTACGCAGTGGACATGTGTTACACATAGAAATAAGATTAGGAATACAATTAATGCAAAAACACAAAGGTATAAGGCAGATAATAATAATGAACCCATAAAAGAAAACTCGTCTAAGGACAGATAAATCAGGCAACCAAGAAGTCACCCAATCAAAGAGATTAACATCAGTGCGTACATTGTTAGTAATGCTCTCCTGTAAAGTCTGAAGTTCTTTCTCAATAGTATTATTCAGATCCTGGAATTTTACCCGACATCCCTGGTTCCCGACCAGTTTACAAAATCCTCCGGCTAGTCTGTCCTGCATTTGGTCTTGATGAAGCTCAGTGATTTCCATTTGAAGATCCCGTATGACCCTCCCTGTGGCATTGATTGATTTCTCCAGCCTACAGGTGAGTCCCAAAATGGACCTTCTATTCTCCTGGGAAATGACACCTGGGTATGATCCCAATGTGAGTGTTCCAGTGATAGCACTCCCTATAGCTCTCCCCCAGGAGCTACCATCAGACAGCTGAACATCGATTATCACTTCATCATTGCAACCAGAACCCATCGGGCCGGCAGCAGCTCTCCGGCGCCGTGCATGTGCCTGAGGCGGCATTTGCACTTGTACGGGTAAGGTAAAATAACCCAATGCTGCACATTGATATTGTCCTGGATGGAAATTCGTGGCAACTCCATTAAAAAAGAACCACATGTTAGGATCCTTGATTTGCCATCCATTGCAAATTGAACCACTATCTATAGCAGAATAATCAGGAGTAAACATAGGAAATACATCATATATATCTTCAATAGTAGTGTTAAACAAGGTATAATTAAGCTTATAAGAACTGTTATAACTACCCCATAACCAAAAATAATCATCACAACCCGTATAATTGCCTACATTCCGCAAAACCCTTTGTGCTTGAGTCCAGTGCTTCCATTTACTATTCCAGACCCCAGAACTATGACAGCAGAAACAAAGCCCTTTAGTGTATTTCTTGAATGTCATGCTTCGCCATCGGGTGTTGTTAAATTGTTCTGGGGGATTGGAGAAGAGTGTAGACCTATCAAGATGTTGCAAATGTCCAATAACCAACTCTGGCGTGTTGAACAATGCCGGAAGAAAGGCCATTTGAGACACTGCCAGTGGATGCTCATAGTATAACGTTGCATTCTTACCATGAACCTCAAACATATAGTTAGCATGACGAATCCAAAAGTTGGGGTTGCCTCCATGAGGTATTGTTCTTACAGCTGGAAGCACAGTAAGAAAGAAAAGAACAAATGTCAGCACATTCAGTTTACTGGTGAACCATCATCCTGGAGCTGAGTAACCTTCTTCTCTCTCCATGGGCGGATCGCTCGAGCAGGAATCCACACAGGTCCTGAGGTTGTAGAAACCGCTGCGTATCCTCGTCCCCAGGTGATTAGAGGTACAGGACCCTTCCACTCAGGATCGGGTTGCTGCCGATAAACGACCAATGGCTTAGGAAGACACTCCTCAGTCTTGAAATGCAATTCGACTGGAGAGTGTGACCTGTTATGGGGAGCAAGAAGAAAATTAAGAGTATACAGTACTTTAGCAACAGCTGTAGGTATTTCAGCCACAGGAACCCCTCTATCTCCCACTTGCTTGTGTAACAAATTTTTGAATGTCAGGTGGGCTCTTTCAACAATCGCCTGTCCAGTCGAGTTATAGGGTATTCCATGGGTTAGCTTAATGTCCCACTGACAGCAAAAGTCCTGAAAGGCAGAAGAAACATATGATGACCCATTGTCTGTCTTAAGGCTTTTAGGTTTACCCATTGCCGCAAACGAACGAATGCAATGTTGTATAACATGTCTGGATGTTTCACCCCGTAAGGGTGTAGCCCATATAAATCCAGAGAAGGTATCAACAGTCACATGTAACTTAGAAAGCGGAGCCAAAGCAGGTACTTGCGTGACATCCATCTGCCATAGCTGATTAGCTTCTGTTCCTCGAGGATTAACAGCATCAAATGGCAGGAATATAGGAGACTTCGTACAGGAAGCACAGGATGACACAATGTCTCTAGCCTGTGACATAGGAATGGAAAATCGTTTATGCAAAACCTTAGCAGATTGATGAAACATTGCATGACTGTCAATGGGGTTGTCAAAGAGAGAAAAAACCTCAGCAGAGTCCCGGAGAGCAGAATCTGCTCGTGCATTGCCCTCCGTCAAATAACCTGGGATCCTTGTGTGAGAGCGTATGTGGGCAATGAAGAATGGGACCGTACGGTTGGAAAGAAAACCTTGAAGCTGTTGGAATAAAGCAAAAAGATCCCTATCCATCGATGGAGACAAATAAGCTTGAGCTAAAGTAAAAACAAGGCGGTAAACATATTGAGTATCCACAATCAGGTTAAAAGGCACATCAGAAAACGTAGAGAAAGCAAGTATGACCGCTGCCAGTTCTGACCGCTGGGCCGATGCTTGGGGTCCTGTAAAAACAACCTCCCATTCCCCAGTAGGACCCTGCCATGTAAGTACTCCACGGGAGGGGGAGCCATCCGAGAAAAGAGTAACGGCATGCAAGATAGGTTGCATGCAAAGCGGGGATGACAGGGAGTAAGAAGTAAGATTCAGCAAGGTAAACCGCTTATCCTTGGGGGGGTTAAATTTAACTTGTCCCACAAAGTCCGCCATGGCCACCTGAAATGCCTCAGAATGCTGTAGCAAGGCGGTTAGCTGATCCTGCGAAAAAGGAAAACAAACAAAGTCAACGTCATAGCCAGTCAAATGCTTTGCCCTAGTACGGCATTTGAGGAAAAGACCAGCAATCGCATCAGCAGGCGATAACAGTTTTTCGAGGGAGTGTGCGCCAAGTGTAGCCATTCCACGATGGCCACCTTCTGAGCGTTGACAGGCGCGAACAAAACAGCAGTGGGCAGCCTCGGTGTAGGAAGAAGAGCGCATGCCAGCGCAA
This sequence comes from Bradypodion ventrale, assembly GCA_035047345.1. NCBI lineage: Eukaryota > Metazoa > Chordata > Lepidosauria > Squamata > Chamaeleonidae > Bradypodion > Bradypodion ventrale. The sequence continues at coordinate 183,697,395 of JAWDJE010000002.1, forward strand.
TGGTGCCTGAGGGCACCCGATCCACAGCGATGGTATGCAGCTTTTCGTTGAGGCGTTGAAGAGCTGTACGCATCTCCGTTGTGCAGGGAATGATGTCCGCTGGAGAAGTGTGTCCAGAAGGAGCAGCAAAGAGTGGTGACAGCTCCTCCGTGCTCAGGGCCAAGAAAGGACGAGCCCAATTTATGTTCCCTAGCAATTGTTGCAATTGTTCTATATCGTGAAATCATTTCTTGGGCAAGTTCCTTATCTTCTTCCAAAACCTCCGCTATTGCTTCCTCACTGACCTCTGGTAGCCCTATTATTTTGCCTGGGCCCGAGCCTGGCCCGCACTCCCATTTCCCTGCTGCTGTGGAGAAAAGTCAGAGTCTTTGTGCTGAGCAGCTGAGGGGTTGGCATTAGGATTTGAGCGGCACTGTTTGGCCCAATGGTACCCTTTCTGGCAAATGGGACACTTCCTTGAAGGGTGTGCTGCCTGCTTTTGAGAGAAGCGACATTGTGCTTTAAAATGCCCTTCTTTTCCACAGCCAAAACAACGTTTGTTTTGAGCCTGAGTTGTGGGCAATTGAACTGCAGCTGCCAGAAGTTGAGCCTTGTAACTGTGAGTCCCCACATTTTGACAAACTTTCATCATGTCTGCTATAGATGTTCCTGGCCTAGCATAAACAGCTGTCAGAGCGCCCTTACAATCCTCATTGGCATTTTCAAAAGCCAGTTGTTTCATGAGCATTTCCCGTGCCGGGACATTTTCCACCTGGCGGCTGAGGGCAGTCATGAGTCTGTTAATGAACTCAGTGTAATCCTCTTTAGGGCCCTGCCTTATTGCTGCAAACCCAGCAACTGAGCTATCTCCTTTGGAAGGAATCTTACTCCAGGCACGCATGACTATCTGTGCAACATCTCCCAGCTGGGCATCAGTGAGTGCCAACTGCTGTGTGGGGTTGGCAAAATTTCCCTCCCCACATAACATATCCATCGTGAGTGCAGGGCGTGTATGATGTACCTCCCAAGCCACATCCCTCCACTCTTGCAAGCAGAGCATTGCTTCTGCAGGAGGCAGGAGTGCTTTAATCATCTGTTTCCAATCAACTGGTAGCAATTTTTGAGAAGCAATGGCTTCCAACAAAGCTTTCGTAAAAGGTGCATTAAACCCATAGTCACGTATGCTGACTCTTAGTTCATTCAGATATTTGTAATGAAGGGTTTCATATCTATCTGGGACTGCCGGTGCATTGCCCACAGCCGGAGCCCCCCTTATCACTGGGTATATTTCAGGAGATTCCACATCCAGCACAGCTGCCGTTAAAGCAGCAGAGAACTGTGTTTTGGTAGGGCTAAAAGTGCTTGATTGCTGCAAGGCAGGATATAATGTCCCATCTCCATTTCCACCTCCACTCCCATCAGGGGGCTTAAGCTGTTGTTGCTCATATGATGGAGGGGCAGTTGCCATAGCCCCCCCCCCCTTGGCTGGAGGCAAAAGCTGTGGGAGGGGGCCATCAAGCCTCTGAGAGAATAACATATTCTTTGGAGTGAGTCTCTGAAGGCAGTCTCTAACTTCCTCCCATGTAAATAATACTGATACAGAAATTCCATTATGCTTCTGCATTTCTCTCCCAATCTGTTTCCACTGTTTTAAGTCCAGACATTCATCAAATTTAACCCAAGGACGGATTTTTTCTATAGCTTTGACTAGCTTTTGTATCTCCCTCTCATCAGCCTTTCGCCCATTGTTATTCAAAAGATCTGAGATATCTTTACAAAGTTCCGTCCCTGCCGAAGTAAGCACGCACCCCATGATTCACTCACCCTATTGTAATTCTCAAGCGCTTGATTGGACCTTTCCTCTGGTCGGACCTGTCTGGTCGGAGGTGAATGAAGACCTTGTCCCCGGTCGATGAGGTGATAATTAGGTGCTAAATGCTGAAGCAGAGTTCTTCAAAGCATTCCTTTGAATTTCATTCAATGGCCTCGCGACGGGGCACCACTTGTTGGGATCTGATTCATGTAAGATCTCTTCTCATTCAGTCTCATGAAGCAGCAATTTATATCCTCAGATCTTTTAAGATAGAAACTTAAGAGTCCACGAAGTCCAGCTTCATTAGGCTCAGAGTAAGGAAAGAACAGAGAGAGACAGAAAACAGGACTCCAGTCTTTGGCTGAACAAATGATACTAATACTACTCTTTATTCAGGCAGAGTATAACAGGAACGAAACTTAAGCAAGCAGAGTATACCAGAAACGAAATTTAACAGAAACAAAACCTAAGGCCCACAGCCAATCAGAAGTGTCAGAGCCCAAATAAGGAGAATACTTTTTCACTATTCTACGCATGCAAACAAAGAGGCTTTTGGTTACAAAATGTGTCCGAGACAGCCTGACAGAATCCAGATACATTCCCACAAAGATATTTACAGCAATTATGGCTAATAGATTAAATGGTTTTATGGGCAATTATATAAATAATGATCAGGCGGGTTTTTTGAAAGGGAGACATATGTCGGATTTGACAAGGTGAGTTTTAGACATGATAGATATGGTTGGACGAACTAAACAGAAAGTCGGATTATTATCATTAGATATATTTAAAGCATTTGATTCATTGCAATGGGTAACGATTAGCGAAATAATTAAATCTCTCAGATTGGGGGAAAGATTTATTAGAATGATAGAACAATTGTATCAACATGGTATTGCTAATGTTAAGGTGAATGATGAACATACAGATGAAATTATATTAGAAGCAGGAACAAGACAGGGGTGCCCATTATCTCCAATTTTGTTTATTATGGCGATGGAATTATTAGCAATTATTATAAGAGAGGATAAAAATATTGAAGGAATATTAGGGAATAAGATAAGTCTTTATGCCGATGACACATTGGTAATTGTAAAGCATCCTAGGAATGCACTAGAAAAGATACAAAGACATTTAAAGGAGTTTGAAGAGATGACAGGATTGAGAATAAATTGGGACAAATCTGAAATGATATTTTGTAATATTAATAAGGAGGAGCAAGATGAAATAAAGGATAAATACAAAATACAAGTTAAAATAGTTTGAAGTATTTGGGAATAAATATTTCAAATAAATTTTATGATTTTAAGAGATTCAATTATGAAAAACAAAAAAAAGGAAATTAAGGATAAAATAGAACAATTTAAAAAAATAAAGCTATCCTGGTTTGGCAGGATAGAACTGTATAAAATGACGTTGTTGCCTAGAATAAATTTTTTATTTGATGCATTACCAGATCAATTAAATCATAAGGAAATTATGTGATGCACATGATAACCGTATGGTGACTTGCCTGCCAGGTGCAAAAGTTGCAGACATCACAAGAAATCTAGATAGATTGTTAGAGAGAACTGGGAACGAGCCAGTTGTCATGGTACACGTTGGTACCAATGATGTTGGGAAGGCCAAGCGGTCTGTCCTGGAAGCCAAATTTAGGTTGTTAGGAAGAAGATTGAAGTCCCGGACTTCCAAGGTAGCATTTTCAGAAGTGCTGCCTGTCCCTCGAGCAGGACCTACCAGGCAGGCAGAGCTCAGAAGCCTCAATGCGTGGATGAGGCGGTGGTGTCGAGAGGAGGGCTTCAGATTTGTCAGGAACTGGAGAACATTTTGGGACAAGCCAAATCTGTTCAGGAGGGATGGATTGCATTTAAACCATGATGGGACCAGATTGCTGGCACTCAACATCAAAAAGGCTGCAGAGCAGCTTTTAAACTGATAACTGGGGGAAAGCCGACAGGAGCTGGGCAGCATCCGGTTCGGGAAAGTGTGTACTTGAGTAGTGAGGAGGATGCAAAAATTACTGAGCAGAGCAAGGAGCTAGTCACCAGCACTCTAGCAGAAGGATGCAAGAGGCAGTCTAACAATGCAACTGGATTCAAAAGACTGTATCAGGAAAGCATATATAAATGCTTGTATACAAATGCCAGAAGCCTCCGGAACAAAATAGGGGAGCTGGAATACTTAGCAATAGATAAGAATATTGATATTATTGGTATCACTGAAACCTGGTAGACGGATGATAACCAATGGGATACAGTTATCCCAGGCTACAAACTGTACAGGAAGGATAGGAAGGGGCAAACAGGAGGTGGTGTAGCCTTGTATGTCAAAGAAGTGATAAAATCGTATGAATTGGAATATCTAGCTGATTTAGAGTCACCATTAGAAGCTCTGTGGGTAAGAGTACCAGGCCACAAGGATGGTCTAACAGTAGGCATATACTATCGGCCTCCGACCCAAACTCTTGAGGGAGACTGGCAGTTGGAGAATGTTGTAAAGGAGGCATCCAGGAAGGGAAGCCTGGTTATAATGGGGGACTTCAATTACCCTCACATAGACTGGGTAAACTGTTGTTCAGCACATGATAAAGAGATAAAGTTCCTAGATATGCTAAATGATTGTTCCCTGGGACAGATGGTTGAAGACCCAACTAGAGGTACAAGAATCCTTGACTTGATCCTGAGTAATACTCAGGATCTGGTGCAAGATGTTAATGTGACTGATCCAATAGGGAACAGTGACCACAACTCAATTATGTTTAACTTGATCATAGACTGCAAGTCACTGATAAAATCTAAAACAGAGACCTTAAATTTTCAGAAAGGAAATTTCCCAAAGATGAGGAAACTAGTAAAAAAGAAACTGAAAGGGAAAATTGAGAGAGTCCAAACACTCCAAGAGGCATGGAGGTTGTTTACAAAAACAATAACAGAGGCCCAATTGGAATGCATACCCAAAAGGAAAAAGGGCACTGCCAGGTCCAAGAGGACTCCGATGTGGCTTACAGGAGCTGTTCGGGAAGTGATCAAGAGCAAGAAAAGCTCATTTAGAAGATGGAAGGCTTGTCCGAATGAGGACAGCAGGCAGAAACATAAATTCTGGCAGAACAAATGCAAGGCAACAATCAGGAAAGCAAAGCAAGACTTTGAGGAGCGTATAGCTAAAAATACTCAGAGAAATAACAAAGACTTCTTTAAGTACATTAGAAGTAAGAACCCAACTAGGAAGGCCATTGGACCATTAGATGACAATGGAAGGCAATGGGTTATTAAAGAGGAAACAGAGATTGCAGAGTGACTCAATGAATTCTTTGCTTCAGTATTCACTGAAGAAGACAGAGGCCACATGCCCAAAACAGAGCCTATCTTCGTAGGGAGGGAAACCGAAGAATTAAGCAAGATAGAAATAACCAGGGAGGAGGTCCTTGCATGTCTTGTTAAGCTAAACACTAACAAATCACCAGGACCAGATGGCATCCATCCACGAGTTCTCAGGGAACTTAAAGATGAAATTGCTGATCTCCTAGCCAAAATATATAATATTTCCCTCAAATCAGGCTTTGTGCCTGATGACTGGAAGGTAGCGAATGTAACACCAATTTTCAAAAAAGGATCCAGGGGTGATCCAGGAAATTACCAACCTGTCAGTTTGACATGTGTCCCAGGTAAAGTGATGGAAACCATCCTAAAAGATAGAATTAATAGGTACATAGAAGAGAAGGCGCTGCTAAAGGAGAGCCAACATGGCTTTTACAAGGGCAAATCATGCCTCACTAATCTGTTGGAATTTTTTGAGAGTGTCAACAAGCATGTGGATAAGGGGGATCCAGTTGACATTGTTTATCTGGACTTTCAGAAGGCTTTTGACAAGGTCCCACACCAAAGGCTCTTGAATAAACTTAGCAGTCATGGAATAAAGGGACAGGTCTTGTCCTGGATCAGCAACTGGCTAAGGGACAGGAAACAGAGGGTAGCACTAAATGGACACTTCTCCAAGTGGAGGGAAGTAAAGAGTGGGGTCCCCCAAGGTTCAGTACTGGGACCCCTGCTTTTCAACCTCTTCATAAATGATCTAGAGGTAGGAGTAAAAAGCAAGGTAGCCAAATTTGCTGATGACACTAAATTATACAGGGTAGTAAAAACTGTGAGAGATTGTGAAGAGCTCCAGAGGGATCTCTTGACACTGGGGGAGTGGGCAAAATAGTGGCAAATGAGCTTCAACATCAGTAAGTGCAGAGTGATGCATGTTGGGGCAAAAAACCCCAATTACATTTATAAACTGATGGGGTCTGAACTCTCTGCGACAAACCAGGAAAGGGACCTTGGTGTCCTGGTGGACAGCTCAATGAAGATGTCAACCCAGTGTGCCTCAGCAATGAAAAAAGCAAACTCAATGTTAGGGATCATTAGGAAGGGTATAGAAAATAAGTCAGCAAGTGTCATTTTGCCTCTTTATAAATCTATGGTGAGGCCCCATCTGGAATATTGTGTACAGTTCTGGTCGCCATACCTCCAGAAGGATATTATGGAGTTGGAGAAAGTACAGAGGAGGGCAACCAGAATGATTAGGGGACTGGAACACCTTCCTTACCATCTGAGGCTGCAACGGTTGGGCCTTTTCACTCTTGAACGACGGCGTCTAAGAGGTGACCTGATTGAAGTTTATAAAATCATGCACGGTGTGGACAAAGTAGATAAGGAAAAACTGTTTTCCCTATCGCACAACACTAGAACTAGGGGACACTCCATGAAACTTTTGGGTACTAGTTCTCAAACAAATAAGAGAAAGTACTTTTTCACCCAGAGGATTACTGGTCTATGGAACTCCCTGCCAGAAGAAGTGGTGACAGCTGTCAGTCTTGACAGCTTTAAGAAAGGATTAGACAAGTTCATGGAGGACAAGGGTATCAATGGCTATAATTATGGCTACCTAAGGACAACCTCCGGGTTGGAGAGATAGGCAGGATATCTCTCAATGCCATTTCCAGGGAATCCTAAGCAGGTGAAGGCATCTCCTTGGGAATACCCTGAAGGAAATGGTGAGCCACTGTGTGAGACAGAATGCTGGACTGGATGGGCTGTGGCCTGTTCCAGCAAGGCTGTTCTTATGTTCTTATGTTCTTAAATTAAGGAGTTTCAAGTTGTATTTAATAATTATTGTAACAGGGGGGGAAAGCCTAGAATAGTAAATACCCTTTGGTATTTTTCTCAAAAAGAGGGAGGATTGGGTTTACCTAATCTGAGAAACTATTATAGGGCATTTCAAGTTAAAAATATTATAAAGATTTTAATGAGGGAAAAGGTATTATGGGAAGAAATTGAGATGACAGAGTTAAATCAAGAGGGCAAAGGGATATTTCTAGGCAACACATTGGGGGGGGGGGGATGCAGGTTAAAAATAAAATGATGAAAACAATGTTAGCAGTATGGAATAGGATTAATAAGGATTTATGCTCTAGTATATATCCGGTAATAGAAATAGAGGATATTAAAAATTTCCCAATAAAATTGGATAAAATGGTGAAAGAAGTATTGATAAGAAATGATGTTTTCCTGTTGAAGGATTGGATCTGATCCTGTAAGGATAGTGAAAGGAAAATAGAAGTTTATGCACAGTTGAATTTGAATTGGTCTCAGACAGCCTTGGTAAACAAATGGAATGGCAGATATTTGAGGGAAACTAGTTTAGATAGAGAAAAAACCAAATTTGAGGAATTGATAAGAAAAGGTGATATTGGAATTAAGGGTATAGTGAGTAAAATATAAAGGATATTAAATAAGGATGGTAATCCGCAAGAAACGATGAGGTTAAATTGGGAACAGGATTTGAATATAGAAATACCATAAAAGATTTGGAAAGGCAAATGGAAGAAAAGGTTTATGAGAACTATGTCTGTTAGAATAAAAGAACATAATTTCAAAATACTGTGGAAATGGTACTTGACTCCAGTGAGATTACAGCAAATGGATAACGCTAAAAGTAAGATGTGTTGGAGGTGTAAACAATCTTTGGGAACATATGAACATATGTGGTGGAAATGTAATGTGGTAAATAACTTCTGGAGAAAAATTGAGAAAGAGATTTGTGATATAATGGGGTTCGGAATTAAGCTGGAGTGTTGATAACTGATGTCAAAATTTTGAAGTTAAATGAGGATAAAAAATAATTAATATCTATAATGTTGACTACCGGGAGACAGTGTGTTGCAAGAAACTGGAAAACAGACATAATTTTAAAAAAGGATGAATGGTATAAAGAGATGTGGGATCTTGCATTGAATGATAAATTAACATGGGAGATAAATAAATTTAAGGGTAAAATTAAAGAAAATAGATTTTGGAAAATCTGTCAACCATTTGTGGGTTACTCTTTGAAAGGAGAAAGGGGGAGCAGTCTGGTACCTGATCAAATATGTTTTTTGAAATGGTAAAAATAAATGTAATATCCTGCAGACTCCATGATATTGTAAATACACTGGGTGATTATTGTATTACTGTTGAATATTATTCAGTTATTGGTTGAATGGTATAACTTAAGAAGACTTAATAGAATGTGGTTGTAATAATTAACACGGGTTAAGGATTAATTTGGAAATAATAAATTCCATAGAATTAAAAATGGTAATGGAAGGGTGGGGGTAAGATGGAATTGTATTAAAATAATAAGTAGGTTTTTTGTCTTTTATTAATATAGTAGATGTAAGTTTGCATACCAATAGAGATTATAAGGTGATTTTTTTGTATGTATTTTAATTGAATAATTCTCTTTTTCTTTTTTTTGTTATGTGTGAAAAATTAAAATTTAATAAAATAAATAATTTTAAAAATAAATCAAAGAAAGTAAGTTTATTCCTTGTATCTGGGCGAACCTATTTAAGCAGAAATGGCACTCAACATCCCAATTCTTTTCAATTAACCAGGAAATTTTAAGGAGAAAGCAATATCAGTGCCTAACATTCATGACAGTTATAACTTATCTACCATCCTTGCTGCTTGGCCTCAAATCCCACAAGGACTGACCTTGAAGCACAGTGGAGTTTACTTCTGAGTAAACAGGCACAGGACCACTCCGTAAATCTCCCTTTGAAACAGTTCAGAATGTTGAACTGTGTTCAGGCCACCCTGAACATCTCTGTTCTCCTCTTGATGTCAGAAGTGGTACAGTCAGACCTTGTATGTACTTGAGAAGGAAACCAGACCATCATGGAATACCTATAGTCTCCTAATCGGGTTAAGAAAGACGCCTTCCTGAAACTCTAACACAGGGGTGCCAAAACTACAACTTGCAGGCCAGATCCAGGAGCGATGAGGGCGGCATGGGCCAGATGAATTGGTGTCAGAGGCCAGATCTGGCCCACAGGCCATAGTTTGGGGACCCCTGGTTTAAGCAGTGAAATGGCAGCCTAAAAATCTATCTCATCTTGTTGCAAAACATATCTGTTGCTTTAGTGTCTTGCACGGAAGACAAAGAAGGAGTCGCAGGAAGGACTAACACAGGTTTATTCAGTGATGCTCAGCACGAACATGAGGTAATGGGGCAGATACATCTCATTATATACCATAACACAATACATTTGAATCTTGTTGCACGGTAGCTCATTGGCTGCTACCGGCGTGGCCTCGCCCAGGTCACGCCTCTCTTCTGCAGTTGTTTTCTCTTCTGCAGTTGTTTTCTGTAGCTCCTGATCATGTGGGGAATTTCCCGCGGCTGTTTGTGATTTGGGCAATGTGGACCATGTGAGACTGAACGCTCGCAGCTGCCCTCTATGGGCGGCTTGCTCGCGTTCCTTAACAGCTGGGATACATTGTGATTGTGGACTGGTTACATTCATATATTTAAAGTAACATTGTACATGCATACATAACAGTTGCAAAACAGAGTACAAGGCATGTTTTTCTTCCGCTTCCAGTAGGAGGAACTGCGTGACTGACCCACAGCCTGAAAAGTTTGGGCACCCCTGCTCTAAAAGCTATTGCCACTGACAATATGGGGCTGGATCAAAAGCCTGAGTCAGTTTAAGGCAGCTTTTTATGTCCCAGTCATTTCTGAGAGGGAGGGAGAGAAGGAGAAAACTTCACCAGCAAATAGGAAACAAACAAAGCATCTTAGTCAGTTCCACTCACCTTGCAGAAACTGGGACCCAAGACTCCAGGGCTTCCAGAGGATCGGTGTGGTGGTGGATTTATAACAGGGCTGAGTCTGTCAATAAAAGGGAGCATTGTATTACCTTGTCTCAAGCATGTCATGAGACCTGTCCTGAAATAAAAATACAGCATCACACCCATGTCAACAGAACCAATTCCTTGCCCATTTGGCGGTCACATTTTTCCACTTAAGAGTTACTGTCCAATTCCCATAACATTCAGCCACTGACAACCAGCCTCCACGGTGGGTCACGATTCAAGAAGTTATCAGACAAGGCAAGCTCAGAAGGGTTGGATTTCTTAGAAGACACAGGCCTTCTCTCGCTACCACAGAGCTTCTTTAGCAGGGGAGCCCAAACTCTGGCCCACAGGCCAGATCCGGCCCCTGATGCCAATTCATCTGCCCCACACCGCCCTCGTCACTCCTGGAAGTGGAAGTAAAACACACTGTTATGTACTGAATAGAATGTGACAAGTACTCTTTAACTGATTGTATCCGGCAATTGTATCCATTGTAACTAATCAGAGACACATTGTATCAAGCTGTTAAGGATAATGCTGCTTGTGCCAGTAGCAGCACCCAGCTCACATGATACAGATTCCCCTGAATACCTGAAGGGCGGGAAACCTTCCCACGGCACCGCACCTGGAAAAGATGGGCGTGACGGTCCATGACGTCACGCGGACAGTAACCAATGAACTATCACCCGGGTTATTCAAAATGTACAGTGTACTATAAATAGAGCTGTTTGGTCCACCATTACCTCATGTTCACTCTGACTACCATGCAATAAAGTTGTGTTTTAGCCCTTACTGTGGCTCCTTCTTTGTCTTCCGTGTAAGACACTAAATTGGCGACAAGGATGGGATGACGTCCCAAAAAGTGAACATCGCACCCTTCGACACCACGAAGCCAGAAAAATGGGAACTCTACAAGCAGCAGTTCCTCTACGCTATGGACCTCGAAGGCATCGAGGAGGAAGCCCAGCGCCGGGCATTTCTACTGGCCCAGTGCGGCCTAGAGACATTGGAACTAGCCACCAACCTCCTAACGCTGAGACCGCTCAGGGCCGTGCCCCTAGATGAGATCCTCGCCGAGTTGAGGAAACACTTTCGCCTGAAAGTGTCCGTGGTCCCGGGAAGGTTGGCATTTCAGCAGCGGTGCCAGCGGGCCGGTGAGTCCATGGCAGACTTCGTGGCAGCCCTGCGGGTGGCTGCCGTTTCTTGCCGGTGGGGAGCGTCCCTGAGCGACAGGCTCCTGCTGGGCCTGCGAGGGGGCCAGGAAAAAACTACTGGCCAAAGACGAGAGCATTTCGTTCGAGCATGTCCTGCGCATCGCCCAAGCCGCCGAGTCAGTGCAACAAGGCAAACGGGTGTGCCGGGCCAGGACTGCCACGGTTGGGAGGGGGGCACCAGCAGTCCCAGTCCACAGCTGTTCCTCCCATGGAGAGCAGGGGCCCTCCGAGTCCACCACATCCACCTCCGACTTCAGTGAGGACGAAGACGTGCAGCGGGTGCAGAGGAGGCCGGAGATTCGAGACCGCGCCAGAGGACCGCTGCTGCAACGGATGCGGGGCATCCCACGACTGGAGCCGATGCCCATTCCGGAAGGCGGAGTGCCACAACTGCGGGCAGTGCGGGCACATCGCAAGGGTCTGCAGGCGGCGTCGAGACGATGGCAAGAGCCAAGCGGAACAGCCCCAATGAAAGGCAGACGGGGTTGGGCACATCCTCGACAACGATGAGCCCCAGGAGCACCGCGTGTCTCAACGGGTTCCTGACGACCGCGACCAGGCGGTCCACAGCGTGCAGTTGCGGCGGCCCCGGTTTTTTGTTGAGGTACTGGTACAGGAGGTCCCAATAAGGATGGAGATCGATTCGGGGTCATCGTACTCCATCGTCTCCCACAGGGAATTTTTGCGTATTCCCCCAAAATCACGCCCCAAGCTGAAGGCCCTTAAGACTAATTTGCGGGATGTTCAGGGCAAGAGTAAACCAGTGTTGGGGGTGGGAGAGTTCAAGGTTCAGTTTAAAAGGCGCTCTGCGCAGTTGCCCCTAGTAGTTCTAAAGGAAGGGTCCTGTTGTCTCCTGGGTACACAGTGGTTCGGGCCCCTGGGAGTTTTCATTGGAGGCATACACGCCATGCAGGCTGACCCGATCACTGAGGTGTGTAACGCACACCCGGCCGTTTTTGAGAAGGGGCTAGGGAAGTTCAAAGGGCCCCCAGTTTCCTTCGAATTGGACCCCGACACTGACCCATCAGGATGAAGCCAAGAAGAGTGCCTTTCGCACTAAAAGACAAAATAGAGATTGAACTGGACAAACTGGTGGGTCAGGGGACTTTGGTGCCGGTGGACTCCACCGAGTGGGAAACCCCCATTGTTACGGCACTTAAGGCTAACGAGGAGGTCAGAATCTGCGCTGACTACAAGTGCACGATTAACAAGGCAATTCGCCCAAATGCGTATCCGGTGCCGGTGGTAAGCCACCTGCTAGCAACCTTGCATGGGGGGAGGTGTTTCGCCAAACTAGACTTGGCCCAGGCATACCAGCAATTGTCGGTAACCCCAGCTACAGCTGCCGCTCAGACAATTGTTACCCACAAGGGAGCTTTTAAAGTGACGCGCCTCCAATTCGGTGTAAATTCGGCTCCGGGGATCTTTCAGTCCCTCGTAGAAAGATTGTTGAAAGGGCTCCCAGGTGTTTTCCACTACTTTGATGACATTCTGATAACAGCGGGAGGGGAACAGGAATTGGCCAAGTGGTTAGACCGGGTACTAACAGTGTTCGAGAAAGCGGGGCTCAGGTTGAGAAAGGATAAGTGTGTGTTTTTCGCTGAAGAGGTAGAGTTTCTGGGTTTCCGAATAACCCCTGAGGGCATAAAACCAGCAGAGTCCAAGGTAGCGGCAGTGAAAGATGCGCCTTGCCCCACCACCAAGGCCGAACTGCAGTCCTTCCTAGGACTCCTAAATTTCTACCACTCTTTCCTCCCGGGAAAGGCATCGGTAGCAGAACCGCTACATAGATTGCTCAAAAAGGATGCGGCTTGGCGGGAATGGGCATTCCGGGGGCTCAAACAGCTTCTATCTTCCGAGGCTTTGTTGACTCACTTTGTTGACTCACTTCGACCCAAAGAAACCCATTGTGCTGGTCTGCGATGCCTCACCGGTGGGGGTGGGGGCAGTACTCTGCCACGTGCTAGAGAGCGGGCGAGAAGCCCCAGTGGCATACTATTCGACATCCCTGTCCAAGGCAGAGCGCAACTACGCGCAAACAGACAGGGAAGCCCTAGCAATTGTTGCAGGAACAAAAAAGTTCAATGATTACCTCTACGGTAGGCCATTCAAAGTCGTGACTGACCATAAGCCCCTCTTAGGAATCTTCACCACAGATAAGCCAACCCCGCAGGTCTTGTCCCCAAGGATGCTGCGATGGGCGATTTTCCTCAACGCGTACCAGTACGCATTGACCTACTGCCCCGGCAAGGAGATCAGCCATGCCGATGCCCTTTCCAGGTCACCCCTCCCACAGGCAGGGGTAGAGCAGGACCATCAGGTGCTCCTGATTGAAGCCCTAGAGTCGCCCCCAATTCTGCCAGCTGAGATCGCCAAGGCTACGGCGAAAGACAAGTCATTGGCCTTAGTCAGTTCATGGGTCCAGAAAGGCTGGCCGGCAACCTCCCCTACGGAGGAATTCAGGATTTACGGTAGGCAGAGAGACGAGCTCTCCCTAGAAAGGGGCTGCCTACTCTGGGGGCAGTGGGTAGTAATCCCCGAAATTCTGAGGTCCCGGGTGCTTAAGATGCTGCATATCAGTCACCCAGGGATCGTGCGCTCCAAGTCGCTAGCTAGGAGTTACGTCTGGTGGCCCAAACTGGACACAGATATAGAGCACATGGTAGGCACTTGCAAGAGCTGCCAGAGCACCCGGCCCGAGGAGTCCCGACTTCCGCACAGAGAATGGGACACGGCCCGGGGTCCAGGGTCACGTCTACACGTGGACTTCGCGGGTCCTTTCAGGGGTACCCTTTTCCTTATAATAGTGGACTCCTACTCCAAGTGGTTGGAGGTAATTCCCGTGGCCAGTACATCGTCAGCTGCAACGATTAAGCAATTACGCAAGGTATTCAGCTGCTTCAATTTACCTGACGTGCTTGTGAGCGATAACACCACAACTTTCACGTCAGCGGAGTTCCAGGGTTTCATAGAGATTAACAAAATTCGCCACATAACTGCGGCCCCCTTTCACCCCGCTACAAATGGTCAAGTGGAACGCCTGGTGCGAACAACGAAGGACACAATGCGTAGGATGGGCCCTGGGGAATTGAACTTGCAGCTCTGCCAATTCCTATTAAGATACCATGTAACCCCCTTAGCGTCAGGGCTCTCACCCACCGAGCTCCTCATGCGGAGGAAACCCGCCACGATTCTCTCGAGGTTAGACCCAACCAGGGTGGAGGATACAGGTAGAAACATAGAGACGGGGGGCACCAAGAGTTTCGAGATCGGCCAGCCGGTACATTGCTGAAACTACGCGGCTGGCGGCCCCACTTGGGTACCTGGAATAGTGGACGGACAGACGGGGCCGGTCTCCTACAATGTCGAGACAGGCACAGGACTCCTCTGGAGGAGGCACGCCGACCAACTCAGAGGTAGAGTAGTGGGAAGGCAAGACGTGAGTGACCAAATGGAGCAGTCAGCGTTAGGGTTCTCCCCCACCCTTTTATCCCAAGGGGGAGACACAGACCACAGGGGGGAGGGAAATGAGACAAACCCGCATCCTTATGACCCGCCGGGTAACAGGAACAATTTAGAAGAGAGGGATTTCAAAGAATTGTTAGATTTTGAGTTACGAGACCGGGGGGATTTTTCGGAGTGGTTCCCCACCCATCCAAGCGAAGAGCGGGGTTTTTCTTTAGTCCCTGGAGCCCCCGGTCTCACATCCCTGGAGTTTACTCCCATACCTAGACCTTCCCAATCCCTGGCTCACGACTCGCAGCTAATCGCTAGCGAGTCACTCTCCTCCAATGCAGGAACTCTGGCCTGAGGTGCCGCCACCCCTCGCCCAAAGCGAACGTGCGGAAAGCCTCAATGGCTAAAGGACTTCGTCCTCACCTAGGGGGGAGGGATGTTATGTACTGAATAGAATGTGACAAGTACTCTTTAACTGATTGTATCCTGCAATTGTATCCATTGTAACTAATCAGTGACACATTGTTGCAAGCTGTTAAGGATAATGCTGCTTGTGCCAGTAGCAGCATCCAGCTCACACGATACAGATTCCCCTGAATACCTGAAGGGCGGGAAACCTTCCCGCCGCACCGCACCTGGAGAAGATGGGCGTGACGATCCATGACGTCACGCGGACAGTAACCAATGAACTATCACCCGGGTTATTCAAAATGTACAGTGTACTATAAATAGAGCTGTTTCGTCCACCATTACCTCATGTTCACTCTGACTACCATGCAATAAAGTTGTGTTTTAGCCCTTACTGCGGCTCCTTCTTTGTCTTCCGTGTAAGACTCTAA
Organism: Bradypodion ventrale; assembly: GCA_035047345.1. Lineage (NCBI taxonomy): Eukaryota > Metazoa > Chordata > Lepidosauria > Squamata > Chamaeleonidae > Bradypodion > Bradypodion ventrale. The sequence continues at coordinate 183,712,861 of JAWDJE010000002.1, forward strand.
ACACACCTTGTCTGACAATCTCTTGAATCATGACCTATCATGGAGGTTGATTCTCAGCGGGCTGGTCATGTGGTTCCTCCCACCAGAAGCAGGAGTAAAATGCGCCTTGCAATCTGTTTTGCAACAGGATGAGATAGATTTTTAGGCTGCCATTTTCTCTGCTTAAACCAGGAGTGCCTAAACTACGGCCCATGGGCCAGATCCAACGCCAATTCATCTGGCCCACGCCACCCTAGTCGCTCCCAAAAGCAAAAGTAAAACTCATCCATAAGGCATGTGCCAAGTGAGAACTACACTGTTTGTGACAGCCTCTTATCACTAAATGGAAAACACTCATCTGGGGGGCGGGGGCTCCCCAAGGCCATATAAATATTTTTTTAGTTTTCAAAGCAGGGAAAGGGATAAAAATAGGCAGGAAGTGTCTGAAAAGTTCCAGACATGATAAACAATACCTTCTGAGTAAGAACTAGAATGTCTAGATTTCTTTTTCGGGGCTCATACCTAGAAAGTATGCTGTACTAAAACTATAAGGTAACTTTGCAAAGGTAAAGGTCACCCTTGCTCGAAAGCCAGCTGTATCCGACAATAGGGTTCAGTGTTCATCTCAGTTTACAGCCGAAGAGCCAGTGCTGTCTATGTCTGCAGTTGTTTCCATGGACATGTGGCAGGCATGCCTTGACACCGGAGTGCAAGGAACACTGTTTACCTTCCCACTGAAACCAATTTCTTGCTTTCGAACCGCTAAGTTGGCAGGAGCTGGGACAGAGACAGGAGCTCACTCTGTCATGCAACACTCAGGTCTTGAATTACTGACCTACCTACCTTCCTGTTGTCAAGTTCAGCATCTTAACCACTTGTTGTTGTTCAGTCACACAGTCAAGTCCGACCCTTTGCGAGCCCATGGACCACCGCATGCCAGGCACTCCTGTCCTCCACCATCACCTCAACCTGCCCAGCTCTGTGACCATTGCGTCAACAATACCATCTAGCCATCTCATTTTTGGCCGCCCCCTTCTTCTTTTGCCCTCCACCTTTCCCAGCATCAAGGCCTTCTCAAGTGAATCCTCTCCTCTCATTTGATGTCCAAAGTACTTTAGCTTCATCTTTACTATTTGACCTTCCAAGGAGAAGTCAGGGTTGATTTCTTTTAAGATCGACCTATTTGTTCTCTTTGCTGTCCAGAGTACTCTCAAAATTCCCCTCCAACACCACATTTCAAAGGCGTCTATTCTTCTGTGCTCAGCTTTCCTTAACCACTAATCCACTGAATATCAATATGGAAAGAGAGCTCTTTTTCTTATACATTGGAAGCCTGAGTTTTATTTCTTTCACATGTTTTCGCTGAACAGTGTGATTTAATAGCATTCTAGAGAACCAGGTTGAAATCCACACCTCAATGGGCATTCACATGGGGCCAGAAAGTCCCAAGAATGTATAAAGCTAGCACTTACCTAGCTTTATACACTTACCTCCTCCTTTACTAGCTCTGGCAGCGGTGGGTTTCGGCAGAGGTTTGCATGTGCATGTGAAAACAGATGAACATACAGGCATATATTAACAAAGAACTAGAAGCAGGGAGGAGGGAAGATTTATTTTGAACCTATGGAAGTTTCCAAACACTCTCCAAAGGCAGCCCAATGTGGAGCACATTGCAGTAACCCAGAGGGAATGTAACTAAGACATGTGTGTCATCACAGAACAGTTTTACTTCCGCTTCCAGGAGAGACGCGGGCTGGATGAATTGGTGTCGGGGGCTGGATCCGGCCTGTGAGCTGTAGTTTTTTGGTGTCTTGCACGGAAGACAAAGAAGGAGTCGCAGGAAGGACTAACACAGGTTTATTCATTGATGGTCAGTATGGACATGTGGTAATGGCGGAGATACCTCACATTATATACAGTCACACAATACATTTGAATCTTGCTGCACGGTAGCTCATTGGCTGCTACCGGCGTGACATCGTCCCGGTCACGCCTCTCTTCTGTAGTTCTTTGAGGAGGCGGGAAAGTTCCCGCGGCTGTTGGTGATTTGGGGAATGTGAACCATGTGAGGTGAACGCTCGCAGCTGCCCCCTATGGACAGCTAACTCGCGTTCCTTTACAGCTGGGCTACATTGTAATTGTGGTCAGGTTACATTCATGCATTTCAAGGCAACATCTCTTAAAGCAACATTGTACATACATAACATCCCTCCCCCCTAGGATGGGACGAAGTCCCTCAACCATTGTGGCTTGCCGCACGTGCGCCTTGGGCGTGCGGCCGCTTGACTTAACACAGGGGAGCCGGCGGCTCCTGGTTCCGCAGAGTCCTGCCCTGCAATGGAAAGGGGGGACTCATTAGTGGCTCGGTGTGGCGTCTGTGGTAACCTTGCATTGGGGGACGGGAATGGAATGAATAGTTGGGAAGTGAATCCCTGCCTACCGTTTGAGGAGTTTGGGGACCCCCCCAGTATGAATCTCGGGACTGACGAAGACGCCCTTGTGGCCTCGCCACCCCCCGCTGCCTGTCCGGGCGTTCTAGACACTGTGGTGGGCGGACTCGCCCCTGTTGCCTGTCTTGGGGGTGTTGGTCTCCGGGGAGCAGGAGCTATGGTATACTCTAAAACAAAAGGGCTAGGGGGACTGGAAGTACCAGGGGCTGAACTGAAACCCCTCTTCTCGCTAGGACAGGTGGGGGACCACTCCGCTACACCCCCCTGGTACTGCAACTCATAATCATCGTCAAACTGATCCCTCTCTTTGAAAGTATCCTCCTCTGTGTCTCCCCCTTGGGTAATGCGGGTGGGGGAGGACCCTAACGCTGATTCCCCCTCACCGGTGACTCGCCTTCTGAGTTGGTCGGCGTGCCTTCTCCAGAGTAGACCCGAACTAGTCTCGACCCTGTAGGATACCGGCCCCGTTTGCTCAACAATTGTCCCCGGTACCCACGCTGGCCCCGAGGCCGCGTAGTTCCTGCAGTGAACCGGGTCTCCTGCCGAAAAACATTTAGAGCTCTCTCCCCCCCCTATGCTTATATTTCTCCCTTCATCCTCCACCCTGGACGGATCCATCTGGTCAAAAAGTGTTACCGGATGCCTCCTCATGAGGAGTTCGGCTGGGGAGAAACCTGAAGCTAAGGGGGTTGTCCTGTAGCAGATGAGGAACTGGCACAGATGCAGGTTCAACTCACCGGGACCCATGCGCCGCAGTGCGTCTTTCGTAGTGCGCACTTGGCGCTCTACCTGACCGTTTGTGGCGGGGTGAAACGGGGCAGCTGTTATGTGCCTGACGGCGTTCTTCTCCATAAACGTCTTGAACTCTGCCGATGTGAAGGTACTAGCGTTATCGCTCACAAGGACGTCTGGCAGGCCAAAGCAGGCAAAAAGCTTGCGCAACTGTTTAATGGTTGCGGCAGAGGAAGTGCTGTTCATGGGAATTACCTCCAACCACTTGGAGTAGGAGTCGACTACCAGGAGAAACATGGACCCGCGGAAAGGGCCAGCGAAGTCGACATGTATCCGGGACCATGGCCCGCGGGCCGTATCCCATTCCCTATGGGGTAACCGGGACTCCTCGGGCCGAGAGCTCTGGCAGCTCTCACACGTGCCCACTAAACGCTCTATGTCTCCGTCTATCTGGGGCCACCAAAAGAAACTCCTGGCCAGAGCCTTGGAGCGCACGATCCCGGGGTGGCTGGTGTGCAGTAGCCTCAGCACCTTGGCCCTCAGCTTCTCTGGGATAACCACCCGCTGGCCCCAGAGCAAGCAGCCCCTTTCCAGAGAAAGCTCTACTCTGCGCCTGAAAAACGGCTTGAAATGTTCCTCGGGGGGAGAGGTGGGCCACCCTTTTCTAACCCAGGAACTAACTTGGGCCAGGATCTTGTCGGCCGCCGTGGCCTTGGCGAGGTCGGCCGGCACAATTGGGGGTGAGTCGAGAGACTCAATCAGCAGGACCTGGTGTTCCTGCTCTACCTCGCACGTGGGGTCCCCTAAGCTAGGGAGAGGGGATCGGGACAGAGCGTCCGCATGGGAGATCTCCTTCCCTGGGCGATAGACCAGCTCATACTGGTAGGCGTTGAGAAAAATTGCCCAACGCAGCATCCTGGGGGATAGAATTTGCGGGGTTGGTTTGCCGGTAGTGAAGATCCCCAGAAGCGGCTTGTGATCCGTCACTACCGTAAACTCGCGGCCGTATAGGAAATCGTGGAACTTCTTTGTTCCCGCGATTATGGCTAGGGCCTCCCTATCTGTTTGCGCGTAATTGCGCTCGGCTTTCGAGAGGGACCTTGAGTAGTACACCACCGGGGCTTCCCTCCCGCTCTCCAACACGTGGCACAGGACCGCCCCCACCCCCACCGGGGACACATCACAGACTAGCACCACTGGTTTTTTCGGATCGAAATGGGTCAGGACAGCATCCGAAGACAGGAGTGACTTAAGCTCTTTGAATGCTCTCTCCTGCTTGTCCCCCCACCGCCAAACCGCATCCTTCTTAAGTAACGCGTGCAGTGGATCCGCGACCGATGCCTTCCGAGGCAGGAAGGAGTGATAGAAATTTAGGAGCCCTAGGAATGACTGCAGCTCCGGTTTCGCGGTGGGGCGAGGGGCGTCTCTCACGGCCGCAACCTTGGACTCGGAGGGTTTGATTCCGTCTGGGGTTACCTTAAACCCTAGAAACTCTGCCTCCCTCGCAAAGAATACGCACTTGTCCCTCCTCAATCGAAGTCCTGCCCTCTCGAACACTGAGAGAACCCCATCTAGCCTCTTTGCTAGCTCTAATTCGCTCCCCGCTGTTATCAACACGTCGTCGAAGTAGGGGAGGACGCCTGGAAGCCCCTTTAAAAGGCGTTCCACGAGGGACTGGAAAATTCCGGGGGCCGAATTCACGCCAAACTGAAGGTGCGTTACCTTAAACGCCCCCTTGTGCGTTACGATCGTTTGCGCGGCGTCGGCAGCCGGGGTTACAGAGAGCTGCTGGTACGCCTGGGCCAGATCTAGCTTGGCGAAACACCTCCCCCCATGTAACGTGGCCAGCAGATGGCTGACCACGGGCACCGGGTATGCATTTGGCCGAATGGCCTTATTTATCGTACATTTATAATCCGCACAAATCCTGACCTCCCCATTTGACTTGAGGGCTGTAACAATCGGCGTTTCCCACTCCGCCAAGTCAACTGGAACCAAAATCCCCTGCCCCACCAATTTGTCCAGTTCCGCCTCAATCTTGTCCTTGAGGGTGAAGGGCACTCTCCTTGGCTTGAGGCGGATGGGCCGGATTTCTGGGTCCAGCTCAAAGGAAACCGGGGGCCCCTTGTATTTCCCGAGCCCCTTCTTGAAAACGTCCGGGTGTGCGTTGCACACGTCCTGCATTGAGTCAGTCTCGATGGCGTTAATGCCGGACAGTTCGATCCCGAGGGGGGCAAACCACTGCGTTCCCAAAAGGCAGCACCTCCCCCCTTTGAGGACCACTAGGGGCAGTTTCTCGGAGTAGTCTTTGAACTTCACCTTGAAGTTCCCCACCCCCAAAACCGGGATCCCGTTTCCCTGCACGTCCCGTAGATTGGATCTCATGGCCCGCAGTTTGGGCCACTTCTCTGGGGGAATGCGCATAAACTCTTTTTGGGACAGGATGGAATAAGATGACCCCGAGTCTATCTCCATCCTCACTGGGACCCCCTGCAACAGTACCTCTATGAAAAACCGCCGGTGCTCCAGGCCCACACGGTTCACGCCTTCCTCGCTGTAGCCGGCTGAGACCTTCCTGGTGCCGGCCGCCTTTCGTTGGTGCGTCTGGGGATGACTGGAACTGCCCTTGTCCTCGACTCGCCCGCGCCTGCATACTCGGGCGATGTGTCCCTTTCGGCCGCAGTTGTGGCACTCGGCCTTTCGGAACGGGCACCTCGTGCGGTCATGGGCCGCCCCACAACCGTCGCAGCGGCGGTCCTGCCGTTCACGGGTTGGCCGCCTCTCACCTCGCTTCTTCATCCTCTGGACGTCGTCGTCCTCACTGGAGTAGGGGTCCGCTGTCGTGGACGATTCCTCGGACGACGTTGGTGCGCCGGCGGGCGGCTTGGGGGCCCGCCAGGTCGCCTTCGCTGGTGTCCGCCGGGCCGCCTGTACTGGTGACTTGGCCCTCTAGGACGTGGCCCCTCGGGACTTGAATAGCCGGACTCCGCTCCTGGCCTCCTCGGCTGCTTGGGCCTCCCGCAGTACCTCATTGAACATGAGGCGATGGTCGCGGGTCATGAGCCTCCTCTGAAGCTCCTCGTCCCTCAAGCCACACAGCATGCGGTCACGGAGGGCCTGGTCCAGGTCGTCCCATTGGCAATGCACCGCTACAAGTCTGAGGGCCGCCGCGTAGGCGGACACGGATTCGCCCAGCCGCTGGTCTCGCCTGTGGAACGCGACCCGGGCCGGGAAGATCGAGACGGGCGGCTGGAAGTGCTCACGCAGCCTCTCCAGGATACGGTCGATGGGGACCTCGTCCACCTTCCGGGGGGCCACCAGGGTCATCAGGATCCGCAGCGTGGCCGGCCCCACCTGAGCCAGGAAGTGGGAGCGCATTTTCGCGGCGGCATCGACGCCTGCGGCTTCCATTGCATGCCGAAACTGGCACTCGTAGAGCTCCCATTGTTCGGGCTCACTGACATCGAACTGGTACGGCTTGACCTTGGGATTCGCCATCGATCCCACCTTCGTTGCCAATTTGGTGTCTTGCACGGAAGACAAAGAAGGAGTCGCAGGAAGGACTAACACAGGTTTATTCATTGATGGTCAGTATGGACATGTGGTAATGGCGGAGATACCTCACATTATATACAGTCACACAATACATTTGAATCTTGCTGCACGGTAGCTCATTGGCTGCTACCGGCGTGACATCGTCCCGGTCACGCCTCTCTTCTGTAGTTCTTTGAGGAGGCGGGAAAGTTCCCGCGGCTGTTGGTGATTTGGGGAATGTGAACCATGTGAGGTGAACGCTCGCAGCTGCCCCCTATGGACAGCTAACTCGCGTTCCTTTACAGCTGGGCTACATTGTAATTGTGGTCAGGTTACATTCATGCATTTCAAGGCAACATCTCTTAAAGCAACATTGTACATACATAACAAGTTTGGACACCCCTGGTTTAAGCAGAGAAAATGGCAGCCTAAAATCTATCTCATCCTGTTGCAAAACAGATTGCAAGGCACATTGTACTTCTGTTTCCAGTGGGAGGAACCACGTGACCGGCCCACTGAACCAAATGATCAGCCTGCTGAACCACATGACCGGCCCACGGCCCAAAAAGTTTAGGCACCCCTGTCATAGATAAATTGGACGTCTCAAAAAAAATGGGCACTGCTGGAGCATCAGCTTTAACTATGCAAAGGCATTCCTGACTACTGCTGAGACTTGTGCATTCAAGTTCAGGGTTTAATCTAGGAGCGCACCCAAGCCAGGACGCTGACTTTTCAAGAGGAGTGTAACCCCATCCGGAACAATCTGGATCCTCACTCCTTGATTTGCCTTTTGTCTGACCAGGGGCACCTCTGTCTGGTCTGGATTACATTTCAGTCTGTTAGCTCTCATCCAGTCCACTGCTGACAGCTGGTTTTAGAACAAAACAGCTTCCTTAGAATCAGATGGAAAGGAGATATAGAGTTGGGTGTCATCATCATCCTGGTGGTACTGAACCACTGAACTCCAGCCAACCTCTCCTAGCAGTTGGCCAGGGTGCGGAACAGGACTTTCACAATATCATCTTTTGAGTTTGGCCATCCTGGAAGGATTGGAAACACTGTAAGGCAGTATGTCCAAGAACCATCCCAGAAAACTGCCACAGGATACCATGGTCGATGGTGTCAAAAGCCAATGAGAAGTCCAGCGGGGAAAAACATGAACACATTACCCCTGCCCAGTTCCCCTCAAGGCCACCAAAGCCACCTCTGTTCCACAGCCAGGCCTGAAGCCAGACTGAAATGGATTTAGATCAGGAGTTGCCAACCTTTTCAAGCCATGGCCCAGGTCACAGCTGTCTCCGTCAGCTTCGAGGGCCAGATGGCCATTTTGCCCTGCCTGCACGATGGGGGTGGCCATTTTGTCCCAACAGTTTCAAAGGGGGTGGGGGTAGCCATTTTATTTCTCAAATTCCCTTGGAGGGGTGGGGGACCACATGAAATGGTGCCATGGGCCAGATCCGGCCCACAGGCCTTAGGTTGGGAACCCCTGATTTAGATAATCCACTTCATCCAAGAACATATGGTGCTGGATGCCACTAAAGGTAAAGGTTTCCCTTGCTCAAAAGCCAGTCGTATCCAACTCTAGGGTTCAGTGCTCATCTCTGTTTCAAAGCCGACGAGCCAGCATTGTCTACTTCTACAGGCGTTTCCATGGTCATGTGGCAGGCATGACTAGACACTGGAGCGCACAGAACGCTGTTGCCTTCCCAGCGAAGTGGTCCCTATTTATCTACTTGCAATTTCTTGCTTTCGAACTGCTAGGTTGGCAGGAGCTGGGACAAAGACAGGAGCTCATTCCGTCCTGCAGTACTCGAGAATCAAACTGCTGACCTTCCGCCTCCCAGTCAGCGTCTTAGCCACTTGAGCCACTACATGCTTCAAAACCTTGCCGGAAAATTGAACTATTAAAGGTCTTTTTAAAGAAAGGCCTCACAACTGCCTCTTTTAGGCATGGTGGTACCCTGCCTTGCTACAAGAAGGCATTAACCCACTGAACAAGTCTGCATCTGTCTGTTTTTATAAGCCAGGATGAACAAGGGTCCAGAACAGAACATGGCTTTCACCTCTCCAAAGACCTCCTCGGACTGCACCAACTGAAACATTTCCATATGTAACAGGACAAATGGGGCCAAAGTTACATCAGAAGGAGCTGCATCAACTACAGCATCTAAGTCAGAGCAGATCTGAGTGACTTTATCTGCAAAGTGCCATGCAAGCTCTTCAAAGTGGCCATCGTCCTTTTCCTGTGGTCCTTTGTGCAATGCGCCTTGATCACTTGATCTCTGCTTGACAGTTATGTGCAGATGCAATGGTGGCAGAGAATTGCATCTTGGCTAGCCCATATTCAAACAGATCTGCTCCAAGTTTTCCACCATCATCACTCTTGTCTTCATCCCACTCTTTTCATCTTCCTCATCTCCCTGGTAAACCAAGGAGCTCCCATCACTTCTTTTGGTCATCACCAGGGGTCCTAGCTACCTCCTTCTTCTATGTCTAGGCCAGATGTGAAACTGCCAAAATGAAGGCACCTTTTGGTGAGTTCATTCTGCAGTTCCTTCCGCCTAATAATTTCGTGTCAGAAATTATTCTGGGTTGAAAGGATTTTTGCAGAAGAAACTCCACTCGGGGAATGCCCAAATGAGGCTCCTTTCATGTCCCCAAGAGCCGGGACAGAGACGGGCGCTCAATCTGTCCATATAGTACCCGGGTTTTGAACTGCCAATTTACCAGCCTTCCAGCTAATAAGGTGTCTTAACCACTGAGTCACCGCAGCCCGTTTCTTCCATCTGACCTAGTGTGAGAAAGAGCAGCTGGCACAAGGTGGCCATTACCAGGGTACACCCGATTGTGGCTCAAAAATACCACAATCTTCAAGGAGGCTCTTTCTGTGTACCTACCTATCTGCCTCTTCCCTCTGTTGGGATCCTCTGTTCTTAACCCTCCCCACCCCACCACCACCCCTGGACTGGTTACAGCTGCCCATTCAAGGGTCACTTTGCACCTGCTTTGTTTCAGAGATATGTGGCCAACCCATGTTATCCAAATCAGGAATAAGCCTGATTTTAGATTGTAGTTTTTGCCCCGTATGTTTAATAAAGTGAGATTAGTGAACTGTGATAGAGGCAGGACCAGAAGGTTTGGGACCTGTTTATTTTATGCAATAATCAAACGGATGTTGCCATGACATCAGCAAAGTTACTGCTACCATTTCTGTAGTACAGTACAGTACTGTATATCGTTAATCTTAGTAGCCATTGATGACGATGACTTCCGAGTATGCATCTCCACCTAGTGGTCAGTAAGGTAATTGCAAATACAGTACTGAGAATGTTGTACCAATCCAATAATTATGCCCATTTGAAACTTGTCATGAAAGCATGTTGTCTGCATTCACGTCGTTGTTCTGTGCAGGACAATGACAATAAAGATTTATCTAAAGATTTATCTATCTCATTTTTATATTTCAGGAAGTGAGTGGGGTTGCGTGACCCTTAAGAGATTAGAGCTTTCAGATACACTCTTTAAGGGATCGTGTAAAATGTCAGAGCTGGAAGCCAGAACGCGAAGTTTGAAGATCAAGGCTTCCAAAAGAAACAGTGATTTTGAATTACCCATGAAGTGCAAGCAACCGCTGGGAAACACAACATAATTGCATCCCCTTCCAAGTATCTCATAGATCACTTCTGATTTATGTAAACCACTGTCACTTGCTTCTGTATGGGATTCAAGCCTAATCCCATTCTGCAACCTGAAACATCTCTGTGCCATCAATTCTAAGGAATGAGTCATTCCAAACTGGATCCTTCCAAACTCTTTCTGAAATTTATTTTCAGCTCTGATTTTGTCTGAATCTCTATCCACTTGAATTTGTTTGGGTTTTAAGCTCTCCAAGGGAGGCCATTATCTCGGTCCTATCATCTTTCACAGACACATCTGGTGGTGTTGGACATTAAACAGGCTGGTGAGGAAGAAACATTGTGGAACGCTGTATTTCCTCCCACAGCAGGCAGACGGGATATCTAGGCTGAACACTCTTGCTTTGTGTACAGTATAGGGGGCTAGCCACTCCAAGTTAATTCTGAAGAAACTGAGCATTCAATGGTGAATAGGACCAATGGATGACAGCAAGTCAATCCCCACTGCTTATACTTGGGTCAATCTATTTTCCTGGGTTTTCAGGTCAGAATTAGGTACCTTGGCTTATATTCGGGTCGGCTTATATACAGGTACTTATTGCATAGTTTCCCTCTAAATCCTTATTTAGCAACATGCTGATTAAGTTAGGGAGTTTATTTCAAAGTTTAAATTAACAACTTAACATTTCGTTTTAAAAGAGTTGAGGATGATGAGAAAGGAGAGGTGGGGAGGCATGAAGTGTCTCAAAAATCAAGAGGATGTGATGCCAAAAGGTTTGGGAACCAAGGCTTTGGGTGTTTAATTGACACAGCATAGTGTGTTCCACAGTTAATAGCAATCAATTTTATCCCCTTATGCTTATGGCATAACAAGTATCTAATACAACTTATGGTTAAGTAGCTCGGCTTTCTATATTTCCCCTACCTACTCTGCCTCATTTTCAATACAGTTGCATCCCAGTATCTTTCCGGCTGAAATTCAGTAAGTAATCTAAAGTATATTCCTCCCTTGAATTGCATGGGGCTGGGTAGTGTAGCTTTGGTGATAAACCAATTTTCAACCAGCCAAGTACCAGAAAAGTAGGCCTCAGACGTACTAAGGCCCTCGTGGCTGGGGGAGGGAAGGCTTCCAGTTCAATGGTGGTATTGTGGCCATCCCCATCTCCTGGCAATGGCAACTCCATGTGGTGGCCGGAGAGTGTTGGGCCATGTCGAGAGGCTGATGCTGATCAGATAAGGACACAGTGGTTCACCAAGATTAATTAGGTTTTGGAGGGGCATAACTTATACACAGATTTTTAACTACAAGGGAGTCTGACACACCTAACTCCAGCATTGTTAAAAGGACAAGTGTATGCTTATAATAAATACAAGCTAATATCTTCCAAATAAACACACACTTCTTGGGTCTCAGAAATCATCTTATCTCTGCTTAGAACTTCATTCCAAAGTGGTCTCTCATTATAATTTTAACACGGATGCACTTCTAAGTTTGTGCCATTTAAGCACATAATGAGTCTATAATTTGCCTTTGAGGTTGTCACTGGTCTCCTTCCACTTGTGCCATGGAAGCCACTTACATGGCCCTTCAGCTATTAAGACTACATGTCCCATCATATGTGTATTCATCTCTACAGTGGACATTTTGAGAGTATTTCTCCCTATATGTGCTAGATCCCGTTCTATTTTGACTTGTCACTTGAACCTTACTCTTAACAAGTTATTTGTTGTGTTTTCTGTTCTTTAAATAAGCCAGCCAATCAACGCACAGCACACAAGAGACTGACGCAAATCTTTCTACACCAAAGGAACCAGGCCAACCAGTCTTCCGAGCCAAAATGCCCTGCCCTTTAATGTCTTTTTGTGTCGTTCGAAAGTCCCAGCCTGAAACATAAAGCACCGCAACAAAAAGAAAGACATACAAAAATAAACAGTAGCACAGAAATAATACAAAGGCAAAGTAAAAATAGACACACATCATACAACTCAAAGTTTGGATAAGTTAAAAGTCTCATTGAGGGGAGTGAAAAATCAAAAGAATTTGGCCATAAAGCAGGAGGATTCCAAAGATGGAATCACTATAAATGGAATTTATGTCTAGCAGGTACAAAAGCTATTGTAACACAATTGCTGCCTGGCTTTTGATACCCGTTGTAATGTAGTTTTCAGAGTTATATATATATAAAAGGGGAGAACAGAGGCCCAGATTGGGTTGGAGGGAGAGCTAAGAAATAAGTCCCATCATATGCAACTCATCCATATCAAGCAAGACCAATGGTGGATGTTCAGAAGCAAGGATTTTAGGTATGCTGTAGCCACATGATCACAACCACAACCTTGAAAATAAACATTCCCTAGGAAGTTCTCTTGTGCAAAGCTTATGGAAACCAACATAAATGCATGAGAATTAATATCCTGATCATTTCGACAATAGTTTTTCTGTAACCCCACAAATTATGCCCACTTTCGATTGGGCAATAGCCTCGTGGTAAAATTCCTCAGACTGAAACAAGGAATTGTAGTGGGTTGGCAGTGGCAGCAGAGGACAAAGAAGGGAGAAAAGAAAGAAGCACATAAGCAAGCATAATAAGTTGTGCTCAAGGCACTGCTGCGCCCAGTATAGCTTTTCCTCCACTGTCCCCGCCAAATTGCTAAATCGTTATAACAGGGGAGCCCAAAATACGGCCTGTGGTTGGATCCAGCCCCAGACACCAATTCATCCAGCCCACACCACCCTCGTAGCTCCCGGAAGCGGACGTAAAACACGCACATACAGGCGTATTTTACTTCCACTTCTGGGAGCAGCGAGGGCGGCGCAGGCCAGATGAATTGGCGTCAGGGGCTGAATCCGACCCACGGGCCGTAGTTTGAGCACCCCTGGTTTAAGCAGAGAAAATGGCAGCCTAAAAAATCTATCTCATCCTGTTGCAAAACATCTGTTGCAAGGCATGTTTTACTTCTGCTTCCAGTGGGAGGAACTACGTGACTGGCCCGCTAAACCACATGACCAGCCTGCTGAACCACATGACTGGCCCACGGCCTGAAAAGTTTGGGCACTCCTGCTTTATAACTAAAAAACATTACTTGCTTCAGAGTTAAGTTTCGTTTTTTATAAGCAGCATCAAAAATAATGGTTGCCTGAGGCAGACAATCTGAGAGTGACATCAGTTCTTGCAAAAATTATTTTTTAGGATTGCAACTCTCCGATTCTCTCCAGCTAGCACCATGATCAGCGCCATACTGTCTGGAGGGGGAATCTAGAGAAATGGCGCCAAAAAACCATTGAATCACGAACATTAGTGTTGTTTTTTCCAGATCCCATTGGGTCTTACATTAATGATGAACCTCTGAATTCCACTGAGTCAATGACTGTATTCTAGCTGGGACAAATGACTGGATTTAACCCTATCTTGTATCGCCAGCCTAAGGGGTAGATTTAATCCCACAAGGGAAATTTTCTAGGCATGAGGAGAAATAAAAGTCCAAGCCCATCCTGTTCCCATATGAAGGGGAACTATTTTATAAACTTGCCATGATATTAAAGTAGAATCTGTCAGGAAGTGAAAGAAATAGCCAAGGAAACCTGTCTGAGACAACAGAGACTATGTAGGAAAAACAGGACAACAGGGGGTCTCTGATCTGGAATTAGCTTATTGTATAAAATGAGACATGTAACAGATCTTGTTCCAATGGTCATTACCACATAGTGACAGCCTTGGCAGGAATCATCCACTAATGAAAGAGGCAAAAAGGCAGACCATTGGCTTGGGCTCTTTGACAAACCTAGGCATATTGCAGGGGTGCCCAAACTACGGCCCACAGGCCTGATCTAGCCCCCAACGCCAATTCATCTGGCCCACGCCACCCTCGTCACTCCTGGAAGCGGAAGGGTGGTGTGGGCCAGATGAATTGGCATCAGGTGCTGGATCTGGCCCACGAGCCATAGTTTGAGCACCCCTGCTTTAAGCAGAGAAAATAGACTGGAAGAAGGGTTGAACGGGTAAAGCATTGGGGGCTGGATCTGGCCCACAGGCCGTAGTTTGGACACCCCTGGTTTAAGCAGAGAAACAGCAGCTTAAAATCTATCTCTTTAGGAAGGAACTAAAGACCTGGCTGGCGTGCCAAGTTTGGGGTGCGGGTGGGGATGGGGGTACCGTTGGGTGGTTGGTATAGAGAAGTGTGCCTTCCCCCAAGGTCCCTTCGGTTCTTGCGCACCTTTTAGGGGTGGGTTTTTTTTAACTTTTAACTTTTTTATCACGTGTCTTTTATGTATTTACTGTCCGCTATGTAAACCGTCCTGAGTTGGGTTGTACCTGAGTGGGCGGTATATAAGCGTGAAAAATAAATAAAATAAATAAAAATAAATCTCATCCTGTTGCAAATCAGATTGCAAGGTACGTTTTACTTCTGCTTCTGGTAAGGGGAACCACGTGACCAGCCCACTGAACCACATGACCAGCCCACAAACCAAAAAGATTGGGCACCCCTGTTCTATTGGGTCCACCAAGAGGTCTTCCAGGGTTCAGCTGGGAAAAAGAGAACGGAGGACGACTTTGAATCTTACAGTTCCACGGAACAAGAAGAGCTCCAGTTATTTATTTTAAAAAACAAATGCAAATGTTATTTATAAAAAGCAAAAAGTAACGGTACTGGAGGCACTTCCTTGGTCTCAAGCCAGCCAGGGAAAAGCAGCTTACAGAAGACCCAACATGCCCCGTTTGACAGCGACTGCACATTGACTCTCTTTGCCCTTCTATCCAATTTCACTTGACCCAGGCATGTTCCCAAATGTCACTGTGAAAGGGGCACGTTCAAATCTCTGCCTCAGTCAATTACAATTTGTTCTAAGTTTGTGCCTAAGAACAGACTGTGAGTACCATCCCCACAAAGATCAACGATCTATCACTTCCTGGAAAAGCAAAATCCTCTCCAGGGGGGAAATCAGCATTCCCACATTTCTCAAAGGAAAGTCATAATCTTTACATGCTAGGCTCTCTACTAGGAGAATCAGCTACAGTACTTTGTTTGCTATGGTTAGCCGAGGGACCGATACCCACATGTGCTCTAAGCGTCACTCCTATATACTGAGTGCAACAAATGAGCATGGGAATATCTCAGGCTTCAGCAGTGCATACAGACCTTGGATGAAAATAGTATGTAATCAATAAGTAAGTGGCACGTTATCTGCCAGCTCACAAACAGCAATACAGGTGATACAACAAAAACTACAAGAAAATGCACAATGGGGAATACATAATCCTGGAGCAGCTCTGAATGCTAGTCAGTCTGTAATGACAAATCAGACTCTTTGCCTAACGGGGTGGTGAATCTGTTCTCCCTCCAGATCCTTTCGACTGAAAATGCCCAAAGACCCTGCCAAGCATGGCCAACCTAAGGGAGGACAGATTTTGCAATTGGACACTGGAAGATCAACAGTTCCCTTATTCCGATTAAGAACTTCTAGCCCAGAGGTGCTCACACTTTTTGGACCGCGGGCCAGTCACGTGGTTCAGGGGGCTGGTCACTATGCCCTGGGGGCTGGATCTGGCCTCTGACACCAATTCATCCGGCCTGCGAAGCCCTCGTCGCTCCCAAAAGCGTAAGTAAAACACACCCGTATGGGCGTGTCTTACTTCCGCTTTCGGGAGCGATGAGGGCTTTGTGGGCCAGATGAATTGGCATCGGTGGCTGGATCCGGCCCCTGGGCCGTAGTTTGAGCACACCTGTTCTAGCCCTTTAGTTGCTTTGAGCTATATAAGCCCACTATTATTAGCCTTGTAAATGGGAGCTTCTGAAAGCATTGGAGAATCAAAAATGGCAAGTCCCAGACCTAGAAAAAGGCTTAAAGATAAAAGGCTCTAGCATAGCCTCAAAGACGTGAGATGTTGTTTCTTTGGCAAATGTACCTTCCTCAGCAGATACATCAACCCATTCAAAAGGTAACATGTACTACAGGGTAAGCACTGCCACTATAAGCCCCCTTCCTTTTCCTCTGCTTGCAGGTCTCACAACTTCATTCTTCTGGTGACAATTTCACTAGTTTGGTTGGGATCCCCAATCTTGTTTTTTAAAAAAAACTCACAGATTTTACAAATCTCCTCCACTGTTATTTTATACTTCACGGCAAGCTATATTACAGCTCAATCTAGTGGTCACTTCCTTAAAAAGGATGTGCTTAAGCCAATACTGTACAGAACATAAGAACAGCAACTGTATTTTATTTTGTGGTGTCTGCTGTGGGAGTATGTTGATAATTTTGTATAGTTGTATTTTGTTTAGGTTTTGTTGGGTTGATAAGTGTTTTTCCCCCCCAATCTCGTTGTTCTGTGCAGGACAATGACAATAAAGATTTATCTTATCTTATTTTATTCCATCCTCTAAAATGTACTCCAATGGCTGTTAGGGTAATTCTTTTCTTCCTGAGGCATTGCAAACGTGTTATGCTTCGCGTCTTTCTTATCTAAACTAGGGGTTCTCAACCTTTTAAGACCATGAGCAGACAGCTGAATGGGCTGGACTGGTGGTTTCCCCTGCCATAAACGCTGGCGAAAAATGCATCCACAGTTGTTGTAAATGTGTTTATGACAGCTGCAGGTGCATTTATGGCTGTTGTAACGCGTCCGCTTCTGGTGGTGGCAGCGACGCAGGCTGCATGAAATGGTGCCGGCCTGTGGGCCATAGGTTGAGAACTCCAGATCGCAACTGAAGTCTGTGGTTCTCAGGGCTGGCGATTTGAGGCCCGTAACGCTTGCAGTTGAACAACACGGGAAACCGTTCACCTAAGGGTCTATATGAAAATCCCCACTTGCTTGCTCCTGCCTTCTGACCATAGCCAGCAGAGATGAAAACAATCCTAGGCCAGTGATGGGGAACCTCTTGGCGCTCCAGCTGTTATGGAACTTCAATTCCCAGAAGCCCTGATCAGCAGGAGTGCTGACTTGAGCTTCTGGGAATTGAAGCCCAAGAACACCTGGAGTGCCAAGGTTAGCCATCACTGCCCTAGGCTGTCCTGGTAGAAATGATGTGGTAAGGGGATGAAACTTGCTACACATTCTGAAGTACAGTACAGTACTGTATATACATTTCCCAGATTCCTTTCTCCTTCTGGAAAGCCTCGCAGGCTGGGGATTCTAGCCTTAGCCCAATTCATGAGTAAAAGCTAAAGCGTGTCTATGGATGAACTGGAAGACAGAAGAGAGAGAGAGAGAACAAACAGGACAGGTACTGGTATTCCTACTTCTAGCATCAATGAGGCAGAGTAGAGGGAGAGAACTCCTTTTTTCCTGGAGTTTCCACTAGGATCAAGAAACAACTGCTTCAAAAAGGGAACTGAACCCAAACATTCGGATTCAACCAAGCAGCCGGTGTTTCTAAAAAGAATCTGGATAATAAGGGACAGACAATATCCATCTGCCTGTTTGATCAATGTGGGCCATCCAAGTAGCAAAATGGCCCTAAAAGGTGCCCAACCTACACTGTTACAATTCAATAACACGGAATGCATGTTATTGTTTTTATCCCCTTCTGCAGCATCTCTTGCTCAGTTTGTCCCAAGGCAAAAACACAGAAGCAGGAATCTTTTTCCAAGCTATCAAACTGTTTTAATACCAGATCACAAGTGTTTTGGGTTTCAGTATAAACCAGAAACAGCTAGAAGAGACCATCAGAGAGTTAAGATGCTCTTCCTTTCCTGTCAGGAGAAGAGTAGCCACACACTATCATTGTGGAGTATGGTTTGATATCGGATTAACACTTAACACCAGAAAGGGCTTGAGTTCTCGCTGGCTGCGTGATGCAGCATGTGCCGCTACATGTCCCAGCACAAGCCTGCCCTACAAGCTAATTATGCTAAGAGTTAAGAATCTCTCAAGTTAATTGTTAAGAATTTGGCAAGTGGATTAAATATCTGCATTGAAGGGTGTGTGTGTGGATATTAAAGGGGAATAAGACCAGCTAAAGCAGTGTTGGCCAACCTTGGCACTCCAGGTGTTCTTGGACTTCAATTCCCAGAATCCCTGATCAGCAGAAGTGCTGACTTGGGCTTCAGGGAATTGAAGTCCAAGAACACCTGGAGTGCCAAGGTTAGCCATCACTGATCTAAAGGAATGGAAAGAAATAATTCACCTGGTTAGGGAAAGGCTCTTCTACAGCAGGGTTAGCCTTTTTTAATTCGGAGACCGGATCACACACTCTCAGGCAGTTCTGGGGGCTGGATTGGTAGTCCCTCCACCATTTACGGCTGCCGTAAACGTGTCCCTGGCTGTCGTAAACACATTTATGACAGCTGTAGATGAGTCCGTGACCGATTCTGGCAGCGGCAGCTGGAGCAAGGACGGGGTGTGTGTGGATTATTTGGCACCGCGGGCCATACTTTGCCTACCCCTGTTCTACATCAAGCACATCTGGAGCAATATGTTGGCAGCAGAGACTGCTAGTTTAGGCAGAAGTGTTCAGATTAAATACAAGCTATTTGCCCACCCATGAGCATACCTGTAATAGCAGCATCAGGACAAAGCTCACTTTACCTTGCCACTTTTATTTCTATTTTCCCTTTGTGTACCTAAGTTGTCAGAAAGAACTTTGAGAGGG
Organism: Bradypodion ventrale; assembly: GCA_035047345.1. Classification (NCBI taxonomy): domain Eukaryota; kingdom Metazoa; phylum Chordata; class Lepidosauria; order Squamata; family Chamaeleonidae; genus Bradypodion; species Bradypodion ventrale. The sequence continues at coordinate 183,731,780 of JAWDJE010000002.1, forward strand.
TCAAGTTTAAAAAGAGGAACCTACCCGGTTTAGAAATCTGCTTGTAAGGGCAATGTGATGTTGTCAATCTGTTCCTAAACACATCCCGAGCGTTTTCCTCTCCATGGTGGCGGTTTTATTTTTCAAAAACAAAAACCGCCCCAAACCACAAATTTTAACTAAAACAGAAAAGCAATACTACACAAACAGCAATAACAAAAAAAAAATGAAAGTAAAGTGCTTCAAACAAAACCCAAACTTGGGTAAAAAATATCTGACTAACTAACTAGCTGACTAAATATCTGATTAAATTAAATTAAATTAACTCAGCATAAAAGGCAAAGTTTGGAAAGGGTGGCAGCCGTGTAGGCATTTTTGCCAAGCATCAGCTGCCACCCTATGGAGAAATAAAGCAGGGGTGACCAAACTATGGCCCATGGGCCAGATCTGGCCCATGACGCCAATTCATCCAGCCCACGCAGCCCTTGACGCTCCCGGAAGCAGAAGTAAAACACACTTGGATGGACGAGTTTTACTTCTGCTTCCAGGAGTGACGAGGGCAGCGTAGGCTGGATGAATTGGTGTCATGGGCCAGATCTGGCCATAGGCCATAGTTTGGGCACCCCTGGTTTAAGCAGAGAAAATGGCAGCCTAAAAAACCTATCTCATCCTGTTGCAAAACGTATCTGTTGCAAAACAGATTGCAAGGCGCATTTTACTTCCACTTCCAGTGGGAGGAATCATGTGACCGGCCCACTAAACCATGTGGCTGGCCCCCTGAACCATGTGACCAGCCCACAGCCTGAAAAGTTTGTGCACCCCTGAAATAAAGACACATCAAGATTCAGCAATAAAATTGCTTTTGGCAAACATGTCCAAAACAAAAAAACAAAAACACCATTGGTTCCTGAATGGACAAGGGTCAATCTTGGGCATTCAGCGACCAACATGACATGACAGGCATCCATAACCTGGGCCCTCCAGGTGGGTTGCACAACCGTCACCAACCCCACCAGCCAACAGAAGTCGCCAGTCAACATGATGGATATTACAATCCTCAAATCTAAAAGGCACCAGGCTGCAGAAGGCTGTTTAGGAGGATGTGAGAAGTAAAGTTGGGTAGAAGATAGATACGAAAATGCTCCGAAGAAGGTGGGAAAGAGCAGAACCTGGTTGCTCCGGGAAAGATCTTCTCAGGAAGATCATTAGCACTTGGAAGGGTAGGAGGCACAGAAGACAGGTGGGGCATTTATGCCGGGCAATCGCACAAAGAAGTAAGTTAAAAACAGAGTATGTCGGACACTGCAAGTGTATTGAGAATGGTTGTTCGACTCAGCTGCTCGAGACTGCCTTCCAAGAAGTTCCCTGAAGAGCTAAAATCAGGGCGGAGTAAATGTCTTACCAACTACCCTTCCATACCAATGTTTGCACCACAATGACAGCAAAGAGCCAGTCCCTCCCCCATGTCACAAGAAGGGAAGGTGTCACGATGTGGCAGGTGAGTCAGCTGCCGCCTCATCCCCTTCCTCAGAGTCCCAGACTTCAGACTGTAGGTAATTGGCAAAGAGGGCCTTAGCACGGTGAAGGACCTTGTTCAAATTGTGCCGGCGGACCAGGCGGTCAAAGTGGATAGCCAGATCATTGTAATCCAAATTGTTCTTGAGGATGTGGTCTCGGTGCTCCAGGAGGATGGCGAGGCACAGGAAGAGCATGAAGGGGTTGCCTTTGCCAAACTCCTGAGGGGGTGGGAGGCTGACCGCTGCGGGAGGAGTAGGAGCAGCGGGAGGAGGTCCACGGGAGGGAGAAGGTGTGTAGACCACCAAGTCCCTCTTCTCTTCTTCTGACTGGCTTTCCTCATTGCTGTTGGTTGACGATGAGGCAGAATCTCCCAAGGGGGGTGTCGAGGCCCGGAGGGATGGAGCTGAGAAAGATTTGGCCACATTCGCTGTCTGGATCAACGGGTCCTGTTCATTACTGTTGCTGTCCTCCTCCTCCTGGTCCACTGAGTGTGGGGATTTGGGCGATGGGTCATCCTCTGAACTGTCCTCATTATGAGTGCTGTAATACTTGAACTCACCAAAGCTAGACTGCTTGATTAGTGTTTTCTCTTCAGAAACTGGCCCCTGGCAGGGCTGATCCCCGCCTGCCTCAAAACTGCAAGCCGGGCGTAACATGTGTCTCCTTCGGACCGGCTGGGTGCTGTCTCTAGGCTTGGCCGGTGGCCCCACCAGCTCCAGCTCCTTCTCAGGAGGATCAGGAGGGAAGGAGCTCCAGGTAATCTCCAGCATGCGCAAGGCATCCTCAAAGGCAAACTCCCGCTTGAGTTCCAACAGCAGCCACCGGTAGCAGAATAAGAGATCGTCAGCACCACGGGAGACGAGGTAGGAGTAGAACTCGGGGTCAGAGTGGCGGAGGAGAAGCTTGAGGTGCGAGAACTTTATGGACATGACTTCCCCGTCCATCTGGAAGTTGCCCTCCAGGCGTTTCATAATCCCACAAAAGCAGATGAAGGCGTGAGCCTCGTTGTCCATTACTACCAGAATGGGGGAAGCAATGTCACTCATCCCTTGACAGTAGGAGATCTGTGGGTGAGTCACCGCGTAGGTAGTCAGCAAGTCATGGAGGGCTACCAGGTGGGGGTTATCGTCTGAGCCGGCAAAATAGGGGTGTGTGCGGTCTGTTCGCAAAACGTCTTTCAGCACGTTACCACGGATGAAATCCAAGTCTTCGGGGCTGGCACGGGCTTCCCATTCCCCCTTTAGCTGCTCATACTCACGTGTCTTCCGCTTCATATAATCCATGCGCTCCTGACCTGTCAACCCGTCAGGATAGACATTGAGCAAATTTCTCCAAACCACCTGCAGGGGAGAAAAATGGCTCAGCTCTGGAAACAGTTTTCTTGACCAATAGTGGGGAACTGAAGGAATTAAAGCAGGGGTGCCCAAATTACAGCCCATGGGCCGGATCTGGCCCAATGCCAATTCATCTGGGCCACGCCGTCCCCGTTACGTCCGCTTCTGGGAGCAACGGGGGCGTCGGGGGGCAGATCTGGCCCACGGGTCGTAGTTTAGGCACCCCTGGTTTAAGCAGAAAAAATGGCAGCCTAAAAATCTATCTCATCCTGTTGCAAAATAGACTGCAAGGCGTGTTTTACTTCTGCTTCTGGTGGGAGGAACCACGTGACCGGCCCAATGATCCTCATGACCAGCCCATGGCCCAAAAAGTTTGAGCACCCCTTAATTAACGCCTGCCTCTCAGAGAGCAGTGAAATACAGGCTGCTGCCTGGAATGGCTCTGCCTGTGACATAAGGAGGCCAAGAGGCTATAGCAGTGGTAGCAAACCTATGGCACACCTGCCAGAGGTGGCACTCGGAGCCCTTTCTGTGGCACTCGTGCAGTCAACCCAGCACAGAGTTCACCCCGCCCCTCTACCCGGCAACCCAATGGGAGCGCTTCCTCCCTCCCCCCAGCACAGAGTTCACTCCGCCTCCCTGTCTAGCAGACCAACGGGAATGTTTCCTTCCTCCCCTGTTGTTGTGTTGGTACTTTGCAATAAATAAGTGGGTTTTGGGTTGCAGTTTGGGCACTTGCTCTCTAAAAGATTCGCTATCACTGGGCTATAGCCTCAGAATAGTAGCAGACTGACAGGAGCCTTGCTCTTGCCCACTAAACTCCACACCCTTCCCTCCCGGCAGAAAATGGATACCCAAAATCTCTTCTCTCAAACCTTGCGCAGTGAGGGCTCAACTCCACCATGGAAGATACGAAGACGCAGCTCTGCGGGTCTCGTCAGTTGTCCTTCACGGTTGAGGTATGTGTGGAACTCGGAGTCACTCAGAGGGGGCTTGAAAGGCTTGAAATCCTCCCCATAGGACCAACTGAGTGCCTGTTGGACCTTTGAAAGTGTCCTGCCCACCTGGCAGGAGGCAAAAGTAAAACAGAGGTCAGGAATCAACCTATGCGCAATGTCTTAAAGAAACAAGGTAAGAGACTAGGGAACCTTCCCTCAAGCTGTTCCATATTTTATCTATTTGGTTCTATCTTGGCTTTGGGACCAGTGCTGTCGTAAATTATTAGTAATGGCAGCTTCAGAAGAAGTGAGCCTTCTAAATCTACACAGATCAACGAGGAAGAAACTGTAACATTTGTGGCTCATGAGCCGCATTAACATGGAGAATACAGCGGTACCTGGAGATACGTAATTAATTCATTTTTCAGGGGTTTTCATATCCCAGAAAATCTATATGTCAAAGCACGGTTTCCCATAGGAATGCACTGAAAACCAAATAATGCATTCCAGAGATCAGAAAAAAGTATGTGTGTGTATGTCTTTTAGCTGTTCAAAACTCTTTCTAAAGTGGCGAAAACATGGCAAAAAAAATCCTACGTGCACTTTAGAAATAGTTTTGAATAGGTAAAACTTTTTCCCACTATTTCCTGACCACTGGAATGGTTTTCAATGAATTATTTGGCACATTTCTGATAACAGCTTCTAGTAGCCAGCTCTGGTAATTACACCAGTCCCTGACAATCGGCTATTGTGGAGAAGGGAGAATTTTCGGCACTTCCTGGTGGCAAGGGAGCTTCTGGAAGGGAAAAATCCAAAAATGGAATGGAAATGCTCTGAACACCCTCTTGCCGATATGGGAAGCATCAGAAAACTAAAAAAAAAAAGTTTTCATATCTCAAAAAATTTGTATCTCGAAGTATTATTTTTCCGGGATTTCCTTTCGTATCATGAGTTTTTCGTTAGTCGAAGCGTTCGTAACTCAAGGTTATACTGTAATTGTAGCCAGACCTTCTAGTTTCTCTCCTCTGCCCTCCTCTATCTAAGAAACCAAGTACAGTAGAACCCTGAATAACGACAAGACTTGGTTCCCCAAATCACGTCATTATTCGGATTTCGTTGTTGTTCGGGCGGAATTTTTTGTAGCCCATTTTGGGGTCTACACCAGCCCTGCCACCTCCAGGAGGCTTGGGGTAGCCAATGGGGCTTTTTTCCAACCCACCCCCCTGACCTGGACACTGCTGCAAGCCCAAAACTGCAGCTGACGAACCAGTTTTCCCCAGTTTTGCCTTCCAGCAGTCTGGGCGGGTGGTGGTGGTGGTGGTGTTTGGGAAAAGCCCCAATCGGCTCCCCCTAGGGTCAGAGAGGCACCTGAGGTGCCTCTGCCCACCCCCACCCCAAAAAGGACGACGTGGTCTCCTACCTGTTCACACTGGTTGTGGAGGAAAAAAAATCTCTCCCTGCCCCGACAAACAGCTGATAAAAGTTGCAGCGGCCATTTTGCTTTCTGGTTTTTTGGACTTCAATTCTCAGAAAGCCGAAGTTTCCTGTAAAAATGCATGCAGCGGCCATTTTCTTGTGCAGGAAGCTTTGGCTTTCTGGGAATTAAAGTCCAAAAAAGCAAGATGGGTGCTGCAACTTTTATCAGCTGTTTGTCGGGGCAGAGAGAGATTTTTCCTCCACAACCTGCGTGAACAGGTAGGAGACCACGTCGTCCTTTTTGAGATGGGATGGGCAGGCACCTGGGTGCCTCACTGATCCTGGGGGAGCTGATTGGGGCTTTTTCCAAACACCCACCCACCCACCTGCCCAGACTGCTGGAAGGCAAAACAGTGGAGAAAACTCCTTCGTTGGCTGCAGTTTTGGGCTTGAGCAGCATCCAGGCGGGGGGGGAGGGGGCCTCAGAGAGGCACCCGCGCTGGCTGAGAAGCCAAATACGATCCATTCGTATAACGACGTCACGTCGTTGTTCGGGGCATGACATTTCAAAAAATAATGCGTCGTTATTCGGATTCGACATTATTCGGATGGATCATTATTCGGGGTTCCACTGTACTTACTGGATGTTGGTTGTTATGTTTTTTTTAATGGAACTCTACATCAAGGGGATATGAGGAATTGTGGAATTGAAGCCTACCTACCTGAGAGATGATGGACTGGGTGAAGGGCAGGGCTGCTGCTGCCAGAGACCTCTTCTCCACCAGCAGCAGATCAGTACTGATGACATCCTTGGGGCTGATGATGTCCCAGTCTTCTAGCAGGGGGCCTAGGAGAACACAGCAACATGAGCCACTCCCTCAATCTCACCATCATCCCCCTCAAGATTTCACAGGGTCAATCACACGGCATATGAAAAAGTTCTACAGAAAGGGCAAAAGGAAGAGGATCACATCTACATTTGCCCCATTTAAAATATTTTTACAAGTGAAAAGCAAATTCTATGACCAAAGTTAAGTCACACAAGTTTATACAGGACATTTACATAGGGTCACAATACCCGGGTCAGAATATTTTGGCAGGGACACTGCCCCCTTCCCTCCTTCAATCTGAGATGGAGACACTTGGAGAAGTAGTAATTGGTGAGGATCTATTGAGTCTGGCAGAGATTGTTTTCCACACCCAAACACTATCGGCATACTATGCTCTGCCCGTGTCTCCAAGGGAGTTAAACCAAAAAGAGCATACAATTCACTTGCGGCTTAAGAAATATCAAAAATCTCAGTAGTCTGAAAGAGGCAAGGACCACACTCAGTACCACTATCCTCTGCACTAACCCCCCCCCAAAAAAAAAAAAAAAAACAAACACCAAAACACTGAATTTTATATACTTTATTGAGAGGAAAGAAAGAACAAAAAAAACTTTTTAAGGGAAAAGTGGTTGAATGGTCCCATATAATTACTCAAAAATAAATTCCTCAAAAACCAGGAGCAAAAGCAGAGACAGTGTTAGGACAATTAAAATATAATGACAAAGCATCGAAGGAATGAGTGAGTAGAAAGACATGCAGTGGTAACTCATTTTCCGAACGCTTCGTTTAACATAATTTTCACTTAACGAATGAAAATCCATAGAAAACAATGCTTTTCTATGGTTTTTTTTCGCAATACCAAAAAGTTTCCCTATAAATTACACAGTATACAGTGGCCTGTAGTGGCCATTTCTGGTAATACTGTATAGTAAAGGTTTCTTTTGCTTGAAAGCCAGTCATATCTGACTCTAGGGTTCAGTGCTCATCTCTGTTACAAAGCCAAAGAGCCAGCACTGTCTGCCTCTGCAGGCATTTCCGTGGTCATGTGGCAGGCATGTCCAGACACCAGAGCGCACGGAACGCTCTTTACCTTCCCACTGAAGTGGTCACTATTTATCTACAGTACTTGCAATTTCTTGCTTTCAAACTGCTAGCTTGGCAGGAGCTGGGACAAAGACGAGAGCTCATTCCGTCCTGCAGTACTCGGGAATCGAACAGCTGACCTTCCGCCTTCCTCAGTGTCTTAGCCACTGTTTCCCTACAAATTACGTGGTATACAGTGGCCTCTAGTGGCCACTTCTGATAATACTGCATGTTTCCCTATAAATTACACAGTATACAGTGGCCTCTAGTGGCCACTTCTGTAATACTGTATGTTCTGCATAATGTTTCGTATTACAATTTTTTTGTAATACGAAACGTCCCACGGAACGCATTAAATTCATAAAACGAGGTACCACTGTATCCACTTCTTCCTTTCTATGACTTCTTTTCCACAGTAGGATTACTTTTCACACTATACCTAAAACACTATTCACCGACTTTTACATTCCTGATCTGACACTAATAACCATATAATGTCTCCAAAGGGAAAGAAATACTAGTGAAGAAGACTAGAGGAACTGAATTCCTTAGCTATGTCCATTGCGAGAAGAACCAAGGGGAGGTTTCTTAGTTGTGTAGGATGCAAAACAGACAGGCAAGAGCTGAAATGCTAGGCTCTCGCACTCAAACTAGAGGAGTACCAATGACTCACTGTCTTCTAAAGGCTTGATATCAATCTTCAGCTCCAGGTAAGGCTTGGAAGATGTGGCAAAGGCCATGGCCAGATCCCAGTCTGACATCAGGGACAAGTACGTTTCTTGGCCTTGCTTGTCTCGGCCCAGGTAGCTGACAACAAAATTCTTCTTCCTGAGATGGACAGAAGGAAGCCTTTAGATTATGAGTAAGATTCAACGGGGTACAACATACTGACAAAACTGCTTTCGTAAATGGAATCTGGATCATGGGAATTAGGGATGGGATTTTTGTGTTTTAATGCAACAAAAACAAAATAAAACCAGCTCTTGTTTGCGCATTCTTGAGTTGATCCCTGAACAAGAGCCTCTTACACATGGCTCATTCGTATTAATGAAAGGCAGGTGTATGGAAGTTTCATATTCTTTTGTGTTTTCCTCTTTTATTGGAGGGAATTTCCCTCGACACCCAATGGGTTAAAAAAGAAAGCAAAGAAGATTAGAGGGAAAGTATCAGACTTTCCATCTTTTTTTTTGCTGTAGCACACAGAAGTCGACTAAAATTGCCTTAGCCAGGATTCAGGGAGACTTTAGCTTTAAAAAAAGCCTTCTTGTATTTCAAATAACTTACAACTGCTGAATAAATGAGAAAAGATCACCCCATTGCTGACAGTGAGGTTGTATGCTGAGGAAGGAAGCGGCTGGGTAGGCCTACGTTCTGTAGATGCTCCAAATCGTTAGGGGTATTGTAGTAGCCTAAGAACAGGGGTGCCCAAACTTTTCGGGCCGTGGCCTGGTCATGTGCTTCAGCGGGCCGGTCACGTGGTTCCTCCTACCAGAAGCGGAAGTAAAACATGCCTTGCAATCTGTTTTGCAACAGGATGAGATAGATTTTAAGCTGCCATTTTCTCTTCTTAAACCGGGGTGCCCAAACTACGGCCCGCAGGTCAGATCCGGTCCCTGAAGCCAATTCATCCAGCCCGTGCCACCCTTGTCACTCCTGGAAGCAGAAGTAAAATGGTTAAAAAAAGCATTTTACTACAAGTTCTGGGAGGGATGAGGGCAGCGTGGGCTGGATGAATTGGTATTGAGGGCTGGATCCAGCCCACGGGCTGTAGTTTGGGCACCTCTGCCTAAGAGGTACCTTGTATGGATCATAATGGGCAGGAAGATCACAATACAGTATCCCCAAAGCTTTGCAATGCCCACAGAGCTTAGTCACAACAAGCCACTTTATCATCATACTGCCTCATGCCTCAACAATGGAGCAGCTGGTTTTAGGTCCTTCTCTTTCTCTTCAAGTGAAAGAGAACAAGTCCTGAATCCAATGTGCTGCTAGTGGCCATCCCCTACCATGATGGGACTTTCCCCCTCACTCTCCTATTCTGCAGCATCGAACTTATTCACACCCTGGTTCTGGGACACAGACCTCCATCTGTGCATCAACATGTACCAAGACAAGTTCTTTTCATAACATGTGGAAAGGGAATCCCAATGCCATGTATGCATAGTAGAAGATATGTATGTGCCTTTGTGACATAAAAGTGTTCAGGCAGTATGCAGGCTGCTTCTCACACCAAAACCACGTCTATTATTTATGAAATAGTGTTGCTTTCTTTAAGCAGAAAGGCTTAAAAGACTCCCAAAGCCAAGCCTCTCCATTTCTCTCCTCCTTATCCCACCCCACCCCCCAATCGCCACCCCACCCCGATGAATTAGCTGCCCAAGACTCACCCATTAAGATCAAAGGCCCTCATGAGGATATGCTGCAACACGTCCACTGAGGTGATCTGTGGATCCACAGCAAAAGTGCGGAATTCGGGCTGAAGGAAGCCTTCACATTTCTGCAAAGAAGACACAAGGTAAGCAGGGCCAGAGAAAACCACCCTAAAACTGATGTCAGTGGAGATGCTTTTGTTGTTGATTCCGACCCTTTGCGACCCCATGGACCATTGTCCTCCAGGCACCTCCGTCCTCCAACATCCTCCTCAGCCCGCCCAGCTCTGACCCCATTGCATACACAATACCATCTATCCATCTCATCTTTGGACGCCCCCTTCTTCTCTTGCCCACCTTTCCCAGCATCAAGGCCTTCTCAAGTGAGTCCTCCCTTCTCATTTGATGTCCAAAGTACTTTAGCTTCATCTTCACTATTTGTCCCTCCAATGAACAGTCAGGGTTGATTTCTTCTACTATTAACCTATTTTGGTCTCTTTGCTGTCCAGGGGACTCTCAGGACTCTCCTGCAACACCACATCTCAAAGGCATCTATTCTTCTGCGCTCAGCTTTCCTAATGGTCCAGCTCTCACACCCATACATTACCACCGGGAATACCATTGCTTTGACTATGTGAATTTTTGTTTTCAAGGTGATGTCTCTGCTTTTCACTATATTCCCCAGGTTTCTCATAGCTTGTCTTCCCATAATCAGTCGTCTTTTTATTTCATGGCTACAGTCGCCATCTGCAGTGATCTTTAGGAGAACATATTCATACAATTCTGACACAAAGCTTGAACGTTCAGTTATTTACTGCCAAAAGGATAAGGCTGCAGCTGGACCTCAAACCTCTCTCTACCCACCACCACGAGTGATACTTCTCTACTATGGTAGATAAAGACATCAAGAGATTCTGAGTTGCTGACCATCTTTTTTCCAACATGTTTAGGAGGGACGTTATAGTCCCTACTTCCAGAGGTGAAATCTGAAACCTGTAACTTTGGGGCCTGATTCTGCACCCTTATTTTCTGGAATTTGTTTTGAACACCAAAACATGGCCCACGCATGAGGCTGCAGATTTTGGATTGTTTATAATGCACCAGTCCTGTAATACCCAGATTGATGAAAGCTCCTGTACAGCCATAAACCAGCTTCTTCTATTTATAAACTGTTGCTGTCTAATAAAGGTATCATAGCAAGAGCAATCCTCTGATATTGAGGGATCATTCTGCCCAGAGTGCAAACAACCCTTTGAATCCAGAATGGTGAACATGTGACACTTCAAATGTTGTTGGAATGATAGGAATTTCTCTCCTAAAGTATCTGGATTCCTCTAATCTGATTTAAATACTATTTATATAAAAAACATAGATGTTGAATACTTTGCAGAACAGATAATAAACAGTTAGACATAATTTTTTCCCTCTAGACAGCTAAACAATTAATATTCTAAACTATAATAATGATTCTCTTATTTCTGAATACCAGGACACCAATGAGATATTACTATAAAAAGATCTAGTATTATAGTGGAGTAATACCAGTTAGGAACTGCAGTGGCTCAAGTGGCTAAGACGCTGACTGGGAAGTAGAAGGTCAGCAATTTGATTCCCGAGTACTGCAGGACGGAATGAGCTCCCGTCTTTGTCCCAGCTTCTGCCAACCTAGTAGCTCGAAAGCAAGGAATTGCAAGTTGATAAATAGGGACTTTGGTGGGAAGGTAACAGCACTCTGTGCACTCCAGTGTCTAGTCATGCCTGCCACATGACCATGGAAACATCTGCAGAAGCAAACAGTGCTGGCTCTTCGGCTTTGAAACAGATGAGCACTGAACCCTAGAGTCGGATACAACTGGCTTTCGAGCAAGGGAAACCTTTACCTTTACTTTACCTAATACGTTTAACAGACTCAGACAGTAATCAAAACCACACATTTTGAAGAGGGATTGCTATGTGTGTGTACAGATGAAGCAAGATGCACTGACTCTAAAGTGCCACCCTAGACAAAATGTTCCCCAACTTTTGGCCCTTGGACTTCAATTCCCCAAAGCGCTGATCAGCCAATGTACTGACAGGCTTCTGGGAATTGAAGTCCAAAAACCAAAGTTGGGAAACACTGGCCTAGACTGATCAAGAGATAAATTGATTGAGGGGGGGGGGCACGGAGGCGAAAAGAAATTGCCTCAGGTATTGCCTCCTCATATGTAATCTTTCAGCACAGGAAGGATAAACATAGCATTTGGCGACTTTAGTTTGGAATATGTTCTGTTTATACAAATGAAAACACCTCATTCTAAAGCTCTTGTTCCACGCTATAATTTGGACCACATTACTACATTCCTACTCATATTATAGACACTGACAGGAACTGGAACAGTGATGTCCAATTCACAGCCAACAAAACTACCATATGTATCAGGACGCTGCCCCGCACCGCCCGAGGACTCATTCTGCCTCTCCCTGGGACTCGCAACACCTGGTCCCAGTGGATGGGAGGCCAGGCGCCACCGTTGCGTCCCCACCTTCCGAGCCCCAGAGGGCTCAAAGGACGCTGCCCCGTGCTGCCCGAGGACTTAGCCCTCTTTCCCGACCTGGCATTTACTGCGGGGAAGAGTGAAAGTGAACTAATATTATTATTATTGTTGTTGTTGTTGTTGTTGTTGTTCAGTCACAGTCGACTCCGACCCTTTGCGACCCCATGGACCATTTTCCTCCAGGCGCCTCTGTATTATTATTATTATTATTATTATTATTATTATTATTATTATTATTATTATTATTATTATTATTATTATTATTATTATTATTATTATTATTATTATTATTATTATGTGTGTAATTGCTATTGCTAAGGCTGCTCTGGACTGAAATATTGCTCTTAACTGCCATCGTTTTCATACAAAATTCAATTGCCAACAGTTTGACAAAACACCAAGTTGATATGAATATGTTGATGTAAAGCATGGTCACTCAAAGATGTTATATGCTCATTGTTTACCGTTATGTATGGTCAGGTTTTCTAGGGTAAAATAAGAACTCAAATCATTGCAACACAGGCAAAACTCAGAAATGTTTTAAATACAATGACATTGCAGCACACAAAGAATTGGAAATGGGCACCTGGTTAAGATTCCTGCTCATAAAAATAAATTATTATTATTAATAATAATAAATGTGCTATCAAGTCAATTCTGACTTATGGCAACCCTTTTGAGGATTTTCTAAGCAGAGAATACATACAAGTGGTTTACCAGTCCTTTTTATTTCTGAGGGCATCCTGGGATTCTGCAGCTTGCTCATGACTACGTAGTAGATAATATGTAGTAACATCAGACTTTATAGTAATACAAACACTTTTGTGACGGTCCAAACTATGGTTGCAATCGGTTGTCGAAGAAGGAATAGAAAAGAGTTTGAACTGTTCTGGCTGATTATGGCTTTTTTCAAATTAAAAGTTGATGCTTCAACTGACAATGCACAGCTTCATCTATTGCTCTGGGTCTAGAAGTGGCTGATTGTGATGTGAATGAACGTAGGAATGTAGGAACTTATGAAAACGAATCCTAAAAAAAGAAAAGCAGACAGTGTAGCTTTATCTAGTGTCAAAGTTGGAACCTAGCTGTATGGGGCAATGTCTTGTTATTGTTCTATACCATCAAGTCCGAACCAACTTATAGTGACCCTAATAGGACTTTCAACGTAAGCAAGATATTTAAGGAGTGATTTTACCAGTTCCACACCTCCAATGAGTCTGCATGGCTGAGCAGAGATTAGAACTAGGCCTCCTGAGTACAGATCTGTCACTCTATCCTCTGGACCATGCTGGATATCGGACAATGTTCTGCTCACATATTATAGTGGTGGTCTGCAAAGACTGCTTTGAAAGAACTAAAAATACGCATTCCCACCCTATCCAAATCAAAGCCAAACACCTTGCACACTGCATTCAATTTTATATAAGCTATTAAGGAATGAGTAATCATTACTCTTGAAACACATCCCCCTTCTTTGCTTTCATGTCTGCAGAAGTGCTGTCTGAATAGATCAATATATGCCCAAACAACAAATCATTTCAACAGAGGGTGAACTCACACAACTACTGGTATTTTATTATGAAGTAGTTATTGGGTAAGGGTAAAAAATGAATGCACAGAGAATCATATATTTCAAAGTACACTGGCATGGCAAGAAGCAAATTTCAGGGTGGGGAAAAAATAACAAATAACTTCTTCATTACAGATTGGTGCTAGCAGCATATCTTATGGGATAGGAGAGGCTACACAAACTGGTTCATCACTTTCTCCTAGTCAGCTGCGCCCTAGATGAACAGAAAATCCCTGACAATGCTGGCCCATGCACTGGTAGTCTGAAGAACTGTTGTAATGCTCTTTATGTGGGGCTGCCCTTGCCACTGATACAGAGATTACAACGGGTCCAGAACACTATGGCCAAGTTGATCTCCAGAGTGAAGATATTACGTTAATCACACCGACCCTGGCCCAGCTGCACTGACTCCACATTGCATATTGTAACAGGCGCAAGATGTTAACATACAAAGCCCTAAAGCATTTGGGACCATGCTGCCTTATGGAACACCTCTCTTAAAGATCTTCTGCCTGCATAACCTGGTCCTCCCAAAGTATGCAGCTCCAGATGCCAACACCGAGAATGGCTGAGATTTCAACTACCCTGTTTCCCCAAATATAAGACACTGTCTTATATTTTTTTAAACTCCAAAATAAGCAAAAGGTCTTATTTTCAGGGGATGTCTTATTTTTCCATGAAGAAAAATACCAGTCTCGATCGCGCTCCCCCACCCACAACCAAAGGACGCTTCCCTTGGTTGTGAGTGGGGAAGCAGGATCGAGACTGGCCTCAGCTGTGAGGCGGCCGGCGTGGTCCATAAAAAAGCCTGCCGCATCGAAGTCTCGATTGCCTCCCCGCTCACAACCAAGGGGAGTTTCCCCTGGTGAGAGCGGGATCGAGACTCCTACGCGGCAGGCCTTCTTATGGGCCATGCCGGCCACCTCACAGCTGAGACCAGTCTTGATCGGGCTTCCCCACTTGCAACCAAGGGACGCTTCCCTTGGTTGCAAGTGGGGAAGCGTGATCGAGACTGCCCTCAGCTCACTGTGAGGAGGTGTCGGACTGGCTGCCTTACAGCCGAGACCAGTCTCGATCGCGCTTCCCTACTCGCAACCAAGGGACGCTTCCCTTGGTTGGGAGTGGGGAAGCACGATCGAGAATGGCCTCAGCTGTGAGGCGGACGGCGTGGCCAATGAAGGCCTGCCGCGTCGGAGTCTCGATCCCGCTCTCACCAGGGGAAACTTCCCTTGGTTGTGAGCGGGGAGGCAATCGAGACTCTGACACAGCAGGCCTTCTTACACGCCGCGAGGAGGGGGCCGGCGGTGGAAGATGGCATACCAGTATTACAGTACCGTACTTGGCTCTGCTTGTCCTTCTCTTCTGTCCTGGACACCGGAAGCAGGGAGTGCATGCGATCGGATTGCCAGGAGGTAAGGGGGTCTTATTTTCGGGTGGGGCCTTATATTTCAAAGGTAGGGGGGAAAAGGGGGGTGTCTTATTATGGGAGGAGGTCCTATAATTGGGGAAACACGGTAGGAAAAGAGCCTTCTTGATGGTGGCACCTACATTAGAGAACAGCCTACCTGTTGAACTGCATCATTTAAAAACATCTTTAAAACTATTTATTAAGAGAGGCTTTTAAAGACATCCTCGCTGTGCTCAGTTAGAAACTAATTTTCCCAATTAGGGCAGTATTACACTGTCAACCATTTGAAGCCAAACCCAAGCAAGACTCAAGTGTGCACTTTCTACCTTCAAAACCAAAAGGCAGGAGTTGAGTTGGATGTTACATGCCAAGGGAACCGATTACAGCATTGTTCAGTACAAAAACACCTTGGTGTGACGCTTGACAGGACACTCTCTTTTAAGCAGCACTGCCTAAATACCAAAGCTAAAGTTAGTACAAGGAACAACATCACCAGGAAACTCATCCACATTGTGTACATCATCTTTGGCCCTGAGCATCTCCGTGGCTCCAGTATGGAGCGCATCCACACACGCAAAACAAGTTGGCATTGCTGTTAATGAAGCCATTTGTATTGTGACAGGATGTCTCAAACCTATATCAGTTGAGAAAATATATCCTGTTGGTATCGCTCCACATAAGATCAGGAGAGAAGTAGCAGCGGATGCTGAGATAACTAAGCAAGAGAATGACCCTCAACATCCTCTGAATGGATATGAGCCTCGAGTCCATTAGCTCAGATCCAGGAAGAGCTTTATGGCAAGAACAAACATTCTTGAGGGCATGCAAGCACAAAACAATGAGCTCACTGGATAAGGAATAACATTAAAGGAGGATATGGCAGAGGAACTCAATCTCCCATATGTCACATGGAAGACCCTGAATAGTCTGAGAGTCGGAGTGCTTAAATGTAAGATGAACATGTTCAAGTGGGGGCTGTTGGCAGACAACAACATGCTGTGTGAATGTGGAGAGATAGAGTCTGGCTGATTTGTTGGTCTGCCAACAACTGCCAGAAACATGCAACGATGAGGATTTAATTTTGGGAGACACTAAAGCCAAGAAAGTGGCATCATTTTGGCAGTCCAAAGTTTGATCTGGACATGAAAGAAGAAAAACTGATTTTCCCCAGACCAGATACTCTGTTGATGGAGAGTTTGAAATGTACTTTTATTTTATTGATGGAGAGTTTGAAATGTACTTTTATTGGCGATATGCTATCACCTTGATTCGGTAGTGGGCTATCTTAATGTTATTTAATTTTTATGTCAACAGATGATGATTGTAAAACGCCCAGAGGAGAAGTTTTCCCAGCTAGAAAGCATTTAAATGTATTAAATAAGCAAAGAAAATTAACATTCTGAAACGGGGAAAAGTTCCACCCACTCACTATGCGTAGAAATAATCCTTACCTACTCATATGGCTTACTCAGCAGCCAAGACATTTTAGCAAAACGCTATTGGAATTCTGTTTTAGAATCATAGAATCATTGAGTTGGAAGGGGGGCCTTTTAGGCCAACCCGCCATGCTCAATGCAGGAATCCAAATCAAAGCAGATCTGACAGATGGTTATACAATTCTCTCTTGAAGGCTTCCAGCGTTGGAGCACTCACCACCTCTCGAGGCAGTTGGGTTCCACTGTCGTACTGTTCTAACCATTAAGAGTCCCCCACCCCTGATTTTCAGCTTATATATGGCTTCCTTTAGTCAGATATCAATCCGATAATCAATCAGGGAAGAAGAGATCCCAAGCACAGTGTCTTTATTATGTGGTGGCTCAGTGGTTAAGAAGCTCGCCTTGTTAGCTGGAAAGCCAGCAAGTTGGCAGTTCAAGGCCCGGGTACTGCATGATGGATTGAGTGCCTGTCTCTGTCCCAGCTCTTGGGGCCTTGAAAGGAGCCTCATTTGGGCATCCCCTGAGTGAAGTTTCTCCAGCAAAAATCCTTTCAAACCAGAATAATTTCTGACATGAAACAACAACAACAACAATAATAATAATCATAATAGATAAAGGCTTCCCTTGCTCGAAAGGCAGTCGTATCTGACTCTAGGGTTCAGTGCTCATCTCTGTTTCAAAGCCAAAGGGCCAGCGCTGTCTGCTTCTGCAAACGTTTTCCGTGGTCATGTGGCAGGCATGACACAATACTGGAGTGCACAGAGTGCTGTTTACCTTCCCACCGAAGTGGTCCCTATTTATCTACTTGCAATTTCTTGCTTTCGAACTGCTAGGTTGGCAGGAGCTGGGGCAAAGACGGGAGCTCATTCCGTCCTACAGTACTTGGGAATCGAACTGCTGACCTTCCGCTTCTCAGATAATTACTACTACTACTACTACTACTACTACTACTACTACTACTACTACTACTACTACTGCTTTTGTTGTTGCTGTTGCTGTTGTTGTTATTATTATTATTAGTCGTCCTGCCCTCTGGGATGATGGAAAACAAATCCTTCCTTTCCTCTTTATGACTATCTTTGAGGTGTACTGTATTTGAAGAGTGCTGCTGTCGTTGTATTTTAGCAAACCCAGTTGAGGGTTGTTGGGCTGCTGGGAAAGGGATCCCTCTCGGCTACTAGTGGACCGGCCCGGTCAGCAAACCCAAAGGCGCCGAGGAGGGAGGGAGGGAGGCAGGCAGGCAGGCCGGCCTCTCAGTGTGGGACTCACAGGAGGCTGCTGACCCAACCCCGTCCTGTAGGGTAGCCGGTCCCTATGACGTCACGCGCCCACATCCATCCAGGGCTGATCCGACTCTTCACCCTCCCCCCGCTGATCGTGAACCTTTGGTCTCTTCCTGTCCCAGAGTCCCCCACCACCCCACCCTCCGGTGGTCGCTCCCTCTCACCTTAACCCGCACGCGAACCACCTCGTGCTGCTCCTCCTCCTCCTGCTGCGGCTGCGCCCCCGTGCCAGGACTGCCCCCACCACCCGGCGCCAGCGCCGCCATCCCGCCACCTCTCCTCTCTGGCGGGGGGGGGGGGGGGGGCCCTCAAGCCACAGCCATCGCAGGCCTCCACGTCACACACCCCCGGAGAGTGTGGGGGGGAGGCCCTGGTGGCGTCACCCCTTCAGGTCTCCTACTACTACTACGGGGGAGGGGGGAAAGACGGGGGGATGCGCGGCGGCTTCCATCACGTGACACCACCACCCCCTCCACCGGCCCGCGACTTCGGCCTCCCTCGCCCAGCCAGTCGCCTCCGGCATGACGTCATCGCGGTGTTTTTTTTTTTCTTAAAGCGGCAGAACCTGAGGACGGCACGGGAGATGACGAAAGAGTCCCCAAAGGGCTGCTTTAAGGCAACCGCCCACCGCCAGGTGGAAGCGGAAATGCCGCCGCGCATTGTGGGAGGGAGAGTCGGGTAACTTCAAGCCACAAGCAGCCTAAAGCCTAATACTGTACAGCAAATACACCTGACTGAGCTATAACGTGGGACTGCGGAGGCTCAAGTGGTTAGAAGACGCTGAACGTGGAAAGACTGGAAGGTCGGAGTTCGAGACCCGAGTGCCGCACGAGGGAGTGAGCTCCCGTCTCTGTCCCAGGCAGCTCCTGCCCAACCTAGCAGTTCGAAAACAAGACATTGCAAGTAGATAAATAGGGGCAAAAGATGAAGGGGGCGGCCGAAAATGAGATGGCTAGATGATATTGTAGACAACAATGGGCACAGAGTTGGGCGCGTTGAGAGGGATGGTGGAAGACAATGGTCCATAGGGTCACAAAAGGTCGGAATCGACTGTGCGACTAAACAACAACAAAAGGGACCACTTCGGTAGGAAAGGTAACAACATTCCGTGCACTCCGGTGTCTAGTCTTGCCTGCCACATGTCCATGGAAACGTCTGCAGACGCAGACAGCGCCCGGCTCTGGCTATAAACAGATGAGCACTGAACCCTAGAGTCGGATACGACTGGCTTTCGAGCGAGGGCGACCTTATAATTTAGCCGGATAGGGTTCAAGCGGCCTGAGTTCGATTCCCCGCTCAGCCATGGAAGCTCAAAAGGAGGGAGGGAAGGATGGCAGCAACTCCTTTTAAATATCTTACCTTGCCTTGGAAAACTTCGTTAGGGTCGTTAGATACAGTATTGGTGCCAATTGGGACGCCCAGAGCGAGCAGCAGCACTTCTCCCAGAACAAAAACATCCGGGTTATACCCGGAGCCCATCGAGAGGAAACTTCCGAGTGTGAAGAAAGGGTACGCCCATACCATAGAGATGGAAAGACAATAAAGATAATCATGGAGGTATAAAAAAAAGGAGATGACATAACGTCACAAACTTGAAGCCGACTAATCTGACAGTCCGCCATGTTAGTTGGCCCAAAACATTGCCTTATGGTGCTTTGTGTGGAGTCGTGAAAAGTAGATCAGGGTTTCCCCTTTAATATCAGTGGGTAGGGGGTTGCGACCCCCTCTCCGCTGGCTCCCCTGGGGTTGGGACGTCTGGGAGGACAAGAGGTCTTTCCCCACAACCCTTCTGGACCCAGGGGAGCCAGCGGAGAGGTGATCGATTCCACCCCCCTCCAACACTCCGTGTTGAAAAGAAACCACTTGGCTTCTTCTCTTCAATAACGGGGTGTCCTGCGGGGGGGGGGGATCCCCTCTTTGCCGGGTCCCCTGGCTCTGTAAGGGTTGTGGGGACAGACCCCTTTTGTCCCCCCCAACCAAGGGGACCCAGGAGAAGGGATCAATCCACCCCCCTCCAACACAAGAGGCAATCGTAAACGGTAGTCTGCTAATGTTTTGGTCCACCTAATATGGCGGCAGGCCACGCCCACTGGCTTCAAAAAAATTATAGCATGAAGCCAGTAGTGCCATCTCCTGGTTTTTATACCTCCATGAAAATAATACAGTACTTCTGGCTCAATAGGAACGTGGATGCCTGAAGGGCGGAAATGTGTTACACCGGAAGTCTCCCCTCACAGGTCATCCGAGGAGGTGGAGCAGGGTCCCTCATTTCACCTCTTGGTCGGTTAGAAAGTGGCAGCGCTGAAAAGTCTTTCACAAACACTCCGTGTGGGTAGCCCAGGTTACTGATTGGTCAGCTGCCTTTCCCGATTGGGTCGTCTAGCTCGCACACGAGCAGAAAACCAACCGGCCTTTACAGGAGAGGAAATTGGTATGGGCTAATAGTGCATTAGCAGAAGTGACTCCATGTTTCCTTGGCTGGGAGCACTGAGTAGATATAGGTTATGTCACCCAAATGTTGCAGTGACTAGTAAACAGCACACGGAAGATTACTCACATCCTAGGAGACACCAAACCACAGTTAGACCAAACAACTAGAGCAAAGATGCCTAATGTTTACAAGAACTCCAGATAGGGGAAGTACAGTGAGTTCCACTGTTCCTGTTGATTAGCATACCCATGGCTAACCTAGGCACGCAGTAACTTCTTAGACTGGCAAATGTACTTAGCCAGTAAGATGCTAGGAAAACAAGCCTTCTGTCACGGGGTCTCACACAGGCTGTGCATGTGAGATCCAGGAATAAAATTAATTAAAGACCACCCGAGGATTCGGGACTGGCTTTTTCCACCATACACTCGCCTCTCCTCGACTTCAGCACCTTTACTCCCACGGATCATTACAACAACTCAGTCTGTCTGTTGTAGGAATCGGGGCCGCTAGGATGGCCGTTGGGTCCCAAGTAACGACACGAGGCAATATGGAGCGAGATCAGATCAGTCGTTTATTGAGGGAAAAGCATCATCATATATAGATCAGAAGGCAAAACGGGATAGAATCGTCATCTGACAGAAAATCACATCACCCATTTACTCGGGTTAATGGGAAATCTCTCTTGGGGAAGTTAATTAACTCAGGCAAACACTGACAGGGGAAAACCATTGTTCGAGGCTTACGCCAGATTAAATATGGCTTCTATTTGCACCCAAGATTAGGCTTAACTGCGAGTGAGTGATTGCCTAATAGGTAACGGAGTTTAGAGATCTGCTCTCTCAGCAGAACCGCCGGTCAGGTCAGATGTGGGTGAATTAACCCTCTGATTATTAATCCACCCCCCCCCCCCGATTTCCATACTGGCAAGGGCCAGTGGCCAGGAGTTTGCTCGACTGGTTTAACCTCTGCCAAGGTTCTATGCCAATTGGGCATGCGGAATCTGCATCTCCCCTTTTTCTATTGTTTAGGGACCTGACAGGCGACCCTGCGCAAGAGAGGCATCAGCTGGTGTACGGGAACAACGCTTCGGGTTTCCCCCCACGGGGGACACCTTGATAACAGTGAGGGAATACATTGCATGAAACAGCATCCTGCTATGCCTAGTATTATCACCCTCACAATCACTTGAAGCGTCATCTGGAGCCACCCCCACGGGAGCCATGACCACAAGGAACTCCACCAATCCGATGCGGAGCCCTGCTTGATGTTTTTAACTAGAGTGTGGAGGTCCGTGAGCTGGCTCTGTACCTTGCGTGAGTTGTCTGTGAGATTAAAGCAACACATGCCATGGACAGATTCGCAACCCAAATGATGTAATAACAAAAGGTAGTCTATAGCCGCTCGATTGTCAAGAATGGCATGGCGAAGCTCTGCCTGCTCCTGGTTGAGCAGCGCTATCGCTGAGGAGGTATGGTTAATGGCTTTTGCTAGTCCGCAAGCCAATTGACCAATTCTCCGAGCGTTGCCGACGGCTAAGCCTGGCACGCCGAGTATGCTGACTGCCAACGAGACGTATTCAGCTGGACTTAGAACCCTAATGCTGCTATCACATGAGCTGTCTAACTGGGTGGCACAAGTGTGTCGTATGGGTGAGGAAACATTTGTGCTTGGAACAATCATATCCTTAGTGGGGAGTAACAGTGTCAACCGACTGATACAACATGTAGAATCTGATACATTTGCGGGAATGTAGTTCCAAGTGTACTGATTACATGTAAAGAACCATCCTGAAGGTAGGGTAACATGAGCATACATTGAGCCAAGTGTCTCTGGTTTATCACAAGTCCAACTGCCGCGGCCAGTGTCGAGGCAGCGGCGCTGAGTCCAGCCGACTGCAGAGCAGCCGACCATCCGAGCACAAGTAGAGTTCGGGCTGACCGCCACTCGAGGAGTGTGGAGAGTGGCTGCGTCAGCCGGCAAAGTCATAGTCAGCTGCATTCCCCAGCGAGCGTATGCTGTGAAGCTCGCAGGGAGATGCGGACCGAAAATCCGCCTCAGGAGCCAGTCACCATCCCTGGTGCGCGCGTCCAGAGTGTGGCACACAGGGATGAGGCAGGAACTCAAAACTGAGGCAGAACCCGTGTCCTGCTTCAGGCAAAAATCGGACTGGTTGACGAGACCCGCCAACCTTTCCCATAAATTGTAGTGCATCCGGGCAGAAAGATCTTTGCCTGGCATCAAACCGTTGGCCTTTAGTGAGACTGCCTGGACGCCTCCCCCGGCAAGTAGGGAGAGGGCCAGGATGATGGTGACTGCCATGGAGTTGGCATTAATCTGGGCAAAGACTGCAGCTACGAAATTCTCCGGTGTCGGCTCCCTCTCCTCGCGTTGGAGGGCGTCCTGGGCCTCACTGCAAAGAGTCTTGACCATCCCCCAGGTGATCCTCGGCGCTGTCGTCCGCAGTCGCCGCTTCTCCCGCCGGGTCCCCTCGGTCAGGGTGAGGTCCTCCATCTCCGGGATCGGACTCGGGTCAGCCTGGGTCCACGCCATGTGGTTCCAAGTGAGGCTTAACACACCGAGCTGGAATCCAGATGACACCTGTAGGAGACATAACTGCAGCATACCCTCTTCCCCAGGTTACGAGTGGCGCCGGGCCCCTCCAGGAAGGGTCCGGTGGCACCCGGTATCGGACCATCGGTCGCGGGAGAGCTTCCGAACGGCGGAAGTGCTTCTCCTGCGGCGTGCAATCAGAAAAAAACATTAAGGTGATTGTATGTGAACAATACCTTATTCAGACAATGCTGTGCCTGACCCTGTGACTTGGGGAGGGCTGGTGGCTCCCCCTTTCTGTTTGTTTGTCAATATAGGACTTCAGTGTCCGATTGACTCGTTCCACAATCGCCTGCCCCTGCGGATTGTAAGGAACGCCAAAAGTATGCTTAATGTCCCAGGTGGCCATGAAGGCGGCCAGCTGCCTGGAGCTGTAGGACGGGGCGTTATCGGTTTTCACGTGCCGTGGTTTGCCCATGGCCGCGAAGCAGGAAAGGAGGTGCTGCTCCACGTGGGAAGCAGTCTCCCCTTTCTGCGCCGTTGCCCAAACGAATTGTGAAAAGGTATCAATGCAAACGTGCATGTACTGCCATCTGCCAAACTGTGGGACATGCGTGACATCCATTTGCCACACCTGGTTAGCCTCTGTACCTCGTGGGTTGACCCCCCACGAGGGCCCACCGGTGCCCCTGCACAATGCTGCCAAGAGCGAACTATGCCTTGGGCTTGAGAAAGTGGCAGATTGAACTGTCTGGCGAGCGCTTTGGCATTTTGATGAAAGAATGCATGACTCTGAATTGGAGTAGTGAAAACACCTAACACTGAACGTTGCTGAATTTCCTTTGCAGCCGCATCCGCTCTGCTATTGCCCGCGGAAATCGGACCCGGTAGGTCTTGGTGACTTTGGATGTGGGCAATGTAGAGCGCTTCCGTGCGGTTTCGCAAATGAAATTGAGATGTGAGGAACAAACTCAGCAAGTTTTTGTCTATCGCGGGAGTGATGTATGCTCCCGGTAGACTGTGAAGCAAATTCCTAACATAATGACTGTCAGTAATGATGTTTAGGCGCTCTTTGGCGAAGGTGCGCAAAGCAAGGTTCACCGCTGCCAACTCTGCCCGCTGTGCGGACTTTTGTGGAAGAGTTAACAGCGTGCGCCAAGCCTGGCCCTCCTGCCAAGTCAAGACACCATATGTGCGACCCCCATCAGTAAAAACTGTTCTGGCCCCCTGAAGAGGAACCAGCGAGAGCAATTCATACAAGCTGACTGTCTGCGTTTGAAGCGAGACAAGTCTGGGGTCTTTTGGCAAGTGGTATGCCAAGCATCCGGTGAATCCCTCCAAAGCAATTGGAAGCGAGTCACCGAACTGCATCAATTGCTGAACCTGTTCCTTGGTGAATGGGACCACGATTTTAGCTAAGTCGTGCCCTGAAATGTCCCTAGCTCTCAGCCTTCCGCGGTAAACCACCGCGGAGACCAATTCTTGGGGAGGAACGATGTTCCGGGAAGAGGTGTTCGGCAAGTACACCCATTCCACGATACTCGCTCCCTTCTCGGAGTCCACTCCTAGGGCTCCGGTGAACATGGATCCTGCCCGAACGATGTACAAGTTCAGGATCGGGGCATATGGCCCCTGAGCAATCCTGTCCACCCACCTTTGGCTGAGAATTTGGTTGACTTTCTCGAGAGCCAAGCGTGCCTCTCGAGGAATTTGTATCCGGTCTGCCGGCTGCTTACCTAGCGTGAGCAGCGAGAAGAGCGGCTTCAAAAGATCCGTATCCAATCGGAAATACGGTCTGGCCCAATTAATGTTTCCTAAAACCTGCTGCAATTCTACCAGGGTGACTGAGTCCTTCAAGTTGATTTGGGGCAAAACTGGTGCTGCGAAAGAGCGGAGAAGCCGATGACCCAAGTATGAGAAGGGCTCGGTTCTCTGCACTTTCTCTGGGGCAATGAGTAACCCTTTCTCCCCCAGGCTGGCCAGGAGGTCTTTAAACATTTCGCTGCCGAGTTGCGGCACTGCGACCAAGATATCATCCATGAAATGGCAAACTAAAGCTGTGGGATGAAGGTTTAGAAACTTTGCCAGTGCGTTGTGAACATAAATTTGGCACAGGGTGGGCGAATTGAGCATGCCCTGTGGCAAAAATTTCCACGCGTAACGCTGCATGGGCTCTCTGTGGTTCACAACCGGCACCGTAAAAGCGAACCTTTCCCTGTCCCTGGGGTCTAGGGGAATGGTGTAAAAGCAATCCTTGAGATCTACAACTAGGATCTCCCACCCCTCGGGAATCATATTTGGATTTGGGATGCCGCATTGAAGCGGACCCATTGGCTGTATACATTTATTGATCTCTCTGAGATCGTGGAGGAGTCGCCACTTCCCCGACTTCTTTTTGATGACAAAAATGGGCGAGTTCCAAGGACTAGTGGACTGCTCTATGTGTCCTGCGTCTAGCTGTTCTTTAACCAGTTGCTTTAGGGCGACTAATTTCTCTCCCACTACCGGCCATTGTTCCACCCAGACCGGCGTATTGGTGAGCCATTTAAGTGGCAACGCCATTACCCGAAGGTAAGAGTAGCACCGTACTGCTGCAAAATGTCTCGCCCCCAAAGGTTGACGTGCACGTCCAGAATGTGCGGCCGAATGACCGCTGTGCCGTCAGCCTTTGGGATCGTGACTTCCACCCACTCCCGGCTCCTAAACGCTTCTTGGATGCCGCCTACCCCCCACACATCGGAGACCAGCTCAATGGCCCACTCCCGTGGCCACTGGCTTCGGCTGACCACACTCACATCAGCTCCGGTATCTAATAACCCTGAAAATGATCTTTTATTCAGAAATACCTCAATAACTGGGTGCTGTTTCCACTCTATGTTGGTCTCCACTGTCGCTAAGACTTGGTATCCTTGCACTGTCTCACTTGCGCTCGAGCGGTCTTCTGACCCGGACTCCGAGCTGTCCCTGAGCCTTCCCTGGCTATCTGCTGGCGAGTGACAAGGAACCATAATCAATTGCGCTAATGTGTCTCCTTTGTGAATTGTCTGGGGTAGGTGTGTCCAAAGCTGAACTTGGAGAACGCCTGAAAAATTGGAGTCAACGACTCCCGGAATTACAAGAATTCCGCGTGCTCCTGCTACACTGCGAGGCAAAACTAAACCTATAAAGCCCTTGGGCAGGGGTCCCATGTACTGGGAGTCCACCAGATAGACTGTGCCTGGCAAGTCGCATGTGACGTCCGCCTGGCAAGTCAATTCTAGCCCTGTACTACCCTTGGGGCTGGCCTGTGCCTTCGCAATGCTAGGAATATGATCGGAATGTAATCTAGCTCTGACGCGCCCAGAGCAAGGGAAGCCTCTGTTTGGACCGGGGCCAGAGACGTGCCCGCATTCCGGTTTCCCGAATTCGGACAGTATCTGGACCAATGGTAGCCTTTCTTACACTTCGGACACGGGGTGGTTGGAGCCTTGGAACGGCCGGAATTTTGTCCGCCTCCCTTGGATCGGCACTCCCTAGCGAAGTGACCGACCTTGCCAAAATTGTGACATGCCCCTTGGTTTCTGCTCTTGGGTTTCCTACCCCCTTGCACCGCTGCTGCTAGCAAACCCATTTTATAGGATTCTGTGCCAACGTCGGCGCAAGCTCTAATCATGTCCGTGAGAGTCAAGTCGGGACGATTACCCAGCGACTGCAAGATTTTACGGCAGTCGAAATTGGCATTATCTTTAGCCAGTTTCATCATGAGCTCTTGTTGGGCCTGCTCATTATCGATCTGCCTACTGATCGCTTCCTCTAAGCGATTGATAAAGTCCATGTAGGGCTCCTGGGCTCCCTGTTTGACTGCGGTGCAATTTTTGGCCGCTTTGCCAGTTGCTGGAACCTTGAGAAAAGCCTTGAAGGCAGCCTCGGCTGACATCTGAAGAGTGGCTAGTGGCAAGTTGGTCTGCGCATCGATGGACTCGAAGGCACCTGAACCATATAACTGGTCAGGAAGTACTGCGCCTCCCATCCTGGCAGCCCTTGTCTGAGCCTCGAGGCGATACTCGCTGTCCCATAGCAAATACTGGCTGGGGTTGAGCATCATCCGCATGACGGCTTTCCAGTCGTGCGGGATGAACATGGTATTCTCGCACACTTGCTGAAGCGTGCCCCTAGTGAAGCAAGCTGTAGGATGCCTCTTCTGTAATGCCTCGCCGCAGGGCCGTCTTCTCCGATCGGCTGGCTTACCGACCGGACTGCCACGCTGTCCTCCGGGACGATCGGACGCGGTTCTCATGTAGAACCGGACCGTGTGATCGCTTACTCTCGAGTAGATCACGTCGGGTTCACCAGGTGTAGGAATCGGGGCCGCTAGGACGGCCGTTGGGTCCCGGAGGAGACTGATCAAGTAACGACATGAGGCAATATGGAGCGAGATCAGATCAGTCGTTTATTGAGGGAAAAGCATCATCATATATAGATCAGAAGGCAAAACGGGATAGAATCATCATCTGACAGAAAATCACATCACCCATTTACTCGGGTTAATGGGAAATCTCTCTTGGGGAAGTTAATTAACTCGGGCAAACACTGACAGGGGAAAACCATTGTTTGAGGCTTACGCCAGAGTAAATATGGCTTCTTTTTGCACCCAAGATTAGGCTTAACTGTGAGTGAGTGATTGCCTAATGGGTAACGGAGTTTAGAGATCTGCTCTCTCAGCAGAACCGCCGGTCAGGTCAGATGTGGGTGAATTAACCCTCTGATTATTAATCCACCCCCCCTCCCCCGATTTCCATACTGGCAAGGGCCAGTGGCCAGGAGTTTGCTCGACTGGTTTAACCTCTGCCAAGGTTCTATGCCAATTGGGCATGCGGAATCCGCAGTCTGTCTCTCTGGATCCGAGCAGGCGAAGGAGCGAAGATCCGTTTCGGTGGCGTCACATTGTAAAGCCGCACCTTCTACGAAAGGGGGCTGGGGGGGGCTGGCTTTCTCTCCCGCTTGTGACGTCAGAATAATGCCAAAAAAAGAAAAATGCCCACGAGGACTGTGGGCTTTGGGCCCACGAGACCCAGGGACTGGGGTGGTGGGAGGGAGAGTGGGGTGGGTGGGGATTGAAACTGGTAAAATCACTATCTCCCTTGCCTCGTAACCCATGCTGTGGTCACACCTTGAACGCACATCACGATACACAAACCCTTTCTGGGGGAAAAGAGACTGGGAATTTCATGAAATTTTAAAAAAAACTGAATCCTCATGGCTTTCTCATAGGGTTCTCACCAAGTCAGCCTCAGATCATAGATTCCATCTGTGCCCACAAAAGAAATCATGGGTTTCTCACAGGTTAGCTTTGTAGTGGGGCAAAACCATCAATCCAACATTTGGGTCCATGTGATTTTTACTTGGGATTTTCTCTAAATGCCCATCAAATTACAGTATATGAAGAAGGAAGAGGCTGGGAGATGCTACACTACGCGGAAGCTGCATAGGATTAGAGCAGGGATTCTCAACCTGCGGCCCATGAGCAGGATGTGGGCCACAGCACCATTTCATGTGGCACCACCACCACACCAGGAAGTGCCATGTGGTGGAGGAAGGGCAAAATGGCCATCCGACCACCAAAGCTGAGGGAGCGTGATCCGGTCCCCGGCTTAAAAAGGTTGAGAACTCCTGGGTTACGGCATTGGTCGTCTCTGCCAGTTAGGCTTGTACTGGTTGCCTCTCAAATAACCAGTCCCATAACTTCTAGTGGTTTCCTTTCAGGTTAGTTACTCTCAACCACTTTCCTTCTTCAGAGACAAAATAGAGGCTGGTAAGAAGGCCTTTTGAGTCCACCTGCGATTGAAAAAACATGTCTACTTTTTTTTTTTTGCTTGGAGGAAATCCTGATGAATTCTTGAGTGCCAAAAATACAGAAGATCCCTTGAAGATTTAGGATTTTACTTCCAACTATACTAATTTTTATTTCCTTAAATATAAATACAAATAATAAAATAATACTTGCTGTAAATTATAATCAGGACAGAATGCCCATTCTACGAAAAGCGTCCTTTCTGTCTGCATCATGTTGATATTCCAGACTATGCAACAGATTAGCATAAAACAGTCTGACCCCATATGAAGGAGACTTACAGTCAGGCTGACCATCTTGGGCTGAAATACCACCTGCATGAGAGGTAGGATCTGACTTTGAAGTACAGTAATGGGAACAAACTAAACAATTATCTGAAGCAGGGTGCCTGGGTGTAAATTGGCCATAATGGTTTCCCTCTTCCAAAAATTGTATAATAAACTTATTGATTCCATAGTATGTAACATTTATTACAGTATAGCTCAAAAGAGAATAGTTGTAACTTGAACCTCTTCTGGATAAAGCATTATTAGGGGATGGAACTGGAGCAGTCTTATTTATGGTTTCTTAGAATGAAAAAAAACAAAACTCTGTTGCATATCTGCATATTAGTCATCCTTATTCCAACTCCCATCTTTTCCTGATTTAATTAACATAAACATATGTAACAGGAGTACACAGAAGAAGACTATATGTAACCTTAAACCTTTAATATGGCTTAATTTTTGGAATTAAAGAATAGAGAAGGATTTTTTAAAAACAAAGGGTAACTACGTCTTCTGTTACAATTTATTCACAAATTTGATATACAGCAGTTTTCTCAGTGGCTGTTCAACAATAATAAAATTGTCTTAGATTTAGAATTCTGGTTGAACATCAGAAAAAAACTAATGGCATCTGGAATTTAAATAATGATATTGGAACATAACTCCGAGAAAGGCTGTGACAAGGAATCAGGCCTTCTCAGTGGTAGCCCCAATGATTTGGATTGCCCTGCCAAACTAGATTTACCTGGCTCCCTCCAGCAATTCTGCAATAATTTAGGCAATTATTTAAACAATTCAGTGAAAACACAATTCTGTAGAAGGTAGGTGAATATTTCTGCTGAGCATATAGGACAAAAAATTACAATAAAATCGGGAAAGAAAGAAAAACTAAAAGAGACTTTGATTCATAGATCAAATCCATCTTAGACATTACAGTGAAACTATATAACTCATATTTATACATTGTCCATTTTGTATATCTTTGCCTGGTCAAGTGGCAATGGCTCATTAGGAAGGGAATTTATCAGTCTACAAAGTGGCACAAGTGGGAATTAGTGTAAGATGTACCTTGTAGAGTGATCATTGAAAAAATTCACAGTCTGATAATTTTCTTCATTTTGCTTGAATATGCTCATAGACTAGCATGGTTACTCCCTGAAAATCTTCCACTGAGCAGAAGCAGTTCTTTGTCTAAGTGTGCAACAGAAAAGAGCTGCAACAGCTAATGCCCTGCAGTATTTTCCCTATTCAAAGCTAACAAACGATGAGAATCTTTGACAGTATTTGAGTGAGCTGAGGGAGTCCAGGAAGAGGCACTAGCAAAGCCATCCCCCGTCTGTTCTGTGCCCCTGTGTGGGTGGGTTAGCGCTTCTTCAACTTGCTGGTGTCCACTATCCTCTGGCAAGTGCTCAAATGCCTCCAGGCATCCAAGATGAGGATTGAGGGGATGATGATCCACAGGGCATTCATGAAGATAAAATAAAACCAGAAGTAGAGTGGGTGCCACATCTCGCTATGTCTGAAACCATCACGGTACTCAGTGTAGAAATAAAGGATATCTCCATACAGCTGGCCTGCAGGTAAGGTTAGGAAAAGAAAGCAGCTAATTAGGGCTCAGTGAAGAGTATACACTAAAATCACTGGATGTTAGTCCAAGTTGAGGAGGAATTGCAGACAGGCATAGAAACATCAGAAAGAAAACAAAAAGACAAAAAAAAACATTGTGGCACCTTAAAGACTAACTCCTGTATTTTAATATTAGCTTTCATGGATCTGCGGTGGCTCAAGTGGTTAAGACGCTGAACTCACTGACTGGAAGGTTGGAGTTCGATTCCTGGGTACTGCATGATGCAGTGAGCTCCTGTCTCTGTCCCAGCTCCTGCCAACCTAGCAGTTAGAAAGCAAGAAATTGCAAGTAGATAAATAGGGACCACTTTGGTGGGAAGGTAAACTGTTCTGTGCACTCCAATGTCAAGGCATGCCTACCACATGTCCATGGAAACGTCTTCAAAAGCAGCCACTGCTGGCTCTTCGGCTATGAAACAGAGATGAGCACTGAACCCTAGAGTCAGATACAACTAGCTTTCGAGCAAGGGCAAACATTACCTTTGTGGATCAAGTTCACCTTGCCAGACAAAAGAGTAAGACCTCATGTCATCAATTTATACACATCTGATACAGAAGCATGCAACGGACTTGCTCCATGAAGGCTAACATTAAAATACGTTATTCTTTAAAGTGCCACAACTTTTTTTTGTCTTTTGTTGTTTTGCTTTATTTACTCTCTGATATGCTTGCACAGACTAACACAGCTACCACTTCAAAAAAACAACAAACAGAGTCCAGGAATTAGTATGCAGTACTAACTCTAAATAGGCACTGTATCATTTGAGACCTATAGGTTCAAATACAGCTAACAGATCTAGTCCAGGGAACAGGCGGGGAAAATGAGTCCAGAGGGAAGAACAAAAGGCATGAGCCCAACCTCTCTTAAGCTTAAACTTAACCTTATCTTACTCTCCACTAATCCCACCACTCTGAAAACACCCAATTCTGTCTGGTTTCAGAAAGTAAGTAGGGTCAGGTTTGGTTAGAAGCTGGAGGAGAGAAGAGCATTGAATACAAGGCAGATCGGGGGAAGGGCCAGGATACGAAAGGTCACACATGAAACCTCTGAGAGCCACTGCTGCCAGTCCAAGTTGGGCCAGATGAACCAAAGGTCGGACTCAAGACAAGGCATCCCTCTGGGATCCTAACTTCTCCAACAAGCATTGTACCTTCTCACTGGTATCAAAAGCATACATCCAGATAAAACTGCCTATTGTACAATCACCCTAATTTGTTTGTATTTTAAATGTAGGTCCAGGAATTATTATCTTCCATTTAAATCACACATCACACATACCTCTTCTTAGCCACCTATATAAGATATACAAACGTTTAATTCTGAACTGATTATCTGCAATAGTAGAACCCCTGCTTATACCACGGCAAGCTGGTTTTAGATCCTGCAAAGATTGCACTGTACAAACTCTTAACATCTATACCTATAAAAAGAGGGGTCAACCATTGGGTTCATTCAAAGGCTCCCGCACCAGGCCCAACCATCCCCGACCTAGCCTTCTGCATTCACCGTAACCCCTGCCTTTTCAGCGCCGTGGGGTTTTGGTCGTCACCAGTGAGGCAGCAGCCCCACGGACGGGAACAAAGGGAAACAACTTCAATTCCCAAAGTCTTTTGCGCCGCAGCGCACCTCAGCCAATGAGGCTGAGAGGCACGAGCAAAAAGAATGTTGGGAACTGCGGCGCGCCCAATTGAAATCGAGCCGCAGGGGGAAAAAACACCGCACAAACGCAAACAAAACTCCAAGTCCCAGCGTCCTACGCGCCGTGAGCACTTCAGCCAATCAGGCTGAAGAGCACGAGCACGCAGAACGCTGAGAAAGCCGGTGCACAAAAATAAAATAAAAACACGCCAGCCTCCCGCAACAGGAGCGCAAGTCCACCGTACGGCTACGCAAACAAACACACACAAAACCCCACGCCGAGACCACCGCCGGCCTTCTTTCTCGGAGCAACGGGGAGAAGAGGGACTCCCTCTCCTCCATGTTACCCCGCCGAAGACATGGCAAGACCACCGCAAGCCTCAAGGTCAGTTGAGCCGGGGTGGGGAAAAATACCACCAGCAGGCAGCAGTTCATCAGGGGAAGCACCCTCCCTGGCAGATGACTGGCTGCTGCCTTTGTACTTCCGACGGAGGTAATACAAAAGCAGCAGCCAGCAATCCGCAAGGAAGAGCACCACCCCTTACGGATTGCTGCCTGCTTATCTCCGGTTAGGTAAGCTGGGAGAGAAAGGAGACAGAGAGGAGAGAACCATCGTCAGGCAGATAGCTCTTCTCTGCCTCCTTCTCCCCCGACCTACCTAACGAACCTTACTGGGGGAAGAGCGGGCTGACTGCCGGCTTCTCCTTTCCCCCATTGCTGCATCAAAACCAAAATTCAAAGCAGCAATGGGTAAAAGAGGAACCGACAGGCAGCCCGTTCTTCACACAAAAATACACACCAACAAGAAAACAAAACATTTACCCAAAATGCCAAACACCAAAAATAAACAAACACATTAACCAACAATACAATAAACAACAAAATCCACAAACAAAAACACCCAAAGTACCATGAAATCACAGAAAAAAACACCTAACTACAACACAAAAATACCTAACTCAAACAACAAAAATACCACAAATTTATCAAATAATCACAAAAGAATTCAGAAACATAAAAACCAACCAGAAATAAACAAAACAATTAAACACATCTAAAATCCAAAAAAACCACAAAAGAAGAAACAGAAACACCTCCCAGTCCAACAAAAAAAAAAACAAAACCCAGAAGAAAGAAAACCCAGAGAACTCACCAGCACGTCCTCCCTCCACGACTCCAGAACAGAAATGAAGAAACAAAGACTACTTACCGGAAGAAGCCCCACCCAGAGGCCGTGAGAGAAAAAACAATCCTAACAAAAAGAGAATCCAACACTATTACTAACAGCCCCACCTAGAGGTCACAAGAGTAAAAACAAGTCAGAAAAATAAGAAATAAATCCAAATCACACATAAATCTAATAAAATAGGTCAAAAAAAGTCACAAACCACAAATGCAAAACACACCCACCCAAACCACCCTTAACCAAAAACAATAACAACAACACATAAATAAAAACTGTCCGGCAAGGCTGGGCAAACTATCCTAGTAGTATATAGAAGATGGTTTTGAACTGAAGGAAATCACAGGGATAGTGTTTATAGATTTGGTTCAGGGAGCACATGCATACATGCACGCACGCACGCACACAGAGAGAGGGGGGGAGGGGACCGTGCCTTATACCAGCCTCACCTGGAAGTCCGTATGTTTCTGTGCTTTGATCTCCATTGCCGTTTGAGGGGAAAGGAGGAGGTTAGAGGAGGAGGGGAAGATGAGCGGTGATTCCTGCTGTTGTCAAGCTGGCCAGGCAGGGAGTTGGTTTTGGGGGGGGGAGGGTTGGTGGGGAGAGGGGATCATGGCCAGCCAGGTGGTCCCTGCCTCCACCAGCAGCCTGTGGGCACTGGCATGGGTTTTTGCTCCTCTTCTCCTTTCCCTGGCTAGACGTTTCCTCACGGATTCCGGCCCCTGTCTCGTGCTTTGCATGGCAAGGAGGGCCTCACGGTGGCGCCTCCATAGTCATGGAAATGCAGCCTAGGAGGTTGTCCACCTTGGGCCGTGGCCTGAAGTCTCTGTGGCCACCAGCAAGGCCGGGCCGTGTGGGCTTGGCTCACAATCCTTGCAGCCCCCTCTCTGTAGAAGGGTGCTCGAGTTCTCCATGGCTGCTATGTGTGCGTGTGGCAGCCGTTGGTGTTTCTGCCTGCAGCCCTGTCTCTCCTGCGCTCGTGTTCCTTAAGCGCGGCCTCCCTGATTGGCTAGGGCTTGCCGCAAGGGGTGCTGGGACTTGTAGTTGTCCCGTTTTGTGGGGCGCAGGCCCCACCCTCGCAGTGTTGTTTCTCATTTTGAAAGGTATGTGTGTGCCAGGTATTACGGGATATGCTCCAGGGGTGTGGAAACGCATTCGGCATACTACCGTCCACAGCTCTTCCTTATAGGTATAGAAGAACTGGAAACATGAGTCACTCATCTTTCCTCTTCCTCGTACATAAAAAATTCCAGAAGATACTGGCTATAATCTAGTAATAAGCTGCAGTTAGAGTAAAGGTAAAGGTTTCCCTTGCTCGAAAGCTAGTCGTATCCGACTCTAGGGTTCAGTGCTCATCTGTTTCAAAGCCGAAGAGCCAGCGCTGTCTGCTTCTGCAGACGTTTCCGTGGTCATGTGGCAGGCATGACTAGACACCGGAGCGCACGGAACACTGTTACCTTCCCACTGAAGTGGTCCCTATTTATCTACTTGCAATTTCTTGCTTTTGAACTGCTAGGTTGGCAGGAGCTGGGACAAAGACGGGAGCTCATTCCGTCTGCAGTACTCGGAAATCGAACTGCTGACCTTCCGCCTCCCAGTCAGCATCTTAGCCACTTGAGCCACTGCTGTCCCTGCAGTTAGAGTAAGCCCAATGAATTAGTGGGGATGTGGTCTGGTGAGTAAACACTTATGTAAGTTCCACTGATTCAACAGGACTCCTTTAGTTTCTACGTACTACCGGAATTCAAATACTGTACTAT
Source organism: Bradypodion ventrale (assembly GCA_035047345.1). Taxonomy (NCBI): domain Eukaryota; kingdom Metazoa; phylum Chordata; class Lepidosauria; order Squamata; family Chamaeleonidae; genus Bradypodion; species Bradypodion ventrale. The sequence continues at coordinate 183,766,763 of JAWDJE010000002.1, forward strand.
GAAAGAAAGACAAGCAAGAAACATGGGAAGGGAAATAAGGGAACAAACATGTTTTTTTAAAAAGCAGTTAAGTTGATATTTGGCAACAAGGGAGCAGGAAAAACAGATGAACCTGATAAAGGCCAATACTGTATTGGGAAACCAAAGTACAAGTAATAATAATAACTTCATGTCAGAAATTATTCTGGGTTGAAAGGATTTTTGTGGAAGAAACTCCGCTCAGGGAGCGCCAAAATGAGGCTCCTTTCATGTGTTCCAAGAGCTGGGACAGAGATGGTTGCTCAATCCATCGTGCAGTACCCGGGTCTCAAACTGCTAACTTGCCAGCCTTCCAGCTAAGAAGGTGAGCTTCTTAACCAAAGTATGTGGATTTAGACTGCCATAAATACATGTGGCAACCAATACAGTGTTGTCTCTTAGTACAGACTCCATTGATCAGGAAACCATTATTTGGTTCAAAATCTAACAGAAGATTTAAGGATTTCTTTACTTTGTGTACCTACCCAATGACACCACCAGCTGCAACACAAAGCGGTGGGGTTGACCGGAAAGAAATGCCAGCACCGTCCACAGACTGAGGGGGCCCCAGGCAAAGGCTGTGATTGTTTCCATGCAAACTGTAAAATTGTCTGCCCTGTATAAAGGAAAATTTGAAATGGAAATCACCAGAGGCCCAAAATACCAGTTCTTCCAAAACCTCAGAAAATTTATTTTTGGACTTGTTAATGTTTCTTTTTAGACCTTTTTGACAGAAAAAAGTTTTTCATTTTTGCAATACTAAACCCTTTCCTTATATTATGACACAGACCAACAGTAAGCCACGACACCCCAACTGATACTTACATGATATATCTGCTATCTCCTTTGGCATACTCCTTCCCTATAATACAAGGAAACAAAGAAAGCAAGGTGAAACATTGGCCATAATAAGGAAAGTGATATAAACATCAACATGAATTGCAGTGCCCAATTGGAGAGGACTTGTGAATTCCCCAGCTTGTGTTTTCTACCTAATTAGTAACATAAAAATGAAGAATTAAGACATGGTAAAGCCAAGTTAAAAGGCCTGTTAATGTTTGTAATTAAAAAAATGCTAGTCCAGCACCAAAGAAAGCCAATTTTAACAGGTTATGTATTTACAGGGATTATTATTCTGCATTTTGTTCAATTTACTAATTTATAAAGCTACTGCTATGGTGACCAGAGGACATTTTAAGACAGCAGAGCTATATGAATATGAAGGGGCTTTCCCCAAATAGATCTTCCCATAGCAAATTACTTGACACTGATGAACTATTATGACTTTCTTTTAACTTATTATTTTGGGGACTTACTGTTATAAGTACTAGGTGCCATCATAGATTGTATATGGTTGTTTTCTTTTTATACTATGCTTTTTATTGTATTTGTTCTTATTTTAGTTCATGCTTTTCTTTATCATTTGATGTCTTTTGTTCTTATTGTGTGCCACCCAGAGTAGTGCCTGGTGCTAATTGTTGACTGGATAGATTATTAGGTAAAGGTTTCCCTTGCTCGAAAGCCAGTCGTATCCGACTCTTGGGTGCAGTGCTCATCTCTGTTTATAAGCCGAAGAGCCAGCGCTGTCTGCTTCTGCAGACGTTTCCGTGGTCATGTGGCAGGCATGACTCGACACCGGAGTGCACAGAACGCTGTTACCTTCCCACCGAAGTGGTCCCTATTTATCTACTTGCAATTTCTTGCTTTCAAACTAAGGGTTATAACATATGCAGAAGGAGCCGGGCAAGGCTTCAAACTTTTTCTTTCTACCATTGCAGCCCTCCTCAAGATGTTTTAACAAATTTCGCCACAACCTCAAAGGCTACAAAATTATTTCTGATAAAAAGAAAACCTAAGATTTTTGAACATTCAGTATATGACAGCTAACTTGCATAAAATGTCGTCTGTGTGATTTTGTTGATGTCAAGCTAGTACATCAGTCAAGTTAACACAGATTCATGCAACTCCTAGCAGTCATCCTATAATATTATCACTTTATAAAGCACTTAATAGATTTCTAGAGGCCATATACAATAATAACAAGCACCTTGCCGTCGTATATGCAATCTGACAAGCACAAGAGGAAAAGAAAAAGGAATGGGTAGGAAATGCAGGCTATAATTCTTCATCTGGTTATAGGTCGTCATCTGCATCTCGTATCCAAGTAAAATGGTACCTCATAAAACGATTTTAATCTGTTCTACGGGGCTCGTTGTTGTACAAAACAATTGCTATACGATACATGCATGTATAGCAATTTTTCATATGGGACGCATCGTACAATGTTTTTTTTTGCTAAGTGGTTTTTCCCATTGAAAAATTGTTGTACAATTTTTCCATAGGGAAAATTGTTATCGTATAGCAATTTTCCATATGGGACACATTGTACAATGGTTTTTGTTTTTTTGTTTTTTTTGCTAAGTGGTTTTTCCCATTGTTGTACGATTTTTTCCATAGGGAAAATTGTTATGCGGGACACCATTCCCCCCCCCCCAAAAAAAAACCTAATTGTTATGTGATTTTGTTGCTATATGGGGCAATTGTTGTATGAGGTTCCACTGTATACTTTTTTTAAAAAAAAATGCCATTGGTGTGAATTTATTTAAGGTGGATCCCAGCTTGCCATGAAGTAACTCACACACTGATCATGGAGCCATCTCCTGCCGCACATATGAAATGAAACATGCAGGATTTAGCACCAGGAATTCAATGGACTGCCACAGTCTTGATGATATTAACAAGGTGCACCTTCACAGCCAGTAATCTGGCATGGCCACTTCTGCCTTCATGACTGCTGGGAATCAAAATAGTGAAGTGGTTCCTCTGCTCATTTTGCTGCTGGGCCCAATAAGATGGTTCCCACTGAAGAGAACCATCACCCCACCTAAAGCGGCTCATCCACTTGTAGCCTTTGGCTCCTTTAGGGAGTCAGGTTATTTACCGCCACCCAACACTTGGCATTGAGTCACTGGCAGTACAGTCTACTCCACTACCATAGCAGTGTGTCCAGCCAGACATCTTGGTTATAGAAACACCTGGGTTTCTATACCTTTACCTATCTATTCTATAAATTAAAATAAAAGGCAGGGGTCACTTTATTGACTGCAATTCCTCAACTACCTTTCATCTGTTCACACAATTTTTCCCAAACAGAATTCTTGCCCTGGCCGAGAAGTTGGTAACCCGGACACAGGAGCTACTGTACCATGCAAATCAGATCTGGGGAGCTTCTGGGCCTAAATACGGTTTTCAACTGTAAGTTCCATCAATTTCATCCAATACAACTAAACATTAGATATTCTTGGGGAGCCATTTGCAAGCACTGCAGAACTACACAGAAAACCTATTTTCCCTTCTAGCCAATCACCCAAAGATAGTGGTGGGGCAGTGATGCACTGCAGCAGGTTCTGTCAGGTTCTGCAGAACTGGTAGCGACTGTGGAAATTCCTCCAGGCCCCGCCCCCTTGGTTGGCCACACCTACCTCCATAGCCCATAATGCAGGATGTTTGGCCCTGCCCACAGATTTGGCCAGCCCACAGAGTAGGTAGTAAAATTTTTTTGCAGTGCATCACTGTGGTGGGGGACATGCGAGTGTGACCTTCTCTGTCAGTCTTAGCAAGGTATGTAGCTCAGCAAGTAGCACAGCATACAGTACATTCATTCCCCCCACACACACACACACCCTCTCAGTCTAGTCCCTGACACCTCTGGAGAAAGCAGTGGGAGGGAACCGTGCCTGAAGAGTGATTGCCAATCTGTAAAGACAATATGAGCTAATTGGGTCAGCCATCGCACACATCATTTTAGATGAGTTTTCTTTTGGATGACACTTCCTACAATCCCCCCACTCAGCATGTCTGAGGATTTGGGGAATTTTCATCCCAAATGTAAACCTGATCTAATTCTGTATAAGGCAGTTTTGCATTTCTCTGAACCCTGTTTTAAAGAAAGCGGCAGCACAGAGTGTGCATGTGGGGCTATCAGGTCCTCTTCCAGCCGTAAAGAGTCAGTGGCCTCTTTGAAGGAAAATAGGAGGCTGAAAGCATCCCACGTACAGTCATCCCACCTGAGGAACATGGAAACAACAGGCAGTGCTACAGAGGCTGTACAAACACCTGCCCCAGCACTGGCAAGGACTGTTCAGGGAGCAAAATAATTGCAACTTGATAGCCTTTTAAGGAAGAGTGTTTACTAATGAAAAAGATGAAAAAATCTCCAATCTTATCTTCTGTTGCACAATCATAAGGACTCCACCTCAAAAGACACACCTAACAAATCACTCCCGGTTCTGATTATTTTTTCAAGTGGCAGCTGTGTTAGTCTCCAGGTGCATATCAGAGAATAAACAACAAAAAAAAACCTTGTGGAACCTTAAAGACTAACTCCTGTATTTAAATGTGAGCTTTCATAGATCAAGTCCATTTCATAAGACAGGTTCTGAAAGTCAACAAGAACTCTGTATCTCTATTTCTCAATTCCCTCTTGGCTAACCCTCTGGCATCACACCATCTCAGGGTGGGATACAGAATGCTGATGTTCTGAAAGTGCACATGCACACACACAAAGAGAGATAATTCTTGTTACATCTTACAGAGCTGGGAGAGAAAAGATTGGTCCCCTGAGATTTCCATGTAGTAAAGGCTAAACCAGCCTTCAATGATGCCATGAATGAAGCCACAGACAGCAAACCAAGAGACAGCCAGGGAGCGCCAGGTTCCAAGAGGGGCTTTTGTTTTGCTCCGCCATGCCGCTGCTAGCCACGTTAGTATCAGAAGGGCCCCCGAGACCGAGAAGAGAAAAGCCAAGATCTGCCACATGGGGCGATCATTTGGGACATAATGTGGGAGATCCAAATCTCGAGGCCAATAGGGGTGGGGAACAATAAGTGGCTTTGTTTCCAACCCCATGGTGGCCGAGAAAAGAAAACCACGTTGATCAGCCAAGAGAGAGTTGTTGCTCCCTGCAAGGAAAACAGGAAAAAAAAGTTACACGGGCATTGCAATGATAAGAGTCTTAATTTTCCAAAGAGGAACAAAAATAAGGAATACAGCTTCTTGGCTAAAGAGACACAGCTACCAAGAATATGGGAAATGTTACAATTACACTGTCATCAGAAAACTTTCTTAAAAAGCAATCAGTTTATGAGTTACTTTAAATATAAATGAAACAACCAGAGAGGTTTTGAAGGAAAAAGAAATTTTTATCAACAAAATCAATTATAACGTAACATATGCATATGTGGTACCCAAGTCAGGAGACTTGGGAACCCTGGGTTACAATTTAACCATGCTTTTATACTTATCTGACAAAATATACACACATGTTCTCTGCCCAAGTGGGGCAGAGGGAGGGGGAGGCGTTTCATATTTTATCTTGATATAACATATTCATTTAGATTAGAATATTCAGAAATGCAGTCACACAAGTCTGCTCCTCTTAGATAAATGACTCAGTACTTTTGTATAAGAAGCTCACCATGTTAGCTGGAAGGTTGGCAAGTTGGTAGTTTGAGACCCGGGTACTGCATGACAGTGAGCGTCTGTCTCTGTCCCACCTCTTGGGGGCATGAAAGGAGTGTGTGGCCAAAACCAAGCCAATTGGCAGGTCTGTGGAGGATGCAGCCAGGTTTTAGCCCTTAATAAGGTGGGATGTCTGCAAATGGATGGCTTCATCACCACTGCCTCATGTAAGAACTAAAACTCTCTTTTGTGTTTCTGACAGCCTGACATGTCAAGGCTATCACATCTGGCTCGATTTTCGGACTTGAACCTTAAGTTTTATACTATCTTTATCTTATAAGGGGTTCTGGAAAATTTGAAAGCTTGCCATAATAGTGACATTGTGACAAACCAAAGATAATCTCAGGGTGCCATCACACATCAATGCTGGATAAGAGTTGATCATGTTACATGCTGGGAATTATTTCCCTTAAAGGGACCTTTTTGCGCATATAAGAATTGCTTCAGCCAGAATAAAATAAAAAAAGAATAGTCCTACAGCTGGACCAAAAACCTCCAGGCAGGGCATGAAATAGGGTAGGGGAGGTTTTTGATCCCCTGTATATTTCGAATTGCCTGAAAATAGCTCGTATCAGACTATGCCGCCAACAGTCCTAAACATGAGCTATATCTCTGCCTGATCACACCTTAACCCAGAACTTTTCCTTATAAAACAGGTCACATGGCTATGTTTTTTTAAAACCCATCAAAACACCCTAAAAACTCTATGAATCACTGAGACCAGAACCTGGAGCTACCCCACATCTGCCCAATGACTATAACACACTGAGTTTCAAAGTTTATGGGGGGAGGGGGTAACCCTCTTAACAATCTGTTAAAAAGCCACTTGTCAGCAATTTAAATATGCTCAAAAGAAAGATCCTTTTGATCGTGCTAGCATATACTTTTCTGCTGCAAAGGTCTGTTCCTTACCTACCATCAATCCAGAAATCTAAGTTAGCAATTCATTTAGAGAAGCCTTTCACCATGGATACAATTTATCATCAAGAGTACTGCTTTTTCAAGCCTGGGAACTTTCTTCCAGGCACCTATGGTCCCACCTTTGTGCTTTGAGCATGCAGGCAAGCAAGGATTTGTGCATGCGGGGGGGGGGGGGGGGGTAACAACTGGTCCCTAGGTACACAGAGGTTGCCCACCCCTATTCAGAGACTAAGAGTCTAGAAGCAGCCACCAAATAAAGGTTTATCTTCGCTGTTATCCTAACATACACAGTGACTTTCTCAGAGAAAGTGGCCCCAGACCTTTGACTTGCAGGAAGAAAGCAGGAAAAGAGGAAGACCAGACCTGAGATGCATAGACTCCCAAACGAATGTACAGGGCTTGTGTTTGCATGAACTGCCATATTTTCTGCCTATCCCGCCCACTACATAATACCCAAGTCATAAATACTACGCATTCTGAACACAACCTTAAAAATAGGATCAAAAGGAAATCCCTTCTGTAACCATGTTGAAAGTCCAGTAGGATAATCACTGGACTTTGAACGCTGTTACAGAAGGGACGTCCTTTTTTACCACTGCGACAGGCAGCCTGCAGAGGACTGCTGGATAGCTCAGTGGTGTAGGTATTGGGCTGTGGAGCCAAAGGTTGGGAGTTCAATTCCCCATTCCTTACAAAGGCTGGACTCAATGATCCATAGGGTTCCTTCCAGCTCTGCAGTTCTAAGATTATTGCTAAGACGCTGACTGGGAAGCGGAAGGTCAGCAGTTCGATTCCCGAGTACTGCAGGACGGAAATGAGCTCCCGTCTTCATCCCAGCTCCTGCCAACCTAGCAGTTCGAAAGCAAGAAATTGCAAGTAGATAAATAGGGACCACTTCGGTGGGAAGGTAACAGCGTTCCGTGCGCTCCGGTGTCTAGTCATGCCTGCCACATGACCACGGAAACGTCTGCAGGAGCAGACAGCGCTGGCTCTTCGGCTTAGAAACAGAGATGAGCACTGCACCCTAGAGTCGGATACGACTGGCCTTCGAGCAAGGGAAACCTTTACTGTATTAATAGCGAGTACTGTATTAATACCGAGTATTGCAGGACGGAATGAGCTCCCGTCTTTGCCCCAGCTCCTGCCAACCTAGCAGTTCGAAAGCAAGAAATTGCAAGTAGATAAATAGGGACCACTTCGGTGGGAAGGTAATAGCGTTCCGTGCGCTCCGGTGTCTAGCCATGCCTGCCACAAGACCCCGGAAACGTCTGCAGAAGCAGACACAGCGCTGGCTCTTCGGCTTTGAAACAGAGATGAGCACTGAACCCTGGAGTCGGATAGGACTGGCTTTCGAGCAAGGGAAACCTTTACCTTTACTGTCTTATTATAACCCTTAGCAACACTGCTAAGCATCACCACCATCATCATCAGAGAGTGGTGAGATTCCCCCCGCCCCCCTTTAGCTTCGCATAAGCTCACCTTGAAGAGAACTCACCTGCGCTGCCTCTCCCTGAAGTTCCAGCGGCGCCCCCCCCCCCCGCCCGGTATTTGAACACCACGGGCAGAGCCAATAGGCGTGGTCACGGCATCTCCACCATTCAGCCTATGCCAGTATCGGGGCGGGACTTTGGTTTGCCCCTCCTTTCCAGCCCGAACGCCGACTGACGTCACGGAGTGTCCTGCCGAAACGATTGGTGGAGGGCTGGCTGAGGCGATGTGGGTTCATATGTTAACCTATACGGGTTGTACAGGGGGCGGGCGTAGATTTTCCCCACCAGTCCCCATAAAGGGGTTGAAGCCGAACCCGTCCACGGGGGTGCTGTTGTGCGCATGCGTGTAGACTGGGCATTGTCATTTCCACTCCTCCACAGCTTGGAAGCGATCCTTCCCTCTCTCCCTCCCTCCCTATGGACTGGAGGGTCTCTGGAGTCTGGTTGGGGGGATTCTGGCAGTTTTAGGCTGGACAGAAAAGTTTATAGGCCCGTGATGGCGAACCTTGGCACTCCAGATGTTCTTGGACTTCGATTCCCAGAAGCCCAAGCACCCTGTGAATCCACACGAATGGGTTTACTACGATTCATCCAGCCCGCGCTGCCCTCGTCGCTCCCGGAAGCAGAAGTAAAACACACCCATACGGTTAAGACTTTTCTATGTTAACCCTTCCTCTGTATGGGCGTGTTTTATTTCTGCTTCCGGGAGCAACGAGGGCAGTGCAGGCCAGATGAATCGCAGTAAACCCATTCGTGTGGATTCACAAGGTGCTTGGGCTTCTGGGAATTGAAGTCCAAGAACATCTAGAGTGCCAAGGTTCACCATCACGGTTATAGGCTGTAGTCGTGTGTTTACACGGCTTTTGTATGAGAATGAGGACTGCAGCCACCTAATAATAGAAAGTGATGAGAGCAGAGGCCAATAATTTTAAACTTGGAAAGCCTGCAGTATGTAGTTGTTATTAAGTGCTGTCTGACTCATGTTGACGCTAGGAATAATGCCCTGTCCGCAACACTCCTCAGCTCTTGCAAACACAAGCCCTGTGGATTCGTTTGGGAATCTATGCATCTCACGTGTGGTTTTCCTCTTTTCCTGCTTTCTTCAATCTTTCCTAGTATCCTCATTCCCTGATAATCTTGTTTTCTCATGGTGTGCCCAAAGGCCAGTTTCAATTTCATCATTTTTGCCTCCAGAAATAGTCCGGATTTGCTTTGCTCTAGGACCCACTTGTTTGTCTTTTTGGCATTCCCAGGTACCCACAGAACTCAACTCCAGCACCACATTTCCAACAATTCAGTTTTTCACACATGGTGATCTGGAATACAAGAGTGTGGATGGTCTTGGTCACCAATGAAACATTCCTATTCTTGATAATCTTTTTAAATTCCTTCGTTGCTGCCCTTCTGAGTCTCAGTCTTATTCTGATTTCTTGGCTGCAATCCCTATTTGAATTTATGACTCAATCAAGGCATGCAAAAATATTTCAGGCATATCGGAAAACAAAACACAAAAAATAAAATAAAAACAAAAACAATACAGCACTTTAAAGACTAACTGCTATATTTTTACTGTTAGCTTTCGTGGCTCAAGTTCACTTCTTCAGACAAGGAGTAAAATTTCCAGGCATGGTTTATATATACCAGATGCGGGGTCAAGATGCCACAAGAGAAAAGGGTTCAGTAAAAATTAGTAAAAATTATAATCAGTAAAAATTAAAATCCAGTGCATAATTTAATTTTGTCATATCTCACTAAGACCTCATATATATCAATACTTGTCAAAAATCAATATAATGCATATAACTCCTTTGCATATTTAGTTCTTATCTGCAATCCAATTCTGTGATCATTTATATGCATGTATCTGATTTTATGATAACTCTAATTGATATCAAATTCTTTATTGCAGCCCAAGGCCAGTATTACAGTATCACAAAATCAAGCAGCTTGACACAAGTGAGGCAACCTAATAAAACTATCACAAAATCACAAACACTAGATTATTTATAAGATAACAACATGCAACCAGAATTTCAAGGGTTATTATTTATATGGCCTGCAAACATATTCAACCTTAAACTCTAATTGATATGATCAATGTAACCAGAACTTATACTTATCATTATCTTACATAATCACAACAACAAAAAATACAATAAAATCAAATTCACAGTACACACCCAGTGAAATATACAATGCCCTGGAGGATGCAGCGTGTTGCAACAATCTTTCGTTATTTCCAAAAGCTTATTTGGTCTGATACTGGCCTGCCACCTTCACCTCTAATCAATGTAGAGTCCACAAATAAATTCCAATTTTTCCAAAATCTATTTTCTTTAATTATACCCTTTTTTTATTCAACTCCTATGTTAACTTATCATTCAAGGCAAGGTCCCACATTTCCTTATACCATACCTCAATTTTATAGTCACCTCACTTTTCCAGTTTCTCACTATACATTGTCTGACTGTTGTCAGAATTATAGATACTGTAACTAGCTTTTTATCTGTGAGTGGGTAGTTGGGGTGTTTTTTTTGGGGGGTGCACCCCCCCCAAAAAAAAAATAACCACCCCAACCACCAACACACGGCATACCTGTCAAGTATCCCGGATTGGCCAGGATTTTCCGTATTTTCGCACGGATTTTCGCCATTTCCCACCCAGAGCTGCCACTACCCCATAATTTGGCAGCGGGGGTGGGGGGTGGGAATGAGTTACTGCGCATCCCTTCTGCGCAGGTCCTTTCTAGTGTGTAGAAGGCTTTTACGCATGCATAGAAGGCTTTTACGCATGCGTAGAAGGCTTCTGTGCAGAAGGGGATGCGTAAAAGCCTTCTATGCATGCGTAAAAGCCTTCTACGCATGCGTAAAAGCCTTCTACACATGCGTAAAAGCCTTCTACGCATGCGTAGAAGTGAGCTGCGCAGAATGGTTCTGCGCAGGTCCATTCTACGCATGTGTAAAAGCCTTCTATGTATGCGTAGAACGGACCTGCGCAGAAACGTTCTGCGCAGGTCCAGTAATCTCCGGAGCTGCGCTTGACAGGTATGACACACAGATAATAACTGCTGTGCAAGGCAGGGATTCCTGGTGTGAGAGACAGAGAGCTGGGGAGGAGTGGTGCTCCGCATCCGGCCCTTGTCTGTCGGAGACCTTCGCTGCCTTTGCTTCCCGAGGAAATGGTTCGCTTTCCTCAGTGGGAGGGGGATGAAGGCACCATTGACGTCCCCCCCCCCCCCCCCAAAGCGATGCTTCCCTCCGGGTCGACACCAGAGCGCACGGAACACTGTGTACCTTCCCACCGAAGTGGTCCCTATTTATCTACTTGCATTTTCTTGGATGACAGGAGCTGGGACAAAGACGGGAACTCATTCCGTCCTGCAGTACTCGGGAATCGAACTGCTGACCTTCCCAGTTTGGTGTATGGGAACCAAGACACCAGGACAGCCGAAGAGCTGGCTTAACACAACTTTATTGCATGCTGGTCAGAGGGAACATGTGGTAATGGCGGACGAACAGCTCAATATATACAGAGGCTATACATTTGAATGTGGCTCCTTGACAGTCTATTGGCTACTGTCCGCGTGACATCATTGCAGGTCACGCCCTTCTTGTCCAGGTGAAGGTGGTGGCGGGAATCTTCCCGCGCTGTTGTACTTAGGTGAGTTTGGACCAATGAGCTTGGACGCTCGCTATTGCCATCTGGTGGTCACTAGCTCGCGTCCTGTTAGGGTTACAGTGATGCAGCTGAAGGTTACAATGTTGTACATAGAAAAGGTTACATTGGATACACATGGATAGGTACATTGTTTAAAGGCACAGGCTTTAGAACACAACATCCCTCCCCACTAGGATGAGACGAAGTCTCTTAACCAAGATGGCTTATTGCACTCGCGTTTGGGCCGCGATGTGGGTTGGCCCGCCCGGGGGGCGCTACCGCTTCCTTGTTCCCTGGTCCCTTGTCCTGTAATGGGAGAGGGAGATTCGTTAGTGGCTTGCTGCGGTTTTGCAGCTTTAGGGGAAGGGACAAACTCCATTGTGGGCAAACCGGGGGCACTAGGGGCTAACGTAAAACCCCTCTTCTCGCTTGGATGGGTGGGGGACCACTCCGAAACCCCCCCCCCCCCGGTTCTGTAACTCAAAATTAAACTCTGCTGGGGGATCCCGCGAGATATCTATGAGGATAAATTCCTTTTCCTCCCCCCTTGGTGGGGACCCTCGACCCCCCTCTCCTCCCCCTTGGGCTAAACGGGTGGGGGAGAACCCTAACGCTGAAGTCGTATCTGCGCTTTCGGCGCCCTGCCTTCCTGGGACCCGGTTCCGTAACTGGTCCGCGTGCCGCCGCCAGAGTAGACCTGTGTCGGTCTCCACGCGGTACGATACGGGACCGGTCTGTTCCACGACCACCCCCGGTACCCAGGCTGGCCCCGCGCTGGCGTAATTCCTGCAATGCACCGGAGCACCCACGCTGAAACTCTTGGTGGCTTCCAACCCGATGTTCCTCCCCCTGTCCTCAACTCTCGTGGGGTCTAACCTAGTAAGTATGGTGGCCAGTTTCCTGCGCATTAAAAGCTCCGCGGGGGAGTATCGCGACGCTAACGGGGTCACCCTGTACCCTAGCAGAAACTGACACACTTTCAGGTTGAGGTCCCCGGGGCCCATGCGCCGCAGCGCATCCTTAGTAGTGCGTACAAGGCGCTCCACTTGGCCAATGGTGGCCGGGTGAAAAGGGGCGGAGGTGATGTGCCGGATGGCGTTGATTTCTGTGAATGCCCTGAACTCAGCGGATGTGAAACAACTAGCGTTATCGCTGATTAAGGTGTCGGGTATGCCGAACGTCGAAAAAACCCTCCGCAAATGCTTTATTGTCGTGGACGAGGAGGTGCTCGTGACTGGAATGACCTCCAACCACTTGGAGAAAGCGTCCACCACGAGGAGAAACAGGGTTCCTCGGAACGGGCCCGCGAAATCTATGTGCACCCGGGACCACGGCCCTTTAGCCGCGTCCCACTCCCTGTGGGGAAGGCGGGCCTCCTCTGGTCTGGAGCATTGGCAACTCTCGCAAGTGCCGACCATGTGCTCGATGTCGGCGTCTAACTGGGGCCACCAGAAGTAGCTCCGGGCCAGCGCTTTGGAGCGCACAATTCCAGGGTGGCTGACGTGCAGCAGTTTAAGCACCCGCGGCCGAAGGGATGTAGGGATCACTACCCGCTGCCCCCACAAGAGACACCCCCTCTCTAGGGACAGTTCCAGCTTCTTCCTGAAAAATGGGGCGAACTCCTCCGCCGGGGAAGACGCTGGCCACCCTTTCTGTACCCAGGAACTAACCGCCGCCAACGTTTTGTCCTTGCTTGTCGCTTTAGCGATGTCGGCGGGCAGTATGGGGGGGCTATCCAAAACCTCAATCATGAGCACCTGGCGGTCTCGCCCCTCCCCGCCCACGTGGTTGTGCTCGTGGGGAAGGGGGGACCTCGACAGGGCGTCCGCATGACTAATCTCTCTCCCGGGCCGGTAAACCAACGCGTGCTGGTAGGCGTTGAGGAAAATAGCCCACCGGAGCATCCTCGGGGACAGGATCTGTGGCGTGGGCTTATCTGCGGTAAAGATGCCTAGCAGGGGCTTGTGGTCAGTCACGATGGTGAAGGGGCGGCCATAAAGAAAATTGTGAAATTTTTTGGTCCCTGCAACTATCGCCAGCGCTTCCCTGTGTGTTTCGGCGTAATTTCTCTCCGCTTGGGACAGGGACCTTGAGTAAAACGCTATCGGGGCCTCCCTCCCGTTTTCCAACACGTGGCATAGCACTGCCCCCACCCCCACTGGGGATGCATCGCAGACCAGTACCACCGGTCGTTTGGGATCGAAATGGGTCAGAATGGCGTCAGACGCCAGGAGTTGTTTCAGTTCAGTGAATGCCCTCTCCTGGTCGTCGCCCCACTTCCATGCCGCGTCCTTTTTAAGCAACTTATGCAGCGGTTCAGCCACTGCCGCCTTCCGAGGAAGGAAGGAGTGGTAGAAATTCAAGAGCCCTAGGAATGACTGTAGCTCGGACTTGGAGGTGGGGCGAGGGGCTTTCTTGATGGCGGCCACCTTGGATTTGGACGGTTTGATCCCCTCAGGTGTTACTCGGAACCCTAAGAACTCAACCTCAGTTGCGAAGAAGACGCATTTGTCTTTTCGCAACCTCAGGCCCGCCCGCTCGAATGCCGCCAGAACCTTGTCCAGCCTTTCGGCCAACTCGACCCCGCTCCCCCCCCCCCCCGTTATCAATACGTCATCAAAATATGGCAAAACCCCGTCCAGCCCTTTTAAGAGGCGTTCCACGAGCGACTGGAAAATTCCAGGTGCCGAGTTCACGCCGAATTGTAGGCGCGTCACCTTGAACGCCCCCTTATGCGTGACTATGGTCTGTGCAGCAGCTGCAGCAGGGGTTACCAAGAGTTGCTGATAGGCTTGCGCCAGGTCGAGCTTAGCGAAACACTTCCCCCCGTGTAACCTGGCTAGCAAGTGGCTGACCACCGGCACCGGATACGCATTAGGGCGAATTGCCTTATTAATGGTGCACTTATAGTCGGCGCAAATGCGAACCTCCCCATTTGCCTTCAGTGCCGTGACAATTGGAGTTTCCCACTCCGCAGAATCAACAGGAACAAGAATCCCCTGGCCCACTAATTTGTCCAGTTCCGCCTCTATTTTGTCCTTTAGTGCAAAAGGCACTCTGCGCGGTTTGAGTCTTATTGGGCGGACCTCCGGGTCCAGGTCGAAAGTTACTGGGGGTCCATTGAATTTTCCAAGTCCCTTTTTGAAGACTTCAGGGTGTGCGTCGCACACCCTCTGTATTGGGTCAGTCCCAACGGCGTGTACCCCCCCAATGAATAAACCCAGGGGCTGAAACCATTGAGTCCCGAGGAGGCTGTAATCTCCCCCCTTAAGAACGACTAGGGGGAGTTCCGCGGCGTGCCGCTTATACTGGACCTGGAATTTCCCAACCCCCAACACCGGGATACTGTTCCCTTGCACGTCCCGAAGCGTGGACCTCAACGCTTTGAGCTTGGGCCGTGTGCGGGGGGCAATTCTCAAAAATTCCCTCTGGGACATGATGGAATATGAGGAGCCCGAGTCAATTTCCATCCTAACAGGGACCCCTTGCACCAGTACCTCAACAAAATAGCGGGGGTGTCCGGCGGACACGCTGAAAACTGGGGCGTCGTCGTCGCTGTCGTCGGAGATGCGGCCCACGCCGTCCTGCTTCCTCGTGGGCCGGGCGCCATCCTTTGGCCTCGCCGAGCGGTCCGGTTTCGCCGAACGGTCTGGCGAGCTCTTCCGGTCCTCGCGCCGTCGTCTGCAGACTTTAGCGATGTGCCCGCGGCGGCCGCAGTTGTGGCACTCGGCCTTTCTGAACGGGCACTTCGCACGGTCGTGGGCCGCTCCACAGCCATCGCAACGCCGGCCCCCTTTTCGGACCTTCCGGACGTCTTCCTCATCGCTGCTCTCAGCGGGGGATTTCGATGCTCGCCGGGCCGCGTGCACTGAGCCCGCCGCTTGGTCGGCCTGTGGGAGCCGGCCCTGGAGTTCTTTCACTCCGGCCCTCGTGGCTTCCGCGGCCTGCGCTGCCTTCACAACCTCGTGCAGTGTCGGGGGCGGCTCCTGATTCATCAGCTTTCGCTGAACTTCCTCGTCCCGCAGGCCACACAGCATGCGGTCCCTGAGCATGGTCTCCAGGTTATCCCATTTGCATGGGCCGGCGGCCAGTCGCAGGGCCGCTGCGAAGGCGGCGACCGACTCACCTGGCGCTTGGACTCGCCTCCAGAAAGCGTCCCAGGCTGGAAACATCGACACCGAGGGCTGGAAGTGGTTGCGCATCACCTTCAGAAGATCTTTAGCCTTCAGCTCGCCCACCTTCTTCGGCGCGATGAGGTCGACTAGCACCCTCTTGCCGGCGTGCCCGAGCATTCTGGTGAGGATGGCTCTCTTTTTCTCCTCGTCGGTGACCTCGGACTCCACCAGCGCACCTTGGAAATCCATTTCGAAGAGTTCCCAATCTTCCGGCTTGTTGATGTCGAAACCGGCGTATGTCTTGGTCCCGTGGGCAGCCATGATCCCACCTTCGTCGCCAATTTAGTGTATGGGACCAAAGACACCAGGACAGCCGAAGAGCTGGCTTAACACAACTTTATTACATGCTGGTCAGAGGGAACATGTGGTAATGGCGGACGAACAGCTCAATATATACAGTGGCTATACATTTGAATGTGGCTCCTTGACAGTCTATTGGCTACTGTCCGCGTGACGTCATTTCAGGTCACGCCCTTCTTGTCCAGGTGAAGGTGATGGCGGGAATCTTCCCGCGCTGTTGCTCTTAGGTGAGTCTTGGACCAATGAGCTTGGACGCTCGCTATTGCCATCTAGTGGTCACTAGCTCGCGTCCTATTAGGGTTACAGTGATGCAGCTGAAGGTTACAATGTTGTACATAGAAAAGGTTACACATGGATAGGTACATTGTTTAAAGGCACAGGCTTTAGAACACAACACCCAGTCAGCGTCTTAGCCACTTGAGCCACTGCAGTCACCCGAGCCCTGTTTATTTATTTATTTTATTTATTTTTCACGCTTATATACCGCCCACTCAGGTACAACCCAACTCAGGGCGGTTTACATAGCGGACAGTATCTACTTGCAATTTCTTGCTTCCGAACTGCTTGGCTGACAGTAGCTGGGGCAGAGACGGGCGCACAATCCGTACCCGGCTCTCGAACTGCCAAGTTGCCGGCCTTCCAGCTAACAAGGCGAGCTTCTTAACCACTGAGCCACCACCGCAGCCCTCCCCCAAAAAGAGACTCCTGAGTCCTGATAGCAGCAGAGCAAGTAAAGGTAAAGGTTTCCCTTGCTCGAAAGCCAGTCGTATCCGACTCTAGGGTGCAGTGCTCATCTCTGTTTCTAAGCCGAATAGCCAGCGCTGCCTGCTGCTGCAGACGTTTCCGTGGTCATATGGCAGGCACGACTAGACCCCGGAGCGCAGCAGAGCAGAGGACGTAGAAATTGGAATCTCAGACTCAGTGGCTCATTCATTGGCTGCCCTCTTGCACCCGCCTTGCTTCTTCTGTTGGATTGGTGGACCAGCTCCTTCTACTGTTCCTTTCCGACATTCCCATTGGTCTCCGGAGTCGTCCCGCCTCCAATTTTTAAAAGAGATTTTCGCACCCCTTTCCCACCTCCTCCGTCCTCTTTCCCTTTGTAGTTTTCCATCTTTTTTTAAAGGAAGGGGTGGGTGGGGGAGAAGAAGGTTAGCACTGGGACGGAGAAGGCCTGGAAAGCTCGGGGCGGCGGTGGTGGTGGAGGAGGAGGATCAAGGCAACACAGGTGAGTTATCCTCCCTTACCCGATTGCTGTCTCTTTAAGATAAACAGCTGGAGGCAGCCGGACGGAACAGCTGGCCTAGGAGGGAAGAGGGCGCGTGCCCGCGGCGATCAAAAGTCACGTCGGCAAGGACTTGAGGGTTGTTGGGGGTCTTCCCGCAATGCAGTGAAGGTTAAAGAGGGTCCTTGATTTGCAATCGGATTGTTTTGCAAATTTATGTATTTATCTTTGCATCCTTTGTTTGGTGGTACTGGTTCATTAAACTGCTGCGCTGCAGCCAAACGTTGTGAGTTCGATCCTGACCAGGGCTCAAGGATGACTCATCCTTCCGAGGTCGGGCAAATGAGTACCCAGCATGTTGGGGGGGGGGGCAAATGTTAATTACCTTGTGAATCGCCCAGAGAGTGCACTGAGCGCTATGGGGCGGGTATAGAAGTGTAACTGTTAATGGTGGTAGGGATTTCTCCTGCCCTTCTCCTGACTGGAGTGCCAGGATCAGTGCTGTCTCTATGGGGAATCAGTGCTGTCCCTCAAGAGGACCCCCACCATTAATTATGCCTCCCCCCCTCTTTCTAAGAATCAGTGCTCTTTAAGATAAAGGGTGACACCGGGGTTTCCTTAAGGGAAAGGGGGCAACCAGGCTGTGCTCTAGGAACCTGGTTTTATTTAAAAAACCCAATGTTGAGTTTTCCTTTGTCTCTAGCTTCAACACCTAGCCCAGGGGCCCAGCATTTCCTTCCTATGTTCCCATCGCCTTGATAATTGGCACATCTGGTGGCGCCCTTTTCCTAGCCTGGCCTCCAGTTTGGCTCTTCTTCATGTAACCCTCAAACCATTCGGGGTCGATCTGCAACGTTTAATTCATCGCCGCATAGGGTTCTGCCAGCTGTTTCTCCTGCCTTGTGTGTAACCATGCATCTCTGGCTCTTTTCCTTCTTTTTCCTTTCGGCCCATCAGCCTTAAGCCAGCATAATCTATGACTGCTTGATTAAAAAGGAAAATGAAGATCTGGATTTGTGTTGTGAGCACTAAGCTGGCATTACGTTTTTCCAGGTTTTCAAAATACATTTTTAAAAAGACGCCACTACATCATGGAATTATTGATGTTGCTATTTTTTTTCTTTTCGGACAGACCCGTAAACTAATTCCCTGTAGCAAATTAAGAACCACCTTCTGGTAACTGTAAGCTTTAGGACAGCAGAATTTGGGGACATATGGCTCTCCAGATGTTCCTTGAGCATAGTTTCCATCATCACTCACTGTTGGTTGCACTGATTGGGACTGATGGGAATAAAGACAAATCTGGATGAGGTGTTATATTCAGGGTACCCCAGTTAATCACAGTAAATTTTATTTGCTACCCTTAGCCTATTTTGAAGTAATGGGAATTCTGTAGATGGAACTTACTTCTGTATAGCCATGCTTATTACATTAGTACAGGGGTGCCCAAACTTTTTGGGCCGGTCGCTTGGTTCAGCAGGCTGGTCATGTGGTTCTTCCCACTGGAAGCGGAAGTAAAACGCGCCTTGCAATCTGTTTTGCAACAGGATGAGATAGATTTTAAGCTGTCATTTTCTCTGCTTAAACCAGGGGTGCCCAAACTATGGCCCACAGACTATAGTTTGGGCACACTTGCATTAGTATGATTATATACTCTATTTTTTATATTTATGGAACTCAAAAGTGCACAGATGGAGTTTTGCAAGTGATCTCCCATCTAGATAATGGCCAGACCCAGGCCCAGAATTCAGTAGCTGATGGTTAGATGGTTCCATGTTGTTGTTAGTGGATAGCTCAGTTAATCCAGAAAAGAGAGAAATAGTAATTGTACATACAGTATTAGAGGTCTATGCAATGTTCCTACAAAAGAATGGTCCCATCCCTGGTAGTTTGTTCTTGGGGTTATTGAGATACAATATACACATTGGCTTGCAGGATTTAATGTAGTTCTGCATGACACGCGAGCCTTGGGGGTCTGCATTGCCCTCAAAAATGCAGGCTTTGGAAATGCCACACTATAAGCCAAAACATTAATGCACTACTTTGGAGTGAGAGAATGTGGTCATGACATATTTTTGTAAAACCATGATATGACTGGTGCCATACTTTTCTGTAGCATAACAACATTTTTTAAAAAATTTCTGAATTGTTGATTTGGGGAGATTTTCTGTCCAACACTGTTTTCTCCCTTTTAAGAGTATTTTTTAAAAAAAATAACGTAAAATGGTAATGTTAGCAAAGTGTGTTACTCATAAAATTTTAAAGGGTAATGCGTAACAAATGGCCATTTACTTTATTGCACACAAAGACTAACACCTTACTTTTTAAAAGGAGCCTGGTGGTTGCAGTGGGTAAACTGCTGTCCTGCAACCAAAAGGTTGGAAGTTTGATTCTAACCAGGGCTCAAAGTTGACTCAGACTTCCATCCTTCTGAGGTCGGTAAAATGAGTACCCAGTATGTTGGGGGCAAAAGGCTAATTAACTTGTAAACCACCCAGAAAGTACACTAAGTGCTATGGGGTGGTATAGAAATGTGATTGCTTTTGCTTTGCTTTTTTAAAAAAAATTAAAGGTAAAGGTTTCCCTTACTCGAAAGCCAGTCGTATCCGACTCTAGGGTTCAGTGCTCACCTTTGTTTCAAAGCCGAAGAGCCAGTGCTGTCTGCATCTGCAGACGTTTCCGTGGTCATGTGGCAGGCATGACTAGACACTGGAGTGCACGGAACACTGTTTACCTTCCCACCAAAGTGGTCCCTATTTATCTACTTGCAATTTCTTGCTTTTGAACTGCTCAGTTGGCAGGAGCTGGGACAAAGACGGGAGCTCATCCGTCCTGCAGTACTTGGGTATCGAACTGCTGACCTTCTGCTTCCCAGTCAGTGTCTTTGTCACTTGAGCCACTGCAGTCCCAAAAAAAAAACACCTAAGCCCTGTGAAATTGTGAATGTAATCACATTCAGATCAAAATATGTTCAGCTAGAAAAACTGAGACTTAAACACAAGTTTTGTGTATCCCCTGATTTTGTGATTATGTACAACCAGCTCCTGCCAACCAAGCAGTTTGAAAGCAAAAAACTGCAAGTAGATAAATAGGTACCACTCCAGTAGAAAAAGTAACAACGTTCCGTGCATTTAGGCGTCTAGTCATGCCTGCCACATGACCACTGAAACGTCTGCAGATGCAGACAGTGCTGGATCTTTGGATGTAAACAGAGAAGAGCACCAAACCCTAGAGTCAGACATGACTGGCTTTGGAGCAAGGGAGACCTTTTACAGCTTGGGGACAGAATTCTGTAAGGTGATCATCTCAGCTTGCCTTATGTTGTAGGAGACAGCCTTATGTGCTGAAGACCCTGGCAAGTAAGTATAGTGTCAGCCACCCATTTTGATGTCCCTTTGTTTTCCCTCTCCCTCCAGGTGGTGGCCATGGTCACTTACACACGTGAGGAGTTTTATCAGCAGCTGCTGAGTGGCTGTGTGCTGCCCACCACTCAGCAGGCCTTTGAGCAGGTGTGGATTCTTCTTCTGTTGTGCCTGGCGTGCCGTCTGCTTTGGAGACTGGGTAAGTGCAGCCACTCAGCCATGGCCACAGTTTGGACTGCAGCTCCCAGCCGTTCTTGCCGGCATAGTCAACAATTAGGATGATGGGAATTGTAGGCCAACAAAATTTAGTTGGCCACGCAATGCTCCCCCATCTGGCCTAGGAGGCTAAGCATCCCATCCTTGGCCAAGGTCAACTAGATAATACCTGGATCAGCATCTACCATTCAGGTGTATTCCAGGTGTGTCAGGATACAACTCCTGCCCTGAATGGTCTGGAACCTTGATACTTGGTTGAGTGCTTCTCTCCTATAGATACGTCCCAGACAACCAGATTTTCTGACTACCCAATCCAAGAGAGGCCAAGAAAAACCTTAAATAGAAACAGCCTTCTTGGTGGTGGCACCACATTTATGGAACACTCTTCCCCCACAAATCCACCCGGTCCCTCCCTCTTTCTCACAAATTAGTAAAGGCAGAATGGTGTAGAATGGTCTTTACTAATACCCTACCCCTGAGTTGATTGCACTTAATCTTGGGTTTCCCACCTTGATGCTGTATTTGTCTTTTGACTTGCTGCCTCTGTGTCTTAGCGGGTTGGGTAATGTGATTTTATAATGGAAATTGTTTGATGTAGTTGAGGGAGGGACTTTATTTATGCTGTGTTTTGTTTGTTCTCATGAGTACAAAGTAAGTAATAAATTTGGGCAGCATATTAAATAAATATGCATGCATGTATGTATGTATGTATGTATGTATGTATGTATGTATGTATGTATGTATGTATGTACAGGTGAAACTCGGAAAATTAGAATATCGTGCAAATGTTCATTCATTTCACTTAAAAGGTGAAACAAATATATGAGATAGACTCAGTACATGCATAGCGAAATATGTCATACCTTAATCATTATAATTGTGGTGATCATGGCGTACAGCGTACATGAGATTATGTGATGATTATGGGGTACATGAGATAGGAGGGGTTCATAAGCTGTAAGCCATAAGCATCAATATTACAACAAAGTAAGGCTTGAACTATCTCGCTTTGCATGCAGTGAGTCCATCTCATATATTTGTTTCACCTTTTAAGTTGCATTACTGGACTGAATGAACATTTGCACGATATTCTAATTTTCCGAGTTTCACATGCATGCATGCATGCATGCATGGATGTATTCTGGGGGTTGTAGCCTGACAAAAGCCTCCTGTCCAAGCCCGGCCTACCTCCTATCTAACTTCTGCCTTTCCTCCCTTTCAGCTTTGCCCTCTTATGCCAAGCACCTGAGTACAGTGGCAAGTGGCTTCTATGCCCTCTACCATTTCTTCCAGCTGCAGATAGTGTGGGTTGTGCTCCTCAGTCTCCTCTGCTACCTTGTGCTCTTCCTATGTCGCCACTCCACCCAGCGTGGCGTCCTGCTGTCCATCACCATCCTCATCTATTTGCTCATGGGGTAAGGAGGGACTGCAGCAGCTTAGGGGTTTAGATGCTGAGCTCAACAACCAGAAGGTCGGCAGGCCAGCAGTTCAAGACATGAGTGATGTGCAAAGGGGTGGTCGCCCATAATCTGTCCCAACTCCTGCCAGCCTAGAAGTTTGAAAGCAAGAAATTGCAAGTAGATAAATAGATAACTCTTCGACATTGAAATGTCTATAGTTGCAGACAGCGCTGGCTCTTTGGCTACAAACCGAGATGAGCACTGAATCCTAGAGTTGGATACAACTGGCTTTCAAGCAAGGGAGGCCTTTACCTTTACCCTAAGGCTCAGGAGTGGGTAGGAAGAAAGTCCACATAAGTGCAGAACACATCGGGGTGAATGAGAAGAACAGTTTCATTATGGGGAGGAAGAGGCATGTGGGATTAGAAGGGCTAGCTAGACTAATTGTGTTGCCACTAAAAGCAGAAACTCCCCCGCAAATACTTTTCTCACTTCCTGCAATGTGAAAAACAGAATTGCAATTGGTTAGATAACAGTGTTCTGTATTTTTGTGACATCCCAAATCTACTCCCTGAGGTGGCTACCTTATTGCGCCGAACAGTAAGTTAGCTTTCCAGTCAGGTTAAGAGAAAAGATAGGCCTTATAAAGACCATTGCAGGGGTTCCCAACCTTTACAAGCCGGTGGCCGGGTCACGCTCTCTCAGTCAGCTTCGAGGGCCGGAGGGCCATTTTGCCCTGCCTGCACAATGGGGGTGGCCATTTTGTCCCAACATCTTCAAAGGGGTGACCCTTTTGTTTTTCAAATGCCCTTGGAGGGGGTCATGGCCACATGAAATGGCACTATGGGCCAGATCCGGCCCACGGGCTGTAGGTTGAGAAGCCCTGGACTATTAGTACTGACTCTTGGCAAGGGAGAGTTGTGGCTGGGTTAATGGTGTCTTCTTGACCAAAAGCAGGAGAGAGGTTGTTGAGGAGAGACGATAAACCAGTCTAAGTAACATTTAAAAGTACAGAGACAGGCTGGCTGGCCCAACAGACAAGGGGACTGGTACAAATGTTCGCTTATTGGTCCAGAAAGGAAGGAATCCAACCAAAAGAGGGAAGGGGGTTTAGGAAACGCTTAGTCTCTCCCCCCGGTTGTCCAGTTTCTTCTTCCATTCTTTCTCACCATGGGTAGGGCTAAGTAGGGTTAAGGAGTGTTCCAGTCCAGAAACATATATGGAAGGCTAACATGTCTTGGTTATACACTCTTGGTTATATAGACCAGTGAAGATAGCAGGGGAGAAATAGAAAGTTCCTTTGACCATAAGGAAACTAGATTTACTGAGGAGGTTCATCCTCTTCCCACCTCACAGGGTGGGGGCATACCTGTCAACCTTCCTGATTTGGCCGGGATTTCCCTTTTATCGGTGCCGATTTGCGCCATTTCCCGACTTGCGCTGCCAAAACCCCGTAATTTGGCAGCGGGGGAAGGAGGTACTGCGCAGCCCATCTGGGCAAGTCACCTTCTACGCATGTGTAGAAGGGTTTTATGCTTGCGTAGGCCCCTTCTCCGCATCCTCAGAAGGCTACGCAAGCGGTGTAGCCTTCTACGCATGCGTAGACAGGTATGGGTGGGGGTGGGATGGCTAGGAACAAAATGGACTTCTCTTTCTCTACTCGTATCAGAGTATGGTATTATGGATGTATATGAAATACGCATACATTTCAAAAGAAATTAGAATGTTAAAATAATTAGACTGTTTTTTGACCAGAAAGGAAGGACCAATAGGAACAATTAGTCAAAGGTTTTGCCATCAAGCATCCAACCTTTATTGGGTGTCCCTTTTCATGGGAGATCCCCAGTTTGAAAGAAGTCATGGGAGCCAGTTGGTTGGGAAAGGATATGAATGGGGTGGGGGGAAGCATCGTTTCTTGCAGCACAAAGATTTCATCAACACTCTATCCCTCCCCCCCTTTTACAGAGAGATGCATATGGTGGATACTGTGAGCTGGCATAAAATGAGAGGTGAGTGAACAGATGTTCTCTTCCATTCGCGTGGCAAATTTTGGGGTGCACGGAGATAAGGTGTTGAGATTTTGGGTTTTGGATTTTCCTCCCTCTAAAATAATCATTCAGATTTATTTATTTTGGGAATATTTCCCAATATGTTTTATTTTGGGAATATTTCCAGACTGGCTTTGGAATACAGTATGCTTTATTTCTGTAAGCACCAGAGTTTTGCCAGCATGACTACAGTGCTCTCTCTCTCCCTCCCTCCCTCTCTTCCCGGATTTGAAGATTCATTTGGTCCACAAATGCCCTTTCAATGTGGATGTCTTCTCTGAATCATAAGCAATGTCAGCTGTGTGATCCATGTATTAAACGTGTGCAGAAGTAGTAGAGTTTGAATCAGTGTCCTGTACTTTAAATCTTATCCCAGGATTTGGGGCAGTCAGTTTCAGTGGTGGGTGGGAGTAACCTGCAAGATCGTAAGCCCTGAACTTCTGTCCAACCACCACAGGTGCCCAGATGATTGTAGCCATGAAGGCAGTGTCGCTGGGCTTTGATCTGGACCGGGGCGAGGTGCCAGCCATCCCATCCCCAGTTGAGTTCATGGGGTACATCTACTTCGTGGGAACAGTTATCTTTGGACCCTGGTTCCGTTTCCGCACCTACTTGCAGGCTGTGGAGAGCAGGAAGATGGTGAGTACCTTCTGCTACTCATTCCTGGTAAAGCAAGATCGTCTAAATCTTAGTGGCCCCAAGGCAATCTTCTCACTCAAGGGTTCCCAACCTTTTCAAGTCAGGGGCAGGGTCACGCTCTCTCAGTCAGCTTCAAGGGCCGGACGGTCATTTTGCCCTGCCTGCACAATGGGGGCAGACATTTTGTTTCTCGAATACCCTTGGGGAGGGGGTGGTGGTGAGGCACATGAAATGGCACCAGGGGCTGGATCTGGCCTGTGGGCTTTAGGTTGGGAACCCTTGTTCTAACTTCTTAAAAAAGCTCCATGATTGGGTTTCAAGTTGTTCCTAGCAAATTACTAATGCTTGTTTATTTTGCTGGTAATGGTCTCCTTTGCTTGAAAGCCAGTCATGTCTGACTCTAGTAAGCGGTGTTCATCTCCATTTACAGCCAAAGGGCCAGTGCTGTCTGCATTGGCAGATATTTCCGTGGTCATATGGCAGGCATGGCAAGACATAGAATGTTGTTACCGTTCCCGCCAAAGTGGTACCTTGCAACTTCTTGCTTTTGAACTGCCAGTTTGGCTAGTACAGTACAGTACCTTTATACTTATTAGGTAAGCTTAGAAAATTTACTTTCCAGGACTATAGCTTCTAGAATCCACAAGTCATCATGGACAGGTGGTTGGTTGGTTGACAGAGGGATCCTGGGAGCTGTAATGCTGAAAAGTATCTTTTTGTCAGTTTTGCTTTTTTGGTCAGAGCATTAGAGGTAGATATATTTCTTGCTGAATAGACTTTATCTGTGGTTCCTATACCAAATACCTCAGATAACATCCATTTTTAGCGGTTTTGGACTTTATGCGATGCATCACGTGTGCATGGAAGCCGTGACTTTATCCGAATCAGACTTTATCCGAGGTACCACTGTATGCAGATGTTGGCTTTTCTGTGTCCAGGAACATTTACGAGATAGACTTTAATTGTTTCATCATAAGCAAGGGAAGGAAAATTTGGGTGTTCCTAATATTGTGAGAATGCAGTTCCTATCAGCCCTATAGCCACTCATGAGGAAGGGAACCGTAGTTCAGCAAGTGTAAAGGGCCTTACTTTGCCCATCCCATCGCCTGTCCTAAAAAAAGCTAAATATTTAGTGGCAGGGCCTAGAATAGTTCAGGGAGCCAGAAAGGGCTTTCTGGGATATCGCTTTGCATATCTACCCCAGCTATATAGCCCTATAGATTCTCTTTATTAAGATTCTTGGCTGCCCTATTACTCTTCTGAGATGCCTTACCTTGGGTGTCTCCTCTCACATGTCTCCATAGGTTCTTTATTTCCCTTGATGGTTGCTGATACTGACTTGTTTCTCTTTGTTCTTCTTCCTAATGTAATTGTTCCCAAGGAGCAGCACCAGTCAATGTCACCACAGGGGATACATGACAGAAGCAAGAGGGTACCCCATTCTGAAACACTGAGAGGACACCCCCTTCTGCTCTGAGACCATGAACCATTCCAGGGAATGAATGAATGAATAAATAAAAGCTGTTCTAGATAGCACCTATGATTATTGGATAAAGACAAAATTTCAGTGGGATGATAGGTGGATGTATATGAATAAAAGGTTTCATACCCAGACTGTGATCTAAAAAGTGCAGTGGATATATACCTTACACAATGCTGTATTTTGCTTTTTTGTCTTCCCTGTAGAGCTTCTCCTGGCTCCGAAAGGTCTGTCAGAGCTGCTTCCTTTGCCTCATGTGCCTCATCATGTCCACTTGCGTGGCCCCTTATCTCTTCTCTTACTTCATACCTCTCTACAGCTACAAGCTACTCAGGAAGTAAGTTGGTTGCTCTGAAAAAGTGCTTTCTCTGGGAAGTGTGTGTGTGTGTGTGTGTGTCCTTTTAATATCAAGCTCACCCACTGGCCTATGTGGCTCAAAGAGATTTCTGCACCTGCATTGGATTAATTCTGATGCAAAGCATGCCATACAGTAATGGCGAACCTTGGCACTCCAGGTGTTCTTGGAGTTCAATTCCCAGAAGCCCAAGTCACCACTCCTGGTGATCAGGGCTTCTGGGAATTGAAGTTCAAGAACAGCTGGAGTGCCAAGGTTGGCCATCACTGCATAGAAAAAGACTCCAGAAGACATGGCAGAGTTATGATAAAGGTCATCTTTGCTCAAAAAACAGTCATGTCCAACTCTGTTCATCTCCATTTATAGCCAAAGAGCCAGTGCTCTCTGCGTCTGCAGATGACGCAGTGGTTTTTGTGGCTAGTGTGATTAAACACTGGAGAGCACAGAATGTTGTTTTGAGGTCTAAATTCCAGTTGCTAGAGACTTAAGTTGATAAACAGCAAGTCTACAACTACATAAACCCCGTTGATCCCAGTGGCTTTGCTCCAATTGGGACTAGCAGTTGGGCTGAGGAAGGAATGACTTTTGTAGACTATTCCTTTCATTAGTCATGTTTCCAGCCATGTGGTGCCTTCTTCATGTCATTTTTTAAAAGAAATTATGTGGGTTTAATCCTTTCTAGCCCAACTTTCTCTAGGGCAACCCTTGGGAATCCTTGGGCTCTGAGACTCACGTCCTTTGCTTGTCCTGTTTCAGCAGCCTCTTGTGCCAGCGATCTCCAATTCTTCTGTGTTATTGAAAACCTACAATTGAGCGTGGCATTTATGCTAGGTAAAAGTAAAGGCTTGCTCGAAAGCCAGTCATATCCGACTCTAGGGTTCAGTGCTCATCTCTGTTGCAAACCTGAAGAGCCAGCACTGTCTGCTCCTGCAGACGTTTCCGTGGTCATGTGGCAGGCATGGAATGCTGTTTACCTTTCCCACCGAAATGGTCCCTATTTATCTACTTGCAATGTCTTGCTTTTGAACTGCTAGGTTGGCAGGAGCTGGGACAAAGACGGGAGCTCATTCCGTCCTGCAGTACTCGGAAATCGAACTGCTGACCTTCCGCCTCCCAGTCAGTGTCTTAGCCACATGAGCCACGGCATATATGCTAGAAATGCTAAAATGTTTCACGCTTAACCCGTCTTAAATTGAGCAGCCAGGGGGAACGTTTGGTAGCTATGCATTTCCTCACCAGTATTTGAAGAAGGGGCACCTGTCCAGTTGTATATCTTTCAGACCATTAACAGAATAGGAACCTCCTCGGGGTAGAGCTATTTTAAACTCTTGTTTGGAAAGTCCTGTGACATTATGAGTTATCCCCACCCTGCATTCTTTAATTTTATTGGATTTTCTTTCATCTTTTTTGCTTTCCTTTGGGATTGCCTCGCTCGCAACAGGAAGCGCAGAAGCAGGTAACCACCTCAGCCGCTTTTTCTCCCTCGCTGCTGTGGTTCCCATTGTGTCCCTACATTAGGCTCCTCGCCTTCCCCCTGGGTTTTATATCCCTTTCATCATTTGTTAGGTCACTGTATTTCCCCACATGACTAATTTATTTTTCTCTGGCATGGCCTTTAACTTATTGGTGCATTCCCCTCATGGCTCACTCTGTTGCGCAGCACATCTGCCTTTTCATCGCCCCTCATCCTCTGTGGTGGGTATGTCTGTTGAGCATCTCATGCTCCATTGGTTCTCCAAATGGTTCTCCATTTCCCCAACTGCCTACATTCTGGGTCAGTCGGCGGTGTTGGAGAAAAGGCATGTCTTCCTTTGCTCTGCATGATGTGGCTTATTCTGTGGCTTTGTCTCTCTCGCTCTGTTGCTCTTCTCAGTGTGGCTCTTCCTGGGGTGTTTTAGGAACATAATCCTCATCTACCACAAGACACATGCTCTCCTTATTTTAGCTTGTGTATGTGTGTGTGTGTGCGCACACACACACACATGGGACCTTCTAGTTGCTTTCATGCCACCAAATGTTATTGTTAATGAAAAGCAGGCTGATGCAAGATCCTGGGAAGTTAGTATTTTGCCCCCAGGATCTGTGACTCCCATCTCACCGTTCTATGAAATACTTGAAATGGAGATACAGTACAGCTGTTAGGATAATAGACTAGTCCAGACTTTCTCAACTTTGAGCCTCCAGACTTGCCCCTCCCCCATGTTTTTGGACTTCAATTCCCAGAAGCCTCAATCAGCAGGTGTAGTGACTTAGACTTCTGGGAACTGAAGTCCAAGAACACCTGGAGGCTCAAGCTTGAGAGACCCTGGACTAGGTTATATCTTTTTATTATTATGCAACAGTTTCAAAGTCAAGCCATATACATTAATTAGATAAATTGTGATTAAGATATTTATAGACATCAGGAAAAAGAATAAGCACTTTTTTATGTTTTCCTGCTTCCCTCCCCCCCCCCCCCCGAACTCCTGCCTTAAACATTTGCATGGATCCCAAACATTTTTGCTAAAAGCTTTTCTCCAAGGCAACATCTCTTAATTACATTTGTCATCTAACATTGTCTGAGGTCCTGTTGCTTAGTGTAGTAAATTGCACCAGAGTAGCCCCGCTGAATCAATGGGGATTTGGTGAGTCAGCTGCTCTGGAGGTTCCTCTAATTTAAATGTGCCAGCTCCACTTGTGATAGCTCTATGGTGTATGTATCTGGCTGCGGAGCCAGAGGTTGAGAGTTCGATTCCCGAGTGTGCCTCATGGGAGAACAGCCAGTCTGTGTAGACATGGGCAAGCTGCGTAGTCCTCAGCCATCCCCAGAGGAAGGGAATAGTAAAACCACTTCTGTGTATTCTCTATATCAGGGGTGCCCAAACTACAGCCTGTGGGCCAGATCCAGCCCCCAACACCAATTCATCTGGCCTGCACTGCCCTTGCTGCTCCTATAAGCGAAAGTAAAATGCTTCCAGGAGTAGCAAGCGCAGCATGGCCAGATGAATTGGTGTCGGGGGCCAGATCTGGCCTCCAGGCTGTAGTTTGGGCACCCCTGGTTTAAGCAGAGAAAATGGCAGCCTAAAAAAATCAATCTCATCCTGTTGCAAAACAGATTGCAAGGCGCATTTTACTTCCACTTCCGGTGGGAGGAACCACATGACCGGCCCGCTGAACCCCCAACTTCCATCATCTGCAGCCAGCTGTCAGGAATGTTGAAGGCCATTAATCTAGCAGTGTTGTGAGAACAGACCACTTTTCCCTGCTCCCACTCTGGTTCTACCACCCCTAAAATCTAGATAGAAACTGAAAGGAAAGACATTTGCCAATACAGTATTTCAGAGCATCCCACAATAGGAAGAAAACTTAGTTTTTCATCCTTGGTGGATCCATTTCTGACAAGGGAAATATTCATAAGTATTCAAACAGTACAAAAAAAAAGTCAGGAAATTTAGGGCTCTGACTGAGATGATTTGCTGCAATTGTGAAAGACAGAAATATGATTGTTCTTCTTTTTAAAAAACCTGCACTTCTGCATTGTTGCAAAAAGAAGTAGCCCTTTCCTTACTGAGTGTAAACTGAAGCAGTCCCTGATTCCCCCCCCCCCCCCCCCCGCAGCGTTCTCTAGCTGGCAGTTCTGCCTACACCAGTGGTGGCGAACCTATGGCACGCATGCCAGAGGTGGCACTCAGAGCCCTCTCTATGGGCACACGCGCCGTCACCCCAGCACAGAGTTCACCTCTGCTCATCAGCCCAATGGGAATGCTTCCTTCTTCCCCCCAGCGCACTGTTCGCCACGCCATGTTGGAACTTTGCAATAAATAAGTGGGTTTTGGGTTGCAGTTTTGGCACTCAGTCTTTAAGAGGTTCACCATCACTGGCCTATACAGAATAACCTCTCTGCTCTACTGTCAATCTCTACTGATATATATTCTTTATTTCTGTTTCTCACCCTTTTGCTTTGCTTTCCGTCTTTGGGTGCCTCAGGAGCACCACGGTGAGGTGAGTCTTGGCAGGGCTTCAGTTTCCTTTTTGTACTCTCGCAAAAGATGCCACCAGTCTCTAAAGTGGGATTGTTCTGTCCCTAATCCAGGTGGCTCCGGGCTTACGAAAGCGCCAGCTCCTTCCATTTCAGCAACTATTTTGTGGGCTTCCTGTCTGAAACGACAGCTACCTTGGCAGGGGCCGGCTTCACAGAGGAGAAAGAGAATTTGAAATGGTGAGCAGAACGCAAAGGTTCCCTGTGTGTCTCGTGGGGTTGTTGTGATAGGTGATGGTAGGTTGGCAGGCTATCTATCTATCTATTTATCTATTTATTTTTTATTGCATTTCTATGCCACCATTTTGGGTGGTATCCTACTCTGGTCTGTGTACAAACAGATAACAAATAACAACAGAACACACAGCAAATCAAAACAAACAAACCAACAACAAATGTGTCATAAAATAAAGTACTGTAACTGCCTTAAACATCTGCATCCTGCATGGATGCCAAACATTTCTGCTAAGAGCTTTTCTCCAAGGCAACATGGATGCCAAACATTTCTGCTAAGAGCTTTTCTCCAAGGCAACATCTCTTAATTACATTTGTCATCTAGCATTGTCTGAGGTCCTGTTGCTTAGTGTAGTAAATTGCACCAGAGTAGCCCTGCTGAATCAATGGGGATTTGGTGAGTCAGCTGCTCTAGAGGTTCCTTTAATTTAAATTTGCCAGCTCTACTTGTGATAGCTCTGTAGTGTATGTATCTAGCTGCGGAGCCAGAGGTTGAGAGTTCGATTCCCGAGTGTGCCTCATGGGAGAACAGCCAATCTGTGTAGACATGGGCAAGCTGTTTAGTCCTCAGCCATCCCCAGAGGAAGGGAATAGTAAAACCACTGAGGGCCTAGGGACTCAACCTGACTGACAAAAGTCAGGGAACAACACCCTGAAAAGCTTCCTTGAAGAAGAGAGTTTTAAATTGCTTCTTAAAGATACCCAGTGATGGAGCATGGCGCAGCTCTACTGGTAGAGTGTTCCACAGCATTGGTGCCGCCACCGAGAAGGCTCTATTTCTAGTTAAAGACTTTGGAGCCATCCTCAGGGTCAGCACCTGGAGCTGTGATGACTGTGATGAACGGGTGATTCGGGGAGTTGTTCTTAGATGCTCCAACAGGTAGCAATTTAAGTAAGATTGTTAGATCCTAAGGCGAGAGACCCTATCTAGATTTTAAGAATGGGGATAAAATGGCACAGAAGGACAGAAGAAGTCAGAGGAACAGTGGAGAGATGTAAGCAAAAGCAGCTATGCCTGCCTAATGAAGATAATAACATAATAACAATAAGCATGTGCTGTCAAATTGAGTCTGACTTAAGGCGGCCCTTTCCATAATTTTCTAGATGCAGAGTACTCAGAAGTGGTTAACTTCTCTCATTTTCTGAGGTTGCTCCTCTGGAATTATGTAGCTTGAATCAGGGCCACACGGCTTGGCCTTTCTTTCCGGAAGCACAATGGAGAATTGAACTCCCAACCTCTGGCTTCACCAGCCAGGTACTCCAGCTTACTCAGCCAGCCAGCCATGCATGCTTACCTATAGTTTTTGGTTAGATAATCTTACCTTTTCAAATCAAATGAATCCTGAACTGATAAGAGTCGCCTCTCTTTATTCTCTTCCACTTAGACCAGTGTTTCCCAACCTTTGGATTTTGGTCTTCAATTCCCTGAAGCCAAAGTCAATTCCCTAAAGCACTGATCAGCCAATGTACTGACTTAGAGTTCTGGGAATTGAAGACCCCTGTGGGGCGTGGGTCTCACATTGGGAACCACTGACTTAGACCCTTCTATGCTGTGTAGCATGCTGGGCAACAAGGGATCTCCAGGAGCTTCAGTCTTGGGTGAGTGGCTTCGGCCTCCTCCCATGTCATTTTCAGGGTCTATAAATCTGCCATGAAAGTTCTTCGCCATGTTGTTCGAGCGCATTGTTGTTTGTCCTTAGGAGGGATCCAACCCATTGCCACCTTAGGGATCCTGTTTTCCTCCATATGAAAAATATGCCACTCCTTCGAAGCACTTCCTCATTGGTAATGTGATCAAGATAGCGAATCTTTAAAATTCGGCACAGGCACCTCTGCTGGAAAATGTCAAGTCTCTTATTGATACTTGCTGATGTCTTCCAAGTCTTGCAGGTATAGATGGCTGTTTGGAAGAAGTGACAAAGAGGAAGTGCCCATGGTTTAACTGTCTGATTAAACCCTGGCAGATCGGAACACTTGCTGATGTCTTCCAAGTCTTGCAGGCATAGATGGCTGTCGGGTTCAATATAAGTTTCATTTTGAGTGATATGAGGCCCTTAACAAGAAAGAAAGAATGCAAAAGTCCAAGGAGAAAGAAAAAATACAATCACCTGAATACAGAATTTCAAAGAAAAACAAAAAGAGATAAGGAAAACTACCTGAATGAACAGTGCAAAGAAATGGAGGAAAACAACAAAAGAGGCTAGAGATCTTTTCAAAAAAATTGGGGAAATCAAGGGAACATTTAAAGCAAAAATGACCAGGATAAGGGACAAAGAGGGAAAGGAGTTAGCTGATGCAGAAGAGATCAAAAAAAGATAGCAAGAGTACACAGAGGAGCTCTACGAAAAGGACCTCAACACTCCTGATAATAACAATAATGAGAAATTTGAACTTGAACCAGACATTCTGGAGAGTGAAGTTAGAAAGGCTCTAAAAAGCACTGCAAACAACAAAGCTAGTGGAAATGATGGTATCCCAGTTGAATTTTTCAAAGCCCTAAAAGATGATGGAATCAAACTACTGCATTCAATATGTCAGCAAATTTAGAAAACAAAACAGTGGCCACAGGATTGGAAAAGATCAGTGTACGTTCCAATCTCAAAAAAAGGCAATGCCAAAGAATGCTCAAATTATCGAACAATTGTGCTCATCCCACATGCTAGCAAGGTGATGCTCAAGATAATACAGGATAGACTTCAGCAACATGTGAAGAGAAAGCTACCAGAATTTCAGACCGGCATCAAAAGTGGCAGGGGGACTAGAGACCACATTGCCAACATACGTTGGATCATGGAGAAAACAAAGGAATAGCAGA
This sequence comes from Bradypodion ventrale, assembly GCA_035047345.1. Classification (NCBI taxonomy): domain Eukaryota; kingdom Metazoa; phylum Chordata; class Lepidosauria; order Squamata; family Chamaeleonidae; genus Bradypodion; species Bradypodion ventrale. The sequence goes on from JAWDJE010000002.1 coordinate 183,800,633, forward strand.
AACAAGTCTACTTTTGTTTTATTGACTACACCAAGGCTTTTAACTGTGTGGACCACAACAAAATGTGGCAAGTAATTAAAGAGATAGGAATACCAGAACACCTCATATGTCTCATGAGAAATCTGTACATGAACCAAGAAGCAACAGTTAGGACAGAACACGGAATGACAGAGTGGTTTGGAATAGGAAAAGGAGTAAGACAAGGCTGCATTTTATTACCCTGCTTATTCAATCTATACACAGAGCACATAATGCGCAATGCAGGGATGGAGGAATCACAATATGGGATCAAAATTGCTGGGAGAAGCATCAACAATTTGAGATATGCAGATGATACCACCCTAATGGCAGAAAGTGAGGAAGACCTAAAGAACCTCTTGATTGGATTGAAGGAGGAGAGTGCAAAAGCTGGCTTGAGACTCAATATCAAGAAAACCAAGATAATGGCAACAGGTCCGATCAGTCCCTGGAAAATAGATGGGGAAGAAGTAGAAGCAGTGACAGATTTTACTTTCCTGGGATCTAAGATCACTGCAGATGGAGACTGTAGCCATGAAATAAAAAGATGGGGAGACAAACTATGAGAAACCTGGGGAATATAGTGAAAAGCAGAGACATCACCTTGAAAACAAAAATTCGCATAGTCAAAGCAATGGTATTCCCAGTGGTAATGTATGGATGTGAGAGCTGGACCATTAGGAAGGCTGAGCGCAGAAGAATAGATGCCTTTGAGATGTGATGTTGGAGGAGAGTCCTGAGAGTCCCTTGGACAGCAAAGAGAACAAATAGGTCAATACTGGATGAAATCAATCCTGACTGTTCATTGGAGGGACAAATAGTGAAGATGAAGCTAAAGTACTTTGGACATCAAGTGAGAAGGGAGGACTCACTTGAGAAGGCCTTGATGCTGAGAAATGTGGAGGGCAAAAGAAGAAGGGGGCATCCAAAGATCAGATGGCTAGATGGTATTGTGGACACAATGGGCATAGAGCTGGGCTGGCTGAGGAGGATGGTGGAGGACGGAGGTGCCTGGAGGAAAATGGTCCATGGGGTTGCAAAGGGTCGGACTGAACAACAATAGATGGGAAGGACCAGATCTTATTCATTCTTCATTGCCTGTCCCAAGCCCAGGGGAGAAAAGAGGGTTGGCGTCAAGCTCTAGCAACTTATCTCTGTAAAACAGGGGTGGGTTCCCAACCTATGGCCTGTGGGCTGGATCTGGCCCATGGTGCCATTTCATGTGGGCCCCCACCCCTCCAAGGGCGTTTGTGAAACAAAATGGCCACCCCTTTGAAGCTGTTGGGACAAAATGGCCACCCCATCTTGCAGGCAGGGCAAAATGGCCGTCTGACCCTCGAAGCTGATTGAGAGAGCATGACCTGGCATGACCTTGAAAAGGTTGGGAACCCCTGCTGTAAAACTATAATGGCTACAGAAATAGCAAGAAGAATTTCAAGTATCTGATTCTCCCCCACACAGTGATTTATTTTCATCTTCTCGGTTTTCTAGGGATCTGACAGTGTCTCGCCCATTGAATGTGGAGCTGCCACGTTCAATGGTGGAGGTGGTCACCAGCTGGAACCAGCCCATGTCCCGTTGGCTGAACTCCTGTAAGAAGGCTCGCTCCTGTCTATTGTCATTCATGGGGGTCTTAGATACAAGCTGAATTGGTCCGCTCTTAGTTTGTGTCCACATTCCTCATGGCAATGGGCTTCCCAAGAAAGCAGATCTGTGACTTCTTTGGAGTGGGAACCATCAGCTTATATCTTTCTTCCACATGCACCATTTATTACTGAAGGTTCCCCATATACAACAGCTCCCCTATTTCCCATGCCATTGACAATGCTGGTTAGGACTACTGTGACCTGAAGTTCAAAACATAGAGTCACTGAGTTGAAGGGGACCTTTTAGGTCAGGGGTTCCCAATCTGAGGCCCACAGGCCGGATCTGGCCCACAGTGCCATTTCATGTGGGGCCCCCACCCCTACAAGGACATTCGAGAAACAAAATGCCCTCCTTTGAAGCTGTTGGGACAAAATGGCCACCTCCATTGCGCAGGCAGGGCAAAATGGCCATCCAGCCCTCAAAGCTGACTGAGAGTGTGACCCGGCTCCTGGCTTGAAAAGGTTGGGAAGCCCTGTTTTAGGTCATCAAGTCAAATCCCCTGTTCAACGCAAGAATCAAAAACGTCTAGAGAGCCAACCCAGTACCATAAGTTGCAACAGCCAGTAAGCTAGATGCCTTTGAAATAATTAATTATAATTCAAACAGAGTAACAGAGGCTAGGTCTATCAACAGCTGCTACAAATGATGGCTAATTAGAACCTCCATGTTCAGAGTCTATGTATCTGAATGCCAAATGGCAGGAGCAAAGTAAAGCAATCACACTTACATACCACCCCATAGCACAGGGGTGCCCAAACTATGGCCCGTGGGCTAGATCTGGCCCTGACGCCAATTCATCCAGCCCACAAAGCCTTTGTTGCTCCCGGAAGTGGAAGTAAAGGCAATTTTGTGTGGGGTCGATGTGGGTTGCAATCATCTCAAATAGTTAATTAGCTGGGAGCATGAAAGGGAAAGTTGCTTGAAACGAACACTGTGTTTTGCATTTCAGTGGAAGAGAAGGATTTCCATAGAGCCCAGGTGGCTAACCTTGGTGCTCCAGCTGTTCTTGGACTTCAATTCCCAGAAGCCCATGCCAGCACTCCTGCTGATCAGGGCTTCTGGGAATTGAAATTCCAGAACACCTGGAGTGCCAACGTTACCCACCATTGTAATAGAGAATCAGAATAACTGCTCAAGTGACTATCTCTCTTTCCTTCCAGATGTTTTTAAGAACTCCCTGAGACTGGGCACCTTCTCAGCAATCATTGTAACGTACGCAGCGAGTGCCCTGCTACATGTGAGTATATTTGTCTTGAGTTCTATCTTGTGGCCACAGCCCAAATATTGGCTACTATACTTGTTCAAAAATACTGTAGTTCTATTCTGTCTTTCCCCCAAAGCAGCTCACAATAAGGAAACTGGTATCCTAGGTGTGGGTGATGGGACTTCCAACTGCAGTTTAATTAGTTGGTGGTGAGGAACTTAGGATTCCAGGTTTCAGTTGTTGTTCTGGTGGGAGAATGACTTCTCTTGCCTTTTTGCCTAGGGGTTGAGCTTCCACCTGGCTGCTGTACTCCTCTCTCTTGGTTTCATCACTTACATTGAGCACGGTGAGTACTTTGCAGCTTTGGCCCCATCTTTTGAGCCGGTGTGATGGTTCATTACCCCCATCTTGTCTCTCAGGCAGTGGTTCAGACATTTATTTATCTTTATCTTTATCTTTGTCTTTATCTTTGTCTTTATCTTTATCTTTATCTTCTATCCCGCCCCCTCTAGGAGAAAAATCATCCCTACTCAGGGCGGCTAGCTTCATAAAACCAGTCATATAATGATCAAAAGTTAAAAATTACACACAATAAAACTCCCGATAAAACCATCACCACACATTACAATAACTAGAAAGTACCACAATCCAGGACCCTTAAAACACAACCTATTTAGGAGCTGGGCAGCATATCTAATGACCAGAAATAGGCAGCACATTCCCAAAGGCCTCCTCAAAGAGCATTGTTTTTAGTTGTTTTTTAAGACTGCAGGGAAGGAGCCTGGCGCAGCTCAGCTGGAATGGGGTTCCTCCACGCATTGGTGCCGCCACCAAGAAGGCGGGAATAGTGCAGAATAGCTCCTCCCAGCCTCTCAAACCCTCCTGAGGAAGCAGAGAGCCTCAAACAGGGACCCCACTGATGGTAATTTTCCAGCTACATAAGGTAGGAGATCTCGTGGTAGGGGTCAGAAACAGCTTGGATCGCCTCCCCACAGCCTCCCAGGATGGCAGGGGTGGTGGAGACCCGAAAATGGGTGAAATTTTTTCCGCCCATTTTTGGGTCCCCGCCACTCCTGCCACCCCTGCCAGGCTGGGGGAGGCGATCCAAGTTGTTTCCGACCCCACCGGACCTTTTCCGACAATGCTGCAAGCAAAAACCTGCAGCAGATGAAGGGGTTTACCCTGGGGTTTCTGCTTGCAGGATTGTCGGAAAAGGTCCGGTGGGGTCGGAAACAGCTTGGATCGCCTCCCCGCAGCCTCCCAGGGGTGGCAGGGGTGGCAGGGGTGGCGGAGACCCGAAAATGGGTGGAAAAAATCCCATCGTGACGGAATTTGTTTCACCCATTTTTGGGTCCCTGCCACCCCTGGGAGGCTGGGGGAGGCGATCCAAGTTGTTTCCGACCCCACCAGACCTTTTCCGACGATGCTGCAAGCAGAAACCCCCGGGTAAACCCCTTTGCTGCAGGTTTCTGCTTCCTGGTTAACTACGTTTCCCAGTTAGCGATGCAACATTGCAAACCAAGAAATGTTGCTAACCGGAGGTTTACTGTACACAAAAGTGGTTTGCCATTCCCTTTTTACGGGGGTTGCTTTAGGACTGTGCATCTTTCCCAAGGCCTTATATCAGTGATGGTGAACCTTGGCTCTCCAGGTGTTCTTGGACTTCAATTACACTCCTGCTGATCAGGGCTTCTGGGAATTGAACTCCAAGAACACCTGGAGTGCCAAGGTTTACCATCACTGCCTTACATGCCGGCTGTTTTCCCAGGCGCCCCAGTGGGGAACTGAACTCCCAACCTCTGGCTCTGCAAACAGACACTTAAACCACTGAGCTATTCAGCCAGCTACTATGAGAGGTAAAATCCAGATAAGTAATTTTTCCAAGCTCTAGGAGATAAAACCAGCTGGATAAATAAGCTAGGACAGCAGACCAAGACTTCAGTCTTATCAACAAGGATCTTGAGCAGTTCTGGTGGTAATTTAAAAGTTGTATCTCAATGCTTTGGTTTCTCCCTAGTTTTCCGGAAGAGGCTCTCGGCCATCTTTGATGCCTGCATACTCTCCAAGAGGTGTCAGCCAGGGTGTTCGCATCGCCACAGCAGGGTGAGTCTGACCTGACTGTATTTCCTGAGCTCTCAGGACAACTTCCATCCCAACTTAGTTTCTTTAAATCAGGGATGGCCAAATGTTTTGGGCTGTGGGCCGCTCACCTGGTTCAGCAGGCCAGTCAGGTGGTTCCTCTCACTTAGAGTTGCCATAATTCTCTCCCACAAAACCGGGATAAAAGTATAATTGACAAAAAAGGGGCAGGTAATCTACAATATAGCCTTTTTAAAAACAAACATAATATAATGATAGCTATAAAACACTTTCACATTAAATATATCAATACAACTGTAAGATAATCAGTTGAACTTTTGAGAAGTCATGTCACAGTCAACTCTTAACGTCCTTAGTTCCAGGAAACACACTGGTCACACTTATCTGGCAGTGGTGTGAGGCAAGGACATTAAAATTTGTCTCCAGGTATACTCCAACTCGAATGTGGCGGGAAATAACTCATTTGACGGCGAGAGTTTGAATTTATTTTAATGGTGTGTTATAATACACAATCTGTAAGTTTTAAAAATCCGGGACTTTAGCATGGTTTTTATTGAACTGGCCAGGACAATTTTTCTGACCTTGAATTCGGGACAATCCCGGTTTTCCGGGACATATGGCAATCCTACTCTCACTAGAAGTGGAAGTAAAATGTGCCTTGCAATCTGTTTTGCAACAGATATGTTTTGCAACGGGATGAGATAGATTTTAGGCTGCCATTTTCTCTGCTTGAACCAGGAGTACTCAAGCTACGGCTCACATGCTGGATCCAGCCCCCGATGCCAATTCATCCAGCCTGCGCCACTCTCCTTGCTCCCAGAAGCAATGAGAGTGGCATGGGCTGGATGAATTGGTGTCAGGGGCTGGATCTGGCCCGTGGGCCGTAGTTTGGGCACCCCTGCTCTAAATCATTTTGATTGTAGCTGCTGTGTATTGAACCTGGGTCTTGGCCCATTACTCTGCTAGATCATTTACTGTATTGGGTTGAGTGGAGAGGGGGAAGATTCACACTCATGTACAGTTGAACTGAGCCTCCCTGGCATCATCTTCTACTCTTACAGAATCTTTGGGTTTACCTCCTCAACTTCCTCTTCGGAGCTCTTGCTGTCTTCCACTTGTCCTATCTAGGCTCTTTATTTGATATGGATGTTGACGACTCTGTAGAAGAGCAGGTAAGGGATGGGAGACTGGGACAGAGGGTGAAACAAGATGTACGAAAGCCTTGTTTTATTAGCACTGTTGCATTTAATACTATTCTTCTGCATAGACTGGTGCCCAAATTATTAGATCTGGGGCTTTCGCCATGCTTATGCAGGTGGATACTAGATTTTCTATCAGATCGTTCCCAACGGGTCAGGATGGGTTCTCACGTCTCTGTGGATCTCAGTATAAATATGGAGACACCGCAGGGGTGTGTGCTGAGCCTGCTTCTGTACACGCTTTACACATATGATTGTGTTCCCAGTTACCCCAGCAAGTTTGCAGACGACACAACGGTGGTTGGTCTGATTACTGCTGGGGAGGGGGAGTCGGCTTACAGGAAGGAGGTTGTGATGCTGACGGAGTGGTGTAGGGAAAACAATTTATTCCTCAATGTAAAAAAAAAAACAGAAAAGATCATTGTGTACTTCAGGAAATGCAAATTGAACATCCAGCCACTTATTATTGAAGGGAATTGTGTGGGACAGGTCTCGGTGTTTCGATTTCTGGGAATGGAGCTGAGGGATGATCTGACATGGGGAGCAAACACCAAAGATCTGATGAAGAGAGCACAGCAGAGGTTATACTTCTTGAGAATCCTCAGGAAGAAGAACAATCTTTCAAAGGAGCTGCTGTTGTCATTCTACCACTGTACCATAGAGAGTGTTAACCTATGGTCTGTGTGTATGGTTTAGGAGTTGTACAGCTAGGGAAAGAACAATGCTGCGGAGAGAATAATCGGGTGTACTCTTCCTACTCTAGATCAAATCTATGCCTCCAGGTATTATAAGAAAGCCGTAGAGATTGCGCAGGATAGTACGCACCCCGGAAATGATCTCTCCCAGCTTCTGCCTTCATAAAGACCAGGACCAGCTGCTTGAGAAATAGTTTTTACCCAAAAGCGGTTCTGGCTTTGAATGCAGTGAAATGCAGTCTATGACAGCTTCTGTTATATAATTTTTAGAGTGTTTGAGTTTTAGAGCTTTTTAGGGGTTAAATGTGTATATGTAGGGTGGGAGTATGTTCATAATTTTGTATAGTTGTATTTTGTTTAGGTTTTGTTGGGTGGATAAGTGGTTTTTCAATCTCATTGTTCTGTGCAGGACAATGACAATAAAGATCTATCTATCTAAATAGATCCCCTTTGTGAGTGGCACTCAGAAGTCCTTACACGAGCTGAAAGGATATTGGGTCTTACACTGGCTTTGCCTCTGAGTTTTAAAAATATTGTAAATTCTGTTCTAGAGAAGGCCAAATCCTGCAGCCATAATATGTTGGGCAAATAGGCATGGTTGTTTGTTGTGCATAATTCTACTTCTATTAGGTGCCCAGGCAGGGAGATGCAAAGGTTCAGTCGCCTGATCACTGAATTTGAAGGGTCTCCTCTTGACTTTAAAGTTGAACAAAGTACATGCAAAGCTTATCTTCAGTATCATAAGATGTAAAAACCTAGTTTTTTTTTAAGAAAAACATTGTCTAATAATAATAATAAAAATAAAAATAATAAAAATAATAATAAAAAATTAATTTATATACTGCTTTTTTCAGCCCAGTGGGGGACTCAAAGCGGTTTTACATCCAATAGGTACACAATATAGTCCAAAAATACACAGCTAGTAAGGTATACAAAATAAAACGCAATACAGAGTTCAAAATACACAATAAAGCAGTATACAAAAAAACAAAATAGACAATAATACACTTTACAAATTCAAATTACCACGAAGTATCAAACAGAGCAGCAAAGTCATTTCCCGGGCAAGAGGGGCCCCGAACAAGGCAGGCGAGAGTCTAAATCACAAGTAAACCCCATAAATTTCTGTTGACAACACTCAAATATACTGGTAAATGGATATAGGATTGCAGCCACAGTCAAACTGTCTCACATCACTGATTTCTACACTTCTTACTTACATGACATCTTGAAAACATAGATGAGAACAGTGGGAAGGTGGAGTGTAGTACAGTTATTTTTGTGAGCTTGCATGACTGAGATTGGTCCTGAGGTAAATATCCATCAGCAATAAGCATTGAGGTGCTTTTAGAAGGTGATCAACCACTTCTTGGTCTAAGAGCTAGATCTTGGTCTAAGAGCTCAATGGGATGAAGCACCTGAGAGAATCTGAGTCCCCAGTGTGCCTCCTGTGATCACCCAGAGCAGGGTTTCTCAATCTTGCCCACCTCCCGTTCTTCTTGGACTTCAATTCCCAGAAGCCCTGATCATCAGGTGCGCTGACTTGAGCTTCTGGGAATTGAAGTCCAAGAACACCTGGAGGCCTCAGGTTGAGAGCATTCACATGGAATGTGTGGTTGATGGGGTTCTGTGCCCTGCCAGCCTCATAGCTGTCCAGTCCCAGAGTGCCGTCAGAAGGGGAGGGACTGGTAAGCCCCTTCTAAGCACTCTGTATCTAGAAATCACTTGATTATGCCTACTTACTGTGTCTGGTCCAAATGAAGTTCTCCCTCCCACACAACACACCTTTCTTCTTAGCCATGTTAGGTTTTGATTTGACGGTGACGTGTTCTCTTCCATCCAGGGTTATGGCATGTCCTACACCATCCACAAGTGGTCTGAACTGAGCTGGGCCAGTCATTGGATGACCTTTGGATGCTGGGTCTTCTACCGCCTCATTAGCTGAGGCTCTTGCATGGGCTGGAGGAGGAGACGGAGCCGAAGGACCAGAAGAGAGAGAAAGAGAAGCAGAGTGGAGAACCTTTTGTCTTCTTCAGGAACATTGGGTGCCAATCTGGACTCAAGCCTCCTGGACACCAATGGAGCCCTTTTTCCTCTGGAACGCTTTTGAAGGGAAAGGGCCTTTCTGTTTGAGGGTGTGTGTGTGTGTACTGCGCACCAAACCCCGGGCATGCCTGACCCATTGGCCCCAATGAAAATGGCTCTGGAGAAAAGTTGCTTAGACAGTTATCAAAACGAAAACCAAGGGAAATTAGTTCTTTCCCCATCCGTTGACTTTCCGAGGGAAACAACACTCCCTGCTAGCTTGGAAACCCTTTGTTCTGTCTGTGCTTAACCTGTGGTTCCGTCTAGGGGCCTTTTGAGGAAACCATATCAGCTTTTCTCCACCCCCACTTTGTTCTTGTATGGTTTTATTTAGCAATTTGAATTAGAAAGGTTGCCCGATTAATTCTGTGCATGCTCTCTTATTTGACCTCTGCTCCCTTCTGCCTGATTATGGGAACTGCACCCACTGCTGTCATGGCATCCTTAATTTTCTCTCTCTCTTGGGTCCCCCCTCCCCTAAAGTCTGATGACTGGCTGATCAGAATGGAAATCTTTTCAACTGTGTACTGTTTAAAATTGTCCTACTTCTCTAATTTTGAATATAGGGTAATTTCAATTTAGGTTTAGTAAGTTTGTATTAACTTGATTTTTGTTTTTCCAAGGCCTCCTGGTTTTAGAACAGGGGTGCCCAAACTTTTCAGGCTGTGGGCCGGTCACGTGGTTCAGTGGGCCGGTCATGTGGTTCAGCAGGCTGGTCATGTGGTTCCTCCCACTGGAAGCAGAAGTAAAACACACCTTGCAATCTGTTTTGCAACAGATATGTTTTACAATAGGATGAGATTTTAGGCTGCCATTTTCTCTGCTTAAACCAGGGGTGCCCAAAATACAACCCCTGGGCCAGATCTGGTCCCTGACACCAATTCATCCGGCCCACACCACTCTCATTGCTCCTGGAAGCAGAAATAAAATGTGCGCGTAGTAGTGTCAGAACCAATGAAACAGGCATATGTCGCTTTTGTACAGCTGCAACGCCTGTCCGAAGGCTTGGTTGTTGCCGATAAGAGCTTAACGCTAAAATATATTGGCACCTTTGCCCTACCTGCTTGCCTTTGGCTGCGCGTGCCAGTGGAAAGAAGTTGTTGTGAATTTATGTGAAATTAAATTCAGCTCTCTGGTAAAAAGAGGTCCCACTCTTTTGCAGGGTGCTTGAATACCTGTTTTGTTTTGGTGTGTGTGTGGTTTTATTTATGACTGATGACTGGCTGATCAGAATGGTAATCTTTTAAACTGTGTACAGTTTAAAATTGTCCCTATTCCCTAATTTTGAATGTGGAGGTAATTTTAATTGCCTGCTTTTCCTCCACAACCATGTAGACCAGACAGTCTGTTAGCTTTTCTTTTTTTCTTCTTGAAATGAAAACTCAGAGGGTTCAGGAAGAGAAATGCCATGCCAGGCAATGCATCAAGAGAATACTTCTATTGCTGGCAGATTATTGATTTGGGTTAATACTTTTGGAACATTTCCTCCCATTCCAGGCATGTATAACCACCTCCAAAGAAGAGGGGACAGGAATGACATGGTATTCTCCTACCTTGTTCTATCCCCTTATTAGGGTGAATAAAGCAAAGTGCTCTTGAGTATATGGAGACCTAATGAATCAATGTCATATGGTTCCAGGGGTGGCTCTCTAAAGTAAGAATGGGCAAAATACAGCTTTCCACATGCTTTGGCTCTAACTCCCAGCATTTTTTACCATTGGCTATGCTGGTTGGAGCTGCTGCTAGGAGTGGGAATCTTATCAATACCTGGAGTTTTGCCTGCCTTAACTCTACCCAGTATGATTCCGCTTAATTTCTCATTATTACAACTTGAAAATCTCAATAATGTTATCATAGGCTCCACCCTTCCAGTCTTATGGTTGCCTGAGTGGTCTAGTTACTACTAGAGTTATCTCTTTCTTTTGCAGCAAAGTCTTCTAGGCTACTCAATCACCATTGCTTCTGTAGCTGCGATGTTACATGGCAGGGTAACTAGCACTAGCATAATTCTGCATTTAAGTCTGGCCAGGTTATCCTGCTACGGTAATAGAGTAGACCATACTGCCAGCGACTCAACGCCAATCATCAGGCAGCAGTATCATCGGCTGTCCACTCTCCACTTCAGAACAAATTTACATCATCAGGTGCCACAGAAAAGCATTAGATATAGTAGGAGACCCATCGCATCCTGGCCACTGCTTCTTTGAGCTTCTGCCATCGGGACGGCGATATAGAACAATGAAGGTAAAAACAAGCCATCTCAAGAACAGTTTCTTCTCCAGAGCAATTTTGGCTTTAAATGGAAACTCTGGACTCTGAAGTCATCTTATCTTATTTTAAAATTTTAAATTTTTTAGATTTTTAATTTTTAGGATTTTAGAATTTTGAAATTTTGAAATTTTTGAAAATTTAAAGTTTTAAAATTTTTAAATTGTACTGTATGGTACTATCTTAATTGGTGTTTCTGTAGCTGTTTTTAAATTAAGGAATATATATGCCTTATTCGAGTTGATATATAGCAACCGAGAAATTTCATTGTTCCCGCAAGGGGACAATGACAATAAAGATTTATCTATCTATCTATCAGTTAACTAACCTGACAATCCTGAGGACACACAACCTTGGGTGCCGAAGTCCACAGGAAAGGGTGATGGTCCCCAAGTGGATTAAATCCCACTTGAAACCATCTTGATGGAGGGCAGTAGCTTTATCAATACTGGTCTGGGGCTGATGAGGACTTTGCATACCCAAAAGGCTCGGGACTAGAAAGTGACTCATGGAACTGGATCAGTAGTACTACAGGGGTCATGCTGCAATGCAGGAGGCAAATGGGAGACCACTGCATTATATTCTCAGGACAATCTTCTTGGCTGATCGCCATGATGATTGCCTATATTCGGATTCGGATATGGCACAAAAAGAAGAAGGAGAATAATTCTGCATCCTATAGCATGACACCTGGAAGAGCAAGTAACACATGGATGCACCTTAGAACTATTTTACAGGGTCTGAGTCTAAACATGCAGCAGAGAAACCTAGTAATGGATTGGGATAATAGAATGAAGGGGTAGTGCCCTTTTATCTAACACCCCTTTGTAGTTGGCAGGTGGGGGATCTTTAAAAAAAACTTTTAACAGTATTCCCATGTACAAAGGGTAGGGAATTCCAAGTTTATATTTTCACCAGATTGATTGTATACTGATAATATATACAGGATGCGTGTGTTCTCCATTGAGCTGAGCAGAATCGCAACAATGCCCTATAGGCAGATATTTTGATCACAAGCATTTAGAATGGTTTCTTTGGTTTCGGTTGCTCTATTGATGGTATCTTTGGAGTGTGCCAACATTTGGCCTATAAAAGGTCTACTGTTTAAAGCAGGGATTCTCAACCTATGGCCCATGGGCCAAATGTGGCCCATGGCATGATTTCATGTGGCCCTCTAACACACCAGGAAGTGCCATGTGGTGTAGGACAGGCAAAATGGCTGTCCGGCCCCTGAAGCTGTCTGAGGGAACGTGACCCAGCTTTAAAAGGTTTACAACTCCTGGTTTAAAGCTAAGAGCTAAAATACGCCGGTACCTCTTTGCCTTTGGCCCCACCTGCCATTGGAATTAAGTTAACCAGATCTTAGAAACCTAACTTTTCAGACTAGGGCTGAAGGTCTCCCAAAAGCACATCGCTAGCATGGCTACTGGGACTAAGAGCCTTAGTCTAAAAGAGAGTAACTTTTCTAAGTTTTTTGCAAAGCAGTTTCCCATCTTCAATTACAGCTTGCTTCAGGCTGTAAATAGATGCTGCCTTCCCCTTTACTGGTGGAGGTGAAAACTAGGGAGGGTAAGCAAAGTTGAGAATATATGTAACCAAACTATGGTTTGTGATCATATACAAGCTGAGCCATTATCTGGCAGACTAGATGGCGTAATCACCTGTGATCAAAAGAATAAGAAGCTAAGACATTCTCACTATGATTTGTGTGATAGTGGCCAGAGGCAGCAGCCAGGTGTGAAGCTCAGCCCCAGGTGGAAAGTGGAGGCTCTCCTGTCAGTAATCGTCCAACCCGTCCACCCAATCCGTAGAGGTTTATTATTGCTGATTGATTTCTGGCCAAGTAGCAGAACTACTATGAGTAGGCAAAAGCAGCTCTTTCACACATCTAACACTTGTCTGAAGCCATAGAGCAGGGATTCCCAACCTAAGGTCTGCAGGCCTGACACCATTTCATGTGCCCCCACCCCACCCCTCCAAGGGCATTAGAGAAACAATGGCAAACAACTTTGCAGCTGCTGGGACAAAATGGCTGCCCCATCATGCAGGCAGGGCAAAATGGCTGTCCAGCCCTCAAACCTGACTGAGAGAGTGTGACCCGGCCCCTGGCTTGAAAAGGTTGGGAACCCCATCATAGAAAATATTTTAGATAATCTAACTCAGGGATTCTCAACCTGTGGCCCATGGGCTGGATGCGGCCCATTACACCATTTCATGTGGCCCTCCACCACACCAGAAAGTGCCATGTGGTGGAGGAAAGGCAAAATGGCCATCTGGCCCCCAAAGCTGTCTAAAGGAACATGACCCGGCCCCTGGCTTTAAAAGGTTGAGAACACTTGATCTAACTAATTATATTTGGCATGGAGTAGAAATTTGCTCCTGTCTTCACATCTGCACAAATTCTGTAAGAAATGCTGTTATACCAAATTATTACTCCTGCTACCTTTGGTACCCCAATTTTTTTTAAATGTTGATTTAAAAAAAAACTTTCTGCAAGTAGAAACAGCAAAGCAGAAAACAAGCTTAACATTTTCAAGTGTGGAGACAGTTACATGTGGAACTGCATATAGGTACAATTCAGTCAGTTCTTCCGCTCAGTATTCTACCGGTTCATGCTGTGCTGGTGGAACAGTCTAATGAAGTAACCCAGAAGACGTGGTCAAAGCCCGCTTCTTTCCAGAGACAGGAAATGTACTACTGTGGCATTCTTGGAGTCAAGAAAAGGAATGTGGCCATTCTGAGTAATTATATTGAAAGTAGGCCTATTAGATCAATTAGAATCTGGTGAGTCAATGTCTCTGTAATTTCCATTGATTCAAACGAGGGCATACTCTGGCTGTAACTTATTTTGACATAGTAAATTGCAGTTACAATAGGCCTGTTTGAATCAGTGGAACTTACTGAGTTGACTCACCAAATCCCCATTAATTCAATAGCCTTACTCTAGTGCAGTTTACTTTGCTATGCAACAGGATTTTGACCTATTGGAGGATGCACTTTGACTACAGATGAATGACAGAACCGATGGTCCAGTTGTAAAAAGCCAGACTTTGTGTGCCCCTTTTGAAAATTAGGCATCATGGCCTACTAGAGAGAACTGCCAATGAATAACAAATTTAAAGTGGAATGGACTAGATATAGTGATGGCAAACCTATGGCACGTATGCCAGAGGTGGCACTCAGAGCCCTCTCTGTGGGCACCCATGCGGTCACCCCAGCACAGAGTTCACCTGTCCCTCTGCCCAGCAGCCCAATGGGAGCTCTTCCTCCCTCCCCCAGTACAGAGTTTGCCCGTCCCTCTGCCCAGCAACCCAATGGGAGAATTTCTTTCCTCCCCTGTTGCTATGTTGGCACTTTGCGATAAATAAGTGGGTTTGGGGTTGCAGTTTGGGCACTCGGTGTCTAAAAGGGACTAGGAGGACCCATCACATTACTGCCTGTATTCCTATGGTCCCTTTGAGTTAAGGGGACAAACCCCAGTGAGATAGTTTAAGCTTTGCTCTCTTCTTGATGTGCCAGTTTAATTCACCAATGGAGATTTCTCAGTGAGGACATAAAAAAAACACATCCTCATGCTTCTGTAAGTAGTACAGGTTCTGCATACTATGGGCCTCTGGCAAGAAAATGAGAAAGAATAATGGCCAAGAGCCAAGTAAAGGTTGCTCTTGCTTGAAAGCCAGTCATATCTGACTCTAGGGTTCAGTGCTCATCTCTGTTTATAACCAAAGAGCCAGTGCTTTCTGCATCTGCAGAAGTTTCCATGGACATGTGACAGGCATGACTAAACTGGAGAGAGAGAGAAGAAGGATCCGCTCATGGCAGGCGAATTTAAACTGCACAACAATCGTCCATACTAAATGTATATCTTTTGTCAATAAAAACCAACTGAGTCCAAAGCTTGAATGATTATCTTTCAATAATTTTATAGGTGCAAACTTGAGAACAATATCCAAACAAATTCCAAAGCTTTTCCGGTATAATAATAAGCTTTTCTGGGTATTAACCCTTTCATCGGGGAATCTGAGAACTAATAATACAAACACCAGAGTGCATGGACTGCTATTTACCTTCGCACCAAAGTGGTCCCTATTTATCTACTTGCAATCTCTTGCTTTCAAACTGCTAGGTTAGCAGGAACTGCGACAGAGAAGGAAGCTCACTCTGCATACAGCACTCGGGTCTCCATCTGCTAGCCTTCCAGTCCTCAAATTCAGCATCTTAACCAGTAAGCCACTGCAGGTGAAGCGCCAATGCTACCCTAATATGTTTGATAGCAACAGAGCTAGGAAAACAGGCCACGTCAGTTGAGGTGTTCTGAGACCTATAGTCAAAAAAAAAACCTTTTCCACACTGCATGTCGCTCATAAAAGGCAGATGAGATGCCAAAATCAAGCTGCACATAGGGTTTCTGGCAGATGGTGCTTGTCCTGCATAAGGTTGAAGTCCCTTCTATGCAACTATTTAAAGGCATAGAAGACCCCCTTCCTATTGTACACTCCAGTTGTGTTGGATCGGGGCCGTGAAGCGGCCGTTGGGTCCCGGAGGAGACTGGTCAAGTAACGACACGAGACAAGATGGAGCGAAGACCAGTGGTTTATTGAGGGAAAATCATCATCATATATAGGAATTCAAGGCAGCGTGTGATAGAATCGTCATCTGACAGAAAATCATATCGCATGTTTACATGGGTTAATTGGGAACCTCTCCCAAGGAAGTTAATTAACTAAATTAAACACTGGCATGGGAAGTCCATTGTTCCAAGCTTACTCAAGAGTAAACATGGCCACTGTTGACGTTAGGGCTTGGGGTGATTCGCAGGTGCGATATTACCTATTACCTAACCGCTTAGTTAGACATTCAATTTCCTCCTGCTCGGACTGTTTGTCAGGTCAGATATGGGTGAATCAATCTTATGACTATTAGTCCGCTCCCCAATTTCTGTCCCCTCGGAGCCCAAGGCTCGGAGCGATCTCACAAGGCATGGCCTCTGTCAGGGTCAGTATGCCAATTGTGCTCGCGGATCCCGCACTCCCCCTTTACTTGTTTGATTGGACCTGACAGACAGCCCTGTGCAGGAGTGGCATCAGCTGGCGTGGGGTGATGACATTTCGGGGTTCCTTCCATGGGGGACATCTCGACATCAGTGAGGGAATACATTGCACGAAACAACACACTGCTGTGCCCAGTATTACCACCCCCACAATCACAATCACGTGTCGTCTGAAGCCAACCCCATGGGAACCACGACCATAACGAATCCCACCACCCCCACATAGCATCCTCCTTGATGTTTTTGACCAAGGTGTGGAGGTCCGTGAGCTGACTCTGTACCTTATGCGTATTGTCCGTAAGATTAAAGCAACACATGCCGTGGACAGACTCGCAACCCAAATGATGTAATAACAGGAGGTAATCGATAGCTGCTCGATTATCTAGTATGGCATGGCGAAGCTCTGTCTGCTCCTGGTTGAGCAGCGCTATCGCCGAGGAGGTGTGGTTGATGGCTTTTGCCAAAGCGCAAGCCAATTGACCAATTCTCCGAGCGTTGCCGACGGCTAAGCCTGGCACGCCAAGTATGCTGACTGCCAACGAGACGTACTCAGCTTTACTCAAAACCCTAATGTTGCTATCACACGAGCTGTCCAACTGGGTGGCACGAGCGTGCCGTATGCGGGAAGGGACATTCGTGCTTGGTGCAACCATATCCCTAGTGGGGAGCAACAATGTCAAGCGACTGATACAACATGTGGAATCTGATACATTTGCGGGAATGTAATTCCAAGTATACTGATTGCATGTAAAGAACCATCCTGAAGGCAAGATAACATGAACATACATTGAGCTAATTGTCTCTGGGTTATCACAAGTCCAGTTGCCGTTGCCGGGGTCGAGGCAACGGCGCTGAGGCCCACCGGCCGCGGAGCAGCCGACCATTCGAGCACAAGTAGAGTTCGGGCTGACCGCCACTCGAGGAGTGTAAAGAGTGGCTGCATCAGCCAGCAAAACTTTGGTGACTTGAGTTCCCCACTGTGCGTACGTTGAGAAACCAGTCTTGTAAAACGGACCAAATATCCGCTTCACTAACCAGTCGCCGTTCCTGGTGTGCGTTTCTGGAGAATGACACACCGGGATGAGACATGTACTCAGAATTGAGGCAGAAGCGGTGGTCTGCCTCAGGCAAAAATCGGACTGGTTGACGAGAGTCGCCAACCTTTCCCAAATGTTGTAATGCATCTGGGCAGAGAGGTCTCCACCTGGCATCAGGTTGTTGGTTTCCAGTGAAGCTGCCTGAATGCCTCCCCCCGCAAGTAGGGAGAGGATCAGGATGATGGTGGCCGCCATGGAATTAGCGGTGATCAGGGAAAAAGCTGCAACCAAGATGTTCTCCGGTGTCGGCTCCTTGTCCTCGCGCCGGACGGCGTCCACCGCCTCTTGGCAAAGGGTTTTGGCCATCCCCCAGGTGATCTTCGGCGCTGTCATCTGCTGTCACCGCTTCCTCCGCCTGGTTCCCCCCCGTCAGGGTGAGGTTCTCCATCTCCGGGATCAGGTTCGGAATGGCCTGGGTCCACGCCATGTGGCTCCAAGTGGGGCTTGACGCACCGGACTGGAATCCAGATGACACCTGTAGGAGACATAATTGCAGCATACCCTCTTCCCCAGGTTATGAGTGGCACCGGGCCCCTCCAAGAAGGATCCGGTGGCACTCGGTAACGCACCATCGGCCGCGGGAGAGCTTCCGAGCGGCGGAAGTGCTTCTCTTGCAGCGTGCAATCCGAAAAAAACATTAAGGTGATTGTACGTGAACAACACCTTGTTCAGACAATGCTGTGCCTGACCCTGAGATTTGGGGAGGGCAGGTGGCTCCCCCCTTTCTGTTTGTTTGTCAATGTAGGACTTGAGTGTCCGATTGACCCGTTCCACAATCGCTTACCCCTGCAGATTGTACGGAATGCCAAAGGTGTGTTTAATGTCCCAGGTGGCCATGAAGTCGGCCAGTTGCCTGGAGCTGTAGGCCGGGCCGTTATCGGTTTTAACGTGCCATGGCTTGCCCATTGCTGCAAAACAAGAAAGGAGATGCTGCTCCACATGGGAAGCCGTCTCTCCCTTCTGTGCCATTGCCCAAACGAATTGTGAAAAGGTATCAATGCAGACGTGCATGTACTGCCATCTGCCAAACTGCGGGACATGTGTGACATCCATTTGCCACACCTGATTGGCCTCTGTCCCTCGCGGGTTAACCCCCACGATGCCCCCCCCCCAGCGCCCCTGCACAATGCTGACAGGAACGGACTATGCCTTGGGCTTGAGAAAGTGGCAGGTTAAACTGCCTTGCGAGCGCTTTGGCATTCTGGTGAAAGAATGCATGGCTTTGAATCGGAGTTGTGAAGACTCCCAAAACTGACCGTTGCTGAATTTCCTTTGCGGCCGCATCCGCTCTGCTATTGCCCGCGGAAATTGGACCAGGCAAGTCCTGGTGACTTCTGATGTGGGCGATATAGAGCGCTTCGGTGCGGTTTCGCAAGTGAAATTGAGCTGTGAGAAACAAACTCAGCAAATTTTTGTCTATCACGGGAGTGATGTACGCTCCTGGTAGACTGTGAAGCAAATTCCTAACATACTGGCTGTCACTTATGATGTTGAGGCGTTCTTTGGCAAAGGTGCGCAAAGCGAGGTTCACCGCTGCCAACTCTGCCCGCTGCGTGGACTTCTGTGGAAGAGTTAGAAGCGTGCGCCAAGCCTGGTCCTCTTGCCAAGTTAAAACACCATATGTATGACCCCCATCCATGAAAACTGTTCTGGCCCCCTGAAGTGGAACCAGCGACATCAATTCACACAAACTGACTGCGTTTGAAGCGAGATGAGTCTGGGGTCTTTCGGCAAGTGGTATGCCAAGCATCCAGTGCATCCCTCCAAGGCAATTGGAAGCAAGTCACAGAGCTGCATCAGCTGCTGAACTTGCTCTTTTGTGAATGGGACCACGATTTTTGCCAAATCGTGCCCTGAGATGTCCCTTGCTCTCAGCCTTCCTCGGTAGACCACCGCGGAGACCAGTTCCTGGGGGGGAATGATGTTTCGGGAAGAGGTGTTTGGTAAGTACACCCATTCCACGATATTCGCCCCTCGCTCGGAGTCCACTCCCAGGGCTCCGGTGAACATGGATCCGGTCCGAACAATGTATAAGTTCAGGATCGGAGCGTATGGCCCCTGAGTAATCCTGTCGACCCATCTCTGGCTGAGAACTTGGTTGACCTTTTCGAGAGTCAAGCGTGCCTCTCGAGGAATTTGTATCCGGTCTGCCGGCTGCTTACCTAACGTTAGCAGCGAGAAGAGCGGCTTTAAAAGATCCGTATCCAATCTGAAGTACGGTCTGGCCCAATTAATGTTTCTTAAACCTGCTGTAACTCTACCAGGGTGACTGAGTCCTTTAAATTGATCTGGGGCAAAACTGGTGCTGCGAAAGAACGGAGAAGCCGATGACCCAAGTATGAAAATGGCTCGGTTCTCTGAACTTTATCTGGGGCAATGAGTAACCCTTTTCCCCCCAGGGTGGCCTGGAGGTTCTTAAACATTTCGCTGCCGAGTTGCGGCGCTGCGACCAAGATGTCATCCATGAAATGACACACTAAAGCTGTGGGGTGAAGGTTTTGAAACTTTGCCAGTGCGTTGTGAACATAAATTTGGCACAGGGTGGGCGAATTGAGCATCCCCTGTGGCAAATATTTCTACGCGTAACGCTGCGTGGGCTCTCTGTGGTTCACAACTGGCACTGTAAAGGCAAACCTTTCCCTGTTCCTAGGATCTAGGGGAATAGTATAAAAGCAATCCTTAAGGTCTACCACCAAGATCTCCCAACCCTCGGGGATCATATTCGGATTTGGAATGCCACATTGAAGCGGGCCCATTGGCTGAATACATTTATTGATCTCTCTGAGATCGTGGAGGAGTTGCCACTTCCCCGACTTTTTCTTGATGACAAAAATGGGTGAATTCCAAGGACTGGTGGACTGCTCTATATGTCCTGCGTCTAGCTGTTCCTTTACCAGCTGTTTCAGGGCGACTAATTTCTCCCCTACTACCGGCCATTGTTCCACCCAGACAGGCGTGTTGGTAAGCCATTTAAGTGGCAGAGCCATTACCCAAAGGTAAGAGTGGCACGGTATTGCTGCAAAATGTCTCGCCCCCAAAGGTTGACGTGCACATCCAGAATGTGCGGTCGGATGACCGCTGTGCCGTCAGCCTCAGGGATCGTGACTTCCACCCACTCCTGGCTTCTAAACGCTTCTTGGATGCCGCCTACCACCCACACATCGGAGACCGGTTCAATGGCTCACTACCGCGGCCACTGACTTTGGCTGACCACGCTGACGTCAGCTCCGGTGTCCAGCAGCCCAGTGAACGGTTTTTTATTCAAAAATACCTCTATAACTGGTCGCCGTATCCATTCTATGTTGGTTTCCACTGTCGCTAAGACCTGGTATCCTTGCACTGCTTCACTTGCACTCGAGCGGTCTTCCGACCCGGACTCTGAGCTGTCCCTGAGCCTTCCCTGGCTGTCTGCTGGCGAGTTACAAGGAACCATGATCAGTTGTGCTAACGTGTCTCCCTTGTGAATGGTCTGGGGTAGGTGCGTCCAGAGTTGAACTTGGAGAACACCCGAAAAATTGGAGTCAATGACTCCCGGAATTACAAGAATTCCTCGTGCTCCTGCGACACTACGAGGCAAAACTAAGCCTATGAAGCCTTTAGAAAGGGGTCCCATGTACTGGGAATCAACCAGATAGACTGTGCCTGGCAAGTCGCATGTGACGTCTGCCTGGCAAGTCAATTCTAGCCCTGTACTACCTTTGGGGCTGGCCTGCGCCTTCGCAATGTCCGGAATGTGCTTGGAAGCTAATCTTGCTCTGGCTCTCCCAGAGTGAGGAAGGTCTCTGTTTGGACCGGAGCCAGAGACATGTCCGTGTTCCAGTTTCCCGAATTCGGACAGTTCTTGGCGCAGTGGAAGCCTTTATTGCACCTTGGACACGTGGTGGTTGGAGCCTTGGGACGGCCGGTGTGTTGGCCACTGCCCCTGGATCGGCATTCCCTAGCGAAATGACCGACCTTGCCACAAGTGTGGCATGCCCCTTTGTTCTTGTTCTTGGGCTTCCTACCCCCTTACACCGCCGCTGCCAACAGGCCCATTTTGTAGGAGTCTGTGCCAACGTCAGCGCATGCCCTAATCATGTCTCTGAGTGTCAGGTCAGGACGATTGCCCAGTGACTGCAAGATCTTACGGCAGTCAAGATTGGCGTTGTCTTTAGCCAATTTCATCATGAGCTCTTGTTGGGCCTGCTCATTATCGATCTGTCTACTGATCGCTTCCTCTAATCTATTGACAAAGTCCATGTAGGACTCTTGGGCGCCCTGTTTGACTGCTGTGTAATTTTTGGCTGCTTTGCCAGCTGCCGGGACTTTGAGATAAGCCTTGAAGGCTGTCTCAGCTGCGATGTGGAGAGTGGCGATTGGCAGGGCGACTTGCGCATCAACGGATTAGAACGGACCTGAACCATATAGCGGCGGGACCTTCAAAAGCCGCACTGCCAGCGCCATTGGAGCCGCAGTCCACCATGGCTCCCTCACCCACCCCGCCCGGCGGGAGAGGTGGGAGCGCAGCTGACCGGCATTGTTGCGGCGAGACCTTCAAAAGCCGCACCGCCAGAGTTGCTGGCCCATTTCCTGGCCTCAGCTGTGTTGGGGCCGGGTCGTCTTCTTCTTTGGCTCCGTTCATTAATGTGCGGGCCATGGGGTTCCATTTTGGGGACATTAGTAGCCAAGGGATTGTGTAATTAAACGTCTATTGTATAATGCATTGTGTAATTTACTGTATTGTATTATTATTATTATTATTATTATTATTATTATTATTATTATTATTATTATTATTATTATTATTATTATTATTATTATTATTATTATTATTTTCCTATTGTATTTTCATGCTGTTATATTGTGTCTATATTTGATTTGTTATGATTATATTGTATTTTTGGATTCATATCATGTATTATTTTGTATAACTTTGTATTATTGATTATTTGTATTTTGTTTTTATTTTATTTTTTATTGAATTTTTCAAAGACATACAAAAAAGAAAAGAAAACAATGACTAACAGTACAGTACATAAACAAATCCATAGTATCATCTTAACAGACATTACTGAATGTTAGCACGTAACAATGTCTAGACTCATTAATTACTATATAACCACAAAATATTAAGAAAAAACCATTATTTCAAAATCCAAAGTAATAAGAACTTTCTGTGCTACCATTAATCTTTAGATAAATAATAAACACCCTGTGAATATATACAATGCCCGGAGAGTTTATTTGCTGCTCAACTCCAGAAACTTCTTTGAGATGGTACTGGTCCTGAACTATCATTTGCCATACAAGAATGGTCCACAAATGGTTTCCATATATTCCAAAATCTGTTCTCTTTTAAGTTATCCCTTTTCACTTTAATCTCCCATGTCAGTTTATCATTCAGTGCTAAACTCCACATTTCTTTATACCACTCTCCAATCTGTATATCTATATCATTTTTCCAGTTTCTAGCTATACATTGTCTACCCGTTGTCAATACAATTTCCAATAGTTCTTTTTCATCTTTGTTTAAACCCAAACCTTCCACATTCGTTAAAAGAATGATACTTGACACCAACTTAACACTTCTACCCATTATTTCAGCAAGCTCACCTTCTATTCTTCCCCAAAAATCCCTTATTTTTTTACAGCTCCACCACATATGTTCGTATGTTCCATCAAATTCTCTACATCTCCAACATAACTTATCTCTTTTATTATCCATCTGGTAAAGTCTTAATGGCGTCAAGTACCATTGCCATAACATTTTAAAATTATGTTCTTTAATTCTTACAGACATTGTTCTCATAATCCTCTTTTTCCATTTATTTTTCCACTCATTCTCCCCAATTGTTACATTCAAATTTTGTTCCCACTTCCGTTTCAAATCCCCCTGTGGATCTGCACCTCTATTCAGTATGTTGTAAAGCTTACTTACAAGACCTTTAATACTACTTTCCCCTTTTCTAATCTTCCTTACCAACTCCTCAAATTCTGTATATGTTCTATCTAACCCTACTTCTTTTTTGTATTTTTTGTTCCAGTTGTCCACCTTTAACTTCTGAAACCAATTCAAATTTAATATCTCAAATATTTTTTTCCGCTCAACATCAGAATCACAAGTTTTTAACCAATCCTTCAATAAAAGCATCCCATTTTTATCCAATATTTCCATTTTTTCCTTATCCAACTTTATTGGGAAACACATCATATCAGTCAATTCCAAAATTGGAGAGAGATTTGGGACCATATCCTTTTTTACCTTCTTCCACACCTCCATGAGACCTCTCATCATAGTATTATTTGACCTTTTCACCTTATCCTTTATTCCCAAAAAAATCATATTTCCAATATTTCTATATTCCTTCATCTCCAATTGCTCCCAAATTGTCTTTTCTCTTGCCAAAATCTTCACAACGTTCTTAACTTGGAAAGCTCGATAATATGCTAACAAATTTGGCATACCCAGTCCCCCTTTTTTTTGAGACAAATACCATAATTTCTTTGGTAGCCTAGATTTTTTGCCTCCATTACAAAAACTGTTGAACATCTTTTGAAACTCATTAATTTCTTTCTCTTTCAGATGGATCGCTAATGTATCAAATAAAAAATTAATCTTTGGTAACAATATCATTTTACACATTGCAATCCTTCCGAACCATGACAGCTTTGACTTCTGAAGCTCTTGTATTTTATTATTAAATTCCACTTTCAAGCTGTCATAATTCAATTGTTTAAGTTCCTCTAGCTTGTTTGAAATAATTATCCCCAAATATTTCAGCTTATCTTTGATTTGTACATTAAGTGTCGACACTATCCTACCCATCTCACTTGATTTCAAATTACACAACATCAATTCTGATTTATCCCAATTTATCTTTAATCCTGTTATCGCTTGAAATACCTGTAAATGATCTTTAATCCTGTCCATTACCAGCTCCGGGTGCTTCACCATAAGCAGAGTGTCGTCTGCATACATACTCACTTTATTACCCATGATCCCTTCTATATTTAAATCCTCCCTTATACTTTTTGCTAAAATCTCCATTGCCATAATAAACAAGATAGGAGATAATGGACAGCCCTGCCTTGTGCCAGCCTCTAGCTTTACCACATCCGTAAGCTCCTCATTTACTCTAACCCAAGCATTTCCTTTTTGATATAATAAATCTATAACCCTATTAAATTTATCCCCAAACCCATATTTTTAACTATTTCCTTAATTGAAGACCACTGCAATGAATCAAATGCTTTAAAAATATCCAATGATAATAATCCCACCTTTTCCTTTGTTTGATTAACGTTATCTATTAAATCTAATACCCTTCTAGTCAAATCTGCCATGTGCCGTCCTTTTAAAAACCCAACTTGATCAACATTTATATATTCCCCCATAAAACTATTTAAACGGTTAGCCAATATCGCTGTGAAGATCTTCGCATCTTGATTTATAAGTGAAATTGGTCTGTACGAATCCACTCTTTCCAAATTCTTACCAAGCTTTGGCAGAAGAATGATTGTAGTGTTATACCATGAGGTCGGAGTTGATCCTCCGTCTAGTATATAATTATATAACTTCACCAATTTTGGGACCACCACCTCTTTAAATTCTTTATAAAACTCTGTCGATAATCCATCATCCCCCGGGGCTTTCCCTGTCTTCAGTCCGCTTATTACCTCCTTAACCTCTTTATCAGTTATCTTTTCCTCCATTTTCTCCCTATGCTCTTGTTTTATTCCATTCCCTAACTGTCTCTCCAATATCTTTCTAAGCTTCTCCAAATCCACTTCCTTTTTTGCATATAGTGCCTGGTAAAATTCCCTAACAATTTTACATTTATCTCTATTCTTATTGCACCTTGAACCTTGCCTATCAACCAATACCCCAATTTCTCTTTTTTCCCTTTTAACCTTGGCTGCTCTTGCTAACAGTTTTGAGTTCTTATTACTAAATTCAAAATATTCTCTGTTTAGATAAATCAGATCTCGTTTAACTTTATCAATATCCTTACCCATTACTTCTGCCTTAAGTCCTTGTAATTTCATTAAAAAAAATTTGTCTTTATTTTTTGCATGTTCCTCCTGTAATTGTTTTATTTCTCTTTCTTTTTCTATCTGTTCTGCTTTATATTTTTTATATTTGAAGCTTGCCAATTTTATACTTTCCCCCCTGAAAACCGACTTCATGGTATCCCATACAACGTTAAAATTGACCTCATTGTTGTCGTTCCACTGCCAACTTTCTTTCCAACTTCCCATAATTGCCTCTTTACTTTTCTGGTCTTTGAACAAATTAGGATCGTACCTCCAATTTCTTACTCTTCGAATATTTCTTTGTGCTTTCAACTCCAAGTATACTTTAGCATGATCCGATTCCTTAATAATCCCAATTTCCGTACCTTCTATATCTCCAATTAAATTTTCCGAAAGTAAAACATAATCTATTCTTGAGTAGGTCCCATGGACGTGTAAAAAAAAGGAATATGCCCTTTCCAAGCCCTTAAACTCTCTCCACGAATCCTTCAAGCCCATAACATCCATCCAATTATCCAACACCTTCCCTTTCAAACCAATTCCACTTCTAGCTATGTTTGTGCAATCCAATCCTGATCTTATCAGGTTAAAATCACCAGCAACAATAGTTTTTGCAACATTTTCCAACTCCACTATTTTCCGAATTTTTTCAAGAAACTCTGCTTGGTGGGCATTTGGAGCATAAATGTTTACCAACATAATTTCCTCATCCTCTATTTTTCCTCTTAGCAACAAATATCTACCCTCTTGATCAGCAATCTTTTTTGTAATTTCAAATCCCAACTTTCTAGAAATCATAATTGCCACCCCTCTTGCTTTCGAAGTGCCAAACGCCATCTCATAATGTTGCATCCATCCCAAATAAAGTTTGTTCGTATCTTTTGACTTCTGATGTGTTTCCTGTAAAAACAATATATCTGGTCTATCTTTTTTCAACGCCAATTCCAATCTCCGCCTCTTAAGAACAGAACATGTACCTTTCACATTCCACGATATTATTTTAATACTTCCCATAACCAAATTCTTTCCCCAGCTTTAAACTCTCCATCAGGCGTGCCACCAACAACCCTACCACCATACCAACTACATAAAACACA
Source organism: Bradypodion ventrale (assembly GCA_035047345.1). Taxonomy (NCBI): domain Eukaryota; kingdom Metazoa; phylum Chordata; class Lepidosauria; order Squamata; family Chamaeleonidae; genus Bradypodion; species Bradypodion ventrale. The sequence goes on from JAWDJE010000002.1 coordinate 183,827,106, forward strand.
CACTTTCACTCTCCCCACCTTCCCACGAAAAGCCGCCTCTGTTAACCAAAGAGGGGAGAGGGGGGACATGCAAGATGCGCCTTGCTGTCGGCGCTACGCGCGATTTACCCATTCTACTTCTATTGACTACTTAAAGCTACTAAAATCTAATGCTCATTGCTCCTTACCTATCTCCTCCTCCACCATGATCAAAGACGGCTCCTCTTCCTCCTCTCCCCGCTGTGGTGTTCCACCTGTAGCCCCTCCGACTTCCTCCCTCTCATATTCCCTCCCCAAAGCTCCAGACTCCATCAATTCCTTCTTAAGGTTTTTCCATTCTTCCGAGTCTACCTTTACCAGTTCCAACAAACTCAAATATTCCAATGGATTGGTGCCTTCATCAATAACTTGCATTCTTTTATCATAAAAAAACGCAGTTGTTGCGGGAATCTCCAGTTGTACCTTATATTTTTACTCATCAGTAGTTTAGTAACAGGCCTCATCTTATACCTCCATGTTCTTTCCTTTAATGAAATATCATTATAAACTTCAACGTCAGAGCCATCAAATTTCAACGCATCAGGACCAACTCGTTTCAGATGGGCCATTACTTTTAACTTATCTGCCCAATTCGCAAATTTAACCAACACATTTCTTTGAACCACCCTCCCTCTTCTTGGACCCACCCGGAATACGCTTACAAAATCCTCCTGAACAAATTCTTTCCCCATATTCAAACCATTTAACCACTGAACCACCCTCTCTCTTAACAAATCCGGAGTGCGTTCCACCACCTGACGGATCACAATGTTCTGCTTTCTCATCATATCTTCCACAGCATCTATCCTTCTCTCTTGTTCCTCCAATTTCAGCTTGTTCTCCCGCACCACCTCCTGAGTCCCTTTTACTTCCTTCTTTATGGCATTTACCTCAGTTTGAACCAATTTCACATTTCCCTCAATTTTTCCCAAACTTAAATCCACCCTTTTTGAAAAATCTGCAACTGATGACATCATCTTATCTTGTTTTTTCATCATTTCATTTCTGTCTTTCACCCTTGAATCCTCATTTTTCTCCAATTTTTGAAACAACTTGCCAATTTCCACCATAATTTGAGTCTGATCATATGCCACTGTGGGCGGGGATGAAGACTGAGTGGGTTCCTCCATTGGTACTTTTCCTTGCTTCTTAGGCTTTACAACTGGTTCTTCTTCCTTTGCTTTCCCTCTTGTACCTTTATCCATAGTACTGTAATATGTAAGAGGCCCAATGCTGCAGTTCGTTGTAAAAGATAGTACTGAGATGAAGCTTGTAACACTGCAACCACTGGTTCCACAGATCCAATAAAAAAATTTATATGCAAGCAGAAGATCAAAAAGTTACTGTAATCCACAGAGATAAAACAGAAGGAAACAACTCTCCCAACAGGCAGATGCAGGGTATTTTCATATCAAACAGCTTCTTGCTGCAACAGTCTTAGCTCTTCTAGGCCTCTGCCCTTGGAACTAATCCAGCTCTTCAGCACTCCAAAGCTTCCTTCCAGTTGCTATATTGTTTCAATGTAACCAAGTGTCCAGACAGATTATATCCAAATGCCCAAGGAACCAAAAAATACTGGGAAGGAAGCAACTTTAAAAACACTGATGCTGTTACTGTAACTCCAAAAGTGGTGATGAAAAAAGGGGAGAAGAAGAGAAAAAAAGTATTGCAATTCCAATCTCCAAGCTCCAATCAGAATTATAATCCAGTTAAATGATCTAGAAACACTCCACTTTTATAACTAAAAAATCACAACAACTGCATTCCCAGAATCAAAACAAAAAAAAGAGAGGGGGAACGGTAGGGGGAGAAAAAAGAAAAACAATCCCCCCCACTCCAAACCCCAACAACACTTCAGGTGTTTCCAATTAGAGAAATCATCCAAACGGAGCAGATCCAGCTGAGGGAGGAAATAGGCAAGAGCAATGAGGAGAACAAAGAGAAGCTCAGAAAAAAACAACAACAACAGCCCTCTTTCAAAACTCCAAGCCGCGGCGGCAGCTTTCAATCAGCTTTCAATCACTTCCCAAACTCAAACAAATCCAATCTTCTCTTCCTCCCATTCTTTCGTACTCCTCCTCCACTCTTTTCACTTCACCCCCAAAACCTTCTTTCCAAACTCCAGTCTTTGTTCGCCTTTCGGCACTATCAGCACCTTTTTAACTTTCGTTCTTCGCCGCCATTACTCCTTCTCCCCTTCTCACCCACTGTAACTTCCGTGCTCCTTCGCAACCTCCGCTCTCCTTCTTGCAAACTTACTTTTTCCTTCTAGGCTTCCTTCAACAACCGCCGCCACAATTCTTTTTTAATTCAGTTTAAATTCCGGGCTCCGAAATCCACTTTAATTATAGAGGTCCCATCCATCCTCGGAATGGCTCGGTCAGCACGGAATACACTGCGCCTCCCTTGCCGCCCGATCTCCAGACTCTGACCTCAATCTCAGCCGAGTTCAGCCCCAGGTATTTAGAGCTTCGGATTACCCTCTTTTTAAACAAAAATCCACATTTCTTTAGGTTTTTCGCTTTAATTCCACATTATCCAGCGCGAGCAGACCAAACTTCGTGTTACTCCATCGCGCTCCTAGCCACGCCCCCAATTATTTGTATTATTATACTATTTTAATTGTATGTTTATTAATTGTATGTATATTAATTTTTTGTTGTAATTGTACTTATATTATTGTGTTGTAAGCCGCTCTGAGTCGGCCTTTTGGTCTGAGTAGAGCAGGATATAAATCCAATAAACATAAACAACACAACATAAACATACTTTCCCAAGGTTCCGTAGCTGGATTGGTTTAGTTTCTTTGCTGTTTGTAGTCTGTGTGTTTTTAAGTTTTCGTTCTCGCGTTATTTTCCCTCGCTGTTTTGCGATGTTGGTGGAGCTAGCTTAGCCTCGTTGTTTTCCATGTGTGGAGGTGTGGCTCGATTTCGTGTCGCTATTTGGCTTTTGAGTAGGCATTGCTGTAAGTGAGTGCATATTTTGGTGTTAAAGTAGGCGTGTCAATATTTGTTGGGCTTGGTTCCTATTGGAGTCGCCATGAGTGTACTTTGGCTCGTTTTTTAAAAATGTTAGTAGCCGTGACTCTTTGGTTCCTTTCTTTATTCTTGTGCTGTACCTTTTATAATTTTGGGAAGAATGAAATGGGTTTGTATTTTTGAAAGGATAATGTTCCTCCTTTTTGAGGCTGTGTGAAGATTGGCCGTGGAGTCCTTGCTCGTGTTTCGGTAAGTGTGAGTGTTTTAATTAAATTGTTTGTAATGGTGCTGCGCTAGTTCTAATGTTAAATAAGTAATTTCTGTTGCTTCTTCAAAGGATTAAATGTGTTGCTTATTCTTTTATTTTTGCAGTACTTGTTGGTAGACTATGTTTTTGGTTTCATCGTTTTGTGCTAGTATGAATAAGTTATCTGCTGAAACATCCCTAGAGCAGGCAACATATAATTGTCTGTGAGCAAAACATGGTTTGGTGAGGTGAACTCCGCAATGTTGTAATGTCTGTCCTTGTGATTTATTTATTGTAATTGCGAATGCTAGTTTAACTGGGAATTGGAGTCTTCTAAATGGAATTGTTTGATCAGTTGGTATCAGTGGTATTCTAGGAATGCATACTGATTCACCTGCTCCTTTCCCTGTAATAATTATAGCTTCTATAACATTTGGCATTAGGTTTTTCACACATAGTCTTGTGCCATTACATAAGTTTGGTGGATTTATATTTCTAAGTAAAATGATTGGTGCGCCTTGTTTTAGTAATAGGTGGTGAGATGGCATTCCAGGCAGTTCTAATGAGTTCAAAAATTCTGTGGGGAAATTTACAGCATCATCTTTGTCAGCCACTGTATCAATTGATTTATATACAGTTGGTTGGTCTGGCAACATGTCTAGAATTTCGTGATTAATATTGTTAACATCATCATTTCTGGCAGCTAAGATTGCTCTTTCTATTAGCCATTCATGATGATGATAATTGTTGGTACTGTCTGTGTAAATGGCATTGATAAGTTCAGATTCTGAGGGTACCATGGTGCAGAAGTAATCTGGAAATGTAATGTTGTTTTCTTCATTTTTGGGCACCTTCCCTTCACCAATCTTTAGGAGAAAGTCAGTAAATATTTTAGTGTTACTGTTGTGTCTTACTCTCATGTTTTCTGTCAATGTTATGCTTTGCACATGTTTCCATAGAAAGGATTGGTTTATACATGCGTTAATTTGATCTGCTGGTGTAGATTTTGGAATTACTGGGAGTGTTTGTTTGAAATCTCCACAAAGAAGTAATAGAAGTCCTCCCAATATTTTTTGATTGTCATTAATGTCTTGTAGAGTTCTGTGTAAAGCTTCAATTGATTTCTTATGTGCCATGGTACATTCATCCCATATTATTATTTTGGCTTCTTTAAGTACTTTGGCATGTGCACTATCTTTTGTAATATTACATGTGGGTGTTTCTTGTTTTGCTATGTTAAGTGGTATTTGGAGTGCAGAATGAGCTGTTCGACCCCCTTCCATTAATGTGGCTGCTATTCCAGATGATGCTATGGCTAATGCCACGTGGCTTTCTGATCGTATTTCTGCCAGAATTAAATTTGTAAGGAATGTTTTTCCTGTTCTTCCTGCTGCTTGTAAGAATATTATTCCTCCACTTTCTGAATTTATTTGTGTCATTATTTTTTCATAGGCAGCTTTCTGTTCATCATTTAGTAGTGGTTTATTTTCAGTTATGTATTCTTTTAATCTGTCTATGTTATATGTGGTCTCTCTTATATAAACAGCATTTAGTGCATCTCCTTCATTCCTTGTAGCTTCTGGAAGGCCAACTGCTTTTAGTGTTTTGTTTGCCATGCGTATGCATTGGTCTTCAATTTCTATTAAGGCCATGTTGTAGATGTATAGTCAATGTTTAAAGATGGATTTTCTTTCTTTGCTTTGAGGAGGTGATCTTCACTTAGTAGGTTTTTAAACATTTCCCACAAATGTAGTGGATTAGATGGACTACATGAAGTCAGTATTATAGCTATCAATATTCTCATTTGTTGTGGCATAGAAAATATATTGGCTTCTTCCAAAGTTGTTTCCCAATGTTGATCTGCTTCTAACAATCCCATATGCTGACAAACATCTCTGTATGTTTCCATAATTTTTCCATCCACAGTTTTTAGTTCCTGGAAAGATTTAGGACCAGGTATTGTGTGGAATAACATTCTGAGATAGAAGCATTCGCTATTATTTGGATGCACAGTATATAGTCTTCCTATTGCATCACTTTGATACATGTCAAGTTGTGGCATATAAGTGCCAGTTTTTCTGCGGCAGAATTGTCTCTTAGTTTTATTCCATGTATAATAAGTAACCACATCATTATATAGGATCGTTTGTGCAAATTCATCATTCTGGCACAATTTAAAAAATGCTGTTAAAGTTGTTTCCTTTGGATTTTCTGCCACACTTGTTGCTGATTCTGGTGTGAAATAAACTCTTTGGCCATTTTCCAGATGGACACTTAAATGAAGGACTGTGGAATGTCTTTCATGCATGTGGAAGCCTAGAATACGCCAGAAACCTTCATTTGTGCTAATGTACCTTCCACATTGGTACTGTAAAATCTCATCATTTTTGTTTAGGTTTCTGACATCATAAACAGCCATGTCACTGCCTTTATTTATGTACTTGCACACATATTTTATTGATTTAACACTATTACAATATTCCACAATTATGTGTGCCTTGAAAATTTTGGTAGTAAAGGACTGTATGGGACTATCCATGTGTTGTCAATTACTACTTCTCCTTGTGTTTTCATTGTTATTTTTGTTGTTTTCCCTCCATCCTCTACAGAACGTCTTCTGTATTGTGGGTATCCATCTTCTGATGTTTGTGTTTCTTTCAATAATGCTCTGGGATATCTTTTGGTGCAGCTTTTATCTTTCATACATGGTGCTTGTGGGTTAAGAAGTCCACATGGACCATGAATCATGTTTTTCTTCACTATTTCATGCAATTCAATGTCTTCATTTTCCTCTGGTATTTCTGCAGATATTATTTTATCAATTTCAGTGGGATGTATTTTGTTTTTTAGCCATATTAAGTTGTGCGCATGTGGCAGCCCACGCTTTTGCCATTCTATGGTGTACATATAACAAATACATTCTCCAAATAATTCATTTTTGGTGATCAGATTAATTAATTGTGTTTGTTTTTGTCTGAATACTCTTGCAATTAAATCGTGCCTGTCATTAGATGTTTCATTATTTCTGAGGTTATTTTTGATCTCAGGCCATGTTGGGTTGCATGTAAAAGTAATGAATAAATCTGGTCTTCCATGTTTCCCAACATAGGTCATGGCATCCTGAGTGTATTCATGCATATGTCTTGGGCTTCCAGTGTATGTTGCTGGCAGAATGAGTAGTGTTCCGACATTAGCTGGGTTTCCATCATGTGCCACAGCATCTTTTAAGTGTATGTATTGTTCTGCTCTGAGTGATTTTTGATTGGTTCTAATGTAAAGTAGTCTTTCAGACTCAATTTTTGCATACATATCAACCACAAACTGGTTTAACAATTTTTTGCAGTGCAGTATATGATTTTGTTCTTCATTTCTAATCATTAAAATGTATGAGTAGTAGTCCATTGCTGATATTTTTTTGCAAGTTTCTGTTCCTGTTTTGGGATCAATGTGTTTCAAATTAAAGTGATACCCATCTTCACTGTACGGAAAAAGAATGGGATACTGAAGAGCATCATAAGAACGATGTGTTTCTGAAATACGTTGGAGTTTTTTATCATGTCTTTTAAGTATAATATCTCTTGGATGGAAACTGTCCCCAGACAGTTCATTTGTTTCTGGAGCATTATATCTGCGTATATGCTCTCCTGTTGGTGTTTTGTCTGCAGCTATGACAATTTGGTATTCATTTATATTATGTTCTGAAGTAGAAGGTTGCAATCTTTAAATGGGGCTGTATCTTTTAAAATGAGTGAGAACTGCTGTGTTGTTGTTTTAAAGAAAGTGTTCTATTATTTCAATGTTTTAAAACTTGAAAAGTATTTTTGCAATGTTTTAAAACTTGAAAAGTATTTTTGAAACATATAATATTACTGTTTATACTGTTTTTAAAATATTATGGTATGAAGTGGAAGTTTTCTGTATTTAAAGGCTGTTTTCTCTTTAAATTTGAGTGCAAAGTGCTCCGTTGTTGTTTTAAAGGAATAGTATGGTCTTGTTTATATTTTTTTAAATTATAAAAGTCTGTTTGAAACGTTCAATATGACTGTTAATATTTTTAAGATATATATATGTTTGTTAATTTAAATGTATTTTAATTTTCCCAGGGTTATTTCTGAATTCGCTAAGGTATTCTGTTCCGTAATTGTTTTTATTTTAAACTGCTCCATTCCTCTTTTAAATGCCTGATGCTTTTCTTTTCTCTCACTTTTATTTTGGACGTGTTTGGTTTATTTCAACGTGTATTAAAGGTTATTTAATTTATTTTCGATGGTTCTATTATTTTCGATGGTTTTTGGAACTAAAATGATTAATTTAGAGAATGGAGTGTGCTCTGTCAATAGTTTGCTTTTCAATTGCTCCGCTGTGTGACGGTTTGCGTAACGATTTCTGGTTGAGTAGGAATTGATCCGATGTGTTCTGATTATGTGTGTTGAGAATTGGTTCGGGATGTGTATTTTTAAACTATATGTGTTTTGATAGTATATTCGTAAATCAAAATTAAATAAAAAGAAATTAAAGTAAAGGTAACATAAATATATTAAATAGTAAATGAATTGATGATAACCGTAATTGTGGTTTATGCTCAGCAAAATAAAAAATTATAAGTAATGTAAAGTAAAAGACAAACTTAAAAGTCGAAAGAAAATGTTAAATAATAAATTAATTAGAAAGAAAGAAGTAGGTTTTTCGTAGTCAAAGTTCTCTGCTCAAAGCTTGCAATTGTCTTAGCTCCGTACCAATACGCAATCGCAAAAGTACGTAACTATGAGGGGTTAGCAAGGTAATGCTGCTCCTTTTGTACTGTTTGGTGTCGCTATTTTCCATCACGTTTGACGTGTTCGCTCCAAAGCAGTTGATTGGCTATATTACTGTGAATGCGTAAGATGGTGTGATTTGTAGTGTACCTCCTCACATGGTAAAAAGGCGAATAGGACGCTGGGATATGTATTTTTACCTCTGTTTTTAGCGTTCATGTTTTGGCAATGTTTTAAAAATGTATTTTCGTAGTCAAAGTTTTCTGCTGAAAGCTCGCAATTGTCTTAGCTCCGTACCAATACGCAATCGCAAAAGTACCGTATTTTCTGGCATATAAGACGACTGGGGGTATAAGACGACCCCCAGCTTTTCCAGTTAAAATATAGACTACCCCTCTTCCAATGCACACCAAATAAAAATTAACCCACACTCAACCTAGACACGCAGCCCTCCGAGTCAAATGGGCAGGTTCTGGTGGAGAGCCAATCCACGCTCACGTTCTCCTCCTCGAGGAGGAGAGCTCTGAGCTCTTTCAGGGTCAGCCATTTTGACTCTGCATGTGCTCTTAAGCAGAGCTGCTGCTGAGGAGAGCCAAACAAAGGAAGTGAGCACTGGTAAGTTTTGCAGTTGGAGTAGAGCTGCTTTAGAGGCCTCTACTAATTTAAATTGATAATTGAAACTGCTGAGAGCCACCTCTGTTCAAACAGAGGAAGCAGTTTGAAGCTTCCAGAAGCAGGGGGCAGGGCCACACCAGGCCCTTCCCTGAACTGTGACTCATAGGGGCGGAGCCACACTAGCCTTTAAAAGCTCTGAGCTCTTTCAGGGTCAGCCATTTTGACTCTGCATGTGCTCTTAAGCAGAGCTGCTGCTGAGGAGAGCCAAACAAAGGAAGTGAGCACTGGTAAGTTTTGCAGTTGGAGTAGAGCTGCTTTAGTGGCCCGCGCGCCTAACGGCGTGCGAGATTACAAACTAGGAAAAAAAATTATAGTCTTACTAGGTAGAAAGGTAGTAAACGTGTACATTTTTGAGGCCCAGAATACTGCACTTGTTAAAATGGATTCTGAGGGAACAGCTGTAGTTACCTGCAATTCTTGTGCCATGTTTGTGTTCTTGCCAAAGCATATGGAGAACTACACTTGCAGCAAGTGCAAGCTGGTTGCACTACTAGAAGAGAAGGTCCAGCAGCTAGAGGCCCGCATATCTAACCACCAACAAATTAAGGAGCTTGAGCTGTTCTTGGACAGAGCGGAGCAGACTCTGCTGGACAAAGAAGTGACAGGGCACAGTTCTGAGGGAGAAGGCCCTTCACTAACTCAGGAGGGAGATGGTTGGAGGAATGTGACTCAAAGGAGGAGAAGAGTAGGGGATCACTCTGAGAGTCTGAAATTACAGAATAAATTTGAGGCTCTTTCCCTTATCACACCTGATGAGGAACACACAGAGGAACAACTGGTTCCACCTGATGATCTCTCCTTCATCACACTTGATGAGATCCAGGAAGATGAACAACAGGAACAAACTGAGGTTCTCTCCCTTAATATGGTTGATGAGGTGCATGTAGATGAACAGATTGCAGGAGAGAGGCTCCTTGTACTAGGCGATTCAATAATTAGAAATACAGAGAAATGGATTTGTGATGCACATGATAACCGTATGGTGACTTGCCTGCCAGGTGCAAAAGTTGCAGACATCACAAGAAATCTAGATAGACTGTTAGAGAGAACTGGGAACGAGCCAGTTGTCATGGTACACGTTGGTACTAATGATGTTGGGAAGGCCAAGCGGTCTGTCCTGGAAGCCAAATTTAGGTTGTTAGGAAGAAGATTGAAGTCCCAGACTTCCAAGGTAGCATTTTCTGAAGTGCTGCCTGTCCCTCGCGCAGGACCTACCAGGCAGGCAGAGCTCAGAAGCCTCAATGCGTGGATGAGGCGGTGGTGTCGAGAGGAGGGCTTCAGATTTGTCAGGAACTGGAGAACATTTTGGGACAAGCCAAATCTGTTCAGGAGGGATGGGTTGCATTTAAACCATGATGGGACCAGATTGCTGGCACTCAACATCAAAAAGGCTGCAGAGCAGCTTTTAAACTGATAACTGGGGGAAAGCCGTCAGGAGCTGAGCAGCATCCGGTTCGGGAAAGTGTGTACTTGAGTAGTGAGGAGGATGCAAAAATTACTGAGCAGAGCAAGGAGCTAGTCACCAGCACTCTAGCAGAAGGATGCAAGAGGCAGTCTAACAATGCAACTAGACTCAAAAGACTGTATCAGGAAAGCATATATAAATGCTTGTATACAAATGCCAGAAGCCTCCAGAACAAAATAGGGGAGCTGGAATACTTAGCAATAGATAAAAATATTGATATTATTGGTATCACTGAAACCTGGTGGACGGATGATAACCAATGGGATACAGTTATCCCAGGCTACAAACTGTACAGGAAGGATAGGAAGGGGCAAACAGGAGGTGGTGTAGCCTTGTATGTCAAAGAAGTGATAAAATCGTATGAATTGGAATATCTAGGTGATTTGGAGTCACCATTAGAAGCTCTGTGGGTAAGAGTACCAGGCCACAAGGATGGTCTAACAGTAGGCATATACTATCGGCCTCCGACCCAAACTCTTGAGGGAGACTGGCAGTTGGAGATTGTTGTAAAGGAGGCATCCAAGAAGGGAAGCCTGGTTATAATGGGGGACTTCAATTACCCTCACATAGACTGGGTGAACTGTTGTTCAGCACATGATAAAGAGATAAAGTTCCTAGATATGCTCAATGATTGTTCCCTGGGACAGATGGTTGAAGACCCAACTAGAGGTACAAGAATCCTTGACTTGATTCTGAGTAATACTCAGGATCTGGTGCAAGATGTTAATGTGACTGATCCAATAGGGAACAGTGACCACAACTCAATTATGTTTAACTTGATCATAGACCGCAAGTCACTGATAAAATCTAACACAGAGACCTTAAATTTTCAAAAAGGACATTTCCCAAAGATGAGGAAACTAGTAAAAAAGAAACTGAAAGGGAAAATTGAGAGAGTCCAAACACTCCAAGAGGCATGGAGGCTGTTTACAAAAACAATAACAGAGGCTCAATTGGAATGCATACCCAAAAGGAAAAAGGGCACTGCCAGGTCCAAGAGGACTCCGATGTGGCTTACAGGAGCTGTTCGGGAAGTGATCAAGAGCAAGAAAAGCTCATTTAGAAGATGGAAGGCTTGTCCAAATGAGGACAGCAGGCAGAAACATAAATTCTGGCAGAACAAATGCAAGGCAACAATCAGGAAAGCAAAGCAAGACTTTGAGGAGCGTATAGCTAAAAATACTCAGAGAAATAACAAAGACTTCTTTAAGTACATTAGAAGTAAGAACCCAACTAGGAAGGCCATTGGACCATTAGATGACAATGGAAGGCAAGGGGTTATTAAAGAGGAAACAGAGATTGCAGAGAGACTCAATGAATTCTTTGCTTCAGTATTCACTGAAGAAGACAGAGACCACATGCCCAAAACAGAGCCTATCTTCGTAGGGAGGGAAACCGAAGAATTAAGCAAGATAGAAATAACCAGGGAGGAGGTCCTTGCATGTCTTGTTAAGCTAAACACTAACAAATCCCCAGGACCAGATGGCATCCATCCACGAGTTCTCAGGGAACTTAAAGATGAAATTGCTGATCTGCTAGCCAAAATATATAATCTTTCCCTCAAATCAGGCTTTGTGCCTGATGACTGGAAGGTAGCGAATGTAACACCAATTTTCAAAAAAGGATCCAGGGGTGATCCAGGAAATTACCGGCCTGTTAGTTTGACATGTGTCCCAGGTAAAGTGATGGAAACCATCCTAAAAGATAGAATTAATAGTTACATAGAAGAGAAGGCGCTGCTAAAGGAGAGCCAACATGGCTTTTGCAAGGGCAAATCATGCCTCACTAATCTGTTGGAATTTTTTGAGAGTGTCAACAAGCATGTGGATAAGGGGGATCCAGTTGACATTGTTTATCTGGACTTTCAGAAGGCTTTTGACAAGGTCCCACACCAAAGGCTCTTGAATAAACTTACCAGTCATGGAATAAAGGGAAAGGTCTTGTCCTGGATCAGCAACTGGCTAAGGGACAGGAAACAGAGGGTAGCACTAAATGGACACTTCTCCAAGTGGAGGGAAGTAAAGAGTGGGGTCCCCCAAGGTTCAGTACTGGGACCCCTGCTTTTCAACCTCTTCATAAATGATCTAGAGGTAGGAGTAAAAAGCAAGGTAGCCAAATTTGCTGACGACACTAAATTATACAGGGTAGTGAAAACTGTGAGAGATTGTGAAGAGCTCCAGAGGGATCTCTTGACACTGGGGGAGTGGGCAAAACAGTGGCAAATGAGCTTCAACATCAGTAAGTGCAGAGTGATGCATGTTGGGGCAAAAAACCCCAATTACATTTATAAACTGATGGGGTCTGAACTCTCTGCGACAAACCAGGAAAGGGACCTTGGTGTCCTGGTGGACAGCTCAATGAAGGTGTCAACCCAGTGTGCCTCAGCAGTGAAAAAAGCAAACTCAATGTTAGGGATCATTAGGAAGGGTATAGAAAATAAGTCAGCAAGTGTCATTTTGCCTCTTTATAAATCTATGGTGAGGCCCCATCTGGAATACTGTGTACAGTTCTGGTCGCCATACCTCCAGAAGGATATTATGGAGTTGGAGAAAGTACAGAGGAGGGCAACCAGAATGATTAGGGGACTGGAACACCTTCCTTACCATCTGAGGCTGCAACGGTTG